>JAVJGJ010000047.1:29991916-30007507 GCA_035590215.1 Microhierax caerulescens | reverse complement strand
GTATGTCCCTTGAGACTAAAAATCTGGAGAGAAAAAAAAAAAAGTAACATAAAAGGAATCTGTAATTCTGGAAGGATTTGAGGATTTGTCTGGGGAGGCTGAGAGTGGGGAGCCTTCCCCTGTCACTGTTGGCATCAGTCAGCTGTAAAATGCTTCCTGAGAAATGAAGGCATAGAGAGAGGGCAGATCTTATTATCCTGGGCTGTCTGGTACGAATCAGAAGGGAGGTATGTAACCAAATGAGATTTTTTTTATTTTTTTTTTCGGCTGCGAGCCTCCAGCTGCATGACACTCCCAATTATCCAAGCACATACATATGGATGCGCAGCCCCCCGTGGTTCCACGTGGTGACGGAGGGCCTGGCGGAGGCAGCCCAGCCCGCTCCCGCAGGTGGGCACACATCCCAAAACCTGATTTAAAGGAGAGCAAAACTTTGTCCTTGAGATGTCTGCGCACCGTCAGGCCGCATGATGTTCAGCAGCTTTTTGAAGCGTAGTCCAAAGCCTCGATGAGAGTAAAGATACTTATTTCCTATAGAGCTCTTCCTCCCCCTGATGCTTTAGCTCAGGCCAGTGGGCAATTAACTAAATAAACCTCAGGCAGATGAGTTTGGACATCCTGTAGGACCACTCGTGGGTTTCCTGAGGGGTGTGAGCAAGCACGCTGTTGTCTCTCACTAGGGTTATTAATGATGGGGAATTCATCCATCCTCTGGGGTAAAAGCTGTTAACACCCAGTTTCAGTGAGTCGGATCCCAGACAGCCAACACGGGCTGAATTGGAGAGCACGGGGTGGGGGGGTGAGTAACCCATCGTCCTGGTCAACCCTTGTTGGCAATGGAAAATGGGAGGTGCTTTAAAGGATGCTCTTCTCCCAGGTTTTCCAGATTAGGTGCAGGATCTGGGCTTTGTAAATGTTAGGCCTGCTGATCAGATATGAAAAATAGATTATTTTTTTCCTATAAGTTTCATTTATACTTATTAGAGTGCTACAAGTAATAATACCAGGAAACAGATTTGCAGGCAGAAGTATGATTTTAAAGTTAAGAATGTTCATTTAATTTCAGCTCTTGTCTTCTAGATGTGCCTCCTCCTAATGCTCTAAATAGCTCCTCTGCCTCTTTGATGTTTACACCCTTCAAATGCATAAAGACAGTTCTCTACAATTCCTCATTTTGCCAAGCAATACATACTTAGTGCTTTTCATCTCTCTCCATAAATCAATCCTTTTCCTCCAACAGGAGCTAGAATAGGATTTATATTTTTTTTTTCCTTATTAGATTTGTACTGAGAATTTCTTTTCAGAAACAGATAAATGATACAAGGTTTTTTCATGACAAAGCACCCTATCATACATTATTAGCAAACACTTCCACAGTAGAACAGGAATAAAAATAGAAAGTGAGCTATAAAAAAGAATGTATAGCAGGATAGCATCTAATCTCGCAGCATGGTACTAAAAGTGGAGCAGTTCCTTCACATTTCTTTGCAGATCTTCAAGGAAAGATCCAGGAGGCCGAAGGAACACTTAGCATCTTTTACTTAAGGATTTCGTTAAATTCTGTGCGATCTTTGACATCAAGTTAATGAATTTTCTCCTTATTCAAAAAGCCCACCTACTGCTTGTGATGTGTTTGAAGCTGTGGATCCTTTCTAGCTGGCTTGGCTGCCGTTCCCTGCCTTGCTGTCCCTCTTCCCTGTATCTCAGCACAGCACTGGTTGTGCACACCCTTTTCCACAAAATTTTAGCTGAGAAACCACCGGAGTTACAAATTCTTTCGGGTGCCACTTATCTCAAAACCAGATTTTATTTTTATTACAAGCTTTCAGTGGAAACCATCAAACATGAACTGCTTGGGGTTCTCACCTGGCAGGTCAGATGAACATGCTCTTCAGATTGCTTCTTCTGATGGACCCTTCCCAGGGATCACACCCTCTGACTTAGGTGGTTGCCTGTGCTTTAGAGGCTGCTGTCAGATAAGGCTTGCCGAGGACAAACAGGTACCCTCAGGTTTCCCATATTTCTGAAAGCAATTTTGGTTGAAGTCCAGCAAGCCCTGCAAAAATGGATTTAAGATGAAATTACAAATGAAAGATGAATGCTTAAATAGACAAAAATTTCATCAGCTATTTGTCACACTGGAAAAGATTGGGATTTTGGAGATTAGCATCCCTGGGCAATTGCTGCTGGGGGACAGAGGCATGTGCGGGTGGCGCTCGGATGCGTGTTCAGCTGAGTGCTCTCTGGCCTGCTGTTCCTCCCTGCCTTGCTCTTTTTCAGCTATGAATACAAGGAGTGAGGAAAGGAGAGGCAGATCGATGGGTTTCTTTACTTCGCTTGTGGCTTCAGGGGGTGAATTTGAGAATGGGAACATCCCCCTGGGGCTGGCTGCCAGGTCCCAAAGGCTACCTGGGAGCTGGTATGGAGATGGGCAGAGGCAACGGGGTTTGAACCCCAAGCATTTTGGTGATTAATAAGTCCATGTGGCAAATAATAAGCTGTGCAGCTGCAGCATATATTGAGGGAGGGAGCCTGGAGGTAGCTTCTATCATCTTGCAAAGGAGCAGGTGCTGCAAAGGAAACCAATATCTGAAACTTTTAGCAGAATGCCAAAGATCTTCTCTAGAGCTGCTGCCAGCAAGCTGAGAGAAGGCAGAAAACCCAACACAAAGCCAACAGTGCTTTATAATAAACCAAACTGGTGCCAGAACTTGTGCACTGGGTTTTGTGACTGTGCATTTTAATTTTTTTTTTTTTCTTTCTCTCTCTCTGTCCTTAGAGCTGGGTTAACACAGCAGTGTGTCTGGCCACTTCCCTGGGATGGCTTCTGGTTGGACACTACTGCAGATCTGCCTTCTGTAGCAGTGTGTTCTTGTTGCAGTAACTTCATTGCTTCTACCTTGGGGCCTGCTGGGTCCCCATGATTTATGGTCTGGCATTTTGAAGTTTGCCTTTTGCTAGCTTGAAAGAGCATTTGAATGTGTTTGACAGAACAGTTTAGGTTGGAGAAGACCTCTAAGAGCATCAAGCCCGACCGTTAACCCAGCACTGCCAAGCCCACCACTAACCATGTCCCTGAGCACTGCCTGTGGGTGGCTGCTAAACCCCCCCAGGGACGGTGACTCCACCACCTCCCTGGCAGCCTGTCCCAGTGCCTGACCACCTTTGCAGTGAAGACGTTTTCCCCAACACCCAAGTTAGTCCTCCCTGGAGCAACTTGAGGCTGTTTCCTCTTGCCCCATCGCTTGTTCCCTGGGAGCAGAAATGGACACCCCCCACCACCACCACCTACAGCCCCTGTCAGGCAGCTGGAGGGAGCCATCAGGTCCCCCCCTTCCCCAGCCCCTGCCCGGCTCTGGACACGCTCCAGCCCCTCCATGTCCCCCTGGCAGTGAGGGGCCAGAGCTGAGCCCAGGGGTCGAGGGGCGGCCGCACCAGTGCCCCCAGTACAGGGGGATGGTCACTGCCCTGGCCCTGCTGGCCATGCTGGTTCGGGTACCAGCCAGGATGCCCTTGGCCTATTTATTCAAACAGCTAATGACTTCAAACATACAAAAAGTACTAAAAAGAAAACCCAGAAAATTCAAATGGAATGGTTTTAGTTTACAAACTCATAGGAGCTAACAGAGTCAGAATCAAAAGTGAACATTCAGGGTTTGTATAAACTGAAAGGTGGACTAAAATATACTTCTGTTTATTTTTTGTATTTACTACATATGAAATTATTATACTTGTCTCTTTTTGAGATTTTTTTTTCCTCCTCCCCAACTGCCCTACTCTTTTCCTTGTTCCTGCATGAAAAGAGACAATTCCATTCCTTAGTTCCCATGCAAATCATATGAAAGAGATTTGGGGTTATTTAAGGTAACTTTGCCTCCAAATCGAGGTCCTTATTTGTTTCCCAATGC
This sequence comes from Microhierax caerulescens, assembly GCA_035590215.1. NCBI lineage: Eukaryota > Metazoa > Chordata > Aves > Falconiformes > Falconidae > Microhierax > Microhierax caerulescens. The sequence continues at coordinate 30,003,599 of JAVJGJ010000047.1, read as the reverse complement.
TAACTCAGGAGAGCTGGCAATGATCTGCAAACATGAAACCAGAGAATGTACATACACTTTGCAATTTCAAACTTATTCTCATATATGTCTTGTCACTTGCAGCATTTGCTGTCTCCAGTCTTCCCAAAAACCAGCTGTACAAGTGTTTCAGCTGCCTTAGTATTACTTGCTTCTTTCTGCTATCTGCACTCACGACACTGATTTATTCAGCCACTGAGTGTGCTTCCTAGTTTGGGCTAGGAGGGCTGGCATCAGGTCTCCTTCCACAAGCAAAACACTTGCATAATCCCCAGTACAAGGCCCTCAGCTCTTATTTGCACCTGATGTGCCAGTTCTACCTGACAGTGTGAATAGAAACAAAAAGTCCAGATCACAAAGACTGTGAGTGCAGTTGTTTCCATACCACAAGAAAATTAAAGCAACCACGACGTCCCTCTCCCCCTCCCAGTGGTCACTGCCCACTGTACCAAACGGGTCTGACAGCTGTACTGTGTGCTGCTATTTCAAAGACTTCATTACTTTTACAAAATATGTTGCAGCACATTTAGCAATGCACTGTGAAGGATTATAAATAATTAAAACTAAACCATTCGTGTCAGAAATAAATGAACAAAGCCCATTTTGCAATGCAGCATCCCTGATTTATTTTTATTGCATTCATTTAGAGAATTTGTTAATTCACAAAACCCAGCAGTCCACACAATGAGTCTCCAAAATGTTAGTGAATGCTAGTGAAGTTGTCTTCTCTTTAGGCTCATAAAGGAACAGATCACTTTGGATCAATAAAAAACATATTGAATAGAGAAATTCAACAACCAACTGCTTCTGGACTTCACATCCTGGGTTTTCGAAGCGTAAGCTATTTGAGCATCTCTTTTCAAGAACCTTATCTGCAATTTGCATTTGCATAGGGGTACAAAATATGCAGACTCACACTTCAGTTAGAAGTAATTTTAAATATAGCTATGGCTAATACCTACACCTTGAGAGACTGATACTATCTTGGCTGCTTGTTTGTCAGCATCATAAGTAACGCTGCTTCTTTTTAAAGTTTTAGTTTCATGAGATATGGATTTCTTTTGGGGGTCTAGGTTATGGAAGCAGTAGTCAGACACTCCTCTCTTATGGCTGTGCTATCGTCATTGTGTGTATCACTGATACACTTTACAAGAGAGCCACGATCAAATGTAGGAAAGGATAAATAAGCATACCACCTCAGAACTACTGCTAGTAACATAAAGTCATACATTAAAAAAAAACAACAAACAAACCTTTTTGCATCATCACATTTTTAAAGAGATTCTGGGTGGAGAAGTATGGAAACCTATAGCCAAATTCCTACATTAAATACTGAAATAATTCCTCAAAATTAATAAAACCATAATGAGCTTTAACTATTTAAAACTATTCTAGAACAAATATACATGCACCTCTGGCAAAATAAAATCCTGGAATAATCTTGGACCCTTCCAACTCCATTTCACCACAAACCCAGGTTTCTCTTTACAGCCAGATCCTGACAGCCATGGACTCCTGGAACAGAAAGAGCTCGTTGGGCTTTCTTTCCTGGAAGAATGCCCAAGAAAGCTGGGAAGCACAGACTAATGTGAGAGCCATGAGCAAGAAGAATGCTCATCTCTCTTAAGTTTCTTTTCCTATTATTCTGTCAGGAAAAATTTCCAAACTCCTGGGTATATTTTTAATACTACAATTAAATTAATTCATACTATTCCAGTATTAATTATACTACAACGTTTTGCAACTACTGCAGAGTTATCTTCAGTAAAATTTCATAGGTTTATTGATTGTGTGTCAATATTTTAATTACAAACAGTTTCACAGACAGAATATTTTAAGTCTTTCATAAGGTTTGTATGAGCTGCTCCGGGCTATCTTTTTTTGCCACTTAAGGAGGAAATATATTCTCAGAAGCTAAAACGGATGTGAACAGGTAAGAAAGCAAAGGCTTTGCTTCTCTATTCTATTCTACACTGCTCTGTTCCATTTCCATGCATTTCACAAGACTGAAAGTGGAGAGGTTTGTAGACCCAAGTCACTGCATTTTTCCAGCACTTTCCCTGCTCATGGAACTGTAGTATACCCTTCCCTGAATTTCAAGTGCACCACAGAATTTAGTGGATTTAGCCTTGCTACCTTATCACAGCAGAAACACCTATAAAAATGAACAGGGTGCAAAATTAGGCACCATACCCTTTAATTCTGAAAACAATTGCGATCATGCAGCTCCTTGATACCTGGGCAAATTACCAATTACAGGTGCACTGCTCATCAGAGTGAATATTTGCATATGTAGCCCTACAATCTGCAAAGCGTACTCAATCTTGCAGAAAAAGGACTTTGAGAAAAATTTATTCCTCGCTGAAGTGAGTACAAATGCTCCACAGTGAGGGAGGCTTTTCTGCTATGCAATGGGGTGGTTTATGCGAGGAGATTCAAATCAGTGACTATTTTATGAGTTCAGACGTAAGGAGACTGGAGGAAGCAGATCATCTGCTCTAATTCATAGTGAGAAAGAAACTTCTGCATAGTCTCCATTGCGAAAGCCTTCATGGAGGAGCAGCTGAGCTCACTTGAATCTCTCAGCAGGAAACGCCTGTGTCCACACCGCCACAGCCAGGGCTCCACACAGCTTGCTCAGAAGCTAGAAATAAATTTCCCTTGTGTTCACGACAGGAGCATGCATTTACCGAGTGTGGAGTCTGGCTTCTCCCATAAGGTACTACACTCAAGGTCTGAACTTATGCACATTATTAGTATTCTACTCCAATCATCTTTATGCATGAACTGGATTTATTTTATTTTTTCCTAAGCCAATATTTAATACAATAGGCAGTGCAGAAACTAAGAAGTTAATACAATAATTTCTGCTGTGTACCACATGTTTATCTGGCTGAAAATGTAAAAATGTCAGAATGCATCAAGTATATCAGAAGTGTCACCAGGCCTCTTTGCTATGCAACAGAGCACTGGAGAAGTAATTTTATTTTTAAAAAAACAAAACCAAACAACTTTACTCCAAATTAAATTTCTCCTACTATACCTTCAGTACTCAACAGCTAGTTGTTTGTTTTTGTTTTTTTTTTTTTAAAAAAAATCTGACTGATTTTTAGATATTTATAAGTAGTACAAACCAAATTATTAACAAGACTCAGATCTGGACCAAGATGTAAATATGCACAACAGCTTTAACTAAGCAAGCTTGTCATACCTAAGGTTTTAAACAAATTTGAACAGTTAGGGTGCCTTCCAGCTCTTACCAGAGAAACAGCTCTGATACCTATTTTGAGTTGACTAATGCTGCAGACCTGTTTTTCAACAAATGCTACCCAGTTTTAACTCTGAATGCCCCTTATATTTGGTATCACTTTCTACTTTTTACATAATTTTCATCCGAGGGAAGCAGCTACAGAGGATCTACTGTGGTCACCTGAGTACTGTAATTTTTTTATAAATGTGAACTTTGTCAGGCATTGCAGATCAATTTTGGTCTTTGGGAAACACAGTTATTTTGCTGTGACAGTTAAATGATGCAACAACATTTGAACCTGTAACAAGTAAAGCAGACTATGTGACTCTTCACCTTCAGCTAGAGAATCAGCTCTGCCAGCAAAGGGGCAGTCAGTCAACGGGCAGGTATCGCACCAGGGCTTTCCAGTGCCCTTCAAGCACAGCTCGGATCCCACTTGCTATCTAAGGCAGGGCTGAAAGGGAGAGCTCCGTAAGTAGGACCATGAACACAAACTGGAGCTAGAGGACTGGCTACCCAGTACCAGGCTGGGATGCAGAAGACACCAACTGTTCAAGTTACACTGAGACTTTAGCCTGTTACATTTATTCAAGAAAGCAACTAAAGCAACAGGCAGCAGTGTATTAACAATCACAACTTTGTTATTGAAGAAACACTATTTTAATCACCCCCTTTTTCTATTAAAACATTACCAAAAATCCCCAATAAGTAATCTGCATTTCACAAATGATGGTGACCTAGGTCTTCTGCTGCTACAAGCATAACTTGCTTTAGGGCAATGGGCTCTTAACAACCATCAGTTTACAGCAAATGAACATTTATCTGATTATTTTTTTTTATTTTATTGTATTGTATTTCTGTAATGGTGCTTGAAATTAACATTTTTAGTCTATTTTTTTTCACTCTTTTTTGATCATTAATGTAGTAAATTATACCAGCAAAATGAGTACAACAGTTTCATCTATGTTCTAAAAACCTATTAAGTGTCTGAGTAGAAACTGTGTAGCATTTTGAGGTTGACTGTCTTATTTCTAAGGTTGACTGTCTTATTTCTAAGGTCATACTTGAGCCTATTGACCTAAGCCAAACTGACTCCAACTCAAATATTCACAACAAAAATCCTATCAAATTAAAAGCATAAAGTGAAAGAGGAAGAAAGAGCCTAGACACACAGTTACATCATCAAAGCTAAAATAATCTATAACTAGTCAAACTGTTTCAATGACATCCACATGCTCTCTTCCTGTGAGGCCCCTATTGTATTTTTCAGATTAAAAAGGCCTCGCAAGTTGAGGTATTCAGCAAGCTGCTGGATATAATTTATCTTGCTTTAATTTATTAGAACGTGTCTCTATATTACTGTTCTTATTTTAACAAAGGGGTTTTTAAACTGGGAAAACTAAATGTATATTTAATTTATTTCACCCAGTAAAGAATCCTTGAGAAAATCAATTTCCATTTATAAAGGTATCCCAGTAGGTTGCATATGCCATTACTGCAGTATTGTACCTCTTACATCCAGTTTTATGTGACATATGGTATCATTTCTTTTCCATGATTCTATTACTTTTGGAAAACTATGTTAAAAACATCATTATAAATGTAACTTATATCTGACAAAAGCTGTGAAAGCAAAGTTTGTGCTGATCACTGGCAGTTTTGTTTGTACATCTGATGAGGGATTCATATGTTTTCATCATTCTGTTGTCATATGACCAAGCAAACTTCTTATAGTTCACCCTCACAACTACTGAGATATTACCAACAGTACTATTTCTAATCTGCTAAGGCATGAATCAATTTCATATTGCTGCTTTTTTATTTAATCAGAAATTCCCACCAAAACTAATGTTTTTTTTCCTGCTGTATAGTTAATTTCTTAATCAAATGACACTATTTAAATGTCTATGGTGGATACCCTAATGCTGAACCAGTGACAGATTTAAAATCTACTGTTTTGCAAAGCATAGGATCTCAAAACATGTACTTCATCCTTATAGAGAGCTGGGAATCAACAACATAAAAATCTTCACTTTAATATTACGGTATAGACTGAACATAAGTTAGTGGGGCTCGTTGTCATGTACATGGGAAGACTTGCAAAACGCACACTGGCTTCCCCTACTCACAAGCTGAGCAACCGCTGAAACTGTTCCTTGGAACCACACTTACCTAGATCCTAGCACTGATAAACGTCACGTTAACACGTTTAGGTAGCAGCAGTTATTCTAGTCCACAACTGGATGAGCAGTTCCCCTCCAAGGCGATGTACTCAAAAAGTACAAGGTTCCATCTCACCCTTCCCTACCCAAAGTCCACTTCCCCATGCTTAGTTCAGGGAGTGTGATTCTATGTTCAGTTGATTTATTTATTTTATTTTAGATTACAAGCAAGGAACCATTGCAATCATTCATAGCTGCTGTTGTTCTCAAATTATATGTTTGAATCTACAGACACCAAACAATTAACTGTAATGAAGTATTCTTTCTATAACTGATGATTTTTACAAGAATTTTATTCAGTTTCAGGTTGGGCCCTAATTTCCCTTACCATTTTACACTAAGTATAAAAAAATGTGTTGGCGTATGTACCATATAATAAACGGTGCTGTGAACTACAGGGCCCTAATTCCATTGGGGCTTCTGATGGCATCATAAGCTATAGGAGAGGGGTTCCAGTGGATTGTGTAATCAACAGAACCCAAAGCATAAATTACAGCTCTGTAATTCAAACCTGACCTGCTTTGTATTTCAGATAAAATATTGGTAACAATTGGTGTGCAGTTAGCAGAATTTTAGTGCTACTGCAACTGTTTACTCTGGTTCCTCAGTAACATACCCTAGACCTACCCAAGTTCATTGATTTTAACTGATCCTGGCTGCTCTTCAGTATTTCTGGAGAGTTTTGATATTCTTGTGCATGACATTCTGCAATTAATAAGCACAACTTCAGGATGAATGCTGATTTAGTTGTATAACAGCATACGCAGGAATTACGAGGGCTTTTTCTGGAACTGTAATGTGCACAACATTGCAATGAATAATGCTCCATTCCCCAAGCTAGCATAAGAAAGGGCTGTAAAACTAATCACCTCATAGCCCAAGAATGATGCAGCTCAGGTTGCTTTGCATCCTTGATTCATTTGAAGGTGTATATTGCCCCTCATCCACAGTAGTACAGATTTCAGAGGCAATTAATGGAATCAGATGCTCTGGTCTCACTGAAGTTCTGAGGAATGTAGCTCTATCGCTCTTTTAGAAACCATTGAAAAGTATCATTTAATGTATTTAATTAAGCAATCCGCCTGTTTTACTCAAGGATAGATCGTGCTTACTAAAGTCATGTCTGAGCAAATATAATCAAGTTATTAAATTTGAGTATATCCTTAAATCCCATTTCCTTTAGTAGGACTGTAATGAAAATCTGATCTGATGAGGTGTGATGTTTACTCTAAAATAATACCAGAACAGAAAACCATCTCATATCTAAGCATTTTCCTTTTCTGAACTACAAGAGGACTCAGAAGTGAAGAGAGGAAGAAGACAAAACTTTGTGTTCCTTAAGAATGCATGTAATGACCAAAGGCAAAAAGAAAGAAGATCAGATTTCCAAATGTGGGAGTAAATTTTTCTCTTATTCGCAGAATTACTATGTAAAGTGCACAACAGAAATGCCTGTGCTCAGGATAAACACTTACTTTTCATTTGCTAAAGCAGAGCAATTGAAATTTGGGAAAGGAGATCACAGGTAAGACAGTGACAGCAACCATTCCAGTCCATGGAGTGTGACAGAAGGCATTCAGTTTTTATAACCTGGATCTATATCAGGTGATTGGGATCAGAAAATAGAGGGCAATTTGTTCCTAGCACTCCTTTGTTGCTCATTTTTTATAAGGTTTTAACCTCTAGCAACTCTGGGATTTGAAAGGAGGAGGTGTCTCCCTTATACTATATCCTTACATCTCACATCAGACTAAGAGTAAATTCCAGCAAGCCATTAACTGTGTGTAAATCAATAAAAAACAAACAAACAAAAATAAATCCCAGAGGCCAAACATATAAGATCAGAATTTCCAAGCACTTGTCTGATTTATACTCTCTCGACTAATTCTAAACCCAAGCCTGTTATCAGCCCTCAAGCAGTGCATCAGGAATGCCATGCAGCCACCAGTCTTTATCCTTATCTTCATCACCATTTCCTCTCTGCCACTTCAACACAGCACAGAAAAAGCAACAACTATTCTACTATTGGATACCACTACAGGCATTTTTGCTCATTTTCTGAATATTATGTACTTGATTGCTGCAAACATATTTGCTGTTACAAATGGAGTTGTCTTCTTCATGTATCATTCTTTAATAAGCTATCATTAAAAATGCCTAAAGATGAACTGCATGTACAGCTACAGCATGTAAAATACAAAACATACAAAACTCACAAGGTGCTTGTGTGTTTGTGTGTACAGGTATACACACAAAGAACAAATAGAAAAGAAGGAAGAGCTTTTATAATTTGTCCTGTCAGAAAACTGACTGTTTTGCAACACAGGACAGGACGATGCTGCATCATTACTATGCAGACCCGCACAGTGGTTCAGTAATGTGGCAACACTATGTCCAGAAGCAACAACACCAGGAGGAACTGTTGCATCCAGCTACTAGAAGTTGAAATGAACATGCAGAGGAGGAGTTGCACAATGCTGACTTTTTCCAGATACAGAATAAAAGTATGATTTTCCTCTACAAATATCTTTGAATAGTTATGAGAGGTTCGGGCTTCTTGTGAGCAGTCATAGAGCTTTGAAAATGAGTATTTTTGAAACATGTTGGTGGTGATAGCATCTGCGGAACAATGCCACGGCATATGCCACAGAAATATATAACTGAAATAAAGCCTCCTTTCCATGCTGAAAGAAGACGTGACATACAAATATTTCGCATTTAGAAATGTGTATGTTCAAACCAGGCAGTTCTTAACCCTGAGTTCTGCACAGGCAGCTCCTGCTCTGCCTGCGCTGTTGCAGAGCTGCTGCAGTGTTCACGCTGCAGTTATCTGCACAGCAACCTGGTGCCTGCACCCAGACCCTCAGCACACACGTGGAGTGCAGAGGGGATTTCACCTCCTAGAAAGAGCAGGCAAAATGAATCCCTGTCCACTGATTAATCAGTCCACTGATTGCAGAACACTTATAGCAGAAACAGAGTTGGTTCTGTCCATGTAATACCCCTCATCACAATATCCACTAATGTATCCTTTGGCAGATCTCAAACAAGGGGAAAAAAAAAAGTTTTCACATTTCTTTTGGCACTTAGGTACCTTCATACTGCTAGAAAATTTCTCAGGGGATGATCCAAATAATTAGCACATTATTAAGTAATGAAGGTCATACAGCATAAATAATCTTCTCCCTAATATCTGGGTCTCCAAGACCTTATCTTCCCATAGGAAGAAACCAAATCCAATGTTCTCAGCCATGCTGTCCTGTAACACACCAGCCAGCACTTTGTGACAATTACTATTCCCTAGAAAGCTGCTTTTCAGCATGGTTTTAGCACATGGGCTGTTGAGTCCATATCAAATTATGTGTCCTGTTGGCCACATGCAGGGAGAAAGGCCACAGGAAAAGTTTTGGAAGCAAAGGTGCAGAAGTGTAAAGAGGCATTTAACTAAAATGCAAGGGGCTGAGGAGGGCAAGAACTCATTATGTGAACTTGCCTCCTGCTGTCATCCCAGGTTGTGTAAATATTAGCTATGTGAACTGGAATAATGGTTTGATTGTCTGGGAGGATGACAAGTGACAGCTAAGAACTGGGTCAGGATCAATCACTATTTGCATACCAATTAGTTAATGTTCTTTCATACAAATACAGTAAAAGATAACATTTCTCACATTTAGAATATAAAGCTTCAACTGTCTTTCACACATGGCTTATGTGGTATTTTTAGAAAATTTGTTTACTCCTCAGGAGCTCTGCTAAATCTCCTTTATCATCATTTGAAACTCATCTAAGTCCCAGCTTCATCAACTCTGCTAATGTATCTTAAGCAGTACTGCTCACCTTTCCAGTAAACCAGTGTGTTTAGCAATGTGTTTCTTTCTGGCTCTGGAGCATTCACTCCTATTTCAGTCCTAAAGTGCTCTTTTTAACACTTACATTTTTCAATATATTTTAGGACTGACATTTGTATCTTGCCTCCTATTCAAGCCATAGGCCCTTTGTCAACACACCAAAATCCAAACGTATGGCACTTCCGCAGATTCCCTCTATGGTCATCATTAAAACAGAGCTTGAATTCCACTCTGTTTCTGTGCATGGCAGATTTATGACAGAAATTACAAGAATCATTCATCTTTCTCAAGTTTATAGTATGCTTCACTGCTGAACCGTTACCTCTCTTAGGCTGCTTGCGGTAAGGAAATTGAAGAGAGGAGCAGGTAGACGGAAACTTTTATCATTTGGACACTGTTCTTGTCCTTATTGATCCTTGACTTAGTTCAGCCAGTACCCCCCTTGGCTACAATAACACTACTTATTTCTAATGAGGGCAGAAACATCAGAGAGACTATGAATGGTGAATTAGTAAAACCACCACTTTCTAGGCTTTCCTCAAGTATTTTAAGATTTCAACGAATTCCTTCTAAATGTTTTAAGAGCTTTAAATTAGTATCTGTAATCTGATCATAAATTAAAAAATCTTCCCTTACCATTAACTAAAAGCAATGCCAAGTTATTTGTATACTTATTGTTTGTTTATAGCTCCCATCAAGATATTCCCTGGAAACCAAATCCTACTGCCGAAAGAATTTGAAAACATAATACAACTTCCCTTCTAAATAATCTTGTATTATACTTTCATTAAGCAACTGCAACTCCACTCATTTCTTGTCATGGACAAACATCCACCCAAACCCATGAAAATCTAAATGTAAATAAATATTCCAAAGTCCATATAAGCACAGCACCTAATTCTCACATCAGAATGCAGATAGGTGAGAATGTGTGTGCAATCATATCTAAAAGGAATTTCATATGATGTAAAACCTTAAATGAAAAGCCCTGGCCAAATGCAGGAATCGCAGTAACTCAAACTTCTATTTCCAGACAGAATGGAAACTCAGAGTCACAGTCATGCACACATGCAAAGACTGATTTTTTTCCCAATTATTTATTTTATTTTTTTAATACAGTAGCACTACAAGTCACATCTGGGTGTGACCCCATTGCTTTAGTTACTGTATGGCCATATAATACAAAACAGCTGCTTAAAACTAAGCCAGAGGAAAGCTAAAGGGATTCTTGCCATAAGGGGGGAAAAAGAAAAAGAATGTGCACCCACAGTGATTTTTCCTTAATATGGATGGCCTCTTCCCCTAGATTTTAAAACAAACTTAAAGCTTTTGTACTTCTTTCTGATTCCAATGGAAATGGATACTCGACTAGACATTCCAGGAATACACACGTTTCCTCCGATTACATTAGAAATCATCCCTAGGCCAATGGTTAACACCACACTGGGTCCATTCAGATGTCATTGCTGCAGTTCATTCCATTATTAATGAAAACTGGAAACAAATTCCAACCAGAGCAAAGTATCATAACCCAAAAGATGCAGGATACCATGAAGATGTCATTCCAGAACCCTACTTTTATATTGGTGCTGCATTGCTTAGAGAATAAAAAAAAATCCACGTGCTCATGAAATCCCAGGTGTCTGTCCCAGTGTTCAGAGCAGTTCTCAATTAGTTTTACTTTAGCTGTCTGAAAGCTGGGTTACACAAACTGTCCATATGCACATTGCCTAAGGTAAATAAGTAATAATGACACTTAATTTACCCATAATTAGGACTTCACATGACAGCTATATCCCACTGGAATAAAGAAACTGTCAAGTCAACTGAAGGAAGCTTGTGAGAACAGGAAACAGAAATTTAACATGAGTTGGATCTCTGGAAATCATTATCATTTGGGATGGGATTGGCCAAAAGGTTTCACAGATACTAGTAAAACATTATGCTGTATTTATTTCTGTTTCTTCACCTCAGAAATTGTCCTACTCAAATTCCACAAACTTTAGAAATACTAAATCCTGTATAACAATCCCATGTAATCCCAAGTATGCATTTCCCTACAGTTTATGTAACTCCTAGGGCACAGCCATACCAAAAATAAACTTTCTAACTGGAGAAAATGTAAATAAATAAATTCTTGTTGGCCTATTTGTTTTTTTAAACACCAATGACAACAGCTCTTTTCTAAACATCTGGAGATCTTTACAAGTATATGTCCATCTAACACATTGCTTTGCTGCAAGCTGTGCACTTGAATACACCTGTGTGCTGGTTTTGGCTGGGTTAGAGTTAATTTTCTTCACAGTAGCCAGCGTGGGGCTGTGTTTTGGGTTTGTGCTGGAAGC
>JAVJGJ010000047.1:29949028-29991747 GCA_035590215.1 Microhierax caerulescens | reverse complement strand
TATAAAGCTGGGGGAAGAAGAAGGAAGGGGAGGATGTTTGGAGTGATGGCGTTTGCCTTCCCAAGTCACCGTTACACATGACAGAGCCCGGCTTTCCTGGGGTGGCTGAACACCCGCCTGCCCGCGGGAAGTGGGGAATGAATTGCTTGGTTTGCTTTGCTTGCATGCACGGCTTCTGCTTTACCTACCAGACTGTATCTCAGCCCGTGAATTTTCTCACTTTTACTCTCCCAGTTCTCTCCCCTAACCCACCGGTGTGTGTGTGTGTGTGTGAGCAGCTGTGTGGGGCTTAGTTGCTGGCTTGGGTTAAACCACGACAACCTGAGAATTCAACTAATGCAGTAATGAAACCCATACAAGTAGTGTAAGGTTCCTGGGGACATCACTTTGCTAGTGCCCTAAAAAGAAAGTTGCAGAAAACCCACTGGTTTCCAGTTGGCAGAATATTTACAGTACCTCATGTCTAAATGTCATTTTATTGCATTCTCCCTAACCCACTCCCTATAAAAGATGTGTGATTAATCAGTTGTACTTTGGGTTCCACACACAATTTCATAGCATGCCCTGCCAAACCCATAGCCCAAGTGTGCCACCTAATGGCCCTGGAGTCAGGAATATGTTTATACTACCAGTTCATCAAATAAAATCTAAAGAAAAGTGGAGGTGGAGTTTCACCAATATTTTTCTGAAGGACCTATCCGCTACATTTCACTAGTAATTCTTGAAGGTCTATGAAATCATTGCTTTAAGGCACTTCAGAATTTGTAGATAAACAAGCATTTGAATGTACCTATGAGGTTAAAGAATTCTGTGTAGCTTTAACCTCACAGTTAAAACCTCATAGGTTACAAGCTACCCCAAAACTTTAATACCTTGGTTGCCTCTATTTACTCCAAGTCTCACTGCTAAATGACCACAATTTCAAATGAAGCTCTGTTGAGTGGCAGCAACAGATCCATCCTGCTAAATGAACGTGTTATTTCTTTTATCTGTTAAAGTACTTAAACAGGGCAAGCTCAACTTACCTGATATCATCTGCTTAACAATACAGTCCTATAGTCAAGACATGTCTGTGCCTTAAGAAGCATCAGGACAAAAAAACCCATACATAGACGAGTTGTGGAGTAGCATTTGCGATGGTGGTATGTGAACTCAAAGAGAATAAAATAACATTATAAAATCAGTATCACAGTAGCATACACTAATGAACCTATTTGTCCAGCAAAGTTCTCAAAAATACTAACCATGTAAAAAAGCTGTAAAGAAATACAAAGAAATACAGGTGCAATTTATTTTATCTAACACTTAATATTGGGGAGCATAATTACTTTATAACCATTTATAAAAGCAAGCACTATGTGGTGCAGGGGTTATAGGTTAAGGAAATGACTTACTAATATGGTTACATACTCAGAAACTGAACACTAGGAAGGAGGTTTGGGATTTACATTTACATTACAATTTAGTATAGCTTACTGTCAATCTCTGTTTTCTACCACTTGAAAAGAAGATTCAGAAAATACTTACATTTGAATGGGATTAATGTTTTATTATAAACACAGTATGCCAGCAGATGAATGAGGGATGGAAAATACTCCTTGACATTCAAAGTATTTTCACATGTTCTGAATGCTTCATTTTCATCATCATTAACTAACAATGTAACATCTAAATCTACACATTGTCAGATAAAAATAATTGTATAGCAAGACAGCGTTTATATTATTTAGTTTGAAACATCTTACAGCAATTCCCCTTTTCTTTCCAAACACACCTGAATTCTGTGTCTTTTTCCAAGATCTACTTCACCATCCTGCTTACTTTAGACATGATGAACCATGTACACTTGATTCTGGTAAATTTCTCCATACCATGATTGCTTTCTCTTTATCTAATGTTAACAATAATAACAGAACAATTATATCTGTTTTGTAGAGCTGTAACATTACAGAGTATCTCCATGGTATATAACTATGCTGCTTTAGGAGCAACAATTACTGAAAAAGTGTCTTGACTGTATCAGTGACACAAGTACAGCAAGAAGGAAATGCTTATGCATGCATTGTGCTCTCAACAGGCTGAGATGCAATGGAACTTCATACATAGTGAAGTACAATGGTAAGTACAAATGTTCAAATCCCTTACAGTCCAATGTATGCATTATACATTCTATATATGTCAATGCATGCATGCTAATTTAAAGTCTAGTGCCATTCTGCATATTTTGAAACTCTTGGCAGGTCGAGGGGGAATGATAAATCACTCTGCATATGACACCACCCTTCCACCTATTTTGAAATCCCACTGGTGAAAAAGATGGTGGGATTTCAGATACAATGACCTTGCTCCATTTCTTCAAAGTTCTGGAAAGAGATGATATTGTTACAATTGATAAGAAATTTCAGAAAACTTAAGCCTAAAGGAAAAAATAAAAAGTATCTTATTTACTGGGGTATTTAGAAACTGTGCAATACACACCTAAATTTATGCAACTGTCACCTAATCAAGCACTTGTTTACAGCTGCCTGTTCACTTAGCAGCTGGTAAGCTATGCCAGCCACATTGAGATTCCAAACTTCAGTGGAAAGGGCTACTATAGGAATGCATACGGGAAACCATCAAAACCGTGATTTTAGGATCCATTTATATCCTTTAGTCCAAGCATGCTATTCCCAAAGCAATCTCCTACCAAATGTTCAAGCAAACATGAAACTCTAACCCTCCCACTGTGAAGGAAGCTGCTCTATATCATGGGATTAATTTCCGTGGGCGAAGCCTTCTGGAAGTTCCCTTTTTTGTACAGAACTGAACTTGTTCATCAAAGCAGAAAGCAGGCATTGTGAAAACGAGAGATGGTCATGCATTTTTGTCTTCCTTTTTAAGAAAAGAGTTGAAGATATTTCTCCATCAAGGTATACTTTTTCAGTTTAACCACAGAATTCTTAATTTACTATCACGGTAAAAGATGGAAGAACATGCAATAGAAAATATTTCTTTCTTCCTATAAACTCTTGATTTCTTTTGCCATAATGATGAAGGTGGTATAACACTGTGCACATTGCTTAAGCCAACAGGAGTAGAAGGATGAGGCAAGAATGAGTTGAGTCAGGGTAGATGACAGAACTAAGTAGTTGATACCTGGGCTTTTACCTCTCTTTTTCTCAATTCTTCATATTCATGCTTGGGCAATTCCACACAGAGCCGTGGAACCCTGCCTGCCCTGAGCTGCAAGGTTCTTTCCCTTTCAGATCTTATTTCTCTGAAAGGCTGCCAGAGAGGATGTTATCTCAGAATTTGTTATCTCAGGATTGCTAGTAAAACAACAAGAGGAAAATAAAGATAGAAAATATCCAAGAAGAATTAAGGAAGTCATGACCAAGGCACTTTTGGGAAGTGAAATTTAAAAAAAGGTATGGTTCATATATAATTGCTGTCACAACCAAGGCTGTTCTATATCTGGCTACATTAAGACAGGGAATGGCTGCAGTTTATGGAGTTATAACATTTCCTTTATTGTGAAAAGAACAAGATATCCCTCCATCCCATCCTTCATTTGCAATTTGTATATTTTGCTAACAAATGTAAGATGCATTTATTCTATCTCATTACAACTGACATTGACCAAAGAACTTAGTTTTAGTGGACAGCTAATTTCCACTGCAGGTGCCAGTAATTAGGAAAGAAGGACTCAGGTGATGTTTGTAGACATAACTTTTCCCATTCTTTATTTGAAAATAAAATTCCTTAATGCATGGCTCTCATAATGTTGGCATATATCTTAAGACTACAATTCTGCATATTTAAATTAAATTAGTGGCAGCTTGATCTAGTGACAAAATATAAATGAAACTTGCAAAGAAAAGAAAAAAATTGCCTTTAGTGAATGCTACTGAAAACTGCATGAGGTTTTTACGGAAATTTTTCACACCACTCCCCATCTCGTTTCCTGTTGTCATATAAATAATTCACTAGCAAAATCCTCACTCTGAACAAGAAATGAAAAAATTAAATAAACAGAAAATCTACAGATATGTATAGGCTCTGCAAAAGTTATAATTTTGCTTTGTTAAACTAGGTAGTCACTTGTTAGCAAGACAGCCTGCCACACTGGGATGAGAGGAGGGGATTGCAAAACTTGCAAATAGATAAAACTGCTTCAGAGAGGCTGGAATTTGATTTCCTTATCAGACTCAGAAAGTTAGCTGATGCAGAGGGCAAACACTGAGCTTTCGTATTTTAAGCATGCAGAGAAAAAATGGTAATTGGACAGTGACGGCTCTGAGTTCATGGCAAAATAAGTCACTAAAACAGGTGAATAATTCAAATTTGACATAACTGCCAAAGTAGGGGAATGGGCCAGGTGTCTTCCTGTCAACAGCAAGAAGTTAGTAGATTTTCCTCCATCCCTATCATGCTCCAAAGATCTTTAAGTCAGAGAATCTTATTATCGGAATAATCTAGTTTTAGCTCAGTGGAACAGAATTTGGAATTACAGAATGTTACTGTAAACCTTCATGTTACTTATGTCAATGTTACTCATTTCAACATGACCTGTAAGCTCAAAATCCATTTCCGAAAGAAGGAACTCAGCACTTTAGAGTGAATCCTGCTTCAAAATGTGTGCTCGTTGAGCCTGCTGATCCTTCCAAGACTATTCTTCCAGGGGGGACAGACGGACCAACCTTGACCATCTCAGTTTGAGAGTGGGATAGTTTCTTCCCAAAAGAAAAAGAGAAGGAAACTTGCAAAACATTTTTCATTCTCGTCATGAGATCACAGTCATAAAGCTGCCTGGATGCACGTACCATGGCTGCACCTACACTGTTCTGTCAGTAGCCACTATTAGTAAAGACTAGGTTAAGAGTAACAACAAACACTGCATTCCCACTGACTTGTAAGAACATTCTTTTGTCAACTCAAGGAAAAGCCTGCTGAGATTCCTGAATAAAATCAAATGTGTACTCAGTGTTTGAAATGCTCCCAAGAAAGCAACAATTTGCAGCATTAAAAGGTCCTAGTCCTACAATTAGTTCATCCATTCCTATACCACCTTTGTGGTACAGAGAGGAGGTGAGTCAGGGTCCTTGGACACAGAATGTTACTGTCAGCTCAGGAAGGGCAGTGTCTTGCCCGTCAATAGCAGATGGTGCCTGTAGAGCAGGAGAAATACTTGGCAGCGTGCCCCAGGAACAGCCTGGGATCCAGAACGCTCCCAGGACTCAGGAGGTGCAATGACATTGCAGCCAGCCTAACTCTGTTCTAGCTGCTCTTGGGGCTGACTTCCCCATTTGTCTAGGAGAGTATAAATCAGCATTGAAATCTGGGGATGACTGTCAATGTTACTTTCAGGAGAGCCTATGGAACCTGAGCAGCAGCTGCAGTGTTAAGCTGTTACTGGATGACCGTAAAAAGAAAGAGAATAATTCTCAAACAGAGGTGATGTCTGCTGGGCAACCAGGAAGCTCCTCTTTCAGCCATAAAAGCCTGATGCACCCTGAGAGTTTACTTTAGTTAAGGAAAATAAGAGAAAGGGCAACCAGTTATCTTGATACTTGATACTTACATAGATTTACCTAAAATAAACTACATCACAAACCAAATACAAGCATAGTATTTTTATCTATGTGCAAAAAATGAACACATAATAGTTTTTTGCATTGCTGTTGTAATAACGACTGCTTCCTCCATGGCATACATGTGGAAACTGATTTAATCGAAGTATAACTGTCTCAACATTATGAAGGATTTGAGGGGACAAGTTCTGTCCTTCGTACTTTCAGAGAACTCAAAGTCAATAGTATTGCATAAATGTAACTCTGGGTAGAATTTGATCAGCAATTTATAAATGAACATATATACTCCTGGAGCCTGAAGCTGTGTTGTGCTGATATTTACCTGCTCTGTTGTGAGCCTCTGACCCCTGTATGAATAAATACACCAATGAGAGAATGCATAAGCAGGGTAAATCTCAGGGGGACTGCAAATGGATTTTTTTTTTTTTTTTTTTTTTAATCATTCCAATCTCCTTTATTTGGAACAGAGGATTTTTTTGGGGAGGAAGAATACAGAAGAACGTTATGCAAATACCATCTAGGTATTTCTGAATTTGGATTTTCAAGCAGTCTGATGCAAGGTAATTAAACTTACATCACACTAACAAATTCTGTCTGTGAAGAGGAGGTGTGAGTAAGTTTGTGACAGAAACAAAACCATTATAAAGATTTTGGATACTGCAGAGTGTCCTTCTGGAATTTCTGAAGATAGGGTCCCATCTTTCTTCTCCAGGTGGATGGGAACAGAGTACACTGGTGACATCCTCAATTCAGATTGTTACACTTCATTCCTGTACACTGACTGAGATCATTAGCTAATTCTATACATGGAGAGGAAATATATAGGACATGCCTAAACAATGAACTGCACACAAACATGTGCTAAGTATCCTTTGTCCTCGCCTGGCTGCATAACGAACCAGTGCGATCCAGAGGCACTTCGACAAGACGGAGGGTAGGGGTGTTTCTGTTGTTCCCAGGCTTCCATATCTAGTCACCTTCCTAGGTGAGCTGAGATAACGTGCTTGTGCTGTGCCAAGGCAGCGTGTGAGCAGAACCGATGCAGCAGCTAGCCCTGCCTAATGATGTCCGTAGCCTTAAAACCAGCAGCCTATACTGGGTCAAAGAAGGAAAAGCTGCCTTAAATTTAGGCAAAGTATTTCTCCTGTCACATGAAAAGGCTTTTAAAACCCAAGGCAAGTTATGTCAGATTCATACCACTCTACACAGCTTCAGAAAAGAAAGACTGAATAGAAGTGGATATTCAATATTACCCGGCTTGCATTAGCAAACGGATGATTTACCTTCAAGATCAATGGAAAGAACAATGAGTTTGGTTGTAAACCCCTGACTTTAGTATCACCAGTATGGGGAAGGAGGAAAAAAAAAAAAAAAAAAAAAAAAAGGTAGGCTTTTTTTCTCCCCTTCTTCAGCTGAGGTAGTCTTGCTAGATCAGAATTACAGCTTCACTGATCGATCCAGATGCAGAGAATTCGAGACCAAACACAAAGTTTCACCAAAGGAAAAAACTGAATGTCCAAACTGAGAACTGAAAACTACAAATCAAATAAAACCAAGCTCTTTTTCATCAGTGAATTTAAATCTTGGTCCAAACTGCAGAACTCTAATCCTGAGTACAGAATTTTAAAAATAAAGATGTAGGCAAAACATATTTTACAATTTCCTTTAAATGAATCCAATGGTTCTGTCTTCTAGGGCAGCATGAAACTCTCATGGTGCTTAACCAAAATCAAGGGATTGCTCTCCACTATTATCCTATAGCAAACAGAATAGGTTAATAGCTGTCATTGCCATTTCTAAATAGAATACTGTATCATTATGCATTGTTAGAGCTGACAGGCACACATCCTTATTATAGCAAGTCTATAACCTCAGACAACAGCAGCAATGATGTTTTGCAAGATGTTTTGGTATTTGCAGACCTTATAAGATTTTAGTAAGGGCAGTGTTTAGGTTAGATAGGAAAAAGTGAAAACAAGAGCTTTTCCTTTTTATTCCAATTTAATATTGTTTGCTGCACAACTCTTGCATATTTTTTGATATGAGAGATGCCTGGAGGAGGCCAGTCTGTCAACAAAACAGCCAGGAAGAAATTTATTTATGGAAAGAACAGAGGTGCAGTTAAAAAAGAAAATAAAAAATACTCCCCTTTCAGAAGAGATGGAAAAGCAGCTATAGACTAACATGCCTTTCTTGATCTTTCCTCCTCACTTGAACAAAACTGTCCCAAAGAAGTCGGACTCCCAACACTCAGAATACAATTGGAAATTGCCATACAGCATCTCCCATAGTTTCCTACAATATAATATATGCTTGTTTAGGGACTATTTCCCATGTTTTTCCTGTATAATACAGCAGTTCCCATATACAACAGTCTGGTAATCACTGAAGATCTGTAAGACTCAGATTTCAACTTTAAGAACAAACTTTGATTCCTGTGTCAGACGTTACCCCAGAATTACATATCAGTGCCCTTAATAATGGTTATACTTGTTTAAAATTTCTTGCAAATGTTTCTGAAAGACTGGAATTCTTCTCTTCTGCCTAATTGTACTGCCAGGCTTTTTTTTTTTTTTTTTTTTTTCCCCCTTCCTATGTAATGGGTGATGGAATTGCAGAACAAATATGATGTGGATGGCAAAATTATTGTATGTGGTATCAGAATGTTATGACCAAAATTACATTTCCTTTCTTTGGCTAAGGCAGCCCAAAAATGAGCTTGGACAATAAACCCATCCCTCTGCAATCTTATACCATACCATGAAGCTAAAATTTCCTCCTGCACAGTACACACTTTTTTCATAGCTCCTAGGGCAGTACACAGAAACTGTCTGGACTTTCAACTCCATTGCACTGTTTTGGCTTATGACAAAGAATACCTTTGCAATACCTGACTCGGGTGCACAAGTTCCATGAGGGGCTAAAACTTCCCTCACCATGCTACTAAAGGAAAAACATGACAGATGGTTTACTTGCACTTCAATCTATGTGTTAGCTATTGGTATTTTCATGTGAGTGCCACTGTCTCAATTGGAACTGCACCTACTGACAACAGTATAATTTTATCTATAGCCTGTTTGGAAGTGTGAGCAGCTTTGTTGTAAGGAAATGCATTTTCATATATTCTTTTTCTCAATCTATCTTTCTTAGTCATTCACACCATATAAATGCTTTTGGTTTCACACATATCTCTTGCAGCATACTAATTAAATGTTTCAAAAGGCTTTATCCATGGTTAAGTGAAGATAAAATTTTAATGATTTAATTAGCAAGCTCCAGGAAAAAAATAATAACGAACAAAGGCGGGTGCTTTTAGTGTCTCTTGCTCTCATGTTACATTAGAAGCACAGGAAGATGCAACATTCAACATCACTCCTCCTAGTGCACTCAGCAACAGAGAACATGGTTCATACCATGATAGAGAAGTGGGGAACACAACAGCTGAGTGAATTATGCCAGTTCTTAGCATGTTGTGATGGGTGTTTCCTCAAAGAAAGAAGGTAGCTCTAGGGGGGGGGGGGGAAACAAGCCAACTATCATGTGACCCCTAATGTTTGAAAGCAACTGGGAAAAAAATTAATGCCGTTTTCTGAAGGCTGAACTGAAAACTGGTTCACATCCAGTATTTCCTCATGACTTTGTGCTTCTCCTGTCTGTTGGCTGTTTTACCCTTCCAGACCTCTGCATTTAGGGTTTGGTAAAGATGAAATTCTGTTGTTCTGTATTATACATTGGAGAAGAAAAAGCTAATTGCTCAGTTTGAATACCTTCTTATTACAATTTGGAATTTATTCTTCTGCTTTTCTCTCTACCAAGATTAGCCTATTACGAAAATCACTACCCAGACACTACATATCGTTGACACAGAGCACAATATAAAGGCTGTTTGAGCCTGCCTCTGGGATGCAGCCATTCTAATCCCACCACTTGGCTCTCCCCTCCCAAATGTGAAGAAGCTGGTTATAATATTCCATTTCATATGATGCACTATGCTCTAATACACATACTGAATATCAAAAACTAGCACGTAAGGAGATGAAAGGGAGTCTGGATTGTTCACTCATTATAAAGCATCATTCATTCAAAGAAGTTAAATGCATCAATAGGCAGCTTTACTCCCTCAGCACAATTCAGAAGGATCAACGGTACAAGCTAGCTCCTGCTTTAAGAATTAGAGAGGAGGCCAGAGCAGAAGGAGGGCACAGAAAACATGCATTTAGCTGCAATTAAAATTCCAGTCCATTGTAACATAATCATTGTTTTAGTTCACAAAATTTGCAGTTGGCAGCAATCTCACCCTGTCAGCCATCACTGATCCTGCTCTGGAAAGACCAAGAGCTGTGTTCACAATCAGCTCTTGGCAAAAGTGGTCACCATGCAGTCACTCAAAGCAATGTGATATCTATATTCTCATCTCATTATCATTATTCTTCTCGGCCAGGATCCACAGTAAGAAGACATAGCTGGCCAAGTTCTATGGAAGGCTGTGTGCACAGGATAATAAAGCTGTGAAAGCTACATGCAAAGGGAGGGTACGTAACAAATGTGCCACGCAGAGGGTAAGCAACTGATAAGGGATGTAGTGAAGAAACTGAGGAAACAATCCCAGTCAGAAATGCTGCATAGCATGCAACTCTAACTCTTTTTGGTAGCATATAGTGTTTATTCTATATTCTGGTTCTTATAAACTCAGAATATGGGCACCACACAAGCCTTTAATCTGCAAATGCCCTGAAGCAGGGATTTACTTTTATATGTGCTAGCCAACCTGCTGTAAATCACTGCGTACAGCTAACGTCACCGTATCAATGACTAACAATAAAAGGGCGATAATATGAGTGGCTGAGGAACCTGGAGAGGCAAGTTGCAGGGAGCAACTCTAGAACCAATGTGAATGTAAAGAAACACCTGAGGTCATCTCCACACATTCAACTTAAAGTTCAGACTTTTGTTTTTCAATGCTTAGCTAAGAAACAAATTATGCGAGCTGTACATATCAAAGTCCCATTTACTGGATATCTTTATGCTGCTCATTTCTGCACAATATCCTCTTCATGCTATTTGATTTCCTTCTTGTAAATCTGCCTAAACAAAGATGACCTACACTGTTGCAAAACATTCAGATTTAAATTGGTTAACAAAAGCAGTTTGGAGGACAGAAAGAACAGAGAATCTGAACCATTCACTCATTAAAAAGCATCATCCATTCACAGCTGTTCTTTCACAGCTGATGTATTTTGTTTTGCTTCCTCTGCACAAAAAAAAAAGAGCAAGGAAATCAACAGTTTTGAACTTTAAGCTACATTGAAAGCAGATATGGAGAGTTCAGCCCCTTGTCCAGTTAAAAAAAAAAACAACAACAAAACAAAACCACCAAAGACAAAACAACTTGGATCCCTTACAATTAGGCTTTAGAGATTTTAAGTACTTAACTGTAATAATCTGAAAGCATTACAATGTACAGTATATCCAAATCTTAAATATAAGTACATAATGTTGTAATGTCCTCACTCTTGCAAACTTCACAGTGAAAACTAGGGATGGTGATTCAAAGTGTATTTACTAGCACGAGGGTTTCCCACACTTCCCACTGCTACAGAATGCAGTTATTTTCCTGGTGAAACTGGCTCCCTCTTTCACCAATACTAACAACACAGGAAAACTTGTGCTATAAATACATTATTAATGCTTTGGTTAAAATTTTGTTAAAATTATAATAGGCTTCTAGTAAGCAAAGGTCTTTCCAAAGTCAGCTGTTGTTGCCTGACATCTTTGCAAATTTGCCTATGAGGCCTTTCAAAAGTTCTTTGATAAAGATTAAGGAACAAAGTCTATTTTTGCAATCTCTTAATTTTTCCTGGCAATGTTAATATTTGAAAACACTGTGAAATTAGTTTCAACTATTTTTCAAATGGAAAACTATCACTGGTGAGATAGTCTTATATGGGCATAGCCAAGGCACAGAGGCTCCAGCTTAGAATTACCAGTGTAATTTGTTGTCTAGCTGATGAGCTGTTAAAAACTAAGCTGGACAGAAGCAAGTCTTCTGAGTTCAGCAGTATCTCAAAAACCTTCTACCAGGGATTCTATTCTCACAGTGGCATGGCTGTGATAAAAAGTCTATCAGTGTTCAAATTAAAAGCCTTGCTTAATTTAACTGTAAAAATTTGCTGGAGGCAGAAATTTGTAATACAAATTTTTAGCCTGACAGCAATTTCCACTTCACACATTTTGAAAACAAATGTGGGAATGTTTCAGGTTAGTGGAGAACAAACAATATCTTAGAAGTCTATCTGTTACAGGAGTTGAGAAAATGAGGATTTGCACATTTTAAAGCTGACAAACTCCCATTACTATCAATGCTGACATGTGCCTGGTTAATTCATGCTTTAGCAGAAACTGCCATCAAGTAATGAAATGTAGAATGACTAGAAATGTTTTATAAGCAGTCACAGTGGTAAATCATATTTTATTGCCTTGACCAGTTTAACTAGGAAAATATAGAATATATTACAGAAATCTAGACTTGATGTTTCTTTCCCAGGTACTTGCTGGATCTCCTTACTCAACAGGATAAGGCACAGAGTCATAACTTCAGATGTCCAGAATAACAGGTGTATCTGCACTAAAAGGATAGCTTTTCTGTGCAGGAGAAGGGATTTCTTTCTTTCCAGGAGTTAATCTCAGCCACCACCACAAGATCATAGAATCATCATCAACCTTCCTCAATTCCATTCCAAGAGCAAGATACTTCTATTGGCTTTTGCACATAGAAACTCTGCAGAATGTCACATTTGAAGGTTTGTTTTAAAGACAACAAAAAAAGGATGAACCAAACTAGATCATTAAAAGTAATTTTAATCTGTTACTGTTTTTTTTTGAAAGGGGTGGGGAAGACAGAATGAATTCCTGCTGAAATTGAGCTTATGTATTATCATGATGCAAATGGCACAAGAATTTGAATAAACCAGATTAGAACCAAATCTGTTCCTCCCTCCCTCAGTGAGGGAAGTATGGTTTTAGGCAAGCTGACTTTCTTTTCTTCCTCTGTGCAGACAAAGGCAAGAGTGCTAGCACTTTACATAGAAGTCAGGGCACACAACTGCATTCTCCTTCCTAAATTGTCCTGAGTCCAGTCCCACTGATGACAAGCCTCAAAACATCTCTTTGAATGGAATCACTCTTAGAACAGGGTACAGGTTATAATCCCCTGTGTATTATCTTCAACAAGCCTAATTTGGATTCAGTATCCATGAGACTGTCCTTTGGAGGCTATGATCATTAATATATTGATTGCACCACACGAGCCTGATAAAGCAAAGCGCTGCTCCTTCTTTGCATTAGGATCACTTTGTAATGTAAGAAATCAAGTATTTACTAGCAAGCTTGTCTACCTTGATCTCACTATTCCTCTGATGTTCCTTTGGGAGCCTAGTTTCTTTAGACACCTTTCAACAAAGCCTCTGTGTTAGCCAGCTTATCCTCCTAGAAGATTTAACAAATGATCTCATGCTTCTTTCAGTGGAACGCATTTTAATTGTTCAGCATCCCCTAGATTTTACATCATGACAGAGTAAGTCTTAATTTTCTTGAAGGAATGGCAAAAGAACCTTCTCGGTAAAGAGACTGACAATTACTTTTTTAAAGACAGTTGATGTGTTTTTAAAGTTTTTAAATCTTACCTTTAGCAATTTTGCCTGTTTCCTGCCAACAACCCTCTCTGAAATGTTATATAGTCAAGAAAACTCACCCCACCAACAGTCCTGTGTCATATACACACATACACTTGCTGAATCTGATGTTTATGATGTAAACTGCTTAACCTTCTTTGTCAACTGGGTTACACCATTTCCTTCAGGCCTTCAAAATTATTTAGGACAGATGTGACGTCAACATTTTGAAAAGATCTAAGAAACAATTAAAAGCAAAATTTATACTTCTGTAAAGGGAAAACTCTCCTTGTACTACAATCTAACTTGTCACATGCTGAACAGTCACTCATAATACCTGATAAGTAATTTACTTAGCAAAAGATCAAAACTTGGCTATAAGATATCACACTGCACTTGCCTATGATTAACCAATGATGCAGTTAAACCCAAACAGCTCTTCATAGACCTTTTCCTCTGGAAATTGTTTTATTCATTAGATCACTTTATGAGGAAAGAAAGAAAGAAGAATTGCACTAACCACTCTGAGATAATGAATGAGAAGGCTGGGTTGTAATTTTCTTGGTTTTTTCTTCTCCCTTATGAACACATATCGTTTTAGTTACTGTTGCTCTTCGGGTCCATGCGCATCTTATAATTTTTACCATAAATCTGTCAGTTGCTGGTTTTCAAACATTCTGGAAGTATAATAAGCCATCACAACATGAGAAGTGACAGCTCTAGATATAAAACATGACACCAAAAAGAACTAAAGGCATCAGAACCCTGGCCTCATGGCAGAGGTCCACACAGTTCTGGAAGTGCAACTCTGTGTTGCAAAGCACGTATCTGCATGATTCCAGAGATCCTGAGAGCATGCCATGTGTACCCAGGTCCAGGCACACCGATATTCATTTGTCCACCAAATAGGCTCTAGTAAATCCTGATCAGCAGTTGTGCCTGTCCCCTATGTAATTAGTATTTTTGTGCCTTCCACTGCCCAGGACTGTCATCTACAATCCTATAGATCATTGCTTTCCACTTCTCCTGAATTGTAATTTCTGCCAAACTGCCTTAATGCCAGAGAACATAGTTGTTAAATAATTAAAGGGGAATAAAAAAAAAAAATAACAAACTCACCATGTTTGATTTTAACTACTTTTTGCATTCATTATGTGGTATGTGTTTCTTTCTCAGGCTTTGTTGAACTGCTTACATTAGGTATGACCCTACAATCTCCACTTCACAATTGAAAGTTTGCTAGCAATTATTTCCATGAAATTAGAAAGATGGTACAAATTTCCATAAGAACTTAATGGTTTTAAATTCTTAATATGACAAGCAAGCTTTTACTTATTTCTTAGTAGGTTTACCAATGAACTTCTTGGTAATCTACAATAGTTAGCAAGTATGAATGTTAAATACAAATTGAAAACAAAACATCTCCAGTCACCCAATATGAAATCCACTGGATCCACTGCCCTGTTTTTTAACCAGCCCCTGGGAAAAGGCAGGGGTTTACTGGACGCTATGAAGCTTCACGCACTTAAGCTCTGATAGACTGAGGAAATACATTAATTGCTCCTCAATGGAAAATTCTTTGGTTTCCGATTCCTGATAAATACATTTTTTGCTTCTCAGGTTATTTCAAATGAGTAGATATGACTTAAAGAAAGACATTTTCTAGGTTACATTGGATTAACACCACTACAAATACTGTATAGATTAAACTGGACCCGGAAACATTCTGGAAGCCAATTAGATCTAAAAAGAACAAAGATAATTTGCTCCACTAAGAAGCAAGACACCATGATTCTACTTTAGCTGGGATTTCAGAGTGATCTTTTAGTGTTGCTCCAATACAGGCCACACATCAACAATCAATTCTGGAAATGGCAAAGACACAGGTAATTGCAGTGGGGACTTTTATCTTTAAAACTGAGGGAAAAGAAAACAAATAATATCATAGAACAGGGTAATATTTCAATTATTGATTTTTTTTAATGTTTATTCCACAAAAGTTAGCAAAAGTTTTATTAAAATACTTCATAGTACATTCAATTTTCCTATGAACAGAACCATTCTGGAGAGTAAATTCATTCATCAAAGTGCAAGCCCTACTTCATATAGAAATCTCAATGCAACCTTCACTGCCAATTTACTGCTGATAGCTCTGTAATATGTGACTTTATAAAGCATTGTCCAAGATTTTTATAATTATTTATACTCCTAAATCAACCCTGCCTGAAAAATACCAGGTATTCAGCAGTTTTGAAAATCACACCCTTGCATGTCTAGATATAGATGTAGGATATTCTTCATCACTAAAGCATCACAGAATTCTTCTCAGCTGAGAAAGTAAATATTAATACTATGAGTACCAATTCATCACTCTGTATAACGCTTTGAGATCCTTGGATGAAAAGCATTACAGATCTATTTCCAGGATGTCTTCCAGAACTCTGCAAATATTTAAAAGCTTTGTAGTCCCCTTCCTTCTTTAATAGGACTTATAGCATATATCCTCAAAAGAATGTATGTCCCATTTGCTTTTATATACTGGCAATTGGAATTCTGTCAACCAGAGTTCTTTTGCCTTAACCTGCTTGCTGTTCTTTTCTGGTTTTCAGTGCCACGCTTTCCTTTTATTGATGGATGCAGTAGCTATACTAAATAATGTGCACTTTTAATGAAAATAAGCTCACTTTTAGCTTGCTAAACATATATTCCCTTTATTAGTTTCTGTACATAGGCTGTTCCTTGTTAATTATATAATATATATATATGTTTAAAAGATAGTAAATGCTGGAAAAATAAAATAAGTACAAGTATGAGCTTGCAACCAGTGAAAAAGGGTGAAATAACAGCTAGGCAACCTTCCAGCAACGTCACAGTAAAAGGTAGGCTCTGGCTTTTGTTGCATATTTGATCTGTCCAGAGGTTTTTCATTTGCCAGAACAGCTGGTTTACAGCTATAGTGCACAATTTTTTGAATAATGGTGCATTCATCTTAACCCTATTAAATAAACAAAACAAATATGCGCTTGTGACTGCAAAGCATTTAGCTTTTTTTAGAGGCTTTCTGTACATTGCGGACTAGCAGGACTGTTTTTTAGCAGGAAAAAAAAGCATGTCTGTTTTGAAAGGGTCCAATTAGCAAGTCTCCGGACGCTCAGCTTACTGTGCCAAATGAAATTGGAGCTGGACTTCTGCAAAACAAAACTCCAGTACACTACTCACTGGATAGAAAACGCAGTCAACTGAGAAGCAGGAAGTAAGAGGAACAAAAAGAAATAAGAGAGAGTGGATGACAAAACCCATTCTCCCCACGTTTTCATTTATAGAGTGTCATGAAAGGCTACCTAGGGGCTTTTATTTACTCTTTATCTAGACACTGGAGTTTTTCTGGAACATTCAACATTCCTCAGTAGAAATAATGACTATTTTAATACATAGACAGAAATATTTCTTTATTATTTTCATTAAGTTCTAATTTTTTTAACACTGGAAATGATGCATAGGTTAATGAGTAGTCTGGGGATCTCAGAGCACATAGAATTACTTTGTTTTCATGCAAAGGAGACTGAGAAGAGGAGAACTTGCAAGATTTGTAAGGATATGAAAACAGTCCAATCAGTGCCAAACAAAAAGGAAATCACGGTTAAAACTCCGTATTACAAATCAAAGAAAATTCTAGTAAATTCCATAGTTATACTAGGTAAACCCAAGCCAAACTCCTGCCAAAGTTTTCAGTTGAAGTACACAGATCCTCAGATCTATGTCTATTAATCAATCTTAATATATCTACTAATCTCCATTTTCATATAATCTTCCTACTACCTGGGAAAAGTTTATAGGATGCCTTTTCTACCATACTGAACTATTAGGACCAAAGAAAAAGACAAGTGTTCAGGCACAGCAGAGTGCTTTCCAGCATCAAAACCCTTCCCAGCTGCACAGTGTGGGATGGACAAAGGACAGACTCCATTCCACTGGAGATGAGGCTGGACTCCTTACTGGCCAGGTGTTCCTAGTAGCCTCCTGCTCAATGTTGCAGCTGTGAGGCAATAAATCAAAGGAACATTTGATCCATTCATTTGCACTGATCTCTCTACCTGGTGCCAAATTCCCATCCTTTTCCTGATGAAGGCAGGTGATCATTCAGCAACAGGTCTCAGATATACTGTGCTTTGTTCTGCTTTTATTTTTTCTGTCTCATTTCGAATTGCGCAATGCTTACTGACAGCAGCTTTGGACAGATTTGTCCTTTCTTTAATGGAAGGGAAGATAGGGCAGAAAAGTCACCCGATTTCAGATGCATACATATCTATATAGAGGACAAATTAAGTGTACAGAGCCATATATACCTAGCTGTACCTACAAATATGTGTGCATTATATATGCATATATAGACACGTATGTATATCTATAAATATGCATTCATACATTATTTATATAGTGGGGAATACAAGAGTTCATACTACACACTTTTAAAATGAAACTGCTCTCCCATACAACATTTAAAACCCAAAACTTGTAAGGATCTATCAACATGTATTTTCTGTTTTGCAGTGGCCAGCCATAAAACTGGCGTACATATTACATGTAGTACAGTGACACAGTTAAAACACCAATTTCAATTATAGGCCTGTTTATTGGTGTCAACCCCTCTAACCATTTCAGCAGCATCTAATATATCGTGAGATCTCCAAATAGGGTACGATCAAAACACATTGCAAAAAAGCAATCAGGAAACTGTATGAAGAAAAAGCAGCTAGGCAACAAGCCATAAATACAGAGCAGAGCTGCACCTGGGGGCTGCCTTGGTGCCTAAGCACAGGGACACAACGTGGAGAAGGCCCCTTGGGAGCCTTTGGTAAATTACGTCCCCAAGGGATGTTCCCCAAGACAGCACAAAAACCACAGAACAGCCTGTGTACCTTTGTGAGCCTGTCATATGGAAGGTATTATAAAAGTGAAAAGCAGTATTGTTATTACCACTGGTACTGGCAGCTGTGCAAACACAAGGAACCATCTGCTGTCGTTTTAGAAGTGCATGGGTGATCTGGGACGACAACGGGCTAAAAACATGATCTTCCTAAGTAAGTGAAGTTGGCTTAGCTTCCAACATTTTTGTCAACAAGTCTGTGGGCTAGGTTCATTCTCTTGAGACATTCCCAACTTAGTTTCTGCATGTAGGTGTTATATCAATAGAGTTTATGGCCATAATATTTGAGACCTCAGGTCAATGATTGCAATTCATGGATCTTAGGGGATGATATACTCAAACATGACTTTGTGGTAGATGCAGACCACCTCCACTGCATCCACTATAAAAAGACAATGCACATGAAAAAAGAACAAATAGTGTATTTTTGCAGCCTAATCCAGAACAGTATCCCATCTGAAATTCATACACTGTTTTGGGGTTTTTCTGCTTCACTGGCACCAGCTTGCTATGTGTCATGTCAAACTATAGTGTATTAAAAGCGTGCCACGGTCTTACAGCACATAACACAATGTCACAATTCCTACAACAAATACAAAGTTATCTTGACCTGACTATTCATTGCCAACTCACATGTAGGAAACGTAGGCTCCTGAGGAAGAAAAGCAGCTCAGCAACACACAGAAAATGGAGATGGGATTGTTCATTCCATAGAGCAAGAAGCCATTTACGTATTATTATTTCTTGTCAGTGTTATCTTGTGGAGGTCACAGCAAACACAGGCTATTTATTCTTGAAAACAGACTAAAAATTGTGGTACGTAATGGAAAAATCACAAAGAAAAGAATACTAGAGCTAAGAACTGATTTATAGATCTCAGAAAACTAAAATTCATGGCCTGATACTGTGACTTGGTACTTCCACGAAGCATTTGCATTTCCAAAGAACAGTACAAACATTGCCTAATTGATCCTCATGAATAATTTACTGTTGGAAATGACACTATAACCCTTGCTCTTTAAGCATATCTCTGAATCTTCTGCCTTACTTTTAAACTGTGGATTCTGCAAGGCATACACATAAGCACATTTGAATCATTTCACAGAATTTCAGCTGTGGAATAGGCCACTACAACTTAGTGGAAGCTGCTTGTCTGATCACAAACTACTTGTTGATTCCTCCTCATGATGAGCTGTACTGTTCACATAAAAGTTAAATGTTTCTATACTACCTTAAATATGCTACCTTTGCATATGCATTATATTTGGATAAGTATACATATAAAATGCACAAAATCCTTTAATTTTTAAAGAAGCACTTCCCCAATAAAATGTTGTGAACCTCTCCTTAGTCTCATTAGTGACTTTCATGACAACACATGGAAATCATTACTACAATGAATCATTTGCTAGATTAACTCATTGCTATAAGAAATCTGAGGCCACAATTTAAGTAGACTTCAAATAAAGGATCAGAGATTTACACAGAAACACCCATAATTACATCAGATAGAATAAAGCTCATTATCAGGGATACAAACCCCCATACTTCAGATGTTATAACAACTTTGTGTCTGTTAACACAAACACCTTGTGATTTTTTTTTTTTCTACCGCCACTGATAGGTTTTATACTTGCAAATGTCAGATAGGATACAGACTTAAACAAACAACCAGTTTGATCTGTCATGGCAATTGTTAGCTTTTTGAAAATGTAGACTAGATTTTGCAATATTCACTGTGAAAGCCAAAATCAACTGGACTCAAGTAGTAGCACAGTAATTATTTTTAAGTGAATGCACAATAGCATCAATAGTGTTAATAATCTAATTGAATTTCTAATCCGATTTTTAATTGTTAAACACTACAGTAGTGTGCAACACACTCAATTCACTTTCACTTAGTACCTAAAATATAATAATCATGTTACCACACAAAACTTTTGTTACAACATTCATTAAATGTTCTGTAGTATACTATACTTTTTTTTTTAAACTACATGTTTATTTTAATAATGCTGAGTGAAAAATTTATAGGAAGCCTTTTTTGCATCTTTTCAAGCATGAAACTCCCTTACTACAGATGAAGGACTATTCTGCAAAAGTGCATAATACTATGACGGCTCCAGAATTATGCCGATAACAGTGCACTGCACAAAGAAAAAAAAAAAAAAGAAGCATTCTACCTTATGTTCATATACTCCACAGATTTTTCCATTAAACTAAGAAATTCAATGTCTGTCTTTCTCCCTCCTACCCTTCTTCATATACAATGGCACAAACACGATTTCACACACACACAGTTTCTTGAACTATAAACTTTTTCCACCTGCAAAGTAAATTATAAATTATAGCCCCTGGAGGCTAACTACTGATATTCTCTTAACACACATGGCCAACAACAATATATAGTTTCATGTCTAAATAGTAAGCCTGTAATTTAATCATAGGGTCCTGCTGCCATTTATAAATTGCTCCAGCTTTTATGATGTCAACATCACACCTTCTTTTGAAAGGCAGAATAGTATTCAGACATAAAACTTGTATTATTCTACATGTACAAGGACTGTAAGGCAGTACCCACATAAACGTTAACCCAAAGGGAATATATTCTTTCTGGTCAGAGTTGCTGATGCAATTCATGAGGCTGAGACATGTTTCCTAAAGGAGGGAAAGGCAGGTAGGCTTATCTTATACTTAAAGGCTAAGACCTAACAGAAACTAGACAAAATACATCTTAGATCAAAGGTCACCTTTCTCTTACTGCTCTTGCAAGATCTTGTATTTTGTACTGGGAGAAAAGAGTGTCTGAATTCCAGCAAGCTTTGTAATGTAAGCCAGCACCTTCCCCATTAAGCAGTGTTTTCACGTGACACATTTAATTTTCATATCCAGCATAAAACTACAGTTGGGAAACCATATGTCCAAAAGTTCAGGGAAAGCCTAAAGGAAACCAATGGAAAAGAATTAGGTCAACAAGGAAAGGAAGAAAAACAGTGAAAAGAGGACTGTAGGGGCGAAGAAGAAAAAGAAAAATTATTTCCACTACTGTGCAATTTTTTTCAATAAGGAGTCCTCAGTCAAAGTTCAGCAAGTGTGACATGCTCTATTACACATGTAACATCAACCTCTTTCCAAATACATCACGGTATTGCCAGCTGACGCTGTGGTGGGTGGGGATTTCAAAAGTCTTTCAGAAAGCATGTGATATATTTACCACAGTCTCTATTCAAAAAACCACAAAATGTATAAACATTACGGTTGCTAGACTACAACCATAATAATAATTCCTCTAATGAGGAACCTCTAGTATAGGTTCTTTCTACGTGAACAACACTACGCAATCTTTTAACAGTTAGAGGAGATGAAAAAGATGGCACTTGGCACAGTTCAGTAATTTCACTGTTTTGTTTATTTAGGAGTTCATTCACACTGACACCCTACTGCTCTTCAGGGAATTTTTTTCCAGGTCAATTCCAACATAACACTTCAACAGTAGCAGAATTAGCATTGTCTGTCTCTCACCCTCCCTTTCCCAATGACCTTGGACACTTCGATAGGATCTGTGAAATCTATAGAAAGGGATACTACACTGAGAACTATGATCCCCAGAGCTTTAAAGAGTTTGCCTGAATATGAACTGATTCTTACTTCAGATTAATAACCAACAAGAACTCATGATGAATGGATATTATGATTCTTGCAATCAAAAACCTGATGCATAACTAAAAAATAAAATATCAGGTTAACTCCATGTGGCTAACATTGTAGCAGGAGCAATGGCAGCCACAGCCTCATCCTAGATAAAGTATCTCTGAAGGGAAAAGCATCAGTCAAACTTTACACTTGACTCCATCTCTGCTGTCTTTGAGGGGACTGAACAGCTGACCCACCATTTGACCTACTGAATTGTAACTGGAAATACATATCTCTACTTAATTTTCTGTAGGGATATCTGTTCAAAAGTCTCATATTCGGTCCTAAATCTGAAGATAGTCAGGATACAAATTCTGCATTTAAATATCGCAGCTGTTCTGTACAAGTAGAATAAATTTGTACCTAAATTAAGATAAATCTGATTCTGAATAGCTTAGACCTCATTCTCACTGCCTGCCACATGGGTGCAAAAAGGATTGTAAAATGCTACTACCAGGATTCCATTGGATTCTACTGAATATCTCTCTCTATATAATGTACTCCACACAGGCATGAATGACTATAAAACCAAAAGACAAGGGTAACTGAAGAATTAGTTTAGTTATTACCTGCAAGTATTATTCCTGCTGCAATTCTTGTGTTCTTCAGAAATTACTCAGTTTGTACATATGCTTATACTTACTGATAGAAACATAGGAAAGAAAAGCTTTTTTTTTATTGAAATGAAGCTTATTTTGAAGCAGAATCATAAGGTAGGAGTCCTGCATCTAGCACATATCAATGACACAACTTGCCATGTTTCACATGTTCATCCATATACAGTAACTGGTCTTTCAGCTTTATGTCTACAGCAATCATAGAATGTCTCAAGTTGGAAGGGATCCATAAAGACCATCAAGTTCAACACTCTGCTCCTCACAGGGCTACCTAAAACTAGACCATATGACTAAGAATGTCATCCAGACACTCCTTGAACTCTGATATTGCTCCTCTCTCTGCTTCAGAGCTGTCTTGGTTTTGTGTGAACTAGTATTTTTGTTTTCTTCCAGGCCAATGCAGAAAGAAGTCAAACCCCACTGCTTACATTCTAATCTAATGCCAGCTGTTTTCATGCCGACTGGCTGCCAGCCAGCCTCCTGATGGATTCTTCCGTGGTTTGTATGAACAAAGGTCACAGAGCGAAGTTTTGGGGAGCACAACATACTTCAATACATGTTTAATAACATAGCCCCAAAATAACTGAGCAAGCTATTATTAATTTCTCTTACAATGTTCATCCAAGACTGTAAAGGTGAGCTGGCCTCAATATAAATTCGGAGGTTCTAACTGGAATGGCCTAGGTATAGGTTTTCCTCAATTTAGGGAGCTATTCTGAACTTGTGATCCCTGTGCCTGTTAGTACTAAAATCCCTGTTAGTCTCCTGAAGTATATGGAAAACATTCTTCAAGTCTCTGATGATTAGAATGTTTTTTAACAATGCTCTTTTTCTTGCTGCTTCTTTCCTGATTTAATCTTTTTACCCCAAAATGTCTTTCTGAAGGATGCAGGATGAACAATGGAAACATCATTCAATCCAGCTTGCATACAAAAATTAATTGACTTTGTACCACTGACATTTTAACAGGTTGATGTCACTACAATGAATGAATTCCATCCAACAGTTGGACCCTAGCCACAGAAAAGTGTTATGAAAATGAATGATATAGCATATGTCATTCATATATCAGGGTAGGGAGAATAATTGTTTTCCACTCTACATAATGCCCATGTCCAATCAGGTAACATGAGACTTCCTATTCTGGGAAGGACATCAGACTATAAGGAGATTTTCAGTGCATGATAGAACTAGACAACATGGTCAAAACAGGCCATTTATCCCTGTCTATAAGTTTCTAAGAAGTATGTTTATAAGAATGTTCTCTCTCCATAAATACCTTCACCCTGCTTTTCACACAAATTTAGGAAGCCAAGCATTGCCTTGATTATACAAACACAGAATCCACCAGCTCCGTTTCCTTGATTAGCTGAGGTTGGTGAGAACACAAGGATAAATTAGATTAAAACTAAGCCTTAAAAATTATGTCAGACTCCATCTTTATGCATAAAAAAGCATAAGGAGTAAACTAGTTCTTGGGAAATTATTAGTATAATAAATGCTTTCAAATAATAAACTTGAAATGGGCATGTTTATTATTTTCTATAGCTGGATTTTTCAGACTTGAATAGTATATAAACCCGCTAAATATTCTCAGGTTTGCTCTACTTTCTAAAGTATGGAGTCATTCCATTCTACCACATCTGAGCTATTTAAAATATACATACTATATCATTATGCTTGGCCATTCCTGTATCAGTGAATTATTTACAAGTAAGATGATTGTAAAGACCAAATTATGGGAAGAAGAATAGGTAAGTCATCTGAGTTACATGCAAACACTACTTTATATACTGAATTTATGCAACACATCTCTTCATCCTTCATCCACACTCTGGAGGATTAGAGGAGAGATGCCTGGTGTTTGCTTACTATACAAAGAACTCAACTGTGTCATCTGAAGGAACTGCTTAGGCTTCACTGGTGAAACAAATGAAAAAATTTTACATCAGAAGGCTAAAACATTCAAGCAGGCGAAATTCTGGGGGTTTTTGGTTGTTTGTGATTTTTTAAACTGGGAAAAAAATGTTCATGCTTGATGAACCAAAATATCTTCCATCTCTTTGCAGTGAAATCACCCAAAGATATAAATAAACTATTCTAAATAAAGTTCAGACTGACTGCAGCATTAGATATGTCTACTAATGTATGTGACAGTCAGCCAAAATAAATTAACCTCCAATAGAAGTCATTTTCATAAAATTAATTATTCCAATGTCAGCTAAAAGAGACAGGTGCACTCTCACTATTCCACCACGTAGACTTTTCAATCAACTTCTCAAATAGGCTGCAGTTAGAAAACCTTAAGAACAGATCTATATTTGAAGATTTTATTCCATTGCTCTTTCTAGGCTGTGAGTTTGATTGTGGGGGTTTTTGTTTGGTTTGGTTTTTTGGGTTTTTTTTTGAGTAATCGAAAAGATTTAGTAAGAAAAATAAAGGATTACTGAGCAATTTATATATAGTACAATTTGCTATAAAAATGTAGGAGGAAGCCTAATGACAAAATGAACATGAAGCCTCATGGAACTGAGATACTGGCAAGCACCCATTGCTCACCTCAGGGATTTGCCTTTTGCTACTTCAGAAAATTTGCCCAAATTTAGTTGCTGTAAATCTTTGAAAAATGAGCTTGTATAGCTCACTGGAGACTGGTTTTAGCTGCCAATGCCTGCAAGATTCAATCCACATTGAGAATAGAATAATTCAGTTGGAAGGGACCTACAACGATCATCTAGTCCAACTGACACATTAAACAGACGACAGTCAAACCTAATTGGACTTCCCAACACAGTTGCAGCTCTTGGCTGCTGTGAACTGTCTGCTTCTAAGTTCAGGCATAAATGCTTATTCTGAGCTTGCATGGGAATTTCTGCAAACCAAGTTACTGTGCTATCCAGACATACTCTAAACAAGTATGACCACTCCGCTGTAGTGAATGGAGCATGAAGCCCATGGGAAAAAAACCCAGCAGGCATATAACAGAAGTCTGTATTTTGTAAAGCATGGAGCAAACATATGGATAACTATTAATTATAGAGAAGCAGGTCAGTTTCATAGTTAAGATGGAGCTGCATTTGTAAAAAGCATTCCAACTGCTTCCTACATCTAAAAAAAGAAATAGGTGAATTCTAAAATGACTTTGTAAACCTACTTGTTATTTTCTGAGGCAAAGCTGATTAAAAACTGAGTTACACATTAAAATGTAACTTAGACTGTACAGGCCCATTGCCAAATTGCAGGTAAAGCTCCAAACATTTTTTTTAAAGAGGAAATTGAAGTATCACATCCAGCATTATAAATCTCAGCACTACTAACAGTGCAGATCAGACCCAAATGAAATCCAAAAGTGTTAAGACCTGGACGTGTGTTATTAAGGCATCAAAACAGTCTCAACTGTGTTGCTGTGGCAGTGATGGAATGCTGTAGGAGACAGCCCAGAACCATATGCAAGTGCCTGAGCTGGTGCCAACCCAAGCTAAAACAACCACATGGAGCAATGTAGCACTGGGGGAGACCATTTTAGGTCCTCTGGTACTTTTGGTTCCAGAGTTTTCCTGGCCTTTCCTGCTGTTCTGGGGGTCTCTATTCCTCAACTCAATTTCATGCTGTAGGCAGGCTCTGAAGTGGAAGAAAGTATGTTCGAAAAAGAGTACACTTAATATTCAGATTTAAACTAGTGCTACAAACATATTTTCATTGTAATTATGTACTTAATGCAGAGGTGGCTTGTTATTTTTGCTAGGGTGTCAATGTTATGTTTCCTTGCTGCATACCACTCCGAAATAGGCTGCAAAACTCTAGATATATTTTCCTCGTTGTTGGAATTCTTAAGTTTCATTGAATGACATTGCTGACAGACTATTCAGTCCTCTAACTCTGCTTCCATGCCTCATAGATCAATGTAAGTCCAACTATATTAATGTAATTTTCGAGGTTTGTAATTCTTGGTTTTGGAATACATATTACATTTTCCTGACATAAATATGTACCTTTGTGTGTATTTTAATGATGCTAATAAGTATTCTCAAACTTATTTCCTTCCTGGCTTAGTGTTCTGTATGGGGGGTAACAAAAACCGCTTAATTAACATAACGACAGTTTGCAAGGGACAGCTATAAGCTGGTTGTGAAGAGGTTCAGCCTAGCAGTAATTTCTGTATAGTAACATATATTAAACATATGGGTAGGGAAAAACCATAATGCTCTAGGCAAGGCTTTGCTATAGAATAAAGATCCATCTCCTTCTGCACAGAAATACAATAGTTTCCTAACATCACAACATTCCAAGAGAGAATTGGAGCATATACTATTCAATTTTACAAAACTGTTGAATTGTGCACTTGAGACAGTAAATATGGACAGCATGATAGGCAAACTTGTTATTCCAGCAAAATTATTTTGTGTTGATATTCTATGTCCATGATGCATCCAAATAGCTGCCCTGGGGCAAGACCCCAGTGAAATCAAGCTGTCAGCTTTAACATAGATATTCTATGAAAATATCTTTAATAAATAAATTAAAGATCATGACTACTTTCAAAGTAGGCTGTTCACTATTTTAGAGGCAGTTCAGGCATGTTTTCCTCTCTAAAATAGCAGGCTGCCATCAGATATTTAGAGAGTTAGTTTCACCATCAGCAGGATAAACAAAACAATGTTCCCCATCCCCTTTAAATCCCTTTCCTGTCTAAGTCTTAACAAATTCAAGGCAGAATGAACTAGTTGTACTGTCAGCATACTAGATGGAGTATGAGCCCTGTCAATCTGTTGGACTAAACTGCTCTGTTCAGACCTCAGAATACAGCTTCTGATGTACTTCATGCACCTGCTTGCTTTATTACTTGGAGAATAAAAAAAGAATTTTTGATGAACTGAATATCTAACTTAGCAAAGCATAAGAGGCAAACCACAAAAATATTATTTCCTTATTTTAAAAGCATTTACATGCTCTTAAGTCATTTGCATCCCAAAGTATTAAAATTATTTTAAAGAAATAATCCCTTAGCTTCTTAAAGTGTTGGAGTCTGCTGTTGCTCTGCCTATGCTGATACAACTGACTCAGAAATAATATGTTATTTACAAAAAAAATATTTTTATTTCTTGGTTGCTCTAATTTTGAAGCAACAGATATATAGCTATATTGTATTTTTTCAGGCACTTTAAGGAGAACAAAGAAGTCTGTACGTAAGAATTTCCCAACACTAAGTATTTTGGGTTTATTGTTTTTATAGGTGGGAAAATACACACAGCAAAAAGCAGTAAAGTTTGTTATCTAAAGCAAAATGTGAAGTCAGCTTCCCAAAAACACTTGCCTTTCTCAGAGAAATAAGGAAATCTGAGCAATAGCCTGCCACATCCTGTTGGTTCAATGGACAGCAATGGCACAGAGCTTTCAGTCATTTGCATGTTGTTATGGGAACTACAAAATTAGAGATCCAACAATTGCAGGTATCAGTAAAAAAAATGCTATTTTTCTCCAAATTAATTTTGGTTGGTCACTCTTCCCAACACTAAAAATCAATAGGTACTTGATATGGAAGTCACATCCTTTCCATGCACTGCAGACCATGGCTTAAATTTGATAATAAGACTAATATAAAACCTATTTCCTCTTCTGTGTGATACTGTCAAAACATTTTAATTCTAGGCTTGAACACAGCTTGCTAAATAACCTGCATTTGTTTTTTCTTGCTCTGATATTAGAATAGTCTGTGTCAAAATGACAATCAAGCAATTAAGTTATTACTCAACATCCATAAGATTGCAAGAATCAGATCCTTAATATGTCTATTTGAGGCATGAACTTGAATGATGGGGAATAAAAGAAGCAACAGTTCAACAAAACTGCTGAACGCACACTTAACTTTAAACTTGTTCTTAAGTACTATCTGGCAGATAGACCTCCAAAAATATAAGCAAGTTGTCTTTCTGCAGCAATATCGAGTTTATAAATGAGTGCCCTATACAAATCAAATTACAGTAAGATGCAGTCATAGTAAAATACAGGCAATACAGAGTTTAATTAAAGCAAGTCTCTAATGATGTCATAAGTAAACCACAGTTGTGCTTCATAAATAGCAATTACTCCACAACTGCAGAATTATTAACTTAATCCTATTTATCTGCTCCTCAATACAAAGCTTTCCTGTTTAAGTTGTGCATTGTAGTCAGTTATTTTAAACAGCATAAACATAATAGGGCTAATATAGCTGAGTGTCAATATATAGTAAGTTTTTATCTGTGACATTTGTATTGAAAGAAGATTGCACCTGAAGAATAACAAATTGTTACCTTATGAACAGTTGTCAAGGGTTTCCTATTAAACACAAAATCTAAACCGAAGACTATATTCACAAAAGTGTCATAGCCATTGCAGTGCTCATCTCAAGCTTTAATTTTCAGAAACCAGTAGAATCCATCACTGCATGCTAGGTGCTTTAACTATTTATACAATGCTCAGCAGAAAATCAAGCACCTCAACATGCAATTGTGAACAGCCAAGAAGCTGAGGGGGTAACCACCAAAGCTAGCCAGCTGAAAATATTTTAGAAAGATGTGTGTCTTCAATTTAATTTCTTTCCATGTTTCAGACTTTTAATTACAGGTTCCAGAATATGCTTATCAGTTTAGGATTGATAGTCTACAATATATGCCAAGCTTAACTGCTATTCCTTTTAAAAAAGGGAACAGATGCCCCTGCTTTTCTTTTGGAAGAATGAAGTCTTGTAAAAATTTGTCAATGCAATGCAACAAGAGTAGATCAACAAAATGAAAACAACTGTTGCTGAGGACCCAACATCTATGCACTTTTCACAGTGATTTACTTCAGACTTGTTCTTGTCTGATCCAATGAATTGAACACTTGAGCATCTCTTTCTGTTTAGTTTTACCTGAAATAAATCCAGTTCACATGAACAAAGACTACTCCATAGCACAAACCAAAACACACTGAATATGGTAGATTCACTTCAAAAGCCTACTCCTGATTCAAGTTAAAATGCTACTGGACATAGATACTGATGCCACCACTAATTAACGGGTGAAGCATCTACGGAAGGGATAGCCTAAAGAAATCCAAAGTGCTTGAGTTTTTAGGGGTGGCATTTTAATTTGCTGTTGAAGTCACACAACTTTATAAGAAAGGATCAACTATGTCAGGGAGAAAGAAAGGGCAAAAAGGAGCATAATTCTGCAACTTTGTTATAGAATTTGGTACAAATTTGGGAAATGTGAATTCCAAACACTGCTTCGAGGAAGGTTTGTGGATTTCATTCAATGGATATTTAAACGTAAGAAGCAGCCTTTGGGGGTTTGAAATTGCCCTTTGTCAGAGGAGACAGTAGAAGAAAGATCCTGATCAATATCAAGTGTGCCTACTTCTGGGCATATGTAAAAAGATGACCTTAAAATGTCTTGCAGATCTTACTGTTGAAACCTCACGCACCTTAAGTGAAAGTTTCAAAGAACGTACTTCTGAACTGGAGCATCCAAGCTCTGCCCAAATTCCTTTTAGACATTCCTTGTGGGAACTTGGGACAAAAACATAGCTGCAACGCATGTAAGCAGGAAAACAAGTTAACGTAGAATTTATTAGCTTGGAGGCCTACAAATATCTGAAGCTACTCTCTTTAGCTACTTCATATGTGTGTGCATACTTGTATCTCCCTTTTTAGCTGCATGACTTCTTAGAAAGTAACAGAGCATGAACCCTTTTCATCACACCATTTTTACGTTGGTGAGACTCCACTGAATTTAGCAAAATTCTGTTGGCAAACAAAATGGAGTATAAGGTCCACAGGGAAAAATCCTGGGCCAGCTGGTCTGAACAAGTCTTCCAGAACTAGAGTTTTCCAGCTGAAATCCCTATAAATTGCATGAGAGAACTTAAATTCAATCGTATTTGAAAAATAAATAGAGGCCACTTTCTTCTACTTTAGCCACACTGTAAATATACAGTAACTGATTTCACTAGGGATGAGCTGTAGAAGGAACAACTCAAAGCACACAGAATAAATAATTCTTATTAATTGCTATTACCCTTAGAACAGTCTTGATTCCAAATATTAAAATACCCTGAGACACATCTACGGATGAAACTTGCTGACGGTCTATATGCGTGTGAACATGTGTACAAGCTTTACACTTTGTAAATTTTGTGTCTAATTGATGCAAAACTTGCAAACCCATATTTTATAATTAAAGTTCTATGGCATTAGAAGCACACTGTGAAGACACTTCACAAATATGTCCAATTCCATCTGCAAAGAATGACAGACTATAAACAGCACATTAAGTAATTTGAAAACTGTTTGGGAAAAAACTCAAACCTTAATTACAGAGTTCAAATTATTTAAATTGCTCATGCCAGTGTTAAAAAAACCCAAACCAACAAATACCAATCCAAAACAAAAAACCACACAAAACCGTCAAAACTCTCCAATAGAAATTATTGACCCATTCTTGTAAAGCTAATCTAAGAAACACAATTTGTCTTGAGGCTTTTCTTAAGAAAGTAATAATTTAAAACTGTGCCGGTCTCCAATAAGTAAGGCTCTAAGACAGTTTTCATCCATTGATGAATTCTTCCTAATACGTTCCCTGAGGTACAGTTTTCCTAAATCTATTAGACATTTACAGTCTTTCAGGATGTGCTGCCTGAGATGCTCTATCACACTGTATTAACTTGACAAGGTAATGCAGCACGCTTATTTTCATAGAAAGAACTATGTTTGACCTTGGAACTACTAACAACAGTTTATTACCCCTAACCTTACTAGGGGGACATTCTGACATAGAAAACACAGAAGATGCACGTAGAAAGTTGCGGGGGGGTATTCAGAACAAGATCCCAGATCTACTAAAAATCATAATATTGTTT
This sequence comes from Microhierax caerulescens, assembly GCA_035590215.1. Classification (NCBI taxonomy): domain Eukaryota; kingdom Metazoa; phylum Chordata; class Aves; order Falconiformes; family Falconidae; genus Microhierax; species Microhierax caerulescens. The sequence continues at coordinate 29,960,387 of JAVJGJ010000047.1, read as the reverse complement.
CTACCTAATACCCAGTTCTCCAAAGAAAGGTAAAACATAACAAAAGCATTCCATAATGATCTAACCATTTATAACACACAGTTAACAGAATAAAAAACAACTCACATTTGTTGCTTAATGTCTTCTCTATGCTGTCCCTATCAGCATGGAATGATGGTGCTAATTCCTCTTGCCATCAAAAATGATCTTGAACTCTAGATACAATTATTCTTTTTATAGCATACACTCTCACTTTGTGGTGATAAAAGAAACTCCAGGCTCTCCTCCTTTATTCTGCAACAGCCTCTGGGAGAGTACCTTGAGTATTATTGCACTGATAAAAAGATCACAGCTACTCTGAGAGTATGGTTGTAAACCCTCCCATGCAACAGATTTTGTAAGTTTATGCATCACAGTAAGCTTCCAGGAATAAGTTATTTGTGCATTAATCTTCATCTTAATAACCCCTTTGCTCCAAATAAATTATCTATACTTAGCTGTGTCATAAGATGATATACTGCAATGTGCTAGAAGGAAAACTTCTCTTTCGTTTTTCTTTCTCAGAATTACTCTCCACTTAAAGGTTTATCAGGGAGCCAATGAAAAGTATAACTAGTTAGTACAGGAGTATGAAATGAGGGTTTTTTTACCCTTTTGATGTTCTTCTAGGGACACATTTATGTATAGTACTTAAAAACGTATATTAAAGTAACTAAAAATAGAATAACTTAAAATGCTTTGCAGTTGAAAAATTCTATATTTCTAGTATTTTAAGCAGAAATTTGAGATGTAGTATTCTTTCTTTTTTTCAGAGTTTTTAAAATCAACTATGTTACAGCATTTTCTAGGATCCCTTGTAATGAGTTTTTGCTAAAATAATTAACACTAAGTGACTGTAGACGCTCCTCCCCCCCCCGCCCGACTTGTCAGAGAGATCGACCAGTACGGGTAAGTAAGGCATAATGTCTCCAACCATAGCACCAAGTTCTGCTCTAAGTGACATTCACCGAAACTAGGGGTGTCTGCTTAAATTAAACCCTGCAGAGAGATTCACCTGCTGGAAGTTAAGCATGTTGGTATTACAGCTGCAATAAAATAAAATAAATAAAATAAATAAATACTGCTGCAATAAAAATAAAAAAAATGTGTCCCTTGCCTAAAGTTGAATATATGTACTAAGTCCTTGTAGTATTCAGGTTTTATTTTGGATTTATATCATGACAAAGGGCAGAATTTGTCTTAATATTATTTAGAACACATGTATATAGTGAAACTAGAAAGGCCACAGCTATGAAAGCTTTTCTTGATCTGTTGCAACTCCCTGAGACTTCAAACACCCATAGCAGGATTCAGACTTTATCCAGGTATCCAAATGATTAAAGCTATTCATCTTGTAAAAAATTAATTATGACTGAATGAAAGAACTCTCTGAACATACGGTTTTGAGATTTGCCAATATCCAAGCCCAATTTTTTTTTGTTAATCTATGTTTGTAAGATGTCTGAGACATTGTGTAGATCTCCTTTTGAAAGGCTAAAGTTAAGAGTTGAAAAAGAAAAAGCAAGATGCAGGCATTATTCAAAGAATGCCACAAACCAAGGCTTCTCTTGTCAAATAAGAGAAATATGGGGACCACAAGCTAACTCCTTTTCCAACACATTTTACTAACAAATTTAATCAGAAATATATTTAATTGTAAAAGTCCTTCCTTGTTGGCTTTGTTCTTGTCCCCAGAGAATCCATCTTTGTTTTCTCTTGACAAAATTCTCACTATTTGGAACTTTTCAGTATCTGTTTTCTTTGGGTGCTACTGTAATCAACAAACACTGGATTCAGGTGAAACAGAACAATCAACCACTGTGCAACAGCAGCTGCTTTTCCTGTCTTCTCCCTGAAACTAATGGGCTAAGCTCCCATTGATAAGGTCAGAATTTTACTTCATCTTGTGAAATAGTGTTTTACCTAAAAGTTGATAAAGTAATGTTAGTATCTATTTCAAAGTTTCACTAACTTTTAAGGCTAAAAAATGTACACAAACATTACTTTTTTTTTTAGTTGGATAATTAGCACAACTATTAATTTTGTTGGGAAACAATACTGAACATTAAAAAATATCTAATTAGGAAGAGCAAAGATTCTATTTACAGGTTACTTTCTAAATAAGCAACAATGTCTTCTACAGACACGAAAGCCATTGCATTGCAAGGTCAAGTATTTAAAAACCAGATCAGGAAAGCTAAGCTGGTGAACACTGACAATAAATTAAAGAGGTTAAACAATGTAGATTATTTATTTCAGATGTTAAAATTCCTTGAATTCTGAACCTCAGCATACCAGAGTTCACATTACTTAGGAATGATGGCACTCAAAGAGATTTATCATTCTTCAATGTATGTTCCCCAATTTCACATTTTCAGTTGCCTCAGCTGAGCTTTTTCTAAGTGTCACCATACAGATGCAAATTCACTGTTGACACCCCCTACTCTTATTTGTAGTCTCAAATAATTTAGTGGCACTTTTCAACTGTGGGTTTTCCCCCTTCCCCCAAGCATGCTTTTCCTGACCGGTTAAGATCTATCAGAATATCATTCTCCAGGAAAGATCCTGAATAATATCAGACAAAAAAATAGATCTGACAAGGTTCCCTCTTACACAGATTTCTTCCACACACCTTTCAACCAGATGATTTTCTGAAGTTTGTTTCAGTTTATCATTCTAATCTAAAAGGTTGAACATCAGATAACATGCTTTAAAAAAGAAACAACCAATCATGCAAGACATTATAGCCAAATGACAGTGCTGAAGTCAAAGTGTATTAAATCAAACAATTGGAGATTATCTGTCAATCTTGCAATCTCATCAAAAGCACCAATGTGCTTGTTCAATATCTGTTTTCCATAAAAATCGTACCAGTCAGCACTGGTTGTTAATTTTGTTACTACTGTTTCCATCTTTACCAGCTTTTCAGTGCATGAGGTCTGATCTTCAATTAACATGTCTGGGATTACTTGTGGCATCATGTTTAATCTTAAAAGAGTTACACAACATTGGGTTTTCTTTTCATGCCTCTGTAACTTCTAATGGCAGTTCAAGATTTGCTAAAAAGAACATTGATAATTTACAGAACTTCTTAGGCAATTCTTTTAAGAATCCCTGGTACATCCAGGCATTGTATGCTATATTATCCAAACATCATAAACTTGAAGATATTTTACATTTTTCTTTGTGACTCTTATAAAGTATTAGTTTTGACTAATGAAGAAATACATTGCTATTTCTCTGCAAACACAGAACAAAAATACACCAGAGTTGTGTCCATAAGGGGTAATGTATGCACGGCCTTCCTTTGATTTGTTAGTCCTAGTTATTAACAGTTAAGGTTTTACAGGTTTTGAACTTTATAAACTTCTCCATAATTTAGTTCAGTTGTGAGTAAATGAACCCAAGTTACAACTCAATATTGAAGTTTCACCCTTCTCTACTTAATTCTTGCCCTTGTGAGGGGACTTTAAAAGTTACTTTATAAGATTGTCATAAAGAGCAACGATATACATTCTCAACAAAACACAGTAGCCCTCAGTCTAACCTTACATAGCATCTGATCTGGAATCCACTATAGTTCTGGGGAAAAAAACAGAAGACATGAATTTTCATGTTTTTTTTCACCTTACTAGTGTAAACCAGAAGTAACATAAAAAGTAAAGTGAAAGTACTATCTGTAGAGTTGTAGCAGTTCAACTAACATGCTAGCTCAGAATTCAGTTACATTTCTTAGCACCAATCCAGACTGCGGTGAGCCTTACTTTATTTCACTGTTAAGGCAACAGGAGTCCAGCCCTGATTACCGAGTGCTTTACATAGCATGTCATCCCACCTCATCATCTGTACTTTTTCCTCTGTACCTATAAGAGTGCTGTGGAGCTGGTCCCAAAGGAAGGTCATATTAATCTTGGAATACTTTAAAACTGATTATATGCATACAAAGTCAAAAATGAGATCAGATTTAAATATTAATGTGAAGATTTACGGGGTTTTTTTTACAATTTCATTTTACAAGTTCATTTAAAAAGCCAAAAACCTGTAGCACTGTTGTACTGCAACTGCCACAGTTTAAATTTCATGAAGTTTTCCATATCTTGCTAAAACAAAAATCTGCAATCTTTTGCTGTCCCCAGACCCTGCAGTAGTAGAATCACATGTAAGTGTAAACCAGCTACAAGAGTTAGATCATATTACAACTCACTAACAATTATTTTAAAAGTGTATTTACATTCATCCCATATAAGCACAGTGGATTTTTTCCATTAGTGTGAATTATTTACATTGGAAGTGTTGATTCATGAAACTTAGGTTTCATCAAACTTGACCTATGCGAAATGCATGCATCTGATGTGGCTCTCTGAACTATTGATTTCTCTGCATCCATCTGTCTCGCACTCACTTCGTTCTAGTACTCTCTGAAGAATAATGCTGGCATCTGTTTTAAGTATAAGCATTCTAAATTACTGCATAGATACATATTACAGAGTAGTTGGGAAAAATCAGTGGTTTCTATGTAAATAACCACAAAGCTTTGCTACTTTCTTTAAAAAATAAATCTATTTAATAAAGATTGTTTTATTTTACTTTTTATTTTATTTTTACACTTCAGCTTAATTTTCTCTTCACTACTGCAGTCAAAGTTATCATATTCTGTTGCTGTTTAAATTTACCATTGGTGTGACTTACTTTGTTGTGGGTGTTTTTTTCAAGGAATATGCATTACATAATGTGCTTACTATTGAAAGGTGAGATTTTGAATCTGAATCAAGTAAAAAGACCTTAGTACACATTTAAATATATTTTCACAACTTTCCTGAAAATGGTGCATGAGTGTCACCAAAGTGGATCACTTATGAAATATTTCAGATTAGCCTTTTAAAATAACATTTAATTACTATGGAAATTAAGATAAAATTTCTGTAATTAGTATGCATTTTTCCCTTCTGAGCACAGAACAGCAATAATAAACTTGAGCTAAAGCTACAAGAATGGTAAAATATACTGTCTGTGTCCATGGCCTGGATTTCTATGAAATTAATTTCTGTTAGTAGCATCATGGTAAGAGACCTGTGGAGAAGAAAGCTCTTCAGTGTTCATCTGGACCTTTGTCCTATCTTGAACTGATTCAAAGATATAATATAATTGCTTTTGATCTTAAAAAAAAAAAAAGCTCATAAGGAAAGGAAGAATCACAGAATTGAGAAGAACCAGTCTTGAAAAGCAGTGAAGCACTGATTAGATGCCAGTTGAATTATAGACAGTCAGTCAAGAGAAGGGCTGAGCTGACATACACAAGGATGCAGCCAAGGAGAACAGCAGTGACAAATAAATTATATTAGCTGCTAAAGATAAGAACCTGCTGGTGAAGACCCTATGCACCAAACAACTGGGGAAAAAATGTTTTGGGACAACTTTAATTTTATGCCAAAATAGCAGTACTTGTAGAAACCAGCTGGCACAATGGCTCACTCACATTAACCCTCTTAGTTCATCTTTCTGAACTGACAGTCTGGTGTAATTTTTCTTTTATTTTTGCAAATTGGAGTTATGGTATCTAAGCTTGATGCCTCAACTTCAGTTATGAATAAATTTGGAAAAATCCTGGGTACAAAAGTATGCAGACCTGAAAGATTAATAAAGCCAAAATGTCATTAAAAGACAAGCAATGGTCTCATTATGGCAGAAAACTCTCTGCTGACATCTCCACAGTGGCAGATTCCTCTGGATTTGAATCTTAATTTAAAACACTACTAATCAATACTTTTTCATAGCCTATGGAGAAAAAAAAAAATTTATAACTAAGGTTGCCAATGCTGCAGCCACAGTAAATACCTTCTACGTATTCTTTAAAGCTTACTTGCTCATTTCATGACCTGTTTATTTTATATGATGGGCAAATTGTGGACTATGACCGCAGTAATATGGCTGAGACGCTCAGTTATACCCCCTTGAGCAAGTGTGATTGCTCAAGCCCTTGTGGTAATTGTTCTCATCGTCCTTCTTATTATCTGTTTATCACATTGCAATAAATGAATTTTTTCTTTTAAGGTTATTCCATTAGAATCATGTTGATCAATTCAGAAAAAAAGCAGGATTGTAACAATGAATTAACTCATCACATCTATTACTCTGCTTAATTACAGTACCCCAGGAATATGCTATTTTTGGAATGTGATACCTATGTATAAATCTAACACTATTCTTCACGGTAATAATGTAATCCCATCACAAAATGTTCAACAGGTGTCTTTGCCTATTTAAAAGAAGGTCTTTACACTGCATCTTAAAATAACCCACACACTTGATAAAAACCCATCTTCTACAATACTATTCAGGGACTGCAAAAATATTGTTTAAGTCTTCATAATGTCTTTGTAAGTAAACATACAGGAGATGAATCAGTTCACTAACCGTTGAACTAGCATCCTCTCTGGGTGAAACTGCGGTCATGTTATAGCATCTTAAGTACAAGAAGATAAGGAAATTTAGAAAACTAACCAACAGAAATGATCTTATATATCACACACATCTTGCATGGCATATGACTTCAAGTTTTTGTTGGTTTTTTTTTTTGTGTTTTTTTTTGTTTTTTTTTTTTTTTTTTTAAATATCAAAATTACCATTTTGAAAAATGGAAAACACCATGAAATTTAATCTCATTTCAAAGTGCTTAACATTTTATCTTCTACTGGAAACACACCCTGCAGCAGCAGTACCTTTTTATGTTGTGGATGGGTTTTGGTTGAGTTCTGGAGGGAAAAAAAAAACACAGAAAGGAGGGAAAAAACCAGCTAACACCACACTCTGAGAAGTCTTCTACCTAGTGTGATCAAGTGTAAGTTGATGCACTAATGTATTTCATCAGTAATATTCAGTTGCTATTTAGTAGATTTATTTTGTACTTCAGGTTTCAGGTTCTGCTTTATTTATTTTTTTTTCCTGCTCAACTAGAAGGTTGAGAAAGTTACCAAGATGGCACTCATAGTTATAAAGGTTAGGTACAACCGAAGGATTTAGTCTTTGTCCAAAGTCCTCCCTAGTATTTACCGGCAGTTTCAGATATTCCTCAAAGTGCTCAGGTCACTTACACCTGGGGCATCATCTGAATCATGAAAGGGCAATCCCTGCAACCCATGGCTGGATAGCCAGGCCAGCCAGCGTTTGAAGACACAGATTTCTTAAATAAGATCTCTCTCTACTTTCTAGCCAAACTTGCCTGGAGTGGAATCATTACAGCCCCTGTAGTCTTCCTCTAGGAGGCTCTAAGAATGTTTTCAAACGTCTACATTTCAAAAACGCAGAACCTGTTGTCTTGATCCTTTATGTTACTTCACTAACACTCTACTCCATAAAACACAGCAGGGCAACATACCTAGGTCATTGTGAATTCCTTCTGATAGCTAACTGGGAAAGCCTATTGTTGCATTAGGATAATAACAGAAGATAGGATAATTCAGAAACGACACTAGCTCCTTCTCCTCTCTGTACAGACATTGTCCATATCAGCTTAACTGTATTTGAACATAAAGCTGTGCTACAGCTCTACCAGGATAGCTCTTAGACTCATAAAAGCCATGAAACATACGTTTCAATCTATTCACTCTGCCCTCAACTTTTACCGCTGTGCCTTAGAACTGTACCTTGTCTGTTTCCAGACTCCTAAGCACAATCGTATTAAGCAGCAAGCGAAGGAATTTAACTCTGAATTTGCTAGCATTTCTGAATTTGAAATCAGACCTAAGAGGTATATAAATCTAATTCTAATTTCTTTTATGTAAATTCAAGCCACATGGAGAAGAAAAAAATAATCTGTCATTCTGTTTGTTTTGGGGCTTTATAACGGACACCATATTAAGTTATTTAAGCCCAGTAAAATTTAATGGGAGTTATTCTCATTCTTGCAACAGTGTTCACTGCAGAAGATACTTCCAGAAGTGTGGTGAAGTCATTGTTTAATGTCTCCCCTGAGACTTTCAGCTATGTAATGTGATATTTTTTTTCTTCTCTTCCAATGTTTATTATCGATGTAGAAGCATATTTACACCGTAAAAGCAAAGCAGCTGGCTAGTGACTCTTGGGAATATACCCTTGTTAAGGAAGATTTTAGCCCCCTGCCAGTAGTTTACTGCATTCAGGTTGATTTAGTATGCTGAAAAACAATCCTATTTGAAAGTAAGTTACTTTCTACTCACATACTCATTGTTTTCTAAAGCTCTGTCCCTCTTGGGAGAAAAGCAAAGGCAATATAAAAATCTTCTGGGACAGCCATGTGGTAGTCAATGCAATCACTTGCCCTGAGTTTTGCACTTTTAAGTTTTTGAATGAAGAAAAAAGGAAGTGTAGGAACAAACCATAAAACAGTGCTTTCACGGTACCTACATGATCTATACCTTCTATAGGAAACCCTTTATCCAAGGAATTACAAATATTAATTGTTCTATATTACTTATGATAAAGATCTTACCAGAATATTAACTATTAGGTTGCAATACTATATCATGATTTCACCTGTTAAAGTTGTTCATATCTATCTCCACTTAATCCTCAAACTTTTTAGTAAGGGTTTTTTCTTTACCAGTTAAATTTTTCAGGTAGAGTAAGCCATCATCCAAGAAAGTGAACTGAAAGAAAATACCACATAATACAAAATTATTATGTGATTTTGTTTTTTGGGTTTTTTTTTTTTTTTTTTTTGTAGAAGAATAAATGCAAGACAATCACATGGCTTACAGGACTAAAATAGGCAAGGAAACCATAGCAATTACCTGGCTGAAAAAACTTCACATTTGGTAAAATCAACACTCCAGCTGGGTATTACCCATCAATGATTGCAAGAACCAGAGACTGCATCAGGAGATACACTAGATCAAAACAACCTGCTGCATCCCTCAAAAAAGCATATAATGTTATCTGTATATAAGAATGCTCTCTCTAAAGGAGTTTAGCTAACTCTGAATGTTAGAAAGAGTCAATAAGCTATACCCTAGAAGATATAAAGTCTTGTAAAAGGAAACCAAGAATTAAAAGTTGTACAATATTGGTAAGATTTTCCTCTAGAAGTAGTTCCATGATTTCATTTTCCTGGCTAGAAAGCTGTCTTTCATTAAGTGGCCTTTCTTGAGTAGTGGACCCTTCTATTCCTTTCTCTTTTGTCTCATTGTCTCACCACTTATGTAAATAAAATATCCCACCATTCTGTACTAGTTATACAAAAGTCTGCAGCCCTTAGAAGACTTACAACTTTTACAGCTCATTGCAGAACACAACAGTCATTGGAAAAAAGCTGTTACCTCTTTCTCCACCTTTACACAAAACTAACCACATTGCTGCTTCTTATCTTTTACTTACTTTTAAAATTGAAACCCTATCCCCTCCTTTCTTCTGTCTTCAAGAGCATCAGATTTGTTGTTTCTGCTATTTCAGGTGAGAGACCAGTTCTCCTAATACTCTTCCTCCTGCATGTTTAATGGTTTAGTTCCTCACTTGTTACATGCATGCAGCAGAAGAGTGAAGAAGCAGGTACAGAACAGAGGAAGTAAAATGGTGAAACACTTTTACTAATCTAGATATCGAGACCAGATTTTTTATGTTGTTGTTTGAACACTATTAAGTACAGTTATTACAACCAAAGCAAATAGGAAAGAAAAACCCAACCACAAATGTTGTCCTCTGTGACATGGTTATTGTTAAAAATAAGGAAATAACAAATTGAAAACATTTCACCCAAGATGTGGAGTTGGCAACTATAAGACATACTACCATACTTAAATAATTTCTAAAAAGCAAGTCCTGAATGATGAAAATAGGTTAGCATACTATTGCTGTGTTTGCACACTGAACAAATTTAAAGTGCTACATGGAAAATGTATTCATTCCAAGAGGAAACAAGCTTTCACTAAAATTAAACAAGGTAACAGAAAGTAGTGTTTCCCTATTTTAGCATCTTGGGTTTAAAATGTAACTGTTTGAGGGTGACTCTTTCATCAGACTTTAGACAATAACAATACAACCACCACAAGCTACCTCCCTTGGAAGCACCAAGTACTTTTTTCTTAGATGTCAAACTGAATTTGAAAACTTAAACTGAAGTTTCGATCAGCAGCCCTATGCTCCTTTGTTAACAGTACTAATAAACAACAACCATAACCAAACCTAACAAAAAACAACCACCAAGCACACAATTAAACATACTTCCCTGTTCCAGTTAAGGTAGATCAGTCCCACCCAAAATTACTATTAAATGAAAAGCTTCTTCATGCTGCAGTAAATTAACTACTATTAATGGTGCAATGGGAGTTACAGATTGTTACTTCCTTGAGGTCAGTTCTCAACACAGCTGAAAACAATCTAGGTTCATTTTGCATTGTTCTCAAAACGGACACATTGAAGGGAAAAATCATAAGCACTGGGTCCTGATATCTGTAGATAATTATTCATGTGCTCTACACACACAAAAAAAGGAAAGTCTGACATGAGAGATACAACAGAATTGCTATTTACACTTTATTGACCACAAGGAAGAAACAGCTGCTGAAGTACAGCTCGTACCTTTTAGTTACCAGGAAAAGGTGACAGAAAAGAAGAATTTAAGTACAGCAACTTCTTGAGCATAGGAGCAACAAGCTTTTTACACACTGAGGAAAAAGGAAGGGCAGAAAATGGACGTCATAAACCTTAATAACCTGTTAGATACCTGAAGCAGCAGGCACCAGTGTACATGAAAGCCTGGCAGACAAGATTTACCTGTGAGGTACGAAGGGACGCTCAGGAGGAAGGGCTGGCCAGGAGCCCGCGTGGGTGCGATGGCTTGGGTGGGAGATGGCGCGGCTGAGGAGCAGGGGTCCCGCACCAGGCAGGCATTGCCACAGCACCAGCAAATGCTCTTCACCTGTGTTGGGGTGGTGCAGGAACCGTGAACATTTCACCTTTCATATGCTGTAAAATAGCAAGGGCATGAGAATAAGGTGCTTTTTTGAATAATATACCTCAGCCAGAAACCCACGGTGCCAGCCATTAATAACGTAGAAAAAAAATGACCTTGCAGTTGATGTGATAATTTACTATGTTTGCCTGCATGACTTTATCATAAGACACAGCTTGTCAGAGAGGGAAAAAAGGGCAGAAGCCGGCTGCCAATCTTCAACTCGAGGATTGGCGAAACTCCTCGGATAACGCCAAGCCAGGCTCAGAAACTTTGCTGCACCGGCGGCCCCGCCAGCTGAGTCACACCCGGCACCGAGAGCAGGAGGGGGGTTAATCTGCACCCCGGGCTCCCTGGCCTCGCCACATACCTGCGGTTTCCCTCGCCCGCGGCCAGAAAGCGGAGCTGCGGGGAGCG
>JAVJGJ010000047.1:29908358-29948125 GCA_035590215.1 Microhierax caerulescens | reverse complement strand
GGGGGGGGGGGGGGGGCAGAGCTGGCGAGATTTTTGTTTGATCAACTTCGCGCTTAGGTGTTTTTTTTTTAACTTGCGTGTATCCTGGGTGTACTTCTCTTAAGAGTACTCGTATTCTTTCTTTTTAGTAAAGGGGTGGGTGGGAATCTTCTGCGAAACTTTTCACTTTACGGAAGGCGGGACTGAAACAATACCCGATGCATTGTTTAAATGTAAAACCTCCAGCGCTTTTTTTTTTTTTTTTTTTTTCCGGTACGGTTTTATTGCCGCCGCTGCCGCTGTTGTGATAGCGCTTTCCCTCTTGTGTTTACAGCGTCTGTGAGGGAGAGACGCTCGGAGGAGGAACCAGGATCCCTGGGCTGCATAAATAAGGAAAGCAGGAATCCATCTAAGCAAAGCTGGAAGGATTTCACCTTGTTGCTGTTTGTTTCGGGAGATTTTCCCTCCCCCCGCTCCGGACACTATCCAGCTGAGGGTTTGTTTCGTTGCTGCGTCCACAGCCCGCCAGAAAAAAAAAAAAAAAAAAAAAAGCGCTTTACGTGTTAGAGGTGAATTTTGTCGTGGCCTCCCTGCAAGAAAGAGATCAGCACCAGGCTTCGAGGAGGAGGGAGATATGATCAACTGAGGTTTTCCGACCTCCGGCTGAACGTGAGAGTTCAAGTGACATCGCCACTAGCCTGTGGCTGACTGCACAGCGAGCTGAAATCACAGCCAGGGCTGCTGAATTTACCTGCTCGAGGACCCTTCAAACCCTTCTATTGACGGTAGAGATTTGTATCCAAAGGAAAATCCGATTAATATAAACTATGCAGAGCTTTGTGAGGATATCTGGAGACTACCCTGTCTGCATGGCTAATCTTGAAATGGTCTGAAATAAATCCTTAGCACAAGGAATAACGAGATACTTTCAGTTAGGGTTGCTTTTTTTCACCCCCTCTGGACGCTTCCCTCACCCCCCCACCCCCCCTTCTGCGAGAATTTAACACTTCTATCGCAAGGTCTTTACAGGACAATGGGACACATGCTGGAAAACTCACCACGCTTCATAAAAATCACGGGGGTCACAGTTTCCATCATCGTTGCGGTATGAAAGGTACACTTTGGATTGTCTGCTGGTAGCTAAGATGGATCAGTCTTTCTCTGTTTTGCTGAAGGATCCGGATTTACTGAAATACTGACGCCCATAAACTTACTCCCTCTCTGTTGAAGGTATTGGATGTGACAGTGCAGAGAAACCATGTGTTTCACATTTCTGACTGGTTGTTTTGGTGCAATCAATACCTCCACAAGAAACATTGACTTAGGTGGCGATTATCATACCGGGAGGCACACGGGGTGCTGCTTTCGGGCTGCATGCACACTAAGCACAAATCAAAGAGTCCGCCGTTCCTCTGAAGTGGGGGCTTCAGTTCCCCCCAAACTCCGGGGCAAAGACAGCAGGCGATGGTCCCAACCCACCACAGAGAGCCCGGCTTCGGGGTGCGGAACGAGCAGTGAGCAAAGCGCTGTCAGGAGTGGCAGACAGTCGGATCGGATGGGGATCAGTGAGGCAATAACCGTTGAAAGGAAGGTGGATCGCGAAATTATTGCCCGAAGGAATAGCAGGCGAGGCGGAATGATGATGAAGTTAAACTTCTCTTTCATCTTCTGTCGGGGATGGTGGGCGTTTCTGTTGCTTCAGCTCCACATGTTGCAAGCACTGGCACAAGGTAGGGCTAGAGACATTTTTGTTTGTAGAAATGCTGCATCTGCCTTCTCAGAGGAAGGGAATATCGCTCGGGTACAGAGAAACCCTTGTACTTTATCCTTATCAGAGGTAAACTGCAGAATTCGCACTGAGCTGATCTCATGTAGGAATGGTCGTGTCTTACAATCGTTTCTTTATGGAACAAGGATTTGCCAGCTGCACCGACGTGTTTCCCTTTCTTGTCCTACCCTTCCCCTATCCCACAGAGAATCAAAAGCCCTATGGGGACAGAACCTGCTTTTTTATTTACTTAAATATGTCTGTGCGTTTCTGTTTTTTTCAGGCAGCAAAAGAGTTAATGACTGGTCGTGTGTGTGTGTGTGTGTGTGTGTGTTTAAAAACACTGTGCACTGAGATAAGTTATTGGGAGAAGGGGAGTCATAAATCCGCCGACTAGAGCTAAATCAGGCATGTAAAAGGAATTCTTTAAACATATGAGTACTATTCTGTGTGAACCTCGGTTCCAGCATTGTTCATTTCTTTTGGATTGCCAAGTAACATTTACCCGAGACAAAAACTGCAATTGATTCGTATCTGAGCATTTCCACATCAGAGATCCTTGCAGTCAAATGAGTCACTTGTAAACGAAGGGTCAGAGTCGACCAATAGACTTTAAATATCAAGTGTCAGTCACTTTGCATGTAAATTCCCTTTTCAAAAAATTGCCAAATGTAGCCTAATTCTTAATAATCCTTTGACAGAGTAAACAATAAATGGCAGGCAGAAGCATTACAGTTGGCTGCGCCAAATAACATGCTGAACAAACGCAGCTTTCACTTTCTTTGCTGGGTTGAGTTTTATTGCTGTGTGCATTGTCTGACTGAAGTGGTATGTGTTGGACAATGCAGAACTGTATCGTGTGGGACGATGAGTTAGTTATTAGAAGCGGAAGTTAATACTCTATGAAGGGGAACGGTCTTTGTGTTTTAGTCCTTTGTTTTCAAGTATTTCATAGGGAACAACGGTGCATTCAGTTTTAATAACTGGATGGTCTTGTGTGTTGAGGAAGATGGGTTATAAGCCAAGACTGCTGTAGTTTGTCTGCTCAGGGTTTACTGCTGCATCCTCAGAAAGTTTGGAGCCGCAGGATACAGAAGAGTTTTAATCCAGCATCTAATAATGGACTCCACCCTCATTAACGTTTTTCAGTGCTTTGTTTATGCTGTCATTGCTATTCCCAAACTACTTATGCTGAGGCCTGCAAGCCCTCACAGGGTATTGTTATTCTGAAACAAGACATACCTGAAATAATTCTCTCTGCAAATTAAAATTCATGACACTTTTTTTTTCTTTTTTCTTTTGGTAGTTGTTCTTGATATAGATGCCAACATGATGCTTCTTGCTCTTAATTCTTGTTGTTTACATTAACAATTCAAAAAATTTTCATATAATACAGTTTCAAGAGCCAGTGATTCAGGACAGATGCCATGTAAAACAGTTTTCTATAGTTTAGTAGTAAACTAGCCATTTTACTTGATTAAAAAGTGAACTGCAACTTTTGTTTAGTGCATAGTACAGAAAAAATTTTCAATATTTTATTTCAGGTTCCTATGTCTTTGCAGTAGTATATATGTAATAGATACCTCAGGGAGTTACGTAGTGTTTAAAAACTGTCCTAAAAAATGTCCTAACACCAAGTTAGTTTCAGCCATCAGTATTTAGGAGGGGGAGAGGAAGTGGAGAGAGTAAGATGCATTATTTCTGAGAAATATTGGTGCAGGTGAAGGTATGGAGTTTAGAAGACATTAAACAACAGAAGATAAAAATTATATAATGCAGAAACAGAATACATTTTTATTTTTATATAATGCAGAAAATGCAAATAATAGTACTCTAAAAATACTTTGACACATAAACCAGCATGGAGGTCTTAATGCAGAACGCTTCTATTAGGTCTTCACAAAATTTTTATTCATTTATAACTTATGGTTCTTTTTGCATTCTGAATTCTAATGGATTCTAATACATTCATCATTTTTATGCAAAAAATTACTTTAGAGAGAAGATGACAATTCTTATAAAAGTCCTTCATGAAAATGGAAATTCTGCTACAGCCACAGAAAGTTTTTAATGGAATGATGTGGTCATATGCATGAGAGAATTACATGACTCCAATCTTTTTATATGATAAAAAAAATGAACATTCTAAATATATGGACCATGGCTATTTTGAATGAATCATAATACTGTGCTATAACCAGTTAGTGTTTCTGTAATAACTATTTTAGCATTAAAGAAATACAGAATATTTCAGGTATACTGAAATGCAAGTTCTTAGTTCATAGGAAACAGATCAGATAGAGTGGTTGAGATTAAGTATTTTATACTGTAAGGTGAATGGAAGAAAACATTTTCAACTGCAACAGGTTGGTAGAGTATTCTCTAGGCTTGAATGTTCATTCATGTGAAAGTACATCTAGAGGCAAACAGTAGATAAAACCACTTGTAAATTCATTTTGTACTTAGCTCGTCAGCTTTTCTGTCTTCTATTTGTGTTACATAGATATAATTACTTATTTCTTTTTCCTTTTCAGACTTAATTATTGCAAAACATTCAGTAGTTTATAGTACTGAATGAAAAAAGCATTCTCTTCAGACCTTAGTATTGTTAGTGCAGACCTTCTTGTCATGGGAGTGATTTTTCTGGGTGGAAGAAACGTACAAATGATAAAGGTTGTGGCCTGTCCCATGAACACAGCCTAGAGTGGCACTCCCACTTCTGTAATGGCTGCAGGTCTGCACAGGCACCCGTTCAGACCATGTGTGCATCTCACCTGGCTTACTAGGTTGCACATTTCTTTGTTTACTGAGTTCTTCATGCCTGCTGGCCTCTGCCATGATGACTCTTTTCATGGCATTTTGTTAAATTTGAGTATTAGGTGCTAGTTAGCCTCAAGTCATTGTGTGTCATCAAATAGTGATGAGATGCTAATTGATAATCACTATAATTATCAAATTAGAATTTGCAAGGTGATGGTAGAATTGAATCATTTCGACACAGTAACTAACTAATGTACTTAGAAGAACATTATCCTGCAGTGACCTCTAGCTCGGTGGTCTAGCATGTCTGGGCATAGTCCTGTTGCATATGTAGAGCTCATCGCAGGATTGGAATTTATTAGTTATGTATGAGATTAACAAACATTGATGCCTACTGAAGTGCAAAATGTTTACTAACATACTAGAATATTTGTATGGAAATAGAAAAATTCTGCTTATTTAAATAGGTTGGAGGTTGCTAGAGGCTACTCTACATGCATCTTAATGGATTTAAGTACCCTCCCAATGTCTTACTTTTGTTGAAGAGTGAACGAGTACTTAGAAAAATACTTCTTTGGCTTGGTGGCTGTTGTTCAGAGTTATTTTCAAATAGATAAAAGCAGTGCAAAGCTTTAAGGTTCTCCAGCAGGAGATGGGTATCTTTAAATATTAAGGAAGAGAAGCTTGTCTGATTTTGCTCAGTTTTACAGCCGTAGAAGTGTAATCTTTTTATGCTACTTGATCAAATCTCTTAATTCGGAATTGTACATGTGTCTGGATGTGCATTTAAGGTGATATTGAGCTCTATGATGCTTTGACAGGAGCCATGACATGGAAGATAGAAGAAAATGTTTCTGGGGCCCTAATTTTTTAACACAAATATTTCATCTGGTGTAACTTCTAAATATGCTAAATGTAGGTAGTGTTTTGAAGCAAATTTTGAACTGCATTAGATGCAGAGATCATAAGCAACTTGCATAGACTATTTAGTTGTTGAAAGGACAGAGAGATGGTTAAATATGAGGGCAATACTTATTGGAGAGTGAAAAGAATTCTGAATTAAATGTAGCATGATGCGTTTCTAATTAAAAAAAAATCTGTTACTGTGTTTTGGAAATTCATTAATTTATATTGGGTTGATGTCTCGTGTTCCTTTTCTTTAGATGAACATTTTAAATATATTCTAATTTTAAACAGGTGAATTCTTTGTGTATATAATTATAATAATTTAAAACTTGGAGTAGATACAAGCCTAACCTAAATAGAAGTGGGATGGAGAGAGTTGGCTTTTTCTGTGGCTATTATCATGCAACTTCTAACTCTCTACTGTGGTAAATCTAGGTTTGATTTATGTGCTTATGTTTTGCTGGAAAAAAAAACGTACTCAAGACTTCTCAAAGCAAATTGAAAGAGATATGTATACATATCTATTAACGTTTTAAGTACAGTGTTTCAGGTAGTTTCTTGAGACCGCAGTATTATAGATAGTACTATTAAGGGTGAAGGAAGACCATATGTAATAGGTGTTTATCTTATATATAATTATATCATGTAATGTTTATGCATTACCAGAAGATGCTTAGACCAGGAGTGGCCTAGGTATGGAGAGAGAAGTTATAGCAGTTATGCTGTGTGACTTTCACACTACTTAAGAAGAAAGGAAGGGAATCGGTGTCCATGGCACATAGTCCTTGAAAGGTTGTTCTGGAAGCTTCTGTCATCTCTATGCATAGTCATATATTTTGAATAACAAAGGCAAGTGTTGGCTAATATTTTAAAGATTGTCTGACTGATTAAACCATAGAAATTTTGATAAACAATGTCAAAGTGAATTATTAGGAAGCTGTAAAGTGGAAGGCTTGGGTTTTTTTTATGTCTCAGAGGGATTTTTTTTTGTTGTTGTTGTTTTATTGTTCTTACCAGCACATAGGTACAAGTCTTGAATGCACTCTTGATTCAAATAAAAGATATTAATGCATTTAACAACTTTGTATACAGCTTTAAGTGAACATCACATTCTGAATGGGCTAGTTATTTGGTTTGCTTGGACCTTTTTGCTGTAATGAATATGTGGGCAGACTAGAGGCAATTAGATTCCTCATGACGCAAAATCTTGTTCCTGCTGAGCTCTTTGCAGAAATAGGCCTTTCTTCCTCTCTCTGCATATGTACATATATAATAAGTGTTTAAATAGTTTTTCAAGAACAAATTAATGATTTCTTGGTCTTTTCAAAATTGTGTTTTCTTGAAGTTATAACATATAATCTAGATTTTTTTTTAGAAGATTTGTGTGGAGATTAGAAAATGCCAGACCTAAAGTAGCTTGTACAGCTTTAATCTTCTTTAATCTGAATTATTTATGCATGTGCATTATGATTAAGTTGATACATATTATTTTACTGTCTATGTAACAAGAACTAAGGCTGAATACTGCTCGCTGATCAGTTTTTCAGTATCTTGTTTTCTTGTCAGTGCTTGGTTCCATCTTTCATTTACTTCAAATCTTTTAAATTCAGCACAAGACGACTTTTGTGTGGACTAAAGGAAGAACTATTAGCAGTTATAGCGTGGCATTGGATTAGACTACTTAAAGTTATTACAGCTGGAAAGCAAGTTATTGGCAAGATGTGGTTTCTATTTTTTATTGAGTATTTTCTAGTGAATAAAGACTCGTCTCTCCATGTGCCTCAACGATGACCCTTCACTACCTATACAATTCATGCAGAACAAAAATATAACTCCATGAAAGGTCTGTTCCCAAAGAAGCTGGGGTTTCTGGAGTTATTTCTGCCTGGGTTGATGTTGGTCTTGTTACAGACTGTTTCAGACAATTCTGTAATTTTAATTCCCTAAGACTTCTGATAAGTGGCCTCACATGTAGCCTAGTTAGGTTTGTTACATTGGAGATGTGTAATAGTTGGCTTGTTTTCTTATGGGAACTGTATTGTTTTCTCAGTTTATGCGTTATAATTAGGTATTAAATAGATCTGATGAAACTTTTTTTCATGTAAGTAAAACTTTCTAATTCCTTTATGGACATAGTCTTTGCAATGTTACAGCCCTGGAACTTCCAGTAGGTTCTGTAGGAACTAGTTCATGTAACACTTGCAAGTCTGAGTTCAAGGGGTTACACGGCTGAGAAGGCAGGAACATTTTATTTTAATGTGTGTACCAACTTAATCACTTTTAAACATATATGACTGTTTTTGTAAAATTATTTATTGTATGAATTCTTGGCTTCTGGACGTGTAGGGTATTTATATACTGTATCTGGAGCATTGGTGGTTTTTAAGAGTTATTTTTGTTCTGCCCTTATCTGTGAAAAATAATAAATCTATTACTAGGTATATACTATTCTGTTGCTAATCATAATCATATGTTTTATGTGTGAAATGCTGCTGAGGTATAATACAGGTGTCACCCTCACCAATATTAAAAAATTAGATCTAGGCTTTTTAAAGGAAGTGGTTTTAGAGTTATTTTTCAGCTGTTTAAGTCTCTGAACTAGCTCTAACACAAGCATCAGGGACAATGCAAAAGAGCTGATGGGAATGCATGGCCAGGGCCCACGACCCTGGCAGCCATCACTAAGGTCAATTTAAATTGTTGGAGAGTTTTCAGACTGACAGAACACAAGGGAATATACAGTGCCTAACTTCTTACATACTTGTGGGGGCCTAGAAAAGAGAAAGGTTAGTGCCTTTAAAGGGGTTGTTTAGAAGGCTTAACTTTGGATTTCTTCTCTGAAAGACTCTTTCAGTGAGTTTCTCCCTTTGTTAGATGGAGTCTTCCTAAAGTAAGTCTTCCTTAACCTAAGCCTATAAAGCAAGTGCTAAAGTTGGGTAAAACAGATATTCCCCTTAATACCCTTATATTTCAAATCTTGAGACCAATAATGGGAATAATATTTTTTACTTTAAAAAAAAGCAACTTTGTAACTTAAGTTGCAAATTACACAGTTACTTTTTAACATTCATATCTAATACACAGATTCAGCAGGTAAAAACAGTGGTGTGAGCTCTAACAACTTTAATAAGAGGAAGTCTTTAACACCATTTTATGCAAAATGTGGAATTGGCTTCTACAATCTTACGTCACACCATCCAGATAACTTTTGAAGTGTCATTTTTGATAAATGATAAAGCTTTTGTGGTTTTTAAGCAGATAACTTGAATCTTTAATCCTGTTTTTCACATTTCCATGCTCTATTGCAGCAGTTTGAAGAGAAAGTTGATTCTGGTAGATAAATCATTGTCCCTTAGGTCTCTTTAAACCACTTTATGGTCTTTCAAGCCATAAGCTGTATATTTTTCTAATAAACTCCTAGGTCTAACAAGTTATCTAAAAAATAATTTGTTGGGTATAGCCCTCTTGGACCAGAAAGTAGAGAAGAATGATACATAGCTCTGTGTACATGTTGCCAAAATGGTCCCAAATTGATTCCAGGCTCAAATTGAAGCTTGTAACTCATTATTAGACATAGAATCAGAAGATGTGGTAGACACAGCTTTCATCTTCAGATTCATACTTGTCTAACTTTGTATATTTATTAGCTGAGGATGTCGTGGATTTGAGATATGTCTTTGGCATTTGAGTTCATAGGAAATCTAGGTACCCATGCTACTTTTTAAGGAAAGGTACTAAGGAAATAATGGAACTATAATGCAGATATTTCAAATGTTAAGACATTTAGAAAAAAATGCATTATGTTATACTGGTGTACTGTTTGCTCACCTAACATTAAACACAGACTCAGCACAGCACAGCCACTGCTGTCTTCCTTCAACATGGGGGATGTTCCTTGTTTCTTATCTGTCAAGAAGTACAAAGGACATTTATGACTAAATACTTCTGAAATAACTAAATGGTATGTGGTGATTGGAAAATAAATATATGGTGCTATGCCATACTTGCAGTTCAAAGATAAGTTTATTGTTAACATGGAACACATGGCAAGTGACATGCTGCTGTAGTATTGAAGTGGGAGGCAGGAGGTAGAGGGAATTCTGTCAGTATTTCTAAATATGTGTACTGATTAGTGTAATTTTAATTCCCCTCGAATGTGTGCATGTAGGGTACAACTAATTATTGTTGCAGACGGTTCAGGACTGTTTTCTTTCCTTCACTATCAAGAGGTTGAATAAACTCAGATTCTAACCTACCATGCTAACATAACATTTGCAAAATATCCTCCTTTTGCTTTCTTCCCTGCTGTCCCTGTTCAGGAGAACAAATTTGTCCATGAACAAATAAGTCCTTTAAAGTCTTCAAGCACTTTTTTTCTGTGATGCATAAAAACCTTTTACAGTAGCTCAGCTGATAATGCACTAGAAATACTGTTGTCCCATGATGAAGACTGTCTTATTGTTCATATTTATGCCCATCTGTGTGTCTTACTGTTGTCCTCTATTTGCTTTATCTTTTTGTCCCAGGTTGATAGAGCCTCTACCACCATGTGCTTCTAGTCTCTGATTATATTGCTCCTACATGCTATTGTAATACAAATTATGCCTTACTGCTAGTAAAACACAGGTGGTATTTTAAACCCCTTGATTTTACATGTGAAATATAGAACAGATTCCTTAGTTGTCCTCTAACTGGACACAGAATAGCTTTTCTAGGACACTTGTATTATCTGAAGCAGGGCTTTTATTGTGCTGAAAGTCCTTGTTCACAGCAGATAATCAGAAAGATTGTTTACTGGTAGATTATCCCAGGCATTGTGTTTAAAAAATGTTACATAGGACTAAGAGGCAAGAGGTCCTGTGTTTTACCTTTTGCTATTTCTGTTGCCATGAAGAAGTTAGATTTGGTTTTGAAGAGGGAGTAACTGAAGTTACTGTTTAAAACCATTTTAATACATGCCACTTCAAACAACAGATTTTAAGGTAAATGCAATCAACTAATTTCCCATTTCCCTTTAGATATTTTTTTTTCAAACATAATTAGTTACTACTTTATCATGAGCAACATCAGACATGTCTTAAATGGAGAACGTGTGCATCACTGTTCAATTTATTTCCTGTATCGGCATGTGCAACCATAATTTTAAAAATAACACATTTTAAAAATAAAATAATGTTCTTTCTTGTTATCTTAAAAGAAAAAAGTTCTGTTCTATCTTCTCTCTTGGAAATAGTGTGCGAGATTCTTAGCTTTTAAGAGCTAATGAGAGGTCTGTGGGGTGTTTCTCCTCTTGAAAAGAATACATATTTTGTACAGTAACTTCTTGAAATTTGTAGACTGAATGGTGTTTTCTGTTTGTAGAGCCTCTTCATGCTAGTGCTTGTTATCAATACAACAAGGCTAAAATTTCACTCTTAAGTATTTCTGTTCTTGGAAATGGGAGAATAGGTTAATTGAGTCTACCTTAATTCAAATAACAAAATAGGCTGGTGATGTTATTGTTTAATGAAGTCATCAGCAGAAAAATGTTAGGTGAGGGAGATAAATCTATTTATCCACAGGTTAGAAGTAGCAGTGAGTAACAGAAAAAGGTAGATTTCATACCTGTACATTTTGAAAACCTGAAGTAATTTATGTAAATGTGTCATAATCAAAATGTTGCTTTGTCAGTCCCATTCAGGCTTCTCATGAGTATAATTTTCAGCTTTTGTATACTAGATATAGCTATGTCTTTTGCTACCCAAAACCTGAACAGACACATCTATGGCATACTGGTGTCAATAAAAGTCTGCAGTGTTAATTGTTGTGCCTGTTAAGATTTGAAGAGTGCAGATCTTATTAATTCTGTTACGGAAATCCAGGTAAGATCTAAAACTTAAACTTTTGACATTTTCAAATTGTTGAGCTCCACTATAAAAAAAAAATAGTGGAGCAGCCAGTGAGAAAATATAAGATGGCTTTGCAATTGGATTGTCCTAATTTTATGGGCAGAGATGGATACTTTTCATCTGTAAGGGTGCAGAATGGGAGCTTGATGCCTGCAAAATAGCTGTCATGAACAAATGTGATATCACTTTCACCCTAAATGCTCTTTGAATAGAGATATAAAACTTCTTTCAATTTATTTTATACTTTTGACATTATGCTGAATAAATCTGTTTTAATATTTCCTTTCTATAGGCAATTTCCTTTATAAGTTGGCAGTCAGTGAAAAGAGACCTAAACACAACTAATGCACAACTAAAACACCAGTAAATGACACTAAAAACTGTCAGCAGAAGAAGCTGTAGCCAGGCAGAGCTTTTAAAATTACCTCGGAGGCAGTGGTGTCTTCCCCTAAATGGGTGAGTCCAAATGGGCTCAACAAAGGAAGGACATTCTTTGGTCTAAGTTCTACTCTTGCTAAATAGGATTGTGTTTTCATTGCCCTTTACATTGTTAGTTTCATTGTGACAGTTAATAAGTCCGGGATTAAATCAAAGATCAGTAACTAGGAGTTATTTTTCTGTACTTAGAAATGACAAAATACAAAAGCTTTTACGCATTGGCAAGTATGGTAATAAAGGGAAATGATTTATCAGTATGAATTGGTGGCAGGTGAATTAAGAGATAATATTTTTAACCTTCTCATTTTATTCTGTGGCTCAGATATCGGTGCCAGTATAAACTCTTCAGTTTGGGAAGAACCTCTCTGCTAGGGTGTATTCTGATCTCAGCTGAAGTTATGTCCCCAGAAGTTTTAATTTGTCATGTGCTAGTACAGCTGGGCAATGACAAAAAGCTTAGCTCCTCTTCATTACTCTGCTGATTTGGGAAACAAAAGAAAAGAGTAACTGTCAGATTGTGCTTGTGCAGCTTGGTCAAAAAGAGTTATTCAGTTAATAAATGATAATATTTAATATCTGTCCTGATGGTTTAATACAAATGAGGTCAAAGTTTTTGTATAGTATATAAAAAATAAAGTGCTGAGTATTTTGGGGTTTTCACACTTACATATTAACAAATGTTCTTATGCACCAGAACAATTCTTACAAGTGTTCTTAGTGTTCTAAATATTTTTCTGTATTGCTGCTGGACATTATAAATGCTGATAAGCCAGCTTTTGTGCAAGTGTTCACTATAGTGGAGTAAGTGTTGGCTGTCACTTTATTAGAATTAATGGCACAACTACTCATGTTTACTTGAAATTCATTGCAGCATGAACTGATTAGGCATTGATGCTTTGGTAAATTATGGCACATTTTATAACCAATTAGCCTACATTCAGTAAAACTTACACATCAGAAACAATCTCTGACATGGTAATTTTAACTTTAAAATATTTTGAAGGGTTATAAGCTTTAAATGTTAATGTTGGTATTATTAAATTCTTAATAGTTTTTCTTTAAGCATTTAAAAGCTTCAGTTGTGTTGGGATGATTTTAGAAAACTTTTGGTAGAGGAATTAATGTATACAGTAGGGTTTACTAGTAAGTATTACTGAAGTTATACAGATTACTTCCAATGAAGTTCTTTAATGTCTGTGTATAAATTGCTCCCCTCTTCCCACTATGACTCTAATCTAATTTTTTTGCACATAAGTAAGTGTGGAGGATTTTGTGTGTGAAAAGGGATGTGCTTCAGCAGGTTTCAGGAACTGAAAAATTAGTTTATCCACTCACTCAGATTGGTAATGGAAGTAATACCCGTTCCAGGTAAAAAGTCAGTTTAAATATAAGGATTTTATGATGCCAGTACTCCTCTTTTGGGATATATAGTTCTCACAGCAGGAGTGTAAAGCCAAGGAGTACCACATTTTGTGTTTTGTGGGTTGGTTTCTCTGGTGTGGTTTTTTGGTTGTTTTTTTTTTTTTTTTTTTTTTTTTTAATGTTATCTTTTGCTCTATATAAGAGGCTTAAGAGAATGAACAGAATCAGGTTATTGAGAAGATCAAAACCATGACAGGTTTTTAGCCCATGAAAGGTTTTTTAAACAGAAATTTTATTGGAACCCAGAAAAGACAAGACATGAGAATGTATCTTCATGTGTATATTAAGAACAAAAAAAAAAAAAAAAAAATCACATTTTGATTACTGTTGCTTAGCAAGGTACACAAAGCATTTTGATGTCTCACCAAGTACAAAACAGCCATAATCTTCACTCTTACCAAAATACGTGTGAGCTATTTAATAAAGTCAGATATTTTTTCCAAGTCTTAAGTCTGAAATGTAGTTACTTACAAAGGTATTCTAGACGAAAACAGTGATACTGAACTGTGAGTTTCATTTTACTGTGCTTGGCCATTCTAGATATGTAGATCCCCGATTATAAGAAGGCAGTATTTATTCTAAACTATGTTCTTTCCTTTCACTAGATCCAAAGGAAAGATGTGTTCTCAGTAACTCAGATATTTAGATTTATCCTGCTTTTAGGTGTTTTGCAGTCCAGAAAAAAATAGAAGTAAAGCAAAAGGATTTCCACTAATTGCGATGATTTTAAAAATCACCAATAGATCCTTATGTATCTTCCTCCTTTCTGTAGAAACACTTTCCTATAAAAAACAGCATCCCATATTCCCAGAGCTTTCCCTTACCCCTGCTCCTTTTTTTTGCCTGCCTTTGGTTGGGTTTTTTCCTTGTTGGTTTGTTGTTGGCTTGTGGTTTGTTTTTTTTTTTTCTCTCTTTTCTTTTGTAGCTAGTGTAGGGACTATTATTAGGAGAAAGGATGTCCTGGGTGGGAGACAACTGACATGCTGCGTAAATGGCTTTTTTTTCACACTGGAAGATGAAGGTTCTTTCTTCAGTTCTATAAATGTCTGTAAATACCTGATACTGTCCATCTGGGCAGAGAGTAGAATACTTTGTTACAGGGGAAAAAAGTTCAATAGGAAAACCAGCTAAAAGCTGCAGGTTCTTGCAAAGGGTTTTCCTAGAGCCAGTGGTCTCTGGGGACTGCAGAGGAGGAGAGCTCTGCTGTAATCCTGGTGCCTGTGCAGTTAGGTGTCTTACCCTTCACTGTCTCAGTTTCCAGTTAGTTTAACGTATTTATCATAATGAACATCAAACCTTTGGGTTTGCATATAAGCCCCAAGTTTCTGTACATCAAACAAGGATTAGCTTTGTGATACTTAAGTATGGCATATTCCATCACTTTTTTCAAAAGGGTATTTACTTACCAAATATTGTCCTCTGGATCCCCTCTGGTCTGTGTTGTTTATAAGACTGGAGATAAGTAGAAGAGTTTTATTTGATTGCTGTGATTAGAGTGGCAAAGGAATCTGTTGTCATTTGTCTTCTTTAGTGTCTTGATGACTGTTTGACCATCTCGGATCCTATTTCTCTTCTTGTATCATCTACAAAATTGTTTATTAAGTTCTGTTATTTCTTTTGGTACATTTAATTATTAACTTAAAGTTATTTTTAGTCAGTTTTCACGTTTTGAGAACTTTGTCAGAGAATTGTAACTGTTTTTGTGAGGATTCTGGTATAACAACTTATGTTCCTACTAGTCAAAATATGTATTTAACCAGTGTACAGTTTTTTCTGGCAAGCTATTTTGATATCGAAGTTAAATTAAGTTAGCTGAATTACATATTAGCACCAAAAGCAATGTAACAAAATACATGTGGAATACATTGAGGTACATTTTAGTCCATCAACTTTGTAGAGAACCATGTCTCTGGGAGGTAGACAAACACTGTTCTGACTTTATTGCTGTTTTAAGAGTTAATGACCATAATATCAGCAAGTATAGCTTGCTAATTATCCATTAGTTTTGTTTTTTTTGTGACATTTTAATTTGCATATTGGTCTTCTGCTGAAAACACATGCTTTTATTTGTTCATCTTCAATTAACATTGCTTTTCAGATTTTTAAATGGTGTTTAAGAAAGTTTAGAAAGTGCTGGTTTAAATGAATGGAGATACCAGATTAGAAATGAGCAAAAGTAGGCTCATGTCAAAAATACTGGAATTTAGTTAGAAGCTTAGTTATATGTTAATTTCTTGTCTTACATTGCTTTAAACTTGCAATGTTTTGGGCCATTATGACTGTAACCAAATTGACTGACTTCTCTGTCTTATTTTGGACAAAATGGATTATTTAGATCCTAGCATTATAGTTTGGAAAGATAAATTATTGATTGTTGACATCTTGCACAATATCAGATGTTGCTCTCTCTAAGATCTTTCCTAAAGGATGGAATTTAATTTCTTTGATCTTGTAAAAGTAAAGTAGAAAAGCATACTTTAAGTTGATTTGGGAAAAAAAAAACCCCTTTTAACAAATAAAAAGGTTTTTTTTTTCACATTTGCATTACTTAAATTTTTTTGTCTTATAAATATGCTAATCTTTATAAGCTGCTTCTGGTATGACATATGGTATATAATTTTGTTTCAGTTCTTTGACATCAACCTAGTTACTGTTACATAAAAATGTACAATTGACAGGGAAAATTAGTATGTTCAGTGGCATGGTACTTATAAGACTTTTGAGAAGTATCCAGGGTATTCTTCTGTATTATAAGTAGACAGCTGTTTGAAGAGGACTTGTAGATTCTTTAATTGTATGTTTGTTCCTTTTGAAACAGCACTTCTTTTGGGCCCGTTTGGTCTGATGGCAAAAGTACAAATAAATACTTGCGAATAAAAGAGCAAAGCTCAGTTAAACATATGTTTATATTTTAAATAGTTTTATATATATAAAAAAGTATATTTAACTTAGAAATTAAGATTATTTTCTTAGGAGGATAAAGCAGTGTCAAGAAAGAAAAAAATCACAAAACAAGTTTAAAAGATTGGTTGAAATTGCTCCTTAATCTGTAAGTCAAGGCTTAGCTACACGTAAGCACAATATTGTCTTAAGAAAAGAAGCAAAATTAAGTTATAAAGTGAAATTGTGCAGGTTTTTACTAGTATGGAGCCATTGAATTAAAATTTGTACTAAATGAACTAAAAAAGCTCCATGAAAAGTTAATTTTGCCACCATGCTGCTGTTCACATGGAAGGAGATCCTTTTTCTTTTTTGAAATTTAGTGTATTCTAGCTGTCTGATCTACCTCTATTCCCCATTTTACAGGGCTGTGCAGAGATAACTTATAAATTGAAAAGCTGCCTCGGGTAACTTGGAATAATCTAGCAGTAACAGTGCTGAGCTTAATGCAGGTACACTTGGTTAAAGTGGCAAGTTCAGAAATTCCATGATCTTGTCCCTACCCTCTGTATCATGTGTACAATTTAAAACAGAGGGAAAAAATTATGAACAATATTAAGGGAAGGCATAGGAACCCAAGGCTTCTCCCTCTCAAGAATTTCTTGCTCAGTGTGCTAGTGTCAAGATCCCTCTTGTTTGCATGTTTATGCTTTTGCCTTTTCTTTTTTGACCACTGACCCTTCTCTGTTTTTAAGTATGTACAAGGCACAGCTTCAGCTGGGTAATGGGAAATACAATCAGCCTTGTTCTGTGGCCTCATGTTATAGACACTTTTCAGGGAAAGGGATACAAGAATTTCAGATTTGAACTCCTTGTGCTGAGGGATGTGACAGAACCCACATTTCATATCCTGGAGAGGAAGATACTGGTCTTTGGAAAAAAGCAGTGGGACTAGTTCTGTGTCAAGAGACAACTGTAGGATCTAATAGCACATTTATGCTGGTAAATGAAAAATGGATCAGGCATGTTCTCTGCACTGAAGCCATTTAGCATGATAGAGCCATATGTTGCATAGAACATGGTATTGTTTATATAATACAATAGAATCCATATATTAAATTACCTGTTAAAACAAGGTGGGTACATCCAGTCTGTATGTTGGGCTTAACCCCTAGTAGACATACACTGAAAGCATGTCCAAGTAGGGTTTGGGAGGCTAATAACTGGTGTATCACCAAAACCGTGCCAAGGACTGTGCTAACAGCATGTCAGTACGGATGGTCACAGGACAAAGTCTGTGTATTTATTATTAGTACATGTGTAGCTTCAGTGCAAGAAGGGTTTTCAGGCATTTATGTATAAGCAGCTAATTTGGCGTTGGAGACAAGTGAGTCTTGGAGAAGCAGGTTTTCAAACCTACCCTCTGTTAACTTTTAGCTCCAGCTAAACTTATATCCAACATTTTCCACTCCTTGTTGATAGTAGCTACTGAGGCTCTCCAGTGCCTATCTCTTCTCAGCTGATGCTGAAACTGGATATGTGAATTGGACTGCCCAAAGCAGATGTCAAGAAGATGTTAGGTATAGCATGTACCCATTTGTTAATCTTAAATGTTAGAATATGTTAAAAATAATTGCTTTCATTGTTAAGTGCTTTCTGTTCAAATAAGAAGCAATTAAGTGTTGTTACATGCACATGTTACATGCCTTTTCTTACAAACATATTCTTGATTTTAGCAACAAGAGAGATACTTGATAAGCCAAGGGAAGACAACTATAGGAAGTCTGACTTGACTCTTGGTGTTAAAAGGTTCTTTTCTGGAAATCGATAATGAAGAACATTTCCAAGAATTAATTCATTATTCTTGGTTTTGGAAGGTTGGTTTGATTATGATTTTCAGTTAGCTAACTTCTGTCCCCAAATCATTGAGCAATGATTCCATACAATTTTATTGAAACAAATTAAATGAATACTCTGTTTATAAGCCAAATTCAGTATGGTACTTTAGCAAAAGCTTAATTTCAACTACATGAGAAGTGATATTACTGATAAGTCAAGCATGCTTTATCTTACTGATGTTGGATCACCATTTGCATAAAAAAACCTCCCAATCATTTGAGGTCTTTTGTAATGAAAAGTTTATGTAAATTACTCTTAGTAAATGGAAAACATCCTATTAATCTTGCTTGGTATTGTTTGCTCTAGAATTTTTTTAATTTTTTTTTTTTAGACTTTGAGTAGTATGTAGAATTTCTTGTATTTTTGGGCCATTAGTTTAATATTTATGCAAAAACTGGCAGCAGCATCACGGAAGTTTTCTCACGTTTTGGCTTTATAGTCAGGGAGTCTCTTTTGTATTAACAACTCTAGTCTCATTTTACCTTAACACAAAGTGATCTGCACTTAGTAAGATATAAGCTTCAGCTAATCAGAATTAGCAGCTATCTTGAGTAACAGACTGTTAAGGTGTGGCTGTGGATCACCTGTCAATTTTGCCTCTCTCAATGTACATGAAGATCAGGTGTGCTACCTACCAGGGACTTGAAAACATTAGGTCTTAATTTCCCTGACCAGCTTCATCAGGGCACTCTACAGGCACCCTCAACACCCAGACTTAGTGGTAAGTCCCTGCCTGAGCTCTGTGAAAGGTGTGCCTGCCTCCTGGATAGACCTCAGGCCTGTGGGTAGGTGGCTGGTCCCCTAGATGCGTCCCCCAGATTTACCTTACAACTTGTGTCTATGCTGCCTCTGTAGCCATCTCTTCTTGACCCTGGCTGCTCTGCCCAGGCGTCCTGTCTTGTGTGTCTTGTCTAGGGGTTACAGTACCAGTGCTGCTCTCTGCCTGCTGTCTTCAAGTGCTGTGGGACTGTACCCCAGGTGTGGAGGGACCCCCACCGGGCTGGGATCGCACTTGGCTCCTGGTTTGCGCTCCCTTTGGGAACAGCCAGCTCTGGCTGCTCTACATCCAGTATCCTGTTCTGTTATGAGCACTGTGGTGAAGAGACTTTCTTAGTATTGGCAGTGAGTACTCTTATTCTTGTTGTTATTCATCGGTGGCAGGAAAAACAAACACAGCTCTCTGGCTTGG
This sequence comes from Microhierax caerulescens, assembly GCA_035590215.1. Taxonomy (NCBI): domain Eukaryota; kingdom Metazoa; phylum Chordata; class Aves; order Falconiformes; family Falconidae; genus Microhierax; species Microhierax caerulescens. The sequence continues at coordinate 29,928,996 of JAVJGJ010000047.1, read as the reverse complement.
ATACAGTTTCCTGGCACCAGTACACCTTTCCATCTCCTCACACCTGCTCCAGAGCCCCTGGCCTGTCAGCCCATCTTGCCTACCTTGCCTTGTTGAAATCGCACTCTTCCAGTCTAACTCTTCCCCACCGTTGCCATGAGGCTGTGAGCTTTTTATGATAATCAGCTTCTTCTTGACTGAATTAAATATGCTTAATTTTGAGTGTGTTTTTAAAAGATAAAGTAACTAAAATACAATGATGCAGATACTGCTATTCACTCTACTTAAAGAAAAAAGCAGGGGGGGGGTGGAAGGGGATTTGAAGGTTCAACAGTATATTCTCCTGGGCTATGGCAGGGTCAGTCATACCAACAGAATTCCTGACAGATACTTGTTCAATCTGTTTTCTAAGTAGTTCAGTAAGGGAGATTCCAGAGATTCCATTGTCAATTTGTTCACTATTTAACTATCTGAGTTGTAAAGACAGAATTTTCTTGAGTTCTGAGTTGAATTGCTTTTGCTGCTATCAATATCTCAGATTGCTAAAGTAGATGGTATTTCAGACACCTATTATACATGATCCTTTTATGTTTCATGATTTTGATGATCCTATGCTTCTTGCATTGAAATTTGGAAAGAACTGAACTGAGCTGTCCTTTGTTAGTGAAGTAAACAAATATCCAAACTGTCCTTAATAGATCACTCAGTCAAGTTTTGGGAAACCACTTGGGAAGTCATAAGAACGCTGGGGAAGAGTTAGCAATTAGGACCGTCATTAAAAAAAAAAAAAAAAAAAGAAAGAAAAACTACCACCCACCCCACCCCCCAGGAAAACAACTTTCTGTAGGCACTTGTACTTTTGTAGCCTTCAGGCAGAGATGGTGGTGCAGTTTTATGCTCCTTTCAGACGTGATTCTTTTCAGTTGAATGTGTTCCCAGTGTTTTCTCATGTCTGAGGTCAGTCATCTTTCAGGGATGTCTAATCAGAATCCTTCAGTTCTGAACTCATTTGCTGTGTATCACACACATCCCAGCATCCCCCCAGTATACCTTAGGGCTGTTCAGAATAAACTTATTCCTTAAGGTAAAATTGAGATGTAAAATTTCAGTTTTCAGAGCCTGAAATCAAGCTTCCTTTTCCTTGTTTCACAGTAGTTGCATTAAACATTGCCTTCTGCAAGACTGAATGCTTGCAGGCCAGCTATAAAATATATGTATTGAAGTGTGTAGTCAGTGTAGGAGATTTCAGTGTTTAGTGAAATAATATGTGTGGCTTAAGTAAAACTACATTGTTTTGTTACTTTGACTTGTAGGGTTTGTGGTTTTTTTCCCAAGGCAATGCTAAAGATATTTAATTTGGAAGAAGACTGACTGGATGTGTTTATCTGCAGGGAGGAGGAGGAATTTGTATTGGAGGAGGTAAAAAGGTATCAAAATGGGATTTAAAAGATGAAATGGAGTGAAAAAGAGAAGCAGAAGTGTTTTAGAGAAGTCTTTTAGAATGGAATTATTTGGGGGGCTGGGGTGGGGTCAGCAGTGTTGGGGATTTTTTGTTTAAAAAGGAAGTCATACTTTTGCCAAAGATTGCTGTTTGGAGAAGGATTGGAGTTTGCATTTCAGGGCAAACCAGTAGGTCAGAGGCCCAAGGTAAGAAGTTTGGAATCCTACATTCCTGAGAACACCAAAGAGTAGGAGGAAAGTTCAAGGGAGCTGGCAAATCGAAGAGAATTGCTTGCTTACTTGTTCATGTTTCATATGCTCTTCTCAGAGTAAATTCTTTTAAACTGTGAAGTTATTTTGTGCTTTAGTTCTCAACTCTTCTAGAGTTGGTAAGCAGTACATCAGAATGGCTACAGGCTGGGGGCTCGGGTACTGTATGGGCACAGTGTGAGGGGTGCTTGGGGTCTGCCAGCCAGAGTTCTGCTGCTGCTGAAGGTATTGGAAAGGCTTGAAACTGCCAGAAGAAAAGGAACAGCTGCCGCTGGCCCTTTACCAGCTGAAGGAAACTTGAAGGGTGTGTAAATGCCCGAAGGGGAAAGCTCACGTCGCCCCCAGCCAGAGCACGCGTGGGCGGCGTGAGCCCGCCGCCGGGGAGCGCCGGCAGAGGGCGCCAGAGGGCCAGGCGGGCGGTGGCTGGGGCTGCGGCTGCGCCTCCAGGGGCTGCGGCTGCGGGGGGCTGCGCTCGGCCCGCGGTGCGGCTGCGGGGCGCGGCGGCTGGCAGCCCGCCGGTACCTTGCCCGGGCGGTGCGAGGGTCGTGCACATCGGCTTGGGTGAGCTACTTTGACGTCTCTGCCAGCGCGCTTTGAGGGATATATAGTAGAGGCTGGTTTGGTCCAGCCCAATTGACCACAGAATCCTTTCATGTTCTTACAGAAGAATGTTGTGATTAATAACGACGCTGTGTACAGCAACAGCGCTTTCAACGTGTTCTGTGACTGACGCTCTGTGTGTTTAAAGTTAGGAAGATGAATGCTTTGGTTTAGTGTAATATGAGTAAGAACTTAAAATTTGAAAGGGATCTCCTGAGATAATGTTTTAAAATTCATTTTCCAGTTGTGAAATGGATTTTTCTTCTCCCTGGAGTCCAAGAGCAGTATAGACTAATCCAACAAATAATGCAAAATTATCACAATCTATTTGATTTTTGTCATAAAACCACCTTTCATTTGTGAGGAGAGTTGTTTAACCTGTTGAAGGATTTGATGAGTTAGGTTTTTTTCATAACTAATAACTTGTATGCTATCCAGTTAATCTTCTTGAGAGAAAATGATTCTAGAAAATGGTCTTTACATTTTGAGGCAGGCAGTATTTCATGCAAGATCCTCTACTACATTCAATATACAGCTGAAGTCCCGGTAACTTAAAACAGGGTCATGGTTTTATTGGAACTTGTCTTTTGTATTATCCTTCATAGATCTCCGAGTGTCTGGAAGAAGCAATGAAGGATACAGTGCAGTTTATTTTTCTGCCTAGGGGTGTCAAAATGAGCAAAGCTGCTGTTTTACTTGGAAGTTCAGTTCAATTAGTTTAGAAAAGATTTTGTTATAGATGGACATCAAAGCTGTAATTTTAAGAGACTCAACCATGAGAAACTATACATTTATCCAAAGTGTCTGTTTTTTTAAATCTCCCATGTTTCTTAAGTATTCACCAAGTATCCAATCTGATCACCGACTGCCTGCCTTATACTAAAATTTGTCATTTTTTAATGTTAAATGAAACTTTTGAATAGAATTTTCAAAACACGCAGACACCCTCCCCCCATTTTCTCCTATGCCCATACAAATTATGACAGGTTTTTTTCCTTTCTAGTAAATGGAATCTGAAGCACTCAACTTTAGGTACTTCTGGTAGGTGATAGCATTCCAGCTACTGGAGGATGAAGCAATACTTTGTGTATGGTTGGGTTGTTTTGTTAACAACAGTAATAGATTAGTCACATAGCTTTTGTAGATAAGAAGGTGGAGTAATTTAGCCTGTTGGCAGGACCTTCCCCTACAATAAGACTTGTCCTGTTTTATATATAATAGTCAGTTTAGCTTGCTTTGATCTTGGTGGGGGGAGTTTTTCTTGAGGTCCTCAAAGCCTGGATTTTAATAGGTTCTCTCTCTCTCTCTCTCTCTCTTTTTTTTTTATGGTGTCCTTCTGATTTTATTAGTATTTAATTAAAAGAATATTTCAGTGTGTAGTATTTCCAGTTTCCTTCTTTTCAACACACAAAGCTTTCACTTGAAAAATTCTTTTACTCTTTTTTTTTTTTATTTTTTATTATTATTATTATTTTTCTTCCTATGCAATTTGTGGTATATCTGCCTTTAAACAAGTGCTTGGGAATGTGCTGGTGTTTCTCTTAGGATCTTTGCAAGTAGCTTCCTCCCTTTGGTGAGGAGCATTGTTGGACATATCACTAACCCCCAGTCAAGATGTGTGCAAGTATGCACACACTTAACATGTAGGGAGTTAAATGACTGGTCAGGATAACCAGCCAGCTTCAAATGGCTTTGCTTCATTTGTGTAGAAACATTCTAATCAATATAAAAACAGTAAATAGTTTTTATAAGGTTTTATTTTTTATGAAAATATCTGGAAGTGTAAATTTCAAACTAATATCTGGAACACTTAAGTGAACTTACTTTTCACCTTTAAGAAGAAAATTCAGTTTAGATACCTCAGAAGCCTTCTCTAAAAGGCAAAGTTTCTGTTAAACTTTTTAGGTAGCGACATCACTGTGCTTTTGAAGGCTCTTGTTTTCAACAGGAGTTTTTGTTAGTATGTAACCTCTCTACCAAGACAGAGAAGAAAAATAAAACCTGGTTTTGCCGTCAAGTTTTTAATAATGCCTCATTTTGTATTATACCTCCTTGACATATCGAAGATAGATATGTCTTCTATATTCTACAGTCAAATCAGAATGTCTTTGAAAAGCAGCGTAAGGTGGTTTTGTTTGTTTGTTTTTTAATAGCAGTTGGAACCTTAGATGAAACTTTAATTAAAAAAAACCCTGTCTAATTGTTTAATGAGATGTCTGTGTTCTGCTATGTTTAACCTAATTGTTTCTCTAGTGTACCTGTGCACCAAGAGGCCATTCTAAGGCACAGATAGAAAAATTCATTCCGTGCATCTCTCTATCTGTCTTTGAGAACTTAGGATATAGTATGTAGATAATTTCTTTTTAATGAATCTTGTGTAGTCCCTGAATAAGAGGAAGTAGGAAAGTTTTCTGTACAGGAAACTAATGTCTTAAGACCATGGAATAATTTGTCATGAATCAACACAGTAATTCTTTTTTTCTTGAAAGTTAAGAAAGTGCTATACCAATTAAGAGGCTATAAAATACTATGCTTTTCAATTTGGAGCTGTGACAGGTAGCACAGCATTATTTAGTGAAGAATTAAGATTTAGCAGTTCAACATCACAATCTTTTCCCCTCACTAAAAAGCATATACTTTAAATCCAATACACTTTTTGTTTGTTTTGGCATTGAGTGGCTTTTTTTTTTTTTTTTTTGTGCTGCGGTGGGGGCTTGGGGGTTTTCATTGTTTGAATGAAGCTGACAATATTAACGAAGTACAAAAGCTAATTTACTATTTTTGACTGAATTTAGCCTGGTATCCACTCAAGTGAAGAATTAATTTTGGGTATATGATGATATATAATAGCGTTTCACTTGGGAGCAGTGCAGTTACATTTCCTTCATTTAATTATCATGTCAGAGAGGAGAATGGTCTCCCTTTTCCTACGGTGTGGTAAGGTTATATCGTGAATTTTTCATTCACAGAAACCTGTGCATATTGCTGCTGTAGGATTGAGAAATTGGAGGACAGAGCAAATACATCGTTGGAGCAGGAAAATTAAATATTTCAGTACTGAAATTTCCACTTGTTTTTTGAAGGTGGAGAGGAGCAGATAAATGTGTTGCAATAGGAAGGATAAAGGTGAAGATGAGAAGAAATAGTTTAGAGTAGCGTAATAGTTGTAATTAAAAGGGGAGGTAAAGATAAAGAGGTTTGGTCATAATTCTGTATGCATTTGTATTGCATGTAAAATTTGTGCTAACAGTAAGTACCCTCTCAAACTGGGTGGGACAGTATGTTGGAATAAGCACTATACAAAATATCCATGGTAGAAAATTATTGGCTGAAAACCATTTTCTTACCTAATGGCTATTTATTTATCTACAAATAGTAGTTGTAAGGATGATTTTTTTTATATGTACAAGCTGTTGCCATTTTTGGAGAAAAGAATTCTGCAGTTTAAGGAATGAATCAGACTAACTTTTTTCCTTAAACAAATACTTCCCAACACTTTGTTCCAGCGTTTAGATGGAGGATTAGTTAATCTGTATTAAGGCCCTTAAAAAATCAAATGATGCTATGCAGTTTCTCTGTTGCTTTTATTTATTTATGTATTCTAATGAATCCTGCTTGAAATATCCATTGTTTGGATGGCAAAAAAATGAAAGAGTAAAATAGTTTTGCTGCTGCTTTTTACTTTTTTTCTTTCCTGTGATCGTCACACTGCTATTTATTCCTGGTCTACAGACAGTTTATGTGATTTTTTTTTTTTTTTTTTTTGTTAATTTTTTACTAAAACCAGTCATAATTTTAATTTGTCTCAATTTAAGAATTAATCTTGGTGAGGGGAAAAAGTCTTGCACAGCTGAATGTCGTGGTTTTCATTCCTGTGGCTAATCACTGAAGAAAGGTGAAGAAGGATTTTGCAACTTTCAAATTTCAAGACATTCTGAAGAAAAATGGGACACTGGAGGGTTAATTCTGCCATGAGATCACATAAAGTTATACGTATATTTATATGATGTTAGTAATTCTCAGTTATCTCATGAAGTTAATGGGTGTATTGGAGACACTGTGGTTGGGGCAGTGCTGAAACAGAAGCTGAGCCTTTCCCAGCTGTAAGCAGTAATACCTTTCCTTAGCCCATTTGTATGAGGAGGCTGATGTGCAAATGCTACCTAACTATGTGTATCTGGAAAGATTTCTTTAAAAGGTCATTGCAAAAATTCATGACTCATTCCAGTTGTGTGTATAAAAGAGAACAGAAATCATGGGTACAAGAGGGAAATAGTCATAGAAGCAACATGGCTATATCCCTGGTATGAAGTTACTAGGAAAAAGATGCTAATTTCCATCGGAGAGGTGTAGGTGCTATTTGAGGAAGTTGCTGCTTCCAATTTCTTCTGTTCTGCTCAAGGAAAAGGTGTTTTGGATATATGCCTTTCTTACAAGTAAAGAAAATTGCCTCAGAAGTATGTCTGACTTATTTCCCCATGCCAGACACAAACAGGCAAGGAGAGCTGCTCAACTGTATAGGCAAGGGGAGTTGCCCAGCCATATGGGTAAAGGGAGTAGTGATGTACTCTTTGATTTGAACAAACATCCACTTCAAAAGAATATAACTTTCTTGTGATTTAGTAAATATCTTAGTTCCCTCTGACTAACACTGCCTGTGATGACATAACTTCTGAATTCAGGAATCTAAGAATATGTAATATCTCCAATCCTGATATAAAGATTTAAAAAAACAGTAGGAAAAGACATGTCCAACTGCTCACTGTAATAAGCAGAAAAAAAATTAAATAATATCTTGCAATAGCCATTTAACTAGGTTATCTACAGTTTTCTGAACTGGTGTACAAACATAATAGCCTGTTTATGGAAGTTTTGATTTCTGATAATTGAAGAGATTAACTGAGTATTATTTCATTCTCAATTTCTCATTCTCAGTATCTCATTCTTAATTTACCTTAGAGATCCTCTAAAGCACTAATACAGAGATTGTTTTAATACAAGACAGTTGCAAGCCCTTTCCTAGTTCCATAAACTTCACAGTCATGAGGTATTATTTGGTCATCTGGTTTAATAAGCTATTGGTACTATGTTTAATGATAATTGATACAATAGAAAGCACTGAAGTACAGGCCTGTGTGACAGGGTTAGTTTGAGAGCTAAGCTGTATGTCTCTCTGGATTTTTTTAATTTATTTTTTTTTTCTAGAATCTGGAAGACAGTGCTCATTATTGAGTTTTAAAAAGAAAGGCCAAAATGTAGGCTTAGTTCAGTCTTCAACTTAGTGAAATGTAAAAGCTGACAATAGCTAGGCTTCATATAAATACTGTTTGAGGTCTTCAGAAGATAAGGGAGTTGGCTGGATCCACTGTGTCCAGGTATTCTCTGCTACATAAGAAAACAAATTTTCCCAGCTCCTCTCTCAAAAAAACCCTAAAACCTGAGCTGAAATATGAAGATTATAAAATAAATAAAGCTTTTTATAAAAAATAAAGCTATTTCTTTAAAGATATTTAGGAACATATATGTAATGTAGCATGCTCTACCCTCTCCAGAATTGTTCTGAAGAGTAATTGTAATGTTTGGAAAAAAATTAATGATGCCAATTGTTTTAAGTTATTTACCCAAGAATAGAATTTTCTGATAATTACTCCGTAACATATTATTATCACTTTATATGTTTTTTATTGAATTAATTTTTACACAGCAGAATTGTTATTAAAATATCATACTTGTATCACTTGTTCCTTGGGAGCATTCATAGTAGTGCTGGTAGTAATCAAGCAAACTGGAACAACTGCATTAATTGAGTGTTTTTAATGTAATTGCTCTACTTCATGAGTCAAATTACAAAACTTGCAACTCCTAAAAAATATTATGCAATAGAAAAGTATAGAAAAACTTCAGAGCTTCAAACCAAAATTAAAGTTTCAGTATTTTATGCAGTTATGCTTCCAAAGGTGTTGCTTGATAGTCTAATTGTTAGCTATTAAGAAAAGTAAATCGGTTTCCTTAGCACATGGGTTTTGTGAAATGTTTATTTTTCAACATAGGAATTATCAGACTGGGCTGGATTCCAGACAGCTGGGCAGATGGTTCTTTCTTTTCAAATTGGGTTGTGCCAACAAAGAGAGACAGCTATACAAATGTTAACCCCTAGGGGATAGAGAAATCTCTGTCAATCTTCCCCCCTGTAGCAACCCCCCCTTCCCCAACTGTCTGAAAAGAAAAGCAAAATAGCAATTTTGTTCTAATTACTGAAAAATATTCGATTTTTTTAATGTAAGTTTTAAAAAACAATTTTTTTAGAAATATAATGCAGTTGATTAGCTGGTGTTTAACATGTGGTTGTGTAGATAATGAAGCATGAAAAAAACAAATTTGCCTCAGGTCAAGTACGTATCAATCGCACCATCATGAAGATGCTAATATATATTTAAGAAAGCAGTTAGTAACTTGCTGCAAGACTGATTTGTGCATGGACTGTAAGTAGATTTATGTTCTGATATTTGAATTAATTTGTTTTATATACTTTACAAAGACTAAAAGTTTGAAGTGTGTTGTCTAGAAATAACTACTTCAGGAAATAGACCTAAAAACTTGTGATCTTGGAAAAAAAACGTTAAGAGTTGCGAAGTTTCCTCTGAGCGTCAGGATTTAGTTTTCTGTGTAAGGCAGTAATTTAAAAACAAACCTTTAATTCTTTGAAATTCTTCAACCTTTAAAATAAATTTCAGATACTACTCTGTGCCATTTAAATTACTGTTACTGTTTTTTCTGGTTTTGGAAGAAAGCAAGCAGTTTTTTTCTTATCTGGATTTTTAGATGAGCATTTCTTTAGAGAATAGAGGCTTGGCTAATAGATATAGAAGGAAAACTTAAGTTTTTGCTGAGAAAGAGGAAGTCTGAGATACTGCAGAAAATAAGCAGTTATTCTTTATCTGTATTTGTGAAATAGAATAAGAGGAAAATTCAGACAGAGGTTGATGCAAAGTGTAGTGGATCAGAACAGGGTTTTGTATACAGTAATTGAAAAACAAATAAGAAAACACTCATACCATTTTTTAACATGCACTCGTTTTGGTTGGAAATAAGCTAGCTGCAGTGCACTCTTGAGTGTTTTACTGAGTCTGAGTTTCCCCCCTTAGGCAAAGAAAAGTATCCTTTGTACATGTACTGTTTCTAAAGCAAATCATTCTTTGGTTTATTATTTGGAGACTAACTCTCAAATTGACTACATGTTTCATAAACACACATTTTAGTGCCCTTTTCAGGCACTTTCCCCCCATTGCTTCCATTATGTGTAGATAAAATTGTTAAGGATTAAGTGAGGAGCAAGCTACTGTGGTTCTGTTTTTCTGCATGTGGCTGGAATTAAAAAAAAAAAACCAACAAAACTAAAACCCCCTAACATTCTGCCTGTTGTTATAAGGAAATATATCAATATCATATCCTAATTTTTGATTTATCTGTTTTGAGAGAGTAACCCTGATGCTTTGTCACATAATTCCAGATTTTTGTTGCCATTTGTTTCCTACATTATTAGTTTAATTTTGTTCTTACTTTTATGGGTAGATAGTCCCGTTTGTTTCCATCACATTGTGTATTGGTGAAGCGGCAGCCAGCTAGGGAAAGGAGAATGAATTGTATATTTAAAGCAAATTTAAGGAATCGTCATTTTGAAAAAGTAATCTCAGTTTTTGTGATTGGAAATGGGATTCCTGTGGTCAGAGTGAAATTTAAAATAATTCTGGTTAAGTGAGGTAATCACGATCTAGAAAGTTTACCTATTTAACAGCAAAGTTTTTCTTTGTATTGGTAAAGCAGTAGTAACAATCAATCTTCAAAAGTATTCAGTTTCTTTTTTCCATATTTTATATATATACTTACGAAATTGAAATGAAAGGAAAAACAAAACCTTGCTAAATTAGCTTTTTTAAATTTGTATCTTCGCTATTTTTTTTTTTTATAAGTGGAGGGTATTCTACTCCAAAGCAAATTTGGATCGACACATTCAATGTTATTATGCAAGTAAGAGGAGTGGGAGAAGCCTTGTGTAGCTCTGAAGCAATGCTACTCAGCCCAGTTCTTGCTGCAGTGTCTAATACTGCCATTCGAGTATGAAGAACAGGAGGAGAAAAGGACACCTAGGGAGGGTGAATCACCTTCTCGGATGCTTTTCTTTAATACAGAAAAAAATTGGCCCAGAAAACATGACAGGTATTTTAGATTGAGATAAATGTAAGTGATTGGGGTTTTTTACAGTGTAACCACAGCAGTTACTGTACCTTTTTAATTTGCATATTTTTAATTTACTTCAGTAGAAGATGAATCCTAAGAGTTCCATCAGTGCATTTCCAATTTTATTTGGTTGTGTTAGTTACAACTGTGTGCTTATATTTAATGTAAGACACATTATAAATACTAATAATTTGCTCTGCTGGCAAATATTTCAGGTTAAAATGTTTGCATTTTGGATGTTATTATGTTCTTTCTTGAACATACAGGAAAAACTAAGCTTTATTCCTTTTAAAAAATAGTGGAGTAACTTCTGGGTATAAATAAAATAGAATTTAATGTGATACCAAACATCGTAGAACATTATTTTCTTTTCAGATAGCCTTACAGTCTCAAATGACTCCAACGGTCAGTGAAGCTTTTATTTTGGACATTGCTGCTTGACTGTTTTTATTTATTTATTTCAACAGCCAACTTGACATTATTTTTGGACTACCCGCTTGTTTTTTATTGCAGAAATTATTTCTGCAAACTGCTTGTCAGCATGTTATGATAGCGTAGTCTGAATTTGATTTAACTCATGGTGGTAGTAACCACTATCCCGCCTTCTCTATTCCTCTTTTGTTTTCAATCAGTTTTTCTTTTTCTATCCAGTAGACCCATTAGCTATGAAAGTGCCTTTTTAAGATCAAATTGTGCCAGCTTGCTTACACTTGAGCTTTTGTCTCCTGGCCTTGCTCCATAGTAAAATAGTCAGATGGAATGACACCAGGTAATATTCTTATTTTATGTATGTGGGGTTTTATTTTGAACTTACAATGTGGTTTTTATGCTCCAGTGCTGCAAATATAGGAATCATTTCATTGCTGTTGGAGTAGAGTTTAGGCCAGTTTTCTAGTGAAATAAGTAGGGACAGGGCAGTATACAGAAATTCACGTTGGCATAGCTTTCTGTACCTGGAAGAATAATTTTGGCACCTTAGCAATTACTAAGTATATTGTATTTGAAAGTAAGTAAAGCATCACCTCTTGCTAGACTCTTAGCTCTTTAGACTTCCATTTGTTTTCAAGTGTTCCTACTACAAGCTGTGGTTTTATGTTATTTTGCTCTGTGTGTGTTACCGAGAATGTATCAATTTTAATGTCTTTGATCTATCCTGAAATATTAAGAAGAAACACTTGTTTTCTTTAACAGAAAAAGTGGAGAATTAGTCCCAAGTTTTGCTCTATGGTTGCCTACAGAGTTTTGGTTGGAATCAGGAGATAGTGAGGTGGGTTTGTTTTTCTTAAGATCAGAAAAAAGGAGATCTGTATGTTTCCTTCAGTGTTGGGAAAACTATCCTTGATGTTGTGAATGCCTATATCTGGATGGGTAATTTCAGTAAACACCTGTTTCTTAAGTTTCCAAGACCTAATTCTTAGGGTTTACAGTTTGTTTAATCTGAAGAAGTAGAATGTTCTTGAGGTAGTTTTAATGCAGTTCTTAATCTAATTAGCAACCAATAAGAAATGACAACACTTTTTGTTTCAGACCCTTAGTTAAAAATAATAGGATATATGTTAAAATTTCAAATCACATTGTTTTGATAGATGTGTATGTCTTCTGTTTTTTTATAAAGGTCAAGTATTGTGACAACATTTGATGGTTGATTGTATTGTGAAATAGAATTTAAAACTATTTTTCCACCTCTGAACACAGTATGAAATTAGGGCTGTTGCTTAGAAAAGCTTTCAGTATACTTCTGAACGAGAGAAAATGTAGTTTCCTTCATTGTACTAGCAAGTCATTTAGAAAAGCTAAAAAACCCCCATACCCTCCAGGAAGAAGGCTTGACCTTCAACCAAGCCAGTGTGATGTCTTTCAACTAACTCTGTAACTGGCAAAGCACTAATGAAAGGTTTGTCCAGTACCTTTATCTTTCTGTAACCAGGTTGTCAAGTAGAGTTTTTTCCTTTATTTGTACATTTTAATATTAAATCTCCTTTTTTTGTGATGCTTTATTTAGGATTCTTGGAGCTTCTAGAGATGACGAACTAACTTCTTTGTTGTAAATAGACCACGTCCTGACAATAAAGGGAGTTAATTTTTTTTTTTTTTAAATGAAATGAAACTGAAAAGTAAAAATACACCACATTTGTACTGTGTACAAAAATCAACCCCTTGGGCAAGGGAAAGGAGGGTTCTTGTCCTAGGGTGGTTTTCACTGAATAAATCTAAAAATAGGGGTCTTGAAAAAGAATATTGAAAATGACACTTGAGAAAGTGTCAACTCAAAACTCAACTACCTTTGAAGAAAAATACTTGTTTTCATTTGATCTTAGCATGACTTCATGGAAGTCATTAATCTACAATGTGTACATTCAGAAGTCTTTGAATTATCTAATTGGCCAGCTATGGATTGCTTTCAAGATGATCCAAAAAGTTAAACAGCAGATATGTTAGACAGCAGATAGACCGGAGTTTTCATCTAAAACCTGGGTCTTAAAGAAAAAAAAAAAAATCAAACTTCAAGAGTTTTGGTAATGTTAACTTTCCTTTTGCCATAGGCATGATTTCTGGCTACAAGTTGGTTTGGTTGAGTTTTGGTTTTTTGGGTTTGTTTTGTTTTGTTTTTAAATCCTTAACTTTTAGTGAGGCATAAGAAACTATAGAAATTCATATAGTTCCCCAGTTAATGAAGTTTTGTTTTGGTAATTGAGGTAAACCTTCCTATTGTGTGTAAATGTCATCTGCTAAATTTCTAGAGTTTTGACATTACACAGAGAGAAACACTTTTGGGGAGAAAATTTTCCTACTTCTACCTATCTTCTGAAATGTTAATGGTAAAAGCAAGGCTGTTTCTGAGCAACAGTTGACCTCTTAAAAATACAGCTGCTTGGAAAAAAAGTCAAATGAAAATGTGTTGTAGAGAAGGTAGACACATCAGAAAATACTACTGGAGTAAGTGAAAATATCAGTTCTAATAGTGCTTTGGTTTCACTGGCTCTAGGTCTATATACCTGCTTCTAAAGTTTTATGCTGCACACTGGAAGCACATCAATGTTGCTCTGAGGTGTTCCTTGGATGAATAGCTTGTGGTAGTGTTTCCTCGGACCCACATTTCTCAGTTATCTACACAGCATTCTGATTTGTCCCTAAGTAATGAATTGGAATACTGCATGTTGTCCTCCTTTGGGTGTTTCATCAGACTTGGCTTTTGCTTTAAAAAAATAAATATATTTTGAGTGTGCAAGCAGTCTGGGGAAAAGCCAACAAAAGCTAAAATGATATACGGCAAATCGGAAGCCTAGGCAAGGTTCAAAATGTGTAATTATAGAGAGCTTCCTCCCTCTTTCTTTGAAAAGCCTTTTACTTGTTTGAGTGCAATATTGCAAAATTGAGTTTTGAATAAGTAGTTTGTGGCAAAAAGTTGATTTTATTACTTAATATTTTAAATATCACAGGTTCCAAAATGAAAACACTTGCTTTAATCAAGTGACAAAATTAGGTGAAACTGTTAAATCTTAGCAAAAGATACAATGATATCTGCAGAGAGAAACGTTTCCTCTGAAGAGTGCAATCTGACAAGAAAATTAATTCATTCCTGAGGATTCATGAGACTTTGGCAGCAAAGTGTCTTAAAAAAGGGAGATCTTGAAGACACTTCATTTGCAGGCAGTGAATCTATTCACCTGAGTGCTTTTTTCTTGCAATCAGAGCAATCCTTAGGAGAAGTGAAGTAGAAAGGAGAGAAATTCTCCAAGTAGGGGAACAATCTTGCTAGGCAAAGTCATTTTCCTTTCTGAAGTGTTTGAGTGTACAATCAGGGAGAGAATACTCCAAGAAATATATTTTTGATCAATAAAAACACAGGAAAGTTGTCTGAAAATTCTATACCTGTTTCTCCCGCTTTTCATTCCCTTCTTTTAGTGCAGTAGAAGACAGGCATAAATTCAGTTGCAGAATTTCATTAAACTGTTTGTGCCAGGTAGAAGCTCAGAACCTCAGCAGAACACGTGAAAACATCATTGGTCAACAAGGAATTCCAGATGTAATGGAATAGCCTGACTTTATACATTGTAGTATCTCACCTGATTTAGGAATTGTGAATTCTGCTGGCCTCTAAATATAAAGTAAAATGAATCTGTGTAGCCAAAAGGAACAGTATTATCAAGATGTTTTGGGACTAGCAGGAGCTATAAGACTTGATTGAAGCCCTCTGATATTATGCGAATCTATGAGTATTTGAAGGTAGTATTGAATAAATGATAAATATTTTTCTACACTTAAGTAATTTAGTTTTATGTTGGTTTAAATTAAATGAAAATTTATGACCTGAAGTGATTTAAAGATGCAAGAAAGGGAAGTAATAATAGAGTTCAGTAGTATTGTAGTAAACAAATTGTTAAAAGTGTTTGTTCTAGAGTGAAGTAGTTAAGGATTCATAGGAGTATGAAGTTGCTGATTACTACCTGCTGGCATTGTACTTTGTATTCTAATAATGAGTAGGTTTTTGGCCTTAGCATCCTTTACATTTATGAATATATATAAATGAATAAATTTCATCAGCTTATACAAGGACAGTGGAAAGGTTCTGATAGCACTGATCCAGGGGCCTCAGAAGTTTACATAAACATTAGTTAGCAATATGTGATTAAAAAAAAAAAAAAAAGGGCTGGGGGGGCGGGAGGGACGGATCATGTTTTAGATGTATAAGAACTTACTTTAAAATCTGCAGGGAGTGTTTTTTCTGAACTTAGCATTCATTTTTCCTCACTCGTAGTCCTAACTCAATACTAATGTGATTAAAAAAAATGTTAAATATTGAATTATTGGTGCTTGTGTTTTGCTGACATCCAAAACCCCATCTATCAGTCTTCAAAGGAAGACTCCAGTACTGCTTTATGAAAAATTCCTGTTTAATTATATATTTTATATATTTAATGTATTTTAAAATAATTTTTTAGTCTTAAGTAGCAAAAATGAGATTTTTTGACTCGTGCAAAGAGTCGTTGCTGCTTAGCAAGTATTCTACCTGATAGTATGCTGTAAACATATGTGAAAATCACAGTATAATAGATGTCAGTAATATAGGAATATGCATTTCATTAAGTGGACAAGGGCAAAAGGCAGAAGCCATGGTGAGGATCAGCTCTGGTTATGTTTGTAGCACAAAGAAAATGGAAGTAATGAAATGAGCAGATGTAGCAAATTGTAAAAGGTCATGAGATAAACTTAAGTTCAGAATGTATTGCCTTTCAGCAAAACATTTCATAGAGTGTTTACTAGAAAAAAATTTCCTTGTTCAATTCGAACTATAGTTAAAGATATTGGGTATTAACTGTATCATGCTAATTTGTAACACCTTCCTTGTAAAGTGGTTTTTAAAGTCAGTTCATCAATTTGCACTACCTACTTAAGGAATGATACTTAGGGGTATGTCAGATCCGTGTTGATTTCATTTTAAAAACGTGGAAGGAGTATGTATTTTTAAGTTTGAAAAAAACTAGAGCCAACACACCTGTCATATGTTGATCTTATAATCTTAATCTTTAAATCAACAGTATAACCAATAAAACATAAGATAACAATCTTTGACCTTTCTGTTTTGTTAGTTTATCTTGGAGCGTAAAAATCAACACACAAATGTATGAAAATTTATTGTTTTATTGTTTACTGATCAACTAAAAATGTAGGGCTATAAATGCAGTTTAGTCCTTTTTAATAATGAAAATTACTACTCCAAGTGATATTTTTATATTCCATAGGATAAAATGCCTGGAGTTAATCATTGACACGTTATTTGCTCAGGTAAATGTCTGTATAGTTGATGCTTCAAATTTAATCATATTAACACTTAAATATTTTTTCTTACTGTTGTTTTGGTAGTATCCCAATCCTTGTCTTATTCCTGTAAGGTAAAAAAAAGATGTTACAATGTATAATTTAAATTTCTGCTATATTATTAAATAATAAAAGAAGAAAAGATAGTGTTCTTTCTTGAAATACTTTTCTAATGAGGTCTAAGCAATGCTTGTTTCTCTCCCCAGTGAATTTCAGTTTTATAGAGAGTCCTGAAAACCTGGTGCTTTAAATATGCAAAGGAAAGATCTCAATTGATTTATTTTTCCAGTTTTATAGTATCAGATCTTCCTTTTCTAATGTTTAAACCAAAACAAAAAAAGCCTCCCAACTGCCACTCCCCCCCCCTAAGTCTGAAATACGATGCTTTTTAGTTAAATTGTAAGGTGATGTGTCTGCCCTCCTGTTGCCCTTCAGCTGATTGAAAATTTTTACACAATGTTTCTGACCTCAAGTGTGTGAAATGGTCAGTTTTCAACTGTTAGCAGTTAATTCAGATAGTATAAAAAATTCTTTCTGTTTTGAACAAATGTCTGTGCATCAGTGTGCACTTCTGAAAAGTTTAGATCTTGCTTTTTTATGCTATTTAACCCTTACTAACAGACACTGATATCTTTCACCAGGTATTTGCTGTACTGAATAATTCTGGTCTTTGGGGCTTTATACATATGCGAAAACATAATTAGCTTGTTGCATGCTTCACTATTAAGTATAGACACTTGTATCTACTGTGCAGTTTTTTTAACAGGGGAATTTTGCTTTCTTTGTTACGCAGCTCTTGACAGAACAGCTGCTCTCCTGTGTTTCAATACTTGTTTCAGTTAAATTGTGGGATGTTACAGAAAACATCACAGTTGTTCTTGATACTTGGAAAAATCTTGTCAATGTTTTGAAACATTTTCCCAAAATTTGCATACTATATCAGAGTTAATTTCAGCCAATATTTATTCTGTGGAAGAAATAAAAAATAGATTTAAATTTCTATTGTCTGCTATTTCAAGGAATTGGAAACTATGACGATGCTGGTACATGGTACTACCAGACATCTTGAGTAATGATAAGGGACCAAGAGGAAGGGAAATAATCATCAAGAGAAGGGATGATGAACTGATTATTAAAGTAGTTGCCACTGTTCCTCACCTCAAAAGTTGAGCTGGAAGCCACTGTTGTGGTTTTAATTCTCTATTTATACCAATGAGCCTGATGCTCAATTAATTGTTCAGGCAGTGGACAGCGTGCCCTGACTCATATCAGAGGACAGTGACCCTGAGCAAAGCTTTTCTGCATTCATATCTTACACTCACTACTGTGTGGCAGATTGGCTTTACATGTCATTTTTCAGAATAGGTAACTTTTTTTTTCCTTCCTGTTTTTAGACTGTTCTGCTTCCAACATGGAAGCCATTTACTTTTCCAAAGAAAATCTGTGCAGTTCCTGTTGTTTTCATTGTCCTCAAGTAATTTAATGGAATCGGAGTAGCCTGTGCCACCATGTTGCCACAGACTTCTTTTCTTTTGTTAGCTAGATTAAAACTAGCATAGTTTTCTTACCTATTCCACAGTCATGCTTTATCTTCTTGTGTAATTATTCTTCATCCTCTGTGGGCCAAATTATGACAAGAAGTAGGCACACCATAATTTAACATGCTTTGACCAGCTTTCTAAAAGTGTGATTTTAATGTTTCTGAGCATTTATTTGCAGAAGTATCCTTAAAACCATGAAGTGGCTGAGTTTTATCCAAGTTGATCTATATATGTCATTGAAGCTACATTTACTGTACTGTTTAAACTTTATGTTTGTTGATCTTTCTAACAGCCATCGCTTCCACCAGGGAATCCCATTACCTAGTCTGTGTAATTCTGTTTGTACAATAGCAAATTTTATATGGAAATGTAGCTACATTTTTAATAGATCCCAAAGGCAGAATTTTGCTATGAAGTTGCTATATGCATAAGTAAATTAAAAAAAGAATAAATATAAGTGTAGTAAAATCTAATAGAAGGGACGGCACAAAAAATCATGTTTAGTTTTATGGCTGTTTCCAGTCTTTCAATGTAAGCTCATTGATTTCTCTAAAATTAGTATCTTCTGCTATAGAACCAGATGTCATCTTTACATAATTATGTATGAAGCTTCTAAATTCTTTTTGGAAACAACGTTAACTACAAGATTTAGTTCTTAGTAAAACTATATGATGTACTAAATTATATATTCATAGAGATATTAAATTTAGATGAACATGCGCTCTGGGTTTCTTACCCTTGTTTAGACATACTGACTGCTCTAGGGCCTTGAAGGAACTTAATTCAGCTCTTGAGCAGGTACTAATTCTCAGACAACAAATTGGCATGTAAACATAAATTTAATTTACTATATTAACTGCAGAGGGTAAGAGTCTTGCTGGTGTAAATATAATGCTATGCATGATCAGGATTCCTCAGTTTGTCCTCCTCTTCCTGGATTGTAATTTTTTTTTTTCAGAGATATATCTATATAATATGGAAAAGTACACACACACATGTGTTTGTGTGTGTGTCTATATATGTGTGTATGTCTCTTGCATTTGCCCAATATTTCTGGACAAAGCTACTGCTTGGTAATCAAAGCTGAACTGCTGTATGCTAGATGGCCCCAGACATGTTAACTGTGCCCATTGTTAAAGTTAAATTTACTTTTGTACACCACTGGAGATTTTGTATAACTTCAGTATTTGCTGTACAGAAAGCCTAATATTTTAGAAAATTATTTTATGGACTTCTGTCTATATTTGAGTCATTCATACTGAGGAAGTTCAGAATTTCTAGGAAGCTTTGCAAGTATTGTATATATTATGTGCAGTGTATGCCTGTATCTTTCTGTCTGGAAGGCTGTGTAGTTTAACTGAGCCAGCTGTGCTTTATAATCTAAATGTATGGCCCACATACTTCATATATTAAGTTATTAATCAAGGTGAAAGATTACTATGAGTCATGGAAAACTTCTGTAGAAATGCAATATAATTAACTATGAACCAGTACTTCTATGGAAACGTTGGGTTGTAAGCACATGGGGCATGAACACTAAATTCAGGCCTCGGGAAGGAAACATGCTTAAAGATTCTCTGACTTTATGGTTTGTTTCGTATATTTCTGCAGTAACTCCCGATTTATTGCTCTTCTATGGAGCTCATTTTTGTTAGTCTTAATTTTTAATGGTCCTAATCAACCGTAATCTAAACTTTTTGTATGGTACATGTTACAGCAGTACTGGCAACATCATGCTTCCAAAATTCAAAGGGTGGAAAACAGGATATTCTGTAAGTTTGCATTTTGTTTTGAACATATTTTTATAATTGTTCCATTAAATAGGTGGTTTGGTTGATTATTTTTTTTCTTCAAAGGATGGTGTTTACAGTACTGAAATGTAATAATTACAGAAGCCACAGTTAGAGCTGCACAAAGTTTTTATATTTAATACACAGAAATATATAATAAACCCATGATAAATATGTGAATACCTTTGTAGAGTTTGGCACAGTTTTGGCCTCTGGATATTAAAATATGTTTCGTGATCCTGTTTTCATACCAAATTCTAAACATATTCTGGATTTATCTTTTATTACTGAAACAGTGGCATTCACTGTAAAAGTTGATTCACTCTAGAAAGTAAAATAGATGAACAGTAGCGTGATAACAGTGATTTTGGTCAAGGACAGAAACTTTGTGAAGGTTTTCCATGCATTGTAGTCAGTTCTGTATGGTGTTAATAATTTGGGAGGGGTGGGAAGTGGTCTTAAGCCTATGGAAAGAGGAAGAATAAGTGTTAAATATTAAAGGATTAGATGTCTTTTAAGAAATATTCCCTTGTAGTACCCCTTTGCTGTTCCCATGATGCACACATACAAGTATTTTGTTTGAAAGGCATGAGAATGGTTTGGGTTTTTTTAGTAGAAGAATGAATGGCAAAAATACTGGGATTTTTAATGAATAATCTTTTAAAATAAAGAAAAAATAATTAAAATATTAGAAGTTTGAGATACAGAATTTCTGGAATGTTTGTCAGTTTTTTTAATCGGTAATTTTACCCTAAGTAGGATTCAGCAGTAACATTTGCTTATGATATTACTATCCATTTCTGCTTATGCCTATCCTTACTCGCCTTGTCCCTTCGGATGTGTTCTGATACCTGTTTCTGGGAGTACGCTCTGAACTAAATCAGGAAGCTGATTTGATTTAATCATTCCCTCAATTTTTTTTCTGGGGGGGGGGGGGGGGGGGGGGGGGGGGGGGGGGGG
>JAVJGJ010000047.1:29897547-29908258 GCA_035590215.1 Microhierax caerulescens | reverse complement strand
TTTTATTTAAACATTCCCACAAATTTTGTTCGCCCCCCCCCCCCCCCCCCCCTTCCTTTTCCAACCTGGATTAGTCCCCCAGTCACATTCACAGTGCAGCCCTACAAACAGTTGTGCAGTACAAGTTGAAGGGCAGATGGGGACAAGAATGAGTTAGTAGAGTAGGAAGACTGGAAACCCCTTAAGTCAGCATTGCTACTGAGGAAAAGGTATGTGGAACCTTACCCTTATGTTAAATACCTTATGTTAAAAACACAGGTTCTTTCAGCAATTACATGTTCTGTAAATTAATTCACAAGATTGCAGTACATATCTAAACCAGGAATTTTCAATTAATGAGATTAACAGCTTTTTCACACTGTCATTCTGGTCAAATGTGAAAACTGTAAGTGTAGGGCAGTATTTATCAAAAAAGGAAGATCCTTTTTTGATTACAGCAGTGATTAGAAAACATGATAGCCTAAACTAGGTTTTCCTCATGATTGTTATGAAGATTCACAGATTTATTTTTCATTTAAAAAGATAGTTTGAGCATTGTGAAAGTGCTTAAAGCTATCAATCTTTTATAAGCTAATATACACAAGAGCAAAATTTTGTGTAATAATTAAATATCAGATAGCTCTAATTTAAATGAGTAGCATTTGACATAACACAGTGGCTATATTGTTAATGCCCTTAAAATTAGAGTGTTTTCAGTACCTTAGTCTGCCTATGCTTTCTATACGTTCAACTGCCTAAAAGTCAAATCTAATATTAATTTGAGAGTTGGAAAATCCTAAATTAAACATTTGGTAGAATTGCTGTTGTTTATATGAGTTTTTTAAGTTTTCTGTTATGGGTTTCTTGAAGTAAGGTTGAGTGTTGTGTGGAAAGAAATTACCAGCAAGTTTTTACTGAGCTGCAACAAAAAGGCTGTAAAGGTCATACTTAAAAATATGATTATTTTTCTTCAAATGAAACAAGAATATTCCCTGTGAAGGTAGAGTAGTTTGAAGTATATTTTTTAATATGAGGATAGTTCATGATGACAATTCTGATTTCTAAAGGAATCAAATGTATTATTTTTGTTCTTAAGCCATTTCTTTCCCCTATGGTCTGTTTTTTAAATATAGACGTCAAAAGGTTCAAAACTTAGATCTACAACAATCTGTTCACTGGATTATGATGGACATTCCAAGGAGCACAAAATAAATTGGACTGATACCACAGAGTCCCAGTTTTCCCCTTGTCAGCTCTATTCTTAAGAAAAGTGTGCTCCCCACCATGTCCCCAATTCCCCAGAGGAGAGTAAGAACATCTATCAGCAATGCACGTTCTGGGAAGTTTTTATTTTAGAAAAACATATTTAGAGTACTAATTACAACATAGGGGAATTCTGACTTGTAGTATTTGGTTATTATGTTTGCAAAAAGCATAATGGAGAGTAACTTTGTGATTCTATTCTTCATTTGTTAAATTTAGATGACCCAACTCAAGCGGAGTTATTGCAAGTAGTAAAGACTGAGAGGGATCAGGATTCTGTAGCTGAAGATTCCTTCTGTATGTAAATAGTACTCACTGAAGATGCTTTTATAACTAGGTAATCTGTGATTACAGTTTAGGAATGGCAAATTGAATGGTGAAATCCAAAAATGGGACAGAAAAGTGACTGTTCATAGGACGTTTGGGGTTTTTTATAGACTCAGAAGGACTATTGCCCACTTGACGGTATTATTTAAATTTGTACTTAAGACCAGCTTTGGAATTATAGAGGAGCTAAAGGCACATAAACCTTCCAAATTAGTCCCTGCTTCCCTTTTCTTCGCCCTTCAGCACTGTTCTTACTGTAGTGTCGTGGCTACTTTCCAGCTTCACAACCTTACCTGTTTGAGGAAGGAAACTATTGCTGTACAAGAGCTTCTGTAGCGTGTACTGTACCCTGTAGTGGAGTCCTGTGCTGGAGGTCTGCTCCTGTCATGTGCTTTACTATCACCCATGGCAATGTGTACAAAGCTGAACTTGCATTGAGACAGTGTCTAATGATGCCTGCGTCTTGGGGAAATCAAGCGGCCCTTAAATGTTTCTTATGAAAACCTTTGCTTAATGGATGGACTTAAAGTATATGCTTAAATGCTATTGAATTTGTATCTTTAAAAATGGGTCTGAAAAGAACTCCTTGGAATTTTTTAGTAAGCTCTTTGTCTATTATCTATTGTTGTATGTTTTTACACAGTGGGGCAAAGTCCCTTTTCTGTGGGACTTTTTTTGGGAATTGTGTATGTAGCAATAACATAAGTTGCAAAAATAATGAGGAAAATGAATCTCCTCAGGTACAGAAAGCAAGTTCAGTTTGTATTTATATCTCAGTAAGGAATTAAGTTAAATACTTTCAACTAAAGTTAAAAATTAAGTTAATTTCATATATTTATTTAGAATTATTAAAACTAACTATTTTTATTAAACTGGTGAACAGGTTTTATAAGTTCTTATAGGTAATTTTTATATAGTATTAATGAAACTGATTTTGATTACTACTAAGTATATTTGAGGTAAATATCGAACTATTCTTTGCCTGTTTGTCAAAGATGGAGAATCAGTCTCTGATTCACAGTGCCTGATTCTGCTTTGCACCTATATGAGATAGGTGGAGAACAATACTAAATCAGATTGTAGGGGTTTTAATGCTTGAACTTACATGTACTTCCTGAAACTGAAAATACCTACCTAGTACACAAGTCAGTGGAAAACTCACTGTGTTATTCCAGTGCAGTTTCAGTGCAAACTTCAGTGCACCCTTAATTAGGGAATCACATAATATTTGCCATCAGATCCATTTGTCAACTCCATTTGCTGTCCAGAGTTACAGATGTCAGAAATTTCTACATGTCATCAATTCATTTGTCATAGTTGTTGCATGTTAACATTAAAATCCAGTTAGCTAATGTTGACATCTAAATTGCCAGCTTTAGATTTCAGAGTCAATAACAGATTTCAATTAATTTCATACTAATTTGAACTGTTGTGTCAGGGTGATACAGAAATAAGGAAGTCAATACTGGTTTGTATTTGCTTCCATTGTTGGTTTTCTTCAGCACTAAATCCTGATAAAAGTGTAAAACAAAGGTTTCCCAAATGTATTTTTCAGAAGTGAAGGTTTAGGTTGGTGCTGGAAGGCTAAGAAAGAGCTCTTCAAGGTACAGCAAGTAGTGGATTCTGATAAAAACAAACAATAAACCCCAAAACACAAACAAACCCAGCCAAAAAGGGAAAATTCAGGAGGAAGAAAAGAAACAATTTTACTCGTAATCTATTATTGTAAATTTAGCAAATTGTCACTCGTTAGATAGTGAGTGTATAGTCATTTAGACAGATAATATAAACAAGAAACCTAACAGCTACAATTACATGTTTCTTAATTTTTAAATGTAGATTTAAAATTGTTAGCAGGTCATTACTTGTATTCGTGTCTCAGTACAAGATCCTATTTTTAATTACAATTTAATGTATTGCAGAAAACTATTTTGCATCATGATGGGTATTTAGTAACTTGTGCCCATAAGATTCATAATGAGCATTACTAAAACTGTAACACAAAATCTAGTGTTATCGTTGTGCTTTTTTTTTGTTCTTTGTAAAAAAAGTAATATGTGTGCAATGGAAGACAGGTACCAAAATGATAAAAGGCTGAGAAGTGATTTTGCAGGCTGGAAAACAGGTCGTTATTGTCAGTGTTATTACATGACTGAGATCAATAACTGCAGTATCAACAACTGCACACCCAGTAGATGGTCTGAATTTGACCAATCACACCATGTCTGAGTCCTTTAAATGTTGAGATAGGTATAATTAATTTTTTTGATCGAAAGCAAATGTTAAAGCTATGCTAGAATTTTGAAGGAAAAGCTTTGGTGTGGTTAACTTGCTAATCTTTTTCGTCCAAGTGTAAAAAAAAGTTGAGCTTTCAGCTTGGCTGTTTAAGAATGTACAGACAAACCAACAGATTTGTTGTACTGTATCTTTCTTAGGAATAATGTCAGAAGATTGCAGAACATCATAGTTTCTTTCTGTATTTGTGTTATGAATATAATTCTACCAAAATAGGTATTTATATAAAGCTCTTCAGAATTCCTAAAAAATGTGTCTTTAAGGGGTGGGGTGGAAAAAGCAACCAAAACTCCCCCCCCCCCCCCCAAATGACTCTGATGCACAGGGAAACATGATATATATATATGCAAACTTGAAGCTGTTTTAAAGATGCCAAACTGTATTTATACTTATAAAATGTGCATATGCATTTGTAAAGTTACCATTAATTCCATCTTCTGCTGGAAGCTCATGTGTTTTTTTTTCCCTGATCACTGAGTATTTTACAGAGTTCATAGAGCACAGAGTTGTTCTGTTATCTTATGCTGGACAATTCCTGTACTAAAGACAAGGGGGTGCCAGTTGTAGGTATCACCAGTAAGGTTGGGAGCCCAGCTCATGAGGGTAGCTACTAACTAGCTGGCTAGCTCTACTGTTTCTTGATCTGGGTATGTTCCAGATGCTGATGCAGACACAGATTTGGAACGGATGAGGGATCCGCCTGAGTGTAATCCCACCTCTACCAAAGCTGATCTCACTACTGCTCCTCATTTATATACTACCTTACTACCTGCTTTGTAGCTTTTCTTTCTTTTTTTTTTTTTTTTTATGGCAAAATCTAAAAATCTAATAATTATGGTCTACCAAACATCTGGAGCACGAGAGTAGAGCAGGTCAGTCATCTCATTCCAATTCTTTTTTTCTGCTTCTATGTTTAATTTCCTACCATACAAGAAGTTTCAGTAATTGATCCTGGGATATTCTATAGTCAAAAACTGAATGGGGAATTCTCTGGGAGAATTTCAATAAGGTATGGTACTTGTTTTAAAAATACAAAAATAAAGTAATGAGTTATGTAGTAAGAGGCTCTTAAGTGGGAATTAGAGTCTATATATCTGTCAAGACCCATCTCTGCTAGCAGCACAAAAGAGTAGATCAGACAGCTGAGGGAGGAAAAGACCAATTTGAAAAAATTGCAGTGACAATAAGCCAATACGTAACTTTGTTAGTAGAAACTTTTTTAAGTAGAAACTTTGTTGTTAGTTTTAGTCACGCCAATTCCTGCAAACATGTCTACATGCCACTGCAACTTCCACAAACAGCTATGGAAAGGCGAAGACAATCCGCAGATGAATTACAATTTTTGTTTTCAGATGTGCCGTGTTGGTTAGAATTCTGCTGCATATGTACAGCCAGCTCCAAGAGGGAGACGCCTAATACTCCCCAGGCTCTTGGTGTACTGTGGTGGATCAATGGCAATTAGACATGTCCCTTTATGGAGCGAGACAGCTTGGTTCTATTGCCATGACATTGCTCCTACTCTTTTATAGCAAATCTGTTCGTCCCTGTGGAAACAAACTAATCTTTTGCACTTTTGTATTCTGTCTTGCCTTTACAATGGGATGTCACTTCAGGAAAAAAGAATTCATTGCAGTTTTTTAGGTTGGATTTTGTCAAAAAGTTTACACAGTTGGTTTAAAAAACCAAAAAAGTGAGCTATTGCTGGATGTCTGGGATTTTATCAGGAAGCTTGCAGTTCTCCAAACTGCAGACTTGGAGAAATATTCTGCAGTAACCTGGAAAGAAAAAACATATTCTTATATGGATAACGTGAGGAATTCTTATGTAATGAAAAATACGTATGTTTTTCACATATTCAGTAGCAACTAAGTAGGGCTCAGGAAATTTTGTGGTGGAAGACAGGGAAAGAGAACACAGAAGTAAGAGGTGCTGGTCAGATAAGATAGCCAAGGCCAAATAAATTGAGTGAATTGCAAAGAATTATTAATATTGGAATGGAGTTATCTAGGGAAGGCAGTTACCAGACATAAACTTTTAGTTATTGTCAGCCAGCAGAGGAAATTCACATGAGTTCACTATGATTCAGCTTGAAAAAAATAACTGATATGTCAGAAAATCCTGTTAAATACTTGCCCTTCAATTACAGTGAAAGAAGTGAAATCCAAGACAGTGTTTGAAGGAAGACAATACTGCTAATACAAGTGTGCATTTCAGTTTTCCATTCTTTAAGAACACTGAAATACTACATTCTAGACAGATCACATTAGTTTGAAAAATGTCCGGAGGCGGGTAAATCTTTGGCCAGAATTCAGCTTCTTTTCAGCCTGCTAGAAGAGCCAGGAAGGGAGCAACTGCTAAAGACAAGAACTTCAGGTTGCACAGCCCTGAGTTTTCTTGAAAAAAAAAAAAAAATATATATATATAGGCATAAATCCCAGGTCTTACAGCATATGCTCCCAGTTTTTATGGTGTACATACCAAGAGGCACACAGCTGACACATTTCCCCCTTCCTGCTGTCCTACAGTGAGATAGTGGGGAAAATCGGTGCTGTTCCAGGTATATTTCTATTCTTTTGGTTATAGAAGCCTGGAATTTCAGCTGTGCACAAGGGGTGAAAGAAGTAGAAAATTTTCTTTTTTTCCTTATTGTTAAGGTATCTAGACATTTTTTTCAAGCTTAGGATGCTGATAGTCCATGATAGGAAGAAGAGAGATCTGCATCAACTGGTGAAGGAAATAGAGGGTGAAAAAAAGTAAAAATTGCATTATGTGCCTTAATGTTTCTTCATACTTGTGTTAGACGAAAGTTAGCTTATACCTGATCAGAAGTTAACATAGCAATATTTTTGTAAGGCAAGCATGTTCACGCAATGAGCTGATGTCGCAGGAAGGAAATGACAAGTGCAGAAGAGCATAAATCAACCTCTAGCTGAAATCTCTTTTTTCAACAGTGCATGAAGGCTTTATTAAAATTTTAACCCTAACGTAGTTCTTTTCAGATTTTCTAAGGGAATGTTTGTAGCTTTGAAAGTCATGAATTGGCTCAAAAATAATTTAAGATCTTTAAATCTGTAGAAGGTAGGAAGTTAGTGATATAATAACATGCAGTTGATCTGCTTAAAGTAGAGGATTTGTACTTTACTGGAGTCAAGCAAGCAACAGCTCTACACTGATTTAGTGAACAAAGGAGAGCTTGCATGCTAATAGCAGGTAAAAGTATCAGTAATGTAAAAAATTATGTATGTCTTTATTCAATTTTAAGTTTTAAATTATACTCCTAGTGAATATTTTAGTATTTGTCTTATCAATTACTGCTGTATTAAGTCTATAATTTTTGAACTCTGAGGGTGTACATTGAATCCACTTCTTGAACTTAATGAATTTTAAACAAACAGAGCTAACAGAGCCTAGCTAGAGCAGTATTTACTTTTTTGTTTGATGAATTGCCAGGACTGGGGTGCTAAAGGCCATCACAGTGCAGGTGGTTTAAATACTTTTGTGTTCTTTCTGTGTTTATATTTGGAACTCATTAGTTCCTGTTAAAGCAGTAATTGTTTTTTGGATGCAGCTGAAATTGTTAGTTCTTACTGAACCCTTCCTGTGTTTTTTCTGCCCCTTTATTTTAATGTATTTTAGTTTTAATACAAGTCTTGACAACCTGGTATTTATCTTGTGTTTGCTTAGGCTTCATATTCTCTTTAAAACAATATGTCTATTTGATTTGAGAGCATGCTTTACCTTTAACACTACTTACTGTGTGGGATGAAAATGTGGAAGGTTGGAGTACCTTTACAATTCATGTTGTTGCAGTATCTTTTTCATTTCATATGAGGAAGTTCATGCCATTTTTGTGGCTTAAAAGCAATTGCAATGAAAAGGTGAGTCCCTGAAAGAGCTTGCCAAGATTTGTTTTTCCAAGTACTCTTGTTTTCTCTTGTGTACCATTGTTTTATAATCCTTATTTGAGACAATCGACCAAGGACATTTGATCTAAATACTGGGGTTTTTTTTGTGCTTTTTTACTCTCTTATTTTCACTAACAAACCAGTAGCCCTTTTATGCCCCTTTTCTCTTTCTTTTTCTTTTTTTCTTTTTTGATTATGCAAAATTAGTAAATATATGGTTCTCTGTCACTGGGTAGAATCTTTTTTTTTTTCAAAAATGAGGAAGAACCTGTGACACCAGGTAGAATCTGTTTTTTTTTTTTTTTAAAATGAGGAAGAAACATAGTTCTGGCTACTTTTTTTTTTTTTTTTTTTTATGTGCATTCATCTCATTTTTACCTGAAACCAGCAGCAGATTCTCCATGAAGATTGTTTGGCACAGATTTAGAGTTTTGGCTGCCAAGGTTGCTGATGAGGGAGATGGAGAGCTACTCTTTTGCCTTCATTATACAATGAATTGTAACGTTAGTAGTAGTCTACTTCTAATATTTCAAAGGACATGGGTTGAGTTTCAGACATAAATGTTTTTATCCTGTTTAAGCAAGTTGAAAAAACAATCTGCTTGTGAAAATACCTTAGGAAAACTCTTCATTTGAGATTACTGTACATTATAGCTATGATTGGTTGGTTGATTTGGATTTTTTGTTTGTTTTTTTTCTACCATAAACCTTTTAAAGATTTTTTTGAATTTTTTTTTTTCCTGAGAAAGAAAACTAAATGGGGCCCCAAAGAGATATACATTACATATATATAAAACATACTTAATTTTAATTAATATAAATAGTAAAGCCAGTTTAAGTGCTTTCCTTATTGTTACTCAACTGTAAAAAAAACTATAATCAGAACAAGCATGCTGTTAAAGCAAACTCTTGTCAAAAAGGATTCTTTTCTTTCAGTTCAGAAGGAAGCCATCAGTAATTGTATTACTTAGCAATTATAGGGAAATCCCTTTTTCTTTAAAATGGTTTATAAGCTTGAGCTAATCCTTCAATGGTCTGTGGAAATAAACCAAGGCAAAAAAAAAAAAAAGCAATTCAATCAAAACTAGAGATAAATGAGTCAGAACTGACAATTAACTCAGAATTCTTAGTCTTATGTCTCTAGCAAGACTCAAATCTCTGGTTTTCTATACCGTTCTTCTGTGGTTTTAATATTAATATTTGATACATGTTGCTAACAGAATGAATAGAGAAAGGCATGAAAATATTTGATTTTGGTAGACTGCATGCTAGCAAGCCTTCCTCTTACACAGGAAGCTATGAAAAAACCCAGTGTGCTCTGTGTTGCATGAGAGTATTTTATGCGAGTTGTTGGTTGAGTGGGTGGTTTGCTTGCCAGACTGGAAATGCATTGCTAGCAATGATTAAAATGTCATATAATATGTTTTATATATAACTTCAGAGTACTATTATGACTTAAGGATTAAAAAATAGGGTATTTCAAAGAATTCATGTATAACACTACTGCATTTTTGCAAGTCAGTAGATTCCATACAGTATTCTCAAACATATATAAATAATTTAGACTTATCCTGTATACTATTGTACTTGGGTGCGGACTGCACTACAGTGCCTACCAACCTTGCTTCCACCGAGCTGATAAACTGAAATACTGCTCAGCTGAACATATCCTCGTTAAGAACAGAAACCACATTATTTAGAAAAAAAATTAAGACAGGAGGTGACTGTATTTCTTCTACTATAACATTGTCAGAAAGGTGATAGCTGACATAATGAGATAAATTAAGGTGATAGCCTATTAAGTTCAGATTAACATGCGTAATATATACATATCTAGAAAATCTGCTTTCTATATAGTTATGAATTAGTCTCAGAAATGCTCCATACACTTCTGGTATTAATTTAGAGAGGTATTAAAGTGAGTCTGCATTTTACTTAAGCACTGTGAATGCCCTCAGTGTTGGGTGTGTTAACTTAGTCATGGAAGTTAACCTTGTGTATTTGGGTTTGTCTGTGTTTAACTTCCCACTGAATTTCATTATGGTTGTGTGATTAAAGCATTGAATTGGAGCCTAAATGAAGCTGAAACGATTCAGTTCACCTTAAAATAAAGGAAGTTTGAAATCGTAATGGGAGGACTCTTGAGGGATTGCTGTCTGTGAAGGGAGAAAGAGCTGCCTAAAATATCA
The DNA here is from genome assembly GCA_035590215.1 of Microhierax caerulescens. Lineage (NCBI taxonomy): Eukaryota > Metazoa > Chordata > Aves > Falconiformes > Falconidae > Microhierax > Microhierax caerulescens. The sequence goes on along the minus strand of JAVJGJ010000047.1, from coordinate 29,898,301 downwards.
GACGTAGTGTATAAACTTGCCAGTGTAAATACCCGCCACATCCTGCCACCTTCATGCAGGTTGTATCGGGCAGTTAAGGAGGATCATGAATGAAGTGCAAACGAATGTTTTGGAAGTCTATTGTACTCCATCTGACAGCTGTCTCAGTGTTGTCTCTAAAATGCTGTAAATCCTGAGTGAGACTACACAGTGGTCAGAAAACTACAACTATTTCCCACGCCAGCCTTTCAGTTTGCTTTGTTTCCTTCAGACTGCGCAATCTGTCCAGTTATGTTTAACATGCTATGATGTTTAAAAAACAATTCTAAAACCTGACTGTTACAGTTGTCCTTGTAGAAGATGACTGATGTATTTCTCATGGTCTTCAGTAAAGTAATGAAAAAAAGAGATTACCTCTTAAGCTCTGCACTGTCATATGGATCTGGTACTCGCCTTTTCCAAGCAAGTGAAGCAGCTCTTGATAGCCTCTTCTGGAAGTTTAGTACTTGGAATACTTTAGATCTGCAAGGTACTGAGTAGAAAAGCATCATTATGAGAAAACCGACAGTGCTGACACATGATCTTTGATCCTTTCTCTCTCTAACCACTACAAGGTGTTCTGCTAGAGCATATGCTTCTTTTTATTGCAGAGCCAGGTGTTCTGCATTCCATTGCTGCTTGATTTTTTTCTCCTCATCTTCCACAGATAATGCTGCCTAATTCTTAAAATAAAACTAAATACTGTAAAATGTTATATTTGTGTGTGTGTGTTTCC
>JAVJGJ010000047.1:29886980-29897447 GCA_035590215.1 Microhierax caerulescens | reverse complement strand
ATGTTATATTTGTGTGTGTGTGTTTCCTTTCTGTTTCATGGTAGGGTATATTTTTTTTTTCCCCCCAAAACTTCTTTCATGTTGTCCTCTCTTCATATCCTCTTTCTTTCTGGAAAACAAGAGACTTCAGGAAATTGTTATATGAGAAAAAAATACAGCAATGGAGATGGCTGAAGTCAGATAAAAGGAATTCCTGCCTGTGGTCTGCCTGTGCTATAACTTGCTGCCACTTAATTTTCCCAAAGAATGCTTGTTTAAGAGTCTTTATGCTTAAAAGAATAACAATTAAAAAAAATAAGTGTTGTCTAGTATCTGCCTGCCTTCCAGGAAGTGTGCAATGGCCATTTCTTCTCTGATGTTTTGTTTTCTTTTGTAAAAAGAAGCTCCCATCGCATGTTTTGAGTTTGCTTCTGCCACAAATGCTACTGGTGGTTTACAGTCATTACTGATGCCATGCAATGTCCTTTAACACTTCAGATCTGAAGGGCTGAGATATCCAACCCGTAACTTTTCTTTCCATTTTAGTTTGGTTTATATGATGCTTCTAATTTCCCTCTTGTTTATGTAAATTGGTTTTGCAACTGGTTGCTTGTAGATAGCAATAAATTCTGAAGTATAAGGTGTCTGAGGGAGGTAATAAGGATAACTGACCCCTTTGTGATTTTTTTTTCTTCTATTCTTCAGAGTGTTGTCTTACTAGTACTTTAAGAGATGTCATACTGAGATCAGACATTTTAGATTTCCACTAGGAAAAGAAATATCTGTATAGACAGAATGGATTTTTTTCCCTTGCCTCCCCCCTCCCCTCAAAGGAGAGAAAAGGAAAACTAATGGGACCAAGAGGTTACATGTGTAATGCTAATAATGCAAAATCCTGTTTCTTTGTGGTTTGTGTCACTTTAAATATGATAAATATAATTTCTGTGCATTCTTAGTATTGAAGGTATTCATAAGAAAAGAAATAGGTGGTTCAACTTGCAAGAGATTTCAGCTCCAGTTTTGCAAGCAAATAAAGGGCAAGTTCAATTCAAAACTTTGTTTAATAACTCAGTAATGTGGTATTAGTGAGAATGAGAGAAATTATTATTACTGGCCAAAAAAAAAAGTGTATCCTTTTAGAACTTGCATTCTTTAAAAAAACCTCACAACCACAATATTTTGTTGTTAATAATGTAATGTTGTTAATACAGAGAGGCATGCAGTTGTAAGGGGAGAAGTGGGCTTCCTCAACTTTATTTGGTAGTTTTGTTACAGTTCATGTAACTACTTTCATTTTACATCAGCTACTTGTGTTTCAAGATTGTTCAATTTCTTATTGGTAAGACCAGATAGCCTATGTTTATAATGTTTAAAGTAGTAATTCAATTTTTGTGCCTTAAGGCTGTGGCAGGGTTTTGGCATAATTTGAACCTGAAATGGTTTAGATGCTATAATTTTACTTTTTTTTTTGTTAAAAAATTAAGTATTTTTGGATTTGTTTTGTATGGCAAAATTTCTCACTTATTTGGTAAAATCCCTAGTGGAAGTATGCTATCTATACTATACAAGTATTATATCTTCTTTTATGGAGCAGTGTGATTTCATGTAGAAATTAATTTGGTTAATTAATTAATTACTACTACTGTGCAGGATTAGCTCTATTGTGTTCTGTTGTCCTTTCACAGTTGCTTTCATAGAAGGTCTAAAAGATAAATCTTGTCACACACATTGTGACTACTCTTTTGAAGTGTAGTGATAAAAAAAAAAAAGTATCTTTGCAAGTATTTTGGAGGACATGAAATTAAAAAAGTTAATAGCAACCTTAGTCAAATTGATCATATCTGTGACATCTAAGCCGCAACTGACTTATGGTGATCACTGACATGCAGAATGTATAGCACTGGTTAATGACACTTTGTATTCAGTTTGGTATCATAACTTTCTTAAAATGATACAGCTCTTTATCATTTCCATTTGTACCCAACTGGGATATTTTAGGATTATATTTAAGATCATGGTTTATCAGCAAGGTTGTATTTGTGACTTTTTAACATGGACAAAGGAATAAGAAAAGCTGTATTCTTTCTGTCGTGGTTTAGGGGTGCGTATGATTCCAGCTTCTCAGCACAGATTCACATACTAGTTTTTCATCTTTATCTTTGAATTTTTGAGTCTTGTTTACAACAGTGATATTCAAAGAGCATCTTGATGTTTGAAGATGTGACCTCTCTATATAATCAAATAAAAATTGGCTTCCAAAATTTCTATCAGTGAAGAAGCAGAGTAGAACTGACCTATTTATATTTAATCATAATAATCTAAAATATAACCTGAATGATAATGCTTTAAATTACTGTTGTGGTATGGGTTGAGTGTTCTGAATACAAACAGGGATATGAGGGGCATTCAGAATATAGGATACTTTTAAGCCACACTTAGTGTATCTACAGTGTGCTGATCTGGAATGGGTGGGGTTCGCTTCTCAATTATATCTGTGGACAGCATCGTTGTTAGTTACTGAGTACTTCCTGGAGTCCTTTGGCCATCTTTTTTGTAATGTCTGCAAATCATATCTTGATTGTGCAATCAACTCCTGAGGAAAAAACCCATCACTGTAGGAAAAAATTAAAAAGTAAATATACTGGCAGTGCCATTAGTTTTCTTTTTTGGGCTTGGATACAGGAATAGCTCTCTGTGTGTTAAAGGAAACTTTTTAGCTTATTAATAAGCTTACATCGCTTATTCACAAAATGTAAGGCCTTACAGTTTGAACACAGAGTCACTTATAATGGTCATCGAATCTAATCTCTCTCTATCACTTTGCAGAACTTTATGAACGTGAATCATGTATTCTGTTAATCCACAGGAAATATAAATAAGTGGTAGAAAATAGTGTTTTCTGAAGAAGAAAGCAATCTCCTGCTGAGTAACAGAGGCGAAGTTGAAAATTTTGAAATCGGATATTCTTTGTTGCTATTAGTGTACGTAACCTCTTAATAAATTTTCTGTCTTAAATGAAAAATATCTCTAAATGGTCATTCTTTGTTTCTCTTTAAGATGCAGTACACCTATTTGAGATGTAAGTCACAGAGGTATGTTTCTGAGATTTGCTTACAAATTACTGAACAATAATTTACTGTAATTAATACAGCGTTTGTTGCAATGCTGTTCATAGAACACTATGCATGTAAATGTGACAGTCAAGACAGCCAGTTGTTCGTGATACAGCAGACCAATGCTATTAAACCACAAGGCATAGGAAGTTAGGGCCTATTTCAATCTGCTCCTCCTATCTGAACCTACCTGCAGATTTATTTATTTTTTCTTGTCATAGAATCCTTTTTATTTCAACTTAGAGCCAGGAATACCAAGGTAAATAAGAATTCATTAAGCTTCACGCAGGCTATAGTGTAATATAAGTTCATAGCAATAGTCCAGATTTCAATAGAAATACACAACTTCCTGAACAGCAATCACATGATGCATATTCCTCAGTTTATTATTAATAGTATTTCACTGTTTTAACAACAGCAGCCCTAATCTAAGAATAATATATATAGCAATCTAATATAGAGCAATCTAACATTAATAAAATATTACATAATTTAAGTTTTGAAAAATATATATTTTGATACTGTAACCATACCTCTGTGGGCAGCTGATTGTTGTCTACACAAGTTTAGGAGTTTAGATACAATTCCTTTTGATGTTTAATACCTAATTTTGGATGGAGAAACTTCATAGTTATCAGCTAGATAGAAATCCACGAGAATGCAGAACTATACCCTTTTGAAACAGATTTATTGTGAAGCAGCACATCTTTTGAATCCTGTTCTAGGATTATTTGAAAAAGCAGAAGACGTGTATGGGAATGTAGAAATCAAAATCGACCTAATAATTCATGATGCAGCAATAAAAACAAGCGTAGGTAAGCAGATGAGAGCAGGTGCAGTTCCTCAGATTGGCTGAATATATTACACATTATTAATGTAGAAGAGAATAGAAATAGGAAAAGCAAAGACAAATGTACATTTTTTACCCTTGCTAATACAGCAAAACAGCTTCAAACTAGTTTTTGGAGATTATTTTAGCAGTTAAGTTAGAAAGATTTATTTTGAAATGAAAGCTTTAGAACCTGTAGAAAATACTTCATCTTTCAAAGTACAATTTTGGGGTCAAGTCACGCGTTTGAAGCATGAAAACACTTGCTAGCAGGTGTAATTCTTACACAAGTAACCCTACTTCAATTCTACTTTGACTTTATCACTGCCATTCATAGTTGGAATTGATGTACATTTCTGCCATGTCAAAAATAGATGAGAATAGTTTTGCAGTATTTCTGGGAATAGCTGATCTGTTTTTCTGAAAATAATGCTGATTTTTGTTAATCAACTTGTCAGAACTGAATAGTTTTCTTCTTTATCAAAGTGAAGAGAATTGGGACACTAAATAACAGTCTGTGCAGAACTAGGACACTGTTTGGAGACATAGCTCCAGACACTGTAGAGGATTTTTTTGACAGATAAGCTGTGTGCTTAAAGAGATAAATGTTAATCTAATACATTGGAAAACAGACAGATTACAGTGTACTGCGATACAGTCAAATAACAAGACTAAGTTCTGTACACCAGCTGAGTCTGTTTCATACAACTACACAAACTTAACTGTGAAGACCATGGCAGCACTTGGTGAACTGTAACTCACTCTTGATATATGTTCCAAACATCTATAGAGTAAGCAACAGCTCAACTAACGTTTTTAATATAGAAAAGTTTTGTTTTTTTTTTTAATCAGAATATAGGGAGTTAAAAGAAGATAAACATAGTGCCTCTGTTATCTTAATTCTCAGTCAGGCTGCTCTGTCACTTTTTTTCAAGTTTCCACAATAAACGTTGTCTATCTTTACTATGTCCAGAATACTGATTCTTGATACAGTTGTGGAAGCTGATAATTTGTATCCTGCACAGGATGTGGTTTCTTCAGTAAAAAGTTCACATTAGTGCAGAAACTGCATACAATATGTATGGCAAACTCAAACTTTTTAAATGGTAGTTTAATACTGTGTTGCTTCAGGCATATACAATAGGATATGTTAAAGAATGATGGCAATTCAAAGAAGAATTATAGATGCTTCAAGGTGCGAGAGCTGTTCTTGTCATAATAAGGCATGTTCTTTTATGGTTAAAGCCAAGATAAGGAACAGTGAAAATGAACTCATTCAATCAAGTTATCGGGTTCTTTGGAATTATTCTTAAATGTTATTAACTGAATATAGGTTTGGAGATGACTTTTCTTTAAGAGTTTTGTAGTTTCTAATACATAGCAATATGTGTTTTGACTTCTCTCTATATATACCCCAACAAAAGAAGGCTTCATGTGGAAGGGAAAAGAAAACGACAATTTCCAAAAGCAGTGATACACAACACTAAAATAATTACCATTATTTAAGCTGTGAAAGCAAAACCAGCTATTTTGTTTAATATACTTTGGAGTCTGGTCCGGGGATTCTTCACTGAGAATCCCTTGGTGCCAGCTGGGATTTCTGCGATCTCACAGATCTGGCAACACTCAATAGCACTGTCCCATTTGGGTCAGCAGAAATGATACTGTAAAGTTGGTCATAGAGAAAAACCTTCTAAGACTTGATTTAAAGTTTTAGAAGACAAGCATTCTTTATTACAGCATTGGGATCACGGGAGAATGTTTCCTTCGAGTGTGCTCATCAAGTTACTTGTGGGTACAGATTATATACAGTAGAGTACTTGCACAGTCATAGTGTGTTACATGTTCATTTTCATCCACGTATAGAATTGGTTACAAGTTTCTCGCTTCTAATGCAAACTTGGATGCATCCTCGGATAGCACTACTGAAATGTTTTACTAGCTACACATGCTCTCTAAGCAGAGTTTGCCCTCTCTTGGAGGAGCTATTTGAGTCGGAGGTCGCGGATCTCCCACAGCCACGATTACCTACTTTCAACCGCCTTTCTGTGGATTGCAACACTATCAGCTTGTCTCCTCTTGCAGCCAGAACTTCCTCACTTGGAGGCTTCTTTCTGTGTAACTTAAGGTATTTCACCATCCATTCTTTGTTTGCTGCCCTTGCCAGGGCTGACTCCCTTGATTAGAAGTCCCTTCATTCATCTCTTCTAACAATTGTAGAGAGTCAGCTTGGCCTAAACTTTGTGCACAGATTTCGTTAACATGAAGCAAAACACTAAATCAGAGTTTGGTAATTCGGGAGTTTAGCTATCTTGTCCCTTTGCTGAGCCAGCAACCTTCCCTTAACAGAATGCTTTGACATAAATGCATACACACTGGTATCTATACAGTGGCATCATTAGCTGTATGACAGTTGATACCTCTAAGAGAACACATGCAGGTTCTTGTACAGTCATTTGTCCTTGTATTTTGGGTCCAGAATTCGTGGAATGTGTTAGTATAACACACAAGTACTGAGTTAGTGTCTGCTGAAAGTCTGCACTGCCTTAATCTGCCTGTGTAGTTCCAAACTGCAACTGGTTTATGTTTGGCTCAGAACACAGGCAGAATGGCTGTCCATACAGAAATATCCTCTGTAGTAATTTTAATATTCCATCTTCTTTACTGGACATGAGGGAAAATAAAGATCCATGTTAAAATGCATTATCTAGTAGAATACTAGATGTACTTTGACAAGGTTAGTCCAGAATATAAAAATAAAGATAAATTAATGGTAAGGTTACTGTTTTTGTCCTGTTCTGAACTGGTTCCATTGATCTGGAAAAATAAATGTTGGAAGTAATAACCTCTGAACTTTGATCTGGACGTTTTTTTCTAATACAAGAGCGTACCATTATCTTGTGAAGATTCCTGCGAATTGCATAAGCGCTGGTTAGAAAAGAGTCATTTGAGACATGAAAAGCAGGAATTTTTATGCTTTTCCAAAGACTTTCAGAAAAAAAGAAGCAATGGTAGCAGTTGTCTGCTTGAATTCCTCACAAAGAGTTTCCCATTCTCTGTCTGAACGTCCTTGTACCTTTATGGCTTGCCACAAGCATTAGTAAAGAAGCAATGAAGTTTTAAGTGCTGTTTCAAAACTACATTGCTGTTGCAAAGGTGATACCAAACTGCTACCAAGAGAGCAGAAAGATCGCTTTGTATGTTTGGCTGTTACACTGAAAAGGTGATTTCAGATGCTAATTGTGTCTTTTTATATCTCTTGGCCCAGCACCATAGAGGGTGTGGTGAAACTGCTCGTAGGTACCCAGCTTTGTCATATTGCTGCTGTAGTACCTGAAACCTCCTGTATAAAATAGCTGACAAAGTGAGACTTACCTAAGTGGCTGTTGCAGTGATAGGAAGGCTGGTAGGCTGTGCACTTCTCCCTTGCCATAAACTGATGCCTTCACAGATTTTGCCATCCCAGGAGACCAGCTACTGGACTTTCAGTAGTTTTGCATCAAGCAAGCTTGCTTATGTGTCTGTCTTACAAGGCAAACCTAGCAGCTCTTCTGTGGATATGTATTAAATGGTTGAAAAGTCCTCCGTTGAAAGCTGAAAAGCAAGATAGAGATGTTTTGCCTTTTGGCTTCTACTTGAAGATGTGGTGAGAGTCTGTATGTCTTTGGTTTTGGTTTTAATTGCTGATCCAATAGGGTATTCTATAGCTTGCCTTTTTTTTTTTTTTTTCTTATAAAGAGTAAGAAATAAGTATGTAAGAAATAAGAAATAAGAGTAATAAATAAATATGTTAAGAAATAAGAACTTTGATCTAGCATCTTAGAGGGGTACTGTCTCATCTTTTCTAGAACAATTTATGAACACATGGAAACACAAAATACAGCAGTTCTGCAGGGTTTTTTGTATAAAATACAGGGCTGTTATAACAGGAGTAGCACTTTCAAAATTTTGACTGTGCAGCATCTTAAAAGCAAACATTGGGGAGATAAATTATAATGTCCATATGAATATATGCCTGTCTAAATTTCACAGTGAAGTAAGGATACACTTGCCTGAGTGACTGGATTTTTTGAAAGTGCTGCACACTGAAAATTCACCTTGACTGAAATGCTGAAATGAAATCACAGGCATCGCTGCTTTTGCATTTCCTCATCTTACATACATACTTCAGTTCAAAATGATCACTCTCAGATAATGAAGATACTTAAATGTATTTGGAGGACTAGAGGTCCATATTTTGATATAGTTTCTTGAGCTTGAGCACAAACATTTGAAAATCCTGGCTAGGTTCTTGTCAACAGTGAAATAACTCTAGTACAGGTTACAAATTTGGCTTTATTTCTAGTTAACTGGGCATTTAATGAGTGTCACTGCAACACTGGAGTACTATTGTACTATAGTTTTTTCTGAACTTTGCTGGGTGATTTTAAAAAGTACTAATTCAAGTTCAAAAGGTTTGTAAAATGCAAGATTCCTAGCAATTTTGCAAGTAATATAATATATTAGAACTTATAAAGACCTTGGAAAGGTAAATGCTTCTCCAAGTAGCTTTTGATTCTGTTGGTAGCATAAAAGTGATGATCAGATCTCCTCTTGAAGGACTCTCGTTACCATTTATGAAATACAGTGGAGGTGAATACTGTTGTGCCACCCTTGTACAAAATATTTGGTGAGCGTTTCTGATTGGTACATTCATAGTTTCCCATTTCTACCTGTAAATTCTTATTTGCAGAGAATACTGAATAGAACCATTAGAGCAGAGATTTTCTTGTACTACAGATAAAGATCTCTACGTAGCCATCACCGGCATTTCATCTTAGTACATAAATCAGGGAAACAGTCAATATGCTGAACAAATCTGAAAGATATGAGAAACTTCATGTGCCATTCCAATTTGATCTTTACCAAATGATGTACATTATATAATAAAACATACTGATATTACTTCATGCAACTATCCTGGAAAAAATGGTCTTGACTTAGAAATATTAGTTTCTGTCATAAATTCTATTTATTTTTCCTGCGGGTAGGAATCAGGATGCCAACAATGTTCTGATAAAAGTTAAAATTACTTCTATGGTGACAGCAAGTGACTGACTTCATAATATTGCCTTTTTTAAAGATTTAGTTTCAATTTTAACATTGTATTGAATAGGCTTTTGAGGAGTGACAAGCTCCAGTTCTATGCTTGATGTAATTTTCAGGAGAATGCTGGACTACAGGGTGTAGTTTCAAAGATGCAGCTAGAGTTTTCTCTAGTGTTGTGGAACAGACCAGAATGGTACAAATGCTTTCATGGCTCTTTGCTTTCTTTATTTCTGCAGTGTTACATTCCCCTAGTAGAGGAGTAAAATGATTTAAGGAGGAGGGAGGAAAAAAGTTTTAGCTTCCTAAGACACTATATATATATTTGGAGCAAATGTGAACATTTTATGTTTTCACAAGGCATTGCACATTAATTATATTACATAAAAGTATTAATATTTAATATAGAAATCTATTATTGACTGAAAAAACTTGCTGTATTTTATTGCCAGATGATTCATAGTAACTGACCTTGCCTGAACTCTGACAAATAGTATCTAAGAAATTATTATTTGGACCCATGCATCCATCCTATACTGGAAAAGCTTATCTCAGAATACATTATTTTAAACTTATTTTCAATTTTGAATGAGAATTAATATACTGAGTATATTTTCATTTCATTGTCAGTAGGCTAGATAAAAATAAAATATTGTTTCTTATCCTGAATACTATTTTACAGCCATACAGATTTAGTATTCTAATGGCCTGCTGACCCTCCTTGCTGAGAAATGGAGACTGAGAAATGTTCTCAGACTATTTTTCATTATATGGCTGCAGATTTATTTAAATTGATTGAAAGTCATCTCTTAATTACAGGTAATCATAAAGCAAATGATGATAAGGAAAAGGTAGTGTTTAGTTGAATTATCAACCATTCTTTTTAGTGAATTCTAATTAGATTACCAACTGTTCTTTCAGAAAAAGTATTTTGTAATAGGAATAAATATCGATAAAATTACATGTTTGTTTATGTGTGTTTATATCTGTATTTCTCTTGGATTTATCTACCTAGACTACTATAGTGAGTGCAATATTTTTTTAAAAGGCAATGTAGCGTAGGCTACTGGGAAATTAAAAACCACTAAATATTTAATATCTTAATTGTACCTTTTAATCTCAAAAGAATTTGGAAGTCTCTTTCACATTTGAGGCTGATTATTTATTGAATGCAAGTTAGAAGCTTGGAATATGTAATTGTGCCCTGCCATGGTAAAGAAAATGACTAGTAATTTGTTAGTTTGTATTTCCTCCACCCCTGCATTTGTGCTTTCAGTTATTAAAGCAAAAAGAATTCTTCCCAGGAATTAACACCACTGATCCCACTCCCCTCCTCCCAAAAAATCCCCAAACCCACCAAAATCCAAAACCCAAACCAAAAAAAACCACAACAACCCAACCCAAATGAACAAAAAATGACACCAATTTTGTTCAACTATCTGCATTAATGTTTTGCTGATA
>JAVJGJ010000047.1:29870932-29882631 GCA_035590215.1 Microhierax caerulescens | reverse complement strand
ATTCTTCCATAATCATAGCATCACAGAATGGTCAGGCTTGGAAGGGACCTCTGGAGATCAGCTAGTGCAACCCCCTGCTAAATAATGAGCAGGGAGAGGAAAAGAAAGAAACTGTATTACCCAAACAGTACTTCCAATTGAAGATCTCTGGTGAAATCTCTTTAAAAATGGTAAAGTATCCTAAACTGTATGCCAGTGAAGTACATGCATAAATGTTTTAACATATAGCAGTGACTGTTTAAAGTAATAGGGTACTTATAAACCTCAACAGTGTTGCCAAACTAGCCAGCCTTGGAAAAAAGAATATTCTGTAAATGATTTGCTTTATGGATTCAGGTATTTTGGTTGATGGCTTCTATATATAGGTTAAAAATAATTTTTGGTTATAATTGTGGAATTAAGTTTAATATAACTATTTTCAAAGTCTTTCCAAAACCCCTGTATATATGACATTTAAATTAAATTGTTCAGTAATATGTAATTACGGCTTTATTTAAACAGGTAGAGAAAAATCAAGAGCATGAATTTTCTTCAGTATTAGTGGGAAATCACTGGTTGTGTTTTGAACAAAACTTTTATCCAGGTCTTTACTTGAAAGGATTATGTCAGAAAACGTGCTTTTCCAAGAGCTAAGAATTTTTTTTTTTTTGTTGGTTGTTTTTTGGTTTATTGGCTTGACCTTGTGCTTTGGACAGTAGACATATGGAGCGTTATGACCTAAGCACTTTTCCCATAGTTTCCGGAATTTCTATAGGTAGTGTGATGTACTCACATTTTATTTTCATTCACTTAATAATTCATCCCTAAATTCAGTTTAGTAACCCTATCTCTCACACTTGCATGCGTGTAATCTTATTATTCAGATTTTTATCCTGATTTTGGGATCCTGCTGTCTATCTCTGACTGCCAGACCCTCACAGCCCTCACAACATTCATTGCCAGTGCCGATTGTTCCTATCTGCGGCAGGGCACTGGACTTGCTGCGGTTGTATAACTTGGACACAGCATTGTCCTTCCATCTTCATATAAACCAGGTGATCTATTTATTAAGGAACCTGCACATATATGTAAGTTTTCTCATGGCCTTTGCAAAAACACATTCTTTGTGTTCCTGTTCATGTAAGGAGGAATTCCTGGCTCCAAGGCATTCAAGCTACTTCCCAAGAGCCAGGTTCTCAACTGCTAGCATGTAAAATTATGGATAAAAGTGCTGTGGATTATTTTTTTGAAAGAACAGTACTGTTTGTTAATAATGTAGAAGCACTGTGTGGGTGAGGATGTGAGGGTATTAAAGTACAGCTGATGTTGTATGGATCTGCCCAAAGGCAGCCATTTAGCCTGTAAGTAAATCCTGAAGGAATTGTAAAACTAGGTGCTTCCCAATGTCCTTCCTCCTTTGATTTTCAGAAAGCACTGATTTAGCCAGCTAATGTGGTTCCTATTAAGGAGTGTATTTGAATTGTTTTAATGCTGAGTTAGTTGAATAAATCTTAATACAATTTACCTGTATCCCTTAATGAAGTTTTAAACATCCTTCTGAGTCGTTCTGTTACCTGTACAGCCATCTTCTAAGGATGTGCTTAATTTAATTTACATCAGATGGGATTTAAAACTTTCATAATATATGCAGAATAAGTGTAATAGGTTTTGCTTTGGAATATGGTAACCAAGGGACATTTTAATTCCTCAAGATAACCCAGCATGTATAATATTTCTTTCTCAAATTGATGATAGAATCTTCAGTTCTTCTCTCTTCCGCCAACCAAGAAAAAGATGCGAAGTGCAGAAAATAAGTATTTTACAGTGCATAGTCCATTTACATATATTTCCTGCATATAAGAGCATAAAGTTTTGGAATGTGTAGGCCGGCAGGATACTTGCAGAAATAAATACAGTAAATGCTTTTTAATGGCTTAATATAAATAGGGTGTACCTGACTCAATTCTGAAGTGTCCACATTTCTTTTGCATGGATGTTAAATTTGGTTACTCTGGAAGTGAGAGACAATTTTACTGGTGTCTTTTGTGATACAGAAAAATGTTAATATTTCTAATCTACATTGCTAGGAAAAATAAAATGAGAGGTATAACAGGAAGAAGTCGTGATATTTTTAAAACACTTTTAGCCTTGGAGGTTGTTACTAAAATCATAGAATTTTTTTCTTAAAAATAAGAATTTTTCAGGTTTAAGAAAGTCTCGTAGAATTTGGCTATGATGAATGGAATTCACAGCAAACAATGACATTTGTGTAGAGAAGGCAGATGGAAAGAGGATTTTAAACAGATCTCATCTTATCTTTGGTATTATGTATATGCCCCATCCTTTTGGGTAGTGGGATGGAGTTAGCATTCTTCATAGTAGCCCATATGGTGCTATCTTTTGAATTTATGAGTAAAATGGCGTTGATAACCCACCGATGTTTTGGCTGTTGCTGAGCAGTGCTTGCTCATTGTCAAGGCTTTTGATTCTCTTACTGTGTAGGCTGGGGATGCAGCTGGGACAGCTGACCCAAACTGGCCAGAGGAACATTCCATCCCATAAAATGTTGTGCTCAGTAATAACCCCCCTGCCCCCAAAAAACAATGTGGGGGGTTTGGTCTTCCAAGGGAGTTATTGCTTAGAAACATAGGGCTTGTGGGAGGTGGTGAGTGGTTGTCTTTGCTTCACGAGTTCGTTCCCTCTCCCCATTTCCTTCACCTTTATTTTCACCTATGAATTTTCTCACTTGTGTTTCATTCTGTCCCTCACCCTATTGTTGGAGCAGTGAGCAAGTGGCTGTGTAGGTACTTAGCTGCTGTCTGGGGCCAACCCACCACAGAGGGTTGCTCCATAATCTTTCAGTAAGAACAGGAAAATAAAAAAGTACCCTTTCAATTTTATAAACGGAATAAGTAAGCATTGGAGAGATCACATGTAATATCCTTAGGCCACTATCTAGATCGCTAGAATTGCCCCAGTGGAGATGCACAGGTCTTACAGCTGGCAGGATTTGGTTTTGTTCAAAACAGAAATATGGGTCATTGTCTTTTTTTGATAGGCTATTATGTCTTGCTCTTTCCCTAGGAAGTGAGATGTAAATATCATAATTCCGTTTCACAAGGCGAGTGAAACAACTGACCCTAGATGTTACGGACGTTAGATAGTGCTAGTTGTATTGGTGTTGAAACAAATCGTATAGGCTTCTTTCCTGTGAATACTTGCGTTATTTCTGTGGTGAACATGCTGGGTTTGGGTATTTTGTATGCTACTGTTGATCAGTGCTTTGTGTTGTTTCCCTTTATTAATAAGTAGGTAAATATCTCCAAATCAAAAGCTTGATGCTGAGTGCATTGATCGTTGGGAAGCCTTTGATTCCTGACAAAAGAGTCTTTCTAGCTGGAAGATGTTTGAAGGAAAAATTCAAGTGAATTTTAAGTGTGTGTGTGTCATCATGCAGCTCATACCAGTTAGTATACCATTAAGAATTAAATTTATTTTTTTAGCCAAAACCATTATTGAATAAACAAGGATGTATTTTGTTTACATTTCTGATAAATTAGAAAAACCACAATTAATACATAATATTGAAAGTATGAGAAAATCTAGGTTTTAAGTATTTTACACACTATGCTGCATGTGGGTTCCTGTTTCTCGTCGAGTCTTTCTGACTTTTGGACTATTGGCCTTGGATGCTGAATTAATTAGGTTGTACTCAAGAATGTATAGTAAAGTGACTCTCACTTCTTTTGATCATAAGGTAATATAAAATAGTAATATAGGCTTGGTTAAGCCTATATTTTATACGTTGGTATAAGCTTATCATTACTATAGTTGATCTTCTGTAAGGTTTGGCAGTGATTCATGAGAATATTCGTTATCATATTAAAAAGAACAAAAACCATTCTCACCTTTTACAAATATGTATGCATTCTTGAAATATATAATTTATCTAGCAGACACAGGAAATTATTTAATATCTTTATGAATTATGAAGGAGAAACGTGGTGATATTGAAGGCAGTTGTGACTTGCACGGTTCTAGACTGCAGGTGACAGTGAAGTGGAAAAGAAATTTCTTTATCCTTTAGTCCTACTGTTATTCCTCTTGCACATGTAGTAGTGGTTGGTATAAAGAGTGAATAAGCTGTTCAAGATAAAATAATAGTGCTGGTAATGACAGCCAGGCACACGGACATTTATGGACCTGTGAGCTGCAATCCCTGCTCACAAAACGTGTCACAGAGACAAAG
Source organism: Microhierax caerulescens (assembly GCA_035590215.1). Lineage (NCBI taxonomy): Eukaryota > Metazoa > Chordata > Aves > Falconiformes > Falconidae > Microhierax > Microhierax caerulescens. Next base: position 29,878,403 of record JAVJGJ010000047.1, on the reverse strand, counting down.
TCTGAAAGCAGCTTGACCTTTGGTCTAAACTGTTGCGGCAGTGGTATGTTCTCTACAGGTTTTGCTTTTGATAGATTTTAAAGTTACCAAATGTTAACTTTAAATGAGCTGGAGGGATCCAAATTGGTGCAAATGAATTATTTGACAGTTTCATGGGGCTATTATGACCTCTTAGACTTAGGGCTTGTCATTAGAAACTCATCAAAATGTATTTATGGAGCTTAATTTCACTGAACTGTCTTGTGTTGTTTTCCTGCTTTTTTTTTTTCTTCTGTGCAATATTAAGCCTTGATAGTTTCTTTTGTATTAGTGAAGTGGCATATATGAAAATTTGAGCATACTCATTGACAAATACTCAATAACAGATCAAAACATGCAATTTAAATTCTGGTTTTTTAACTTGGTATTTTCCTCAAATAAATATCAGACATGTTTACTAGATTAGTGGCTCTTAGCTGGTCTTGTTCCTTTCAGAAATGACACCAGTTGCTGCTTACCATGTGTTTTTCTCTTTTCTTTTTCTGGATGCTGTAAGTATTCCCTACGCAAAGACTGAAAACTGCTATGTCCTTTTCAGGGTTTCAGAGGCTGAGTGATATTTTAAGAGTGATGACGGGTAAGCTTTGCAGTTGCTTGTGGGTTTTGGGGTGTGTCCCCTCTTCCTATTTTCCCCTGTGGTATTTCAGTATTTTGTGTGTTGGGGTTTGCTTTTGATCTGTCTTGTTTAGTTTTCCTTAGACTTCCTAATGGCTCACTGTGTCCTCTTACCCAGCATGCTAGAGGAATCCCTGGAGACTGAGGAAAAAGATGGATAAGTTTCAAAAAGAGATTTAATCAAGCAAACTGAAATGTGTATGATCCAAGGGTTGAATAATTTTTACTTATCTACATTTTGAAATGCATGTTGATGTGACAAGATGACATTGCAGCTGAACTCTTAAAATATTAAGATGGTTTGATTAAAACTTAAAAGGAAGTAACTGGGAAGTCGAACTACTGTCAGTTTTGTTATAGCATATACAAACAAACTTACCAATGTCGTTTTGAGTTTTCAAAAACTCAGATTACCATATTTTACATTGTTGGAATAATTTTAAAACATAATATAATGGAAAACCTCCTGAGTTCCTTTATTTTGTAGCCTTACTAAGATCATGGCAGATAATCTTCCTAGGGGAGAACAGTAAATTCTACTCGTATGCTATTTTATGCTTCCTTTCTTTGATTTACTTTATGTATTCCTGATTTGTTTATTTATGCTTATCTGAGTAGGGCTGTGAGCTGACAACTGACTCAGCAGTAATGGATCAGAATAATCAGAGTAATTTAGCAAAATACCTTTTTTGTTTTTCAACATAAATAAACCAAGTTAATTTATGGGAAAAAGGCATGAGTCATCAACTTGGAGTTCACTCACTAGCAGCCTGCCATCCCACTTTCTCAAGAATATTTTTCTGTGCTTCTTCAAAGGATTTTTTAGATCTCATCCTTCCTCTGTTGTACTGGTGGTCAGGGCAACAGCTCATTTTCATTCAGTTGACAGTGGCTCTAGCACCTGCCACAAGTACAGAGTGCTAGAAGTTAAATCAAGCTCAGTCACCTGGGAGACAGTAATTCAAGCCCTTGTTTTAAGCTAAGGAAGGTGAGCAATGGGATGTTACAGGGCGGAGAGTATGAATTTGTATGTTGAAAGCTCATGGTGTCTCCTTACTCTGTCAGCCCAGGAAGGATGCTGTCCTAGCTGCAGTCTGTGACATCTTTTTCTTCAAGACTTAGCTCACTATTAGACTGCAGAAGACACATCAAGGTGGAAGAGACAAAGAACTTCTTTCCTGTGCTTTTACTTGCTCTCTTGATTGTTGTTTGCTTGTTTGGGGAATTGAGCTGTTGCTGATTCTGCACTCACCCCCCCACCCCCACCCCCCTTTCTGTAGTCATTTGACTGATCCTGGTTAAGACAATCTGAAAACCCTAAAAGATCATCTGTCCTGTATCAGTTATTTAATGAGGTAATTGCATCCAGTTCTTTCCTAATTTTGCTAAAATTCCACTCGCCCCCCAAGATTTCTCATGCAGTCACATTTGCTCTTGCTCTTTTATGCTCGTTCTCTAGTGTGCTCTTACTCTCTTGCACTTGCTATCTCTCTTGCAAGTTGAGTTCTTAGTTGAAATGTGATGTAGCGGGGTAAACGCTGTCAGTTTTGTGGGAGAAGGAGCTGTGTGATTGGTTCATACTGGGCTAAGAAAAAGTTGTTTTGTAGATTGCAGAACACAGGAGGGAGGACATTTGACACACAATGAGAACCCAGCAGCTGGAGAAAGCAGAGAGGCATACTATGTGTATACATTTTATTGTTTTAAACTAGCAGTCTCTCTTCTGCTTGGTGCCATGTTAGTTCCTTTGCACTTCTGGATAGTCTGAGGCAACTTTGTTGCCTGTCATATCTCTGAAGCTCACAGCATCCAGTCTGTCAAAGAATAAGTGATACACACCTGGAGGCAGCTACGGCTAGGGAACAGTATTTGGAAGGTAAAATAAATATCAGTGATGTCCTTGCTGAACTTGAGAACACTCATTAAGCATCTGCTTTAATTTCTCTTTTACTTTGCTGGCATATGAATGAGGATGCAAACTGTCTTGCAGAGCTGCTGTTAATGTATAATATTTAAAAGTGAACAACAAGGTGAACCATGCATACGGTACAGGTTCTTTTTGCTCAAAACATCGGTTAGTCTTGATAAGATCCTTTCAAATGGGGAGACCCCACTGGTTTCCCAGTGCTGCAGTGCATAGCCAATGCAAATTCTGTGAAATATCTCTGAAGACAATGAATATTATCTTGGTTTTCCTCTTGGATATAAGGAGTATTTTACAAGAGAAGTACTGAATACTAAGATACATGAAGAGATTTCCTTTCAAAACTGAGTCGTACCTAGATTTTTCAGTCTTCCTAGTAGCTATAGAGTTTGTGCTTTGTGGATCATACTTGAGATTGATTGCTGTTCCAGTAATGAGGTTAATCTTGCCATTAAAATTAACTGTGAAGCATAATGTTCACTTTAGGCCTATTCTAAAATGTAGGAGTGCATCTACAATGAAAGCAATGTGTTATAAATAGTAGTTCTGCAGTTATTTCTGAATCATCATACACAGTGTTTTGGATTTCCCTGGTAACACATACAAGTAGGGGTTTTGTTTAAATCTTTTCCTCCTTGTCCTCCTTACATTGTGCCAGACTTGGTTTGTCCTGAATCAGTAATACAACAGAGGAAAATGCAATAAAAGTCAAAACCCTCTCACATCATGCCCTTGTTTCAAACTTCAGGCAAGCAGAAAAGAATTGTATTCCAAGTCCTAAAACCAATACTTTGAAAAGGTTTCACATACTTGGACCAGAAGAAGAAACAGAAAATTGAATTTTAAAGTATTTACAGTGAGCTCAGTACTATGTAACATAACCCTTATGCTCTAGAAACGTGTTTGTTGATGCAGTGAAGTTATGAGCCAGCCTGTGTCACCTTCCTTCAGGGCTGTGGTCCCTGGACCATTTGTGTTTGATAGTATAGTCAGAAAGGAGACCTGGCCCCCTGGTTAACCTCCCAGACATAAGTCTGGCTGGATTCTGCTGTGACAGTCAAGTCAGTCATGTGTTTTATCTGAAGACCAGAGTTTACAGAAGCTGTGTAGGATTCATCAAGAGCATTCTCTTAATGCTTTGTTCATCTCTAAAGCTTGTATGGGCAGTGGAATGAACGGACTGACCACTGTCCTAAAGTTCTCGACATAAGCTTAGGAAGTTTTGTTTAAACCTATTCTAGTCGAGTATTTTTTTTAAATTTAGAATTGATGTAAAGAACTGCAACCTCATCGAGTACATTTTGGCCTGTATACAAAATAGTCTAAAACTCTCTTTTAGTAAGCACTTTGTTTTCATTTGTAACCCGTAGTACAGAGTTTCAAGGAGATCTGTCAGGGATCCCTGTAGAGATGACTCCTCCCATTTATCAGTTTAAATGGTGCTAGAAAAAGTACTCCTGCTCATAAGTCAGGTATTACTTCAATATTTTAAAACTAATTCTGGTGTTTCAGTGAAAAACTTGCTGCAGGACCCCTCACAATACATCCAAACAGGGAAAGGGGGAGGAAGCTGGAAGTGCTCGTAGGAGTAGTGCTAATATGACTGCAGTACTTGTGCTGATCTTAAAGGTTTTAGGTCACCTTTCATAATGACAGAGCTTTTGAGTAAGTCACAGACATGTATGTTGTGTGAACTCACTTTGGAGAAAAGAATTATGTAAAAAAAAAAAAAATGAAAAGTGCAAATTATTTCAGTTAAGGAATAAACATATAATAATATATGCAATGCAGGGAAAGCTAATAAGCTTCTTAAGGATAATCTCAGTGTCATATGGTTTGTTGGCCCTGGCCCCATCTGAAGGGCATGGACTCATTCTACATTCATGGTTGTACTGCACCATTTCTCTTGTTCCACTTGGGAATTATGCTTTTGTAGAAAAAGATTTTGGCAGTTTACCGTGTTCAGTTCAACTTCATGGCACATGCAGCGTTGATTCAGAATTACTGTGTGCGACCGGGCCATTAATGCAGTATGATTGCCATTGGCTTGATAAGTTTGAGATACATAGAAAATTATGACATAAGTATTCCATAATGCTCATGTAGAAATCCTGCATGGAAATACAGGTAAACACCACATGTGAGCCTCCTAAAGGTAAATGAATGTCTGAGATAGTGAAAAATAAGATCTGTTCAGATTGTAATGATGGATATGTGATTAGCATTAGTTTGTTAGATTCCCATTATACTTCAGAAAGACAATTTTAATTGATTCTTATGAAGCACTGTATTTTTTTTTGTTAATTGTTTATATTAAATGCATGGTGAGGTTAATCATCTGCTCAGTTGATTTCTTAATATCCTGAGGGATTTTTGCTGTTGTTCTTTAAATATTTGCTTAAGCAGTAGTGCTAGAAATAAGAAACAAAAGACATTTTATCTTGAACAGAAACAGTGCAGTGATTTGAATTTTGCATGTTTCTTCTTTCTCAGCAGTTATTTTCATTAACACATTTCTTTATTTTAGAGAAATTACTGCCAAATATGCCTAAATTGCACAGCTAGTGATTAACTCCAGGGTAGTGAAGTTAGACAAACAAAAAACCCCAAACCAAAACCCTCTGAAAGTTAATAGTCAAGATTTTTTTTCCATATCCATTGACCTTTTTGAAGGTTTTTATTCTCTGTTCTGCTGCCTGATTACTTAGGGATTCACTGAGCAGTTTCCTTGAAGGCTATTCTTTCTGCTAGCCATTGGCATGAAAATGCATCTGTCTGAGTGAGACCTCTTTGATCTTCAGAGAGCTTTGTAAAGATAGATTAAAAAGAAAGCTATCAGGCATTTTTCCCAATGAAAATCCTGCCTGTGATTTCAAGTCAGATAGTGTTTAGGGGAGGTTGGTTGGTTTGTTTTTTAGCAAATTGAGACTTGGATTTGTGATCATAGCTAGCTTCTTTTTTTTTTTATTTATTTTTAAAACAAAACCTGAAAATACATGAATGTGTATGGTGCCTTTTGGAAAGAAAAAACAAAAAAAAACAAACCAGCCCTCTGTGAGACATAGTTAAAATCCAGAGGGATGATAAATCTATTACCGTCTGGACAAAATTGTGTTTAAAAACACTTGCAAGGTGCTTGATTCCAATAAAGTATTTAAACCAGAATATGTCTCTAAGTAATCTGAATTAACTTTATATTGAGGTACTGATGTTCAGATAAACCAGAATTTTCTCTTGCAAGTGAAAAAAAAAGTCTGCTATGCTTACAGACTAATGATAATCCCAAAAAATTAAAAGATACATTAATTTACAGCTCTGTACCTCAACTACATTTAATTTGAAGATGTGGGTTTACATTTTTTTTCCTTTGAGACCACGTATTTATATTGAAATTTCAAATAATCTGTGTTCCTGTTTTAGACCCCTGAAATCAGTCCCTTTGCAGTCAGTAGTTGTGAATATCTGCTGGGGCTGGGTGGGAGGGGAAGGATTTTTAAAGTAACCTAACCATTTGTTTAGTGTTCGCCAAGGCATAAGCAGCAGAAATGCATTGTGATTTCCAGATATGATGGACTTAATAGTTATAATTTGTAAATAGGTATTTTTCATACAAAAAAAATTCCCCAAATTTTATTACAGCCTATGTACTTTAGACTTAGTAAGCCATTGTTGCAACGTACCCCTACCAGTCAGGTATCGGTTTTGCATTTCATTTGAGTGTTGGAACCTGCAGTTGTGCTGTTCTTGAGACACTTGGTCTGTGTGAAGCTGAAATGTCATTTCCCCCCGATTCTGTTGATACCTTATTTATCACCATTTCTTCATTATTATATTTTACTGTTAATACTGATAAGATCAGAATATCAGTTGCTGCTCTGTCTCAGAAAGATAAATGAATGCAACTTCTTGAGTGTAAAGAGAGGCACAAGAGCTTCGTTTAAGGTTTACCAAAAGTAATAGTTTAAGACAGTGTATAAAATCAGTTTGGGTGTGTATAGGCCATACCATTTGATCCAGTTCTTTTCTGAGTCCATGTGTATCAATTTGAGTTTGGTTATCTTCCAACAGAATGCCTTAATCAACTAGCTGTAGGCTGTTTTGCTTGGTGGCAAAATGGTCTCACATTCTAAAGGCTATTTTTTGGTAAGACCTACTTCCCCCAGCATCACGCATGTATACTAAATGTGGATGCAATATTAACAGGAACAGTCTTAGTAGAGCTAGAGAAGGAGAATACCACAGTCAAAGACTAGGTTTTATCTTCCTGCTTTCATGCCATATATACGGAGTTTTAAAATATTCTCCATTTATTTTTCTGACAAAACCAATGTAATTTAATTGGTGAAATTAATCAACTGACTTATCAGTCCCTCTAAATCATTAATAACTCAAAACACTCTTTTTTTGGTACTAACTTCAGGGGTGCGCTGTTACCAATATTTTCCATTTTGATGAAGAGTTACTGAGATTTTGAAGAGGAAACAGTTTTATAACAATAGCTGTATTTCCTTTTATTTCTCTGAGTTTGTTGTAATACAGCTGCAGGTTAGGGAAATCTGATGAATATTATTTGCTGAAAGGAGTTTTTATTCTACTATATTACAGGTTTTATTGTCATTAGTGTTACTAATTAGTTAACACAACTATTTTGATTTTTGTATATAAGTGCTTATTAATTATTTTATCATGAGAAAAATGAGTGGGGTCCAAGTGCCCTATTAATTCATTTCAGCCTGAAAAATTTTCTTATAATTAGTTTGGCAAGAGGAATGAGTGAAATTAGCTACTAATGAGAAGATAAGTATAGTAATCTTTTCATGATATAAAACTGTGATTGTCAGTAGGTAGTAATACAAATCCAGAGTATATTTCATGGGACCTTACTTCTTTGTG
>JAVJGJ010000047.1:29796671-29870832 GCA_035590215.1 Microhierax caerulescens | reverse complement strand
TTGTATCTCCAGAAGTTTATTTTATAATTCACGAGATGAAGCATAACATTACTCATTTGTCTCACATGTAAAATACAAAGTGCATGCTTATCATGTCCCAGTCTCTATCACTGACTGCTAACCCTCCAGCCACAGATACTGATAAGTTTTTGCTAATTAGAGAGTCATTAATGAAGTAAAGAATATGAGCAATTAATTATGGCTTGTTTTAGTAATCCAAACAAAAACTTAATTGCATAAATCTGTCTTGTACTTTCAAGTTTTGACATCATATTTGTGAAACATGGCAAGAGTGTCAACACATTGTAAGTAGCAGGTGTGACCTATACAAGTTTTTCTCATGTTCAGTTGCAAATTGCTTGACTTGTGATACACAATGATATATTAATGGCTTGTTAAAATCCACTTTTTTTGTGTAAACAAGAACTTCACATTTCCTGTTCTGGTTCGTTCTATTTGCATCATTTATCTGGTGAGGTTTATGAGAAGTAATTTGCATGTTTGTTTTTTTTGTTTTTTTTTTTTTCATTATACAGATGTACGAGTTAAAACAGTGCTATGTAAACACTTAAGCCAGGGGTCCTCAAACTACAGCCCGTGGGCTGGATATGGCCCCCCCTGGTCCTCAACACGGTATTTACAGACACCCCTCCCTGCCAGGGGTTGGGGGGGAAACCAAGCAGCCGCAGATGACTGCCTGCCACTTAATCTGCGTGCTGGCCCCCTGTTCAAAAAGTTTGAGGACCCCTGATTAAGCATTTCCTCACTTTCCCCACTTCAAATCTGAATGTATTGTTCCTATACATAAGAACTACACATATTGTGTTTTTCTGCTCCTTTTCCATCTAGTTCTCTATGGTAAAATAAGCCTTCATGCTGATTGCCTCTTATTTGTATTACTCTAAATTTCCTCATGCTAAAAAAAACCAACAAACAACCACCAACAAGCAGTTACCATTCCAAGAAATGGAATTGCGATCAATTCTTTTTTAACTCTATTAGCTGTGCAGTGGGAACTCAGCTGAAGTGTACCCTTCTGTGCAAATAATGCTCCATTACTTCTCCTAGGTAGCACCAGGTATTTCTTCATGGTGTAGTTCACTTCCACTAAAGCTACTGTCAACTAGTGAAGTGTACAACTGCTAATATTTAATGGAAAGTAGAAGAAAGATTGTCCGCGGGTAGGACCTTGTTCAGAATACAGTGAAGCTTTCTGGATGCAGGAGCAGCTGTGAAATAGCTTTTTAGATGCTGCTTGTTGTAGGGTGGCTGGCAAGGCAGCTTGTGGTATCAGCTTTTTTTTTTTTTTTTTGTTTGTTTGAAGGAGAAAGTATGCTAGGGATTTGCAGCTAGAATAGCTTGCACAGAACGATATTGCTATCCATATATTTTGTGTGTGCTGTCTACCGGGTTCAGCCCGCTGTTATGCCAAAGTAATAATGCCAGCCCCTCAAATTAAAATAGCCTTTCTGATGAATAAACGTGATATGAGAGGTTGCTGTGAAGATATTGCTTGATATTGTTGGATGAATTTGTAATTATACTTTTTAAATTAACTTTGAGGTAAAAAAAGGAATAACTTTTGTATGGTGTTACAAATAAGCTAGAGTGATGTGATTACGCTAAGGAATGCTAAGAAGAACTTGTAACTTTTTCTCATGCTCAGAACTTTGTGTATATCTAGGATACACTCTCAAATGTATATGAATGAGTTTTCTCCCATAAATTGGGTGCTTAAAAGGACTGCAGTAAGGGTGTAAATATTTAAAAACTATTTTGAGGCCATGACACATTGGTATTAACTTCAAACATCTGGAAGGGATTTATACAGCATGACAATACCGCACTTAGTCAAATTATTAACCTTACTTTTGTTACTAACTGATTAAGACACAAGGGAGGAAGATGTTCTTATCATTGCACAGTCATTCTTCAGAGCAGGATTTCACACTAAATAGCTCAGGTAAGAACGAGACAGCTTGTTCTGAAGTGAATGCCCAGAGCTGTCATAGGATGTTGGTAATGTCCTTGAGAAAATGTCTTATGCATCAGTCCTTCACTTCAAAAATTCTCTTTCCAAACAGTACTGTACATTTTGTGTCTGCTAGGTATTGACACTGGAACTCCTGACAGGAGTTTGTTGATTTGGGGGTTATCTTGGTCAAAGACCTAGTAAGTCTGATTTTTTCTTCAAAAAATCATTGCACTTCTACATTGTCCTGAGTTTGAAGAAACAGATTCTGAAAATTAGTATCTAAATATCTAATAGTATTTCACTAAGCATTCCGTAGTTTGATAATTTTGATTACTAAACAAAAACCTTTTTTTTTTTTTTTTTTAAATGAAAGGTAGGGAAAATTATAGAAAAGCAAATTCTTTTTAAATAAAGTCATATCCGGTATTTACCTGGTAAGTATAAACTGATGAAGATGAAGAAGGGGTATTAAGCCATGAATACTTAGTTAGGCATTAATCTGTCTTTTAGCCAGAGGTGCACAACAGAAGCTTTTGCAAAAGTAAGAAGTCACATAAGATGTTTTCTTACATGAATATACTAAGCAGGACGCTTGAAAAACATCCTGCCATTAAAGCCAATTATATCTATTGGGTATGAAGCAACAAAAGGTTAATATACTTAAAGGCCTAATTGCTGGATGGTTTCTTGTAAATGCTGTTATTTTTTTGTTTGTATTGATGGAATAATCAAGAATTATATATGATGCTTTTCCTTCTTGTTTGTATTTTTTTCCTTCTGATATTTGGGTTTAGGCTCCAGTTAGCTGTGAAGTCTGCCTTCAGTGAAATTACCACAAGCATAGTGTGGACTTGTCAGTAGCTACTTAATTCCATAGCTACTAGGCTGCCTTAGCTAGGCTTAGTAACTGAGATACTAAATGGCTCTTAAAGGGACTAAGAATAATTTAGGTTAATATTCCTCCTCATCAAATGTCAATTAGAGGAAAGAATAATGATTCTGTTTACTTCTCTCTACTGTTCCCCCTTATCTTTCAGAGGACAGCGGTCTGTCTTGCTGAGGTGTTTAAAGATGTTTGCTACTTTCTCGTGTTATCACTTCCCAATGTGAAAATAAGTATTGTACTATTACTTTTATAGACTGTTTGTTTGCTTAGTTGAATCTAAAGAAATTATTCTAAGTTGTCGTGATTTCTTTGCCATCTGGGAAAGAGGTCTTGTAGACCATATTTTTAAGTCCTAATTTGTTTGTTCCTAAACACCAAAAAAGTTCACAAGTACTTATCCCTAGGGAAAATAAATGTTTCTGCAGTTACTGTCCCTTTTGTATTTGCCAAGCTCCATTCCCCAGTTAAAGTCTGTCTCCCCTTTCTCCTTAGAAAGTAAACCACTTGGAAGAGCTGCTGCTCTAAAAAATCCATTGGGATAGGATGGTCTTCCCAAGCAGCCAGACCCAAACTTGTAACTGCCAGCCATTCAAGAAATACCACACCATTGCCCTCTGCAGATTTGAGCTAAAACAAAGCAGTATTCAAAGCAGGGTTGTGCAGTATATCTCCCAGTACTCCTTTGCTGAAGCTGCAGAGCAGATTGATGAATAAATACAGCAAGGTGAGTATCAAAGACATCCTGTATATTTAGTTTACCAAATACAAATGAAAGGTAAGATAAGGATATGCCTATGCTACAAATAGGATCTGACTGGCATCACAAGCTGTAAAGACTTTTGGGGTCCAATTTAAAAGTAGCTAACTTCAGAGTCTAGTCTAGCCATAGATAGCTATAGCAGCCCAATATTCTGCATAAGATAGCCACCAGAGTATTTCATAAAGTTCCTTCACAGATTTTCCGAATCACAGCAGCTTTGCATTCCTGTGGATGTGCTCCCGTGGGTATGCTGTTGGTGGTACCTAAGACTGCAATTTAAAGCTGTGCTCACATTCAGCACTGCAACACTAATACACCTGTATTGCCAAAGTCCTTTGGCATTTCAATTACAGCTTGTAAATCACCTTCTAACTTTGCAAAACTAAGACACAGGCTATGGAGAAGTCCCTTCAGTAATGTTGGAAGCAGTGTTTCCTCCCCAGATGTGTTCTGCTTCAACACAGTGTGCTGTGCTTTGCCCACCTGCAGACTGTCTGACAGATCAAGCTGTTTGCTTTGTCCTGTAACCTTTCTGAAATTTTGAGATTCCATCAGTCTTTTATATATGATTAAGTTGCTCATTTATCAAGCGGTGTTTCGGGATTATACCTGCTGAATGTAAGGGAGTAAGGTTATTGACTGTACAAAATAGTCTTTTCTTTTACATTTCTGTCTCCCCTGCATATCTTAAGTATCCCCAACCTCTCCATTTAATAAAAGTTAAACTATCTTTTGTGTATGAACCACATCTCTCCACTTATGAATGAGTACTAAACCATTTTTCTTTGTTCATATATCACAGAAAGTATTTTTTTCTTAAATTCCAGCTTCACTTCTCAATCCTGTGGAGAGAACTATATTAGGAAAGCAACTCAGAAAAGAATAGCGTTTCCCCTCTGCAAAGCTTTTTGTGGTTAATACCTACTGAGGAATTGAAATAATTTTAAGAATTTTTTCTGAGCATAAATGAGTAAATGTAAACCGTATTTCTACCTTTTAGTTAGACGCTTTATCTTAATATTGATAGTTTGTCTACTACTTAATATCCTCTGACCATTATGTAGGCCTGGACGGTGACTTAAAACTCTTGAGGTAGGAAACAAATAACACTTTTATTAGTGTTAGTGTTAGTATTATTAGTGTTAGTGTTAAGCAGAAATGGGACAACAAATGAAACAATGTGTTATATTTATGGTCATTAGAACTACTTTGTGTTAACTATATGGAAACAGAAAAATTCTGTCTTTATCCCTGCTTTATATTGCATTGATGATTAATGGAAATATGAAGAGGAAACATAAATTTTTATATATGTCTAATTATGCCAAATTATGAAGTAGCTATTTTGAGTTATTTCCAAAATAAGAGCAGAGAAAGTTAAACTGCAACTTTAGCAAAATGACTTCAAATCAGTGGCCATAATTGTGTGAAGCAGAAGCTTCATTTGGTAATAAAAATCAGCATGAAATGTGTTTTTTCTTGTTCTCAGTTCTTAACCACTCTTAATGCATGAAAGTGGCAAGCAGAAGTGTTTTCTGCAGAAGACTTGTGTAGTATGGAGCCCTCAGCATATTATCCACTTTGTTTAGACTTTGAGTTGCACTTCAAAGCTATAAAATTGAAGGAAAACCTTTCTGCTGAATTTAACAAGAGTTGTATTCTGCTATAGTTTTCATAAATTCCTTTGAGTGGCTTTCATGCTCTACCTACTTTCAGTGGTTCACTGTGATGTCTGCCTTTACTTATAGGAAGGTGTTAGTGAGGCATTCTATGTTTTGTATCCTCAGTACTTTAATTTGTTAATCATCATCTTCTCTCCCTCTACCCTGCTCCCATGAAGACTCCTTAGACTCATCTGTTAATTTAGTGGATGCATGGAAGCTCTTCAGAAGGGCATAAATTTAGCAGGATGTATCAGTGGAAAGTCTTTTGTTAATTTTAAAATGGTAAATTTAAATTTTACAGAGCACAGAACTTGAAAAATTTGAAAATGTATTATGACTGCTAACTATAAGCAATTTTATGCCCTCTGCTTTTATTTATGAACAGATATATATCTGCTAATTCTATATACAAAACAAGTGTACAGCAAGAAGCAGTCAATATCTAGTATTATCTTTAATGCCAGACTAGGGACTGAGAGACACATTAGGGCAAGAACTTCAGATATTCTATTATCAAAACCCAGGGCTCTGGCATCCTATAGAAGTTCAATGATAAAAGATGTTGTTTTTTAACCTTTTCATTGAGAAACTGGCTACCTCATACCTCTTTTAAGGCAGTATGAATAAAGCAATATAGACATATAAATGCATTAGAAGGGATTCTGTTGACTGACAGAGAACTTGAACACTTTCTGGTTTGCTTGAATGACATTTCTTCATTCCACCCAGATACTTTAAGCTTTGTTTAAAGTCAGTGGAATGAACAATACTGCTGATCTAATTCAGCAACAGATAATTTTGTAAAGAAATTTACAACTTTCTGAAGTTTAACTGAAGTGTTGCTATAGTTTTTTCAGACAAGTCAAAAAGGATGCGCAAGTCTCTTACAATTTTAGTAAGTGAAATGTAGATGATATGTTCTAACTAAATGGAGATTTACATGTCCATGGAAGAAGAAAATTGTCTTGGCAGTGCTGTTCTGCTGGGACCTCAATACTAGGCCCTCAGAATGTGTTTTCCTGAACAACATGCTATTTTCATTATCAAGGAAGAAACCAGCTGAACATAGAATAAGACTTAAACAATAATTTAGACTTTGAGATTAGGACAGACACTGAATAGCCTTTTCTAGCTCACATATTTCCTTTGGAACTGTCTGGTTTGCATGTCTTGCAGTTTAACAGTCATGTTTTATTACTTATTATGAATCTAATAAATTTGCAGTATCTGAGAAGTTTTGTATTGCAAACACATTCAAAATTGAAGGTGCCTACTTTGCTATTAAAACCATATAGTTAAATAAATATATTGCAATTGGAAACACACATAAAACATTCACTGTTAGCTAAGCAGAGAAATACTTCTGTGGGTTTTGAACAGTAATATTACACCCATATACTTATGAAGTGTAGCTCTAATTTTCTTCAGTTGTGGTGAGAACATTTATTAATGTCAGAGGATGCATAGTACTAATTTTTTGTTTTCATTGTTTCTTTTGTTCTTTGAAACAATGAAGAAAACATGAATGGAAAACCATTTTATTGAGTAATTTACTGTATGTAAATTATGGACTAAGTGTCCCATTCAAATAATCTTTGAATATTTTAAGGTATTTTTGTGGTAAATTATTTATTAGTACTCAGGCTATTTGACAACATAGAGCTACTTATTCTAAGCCATATCTTAGGGAAAAAAAACAACCAGGTTTTTTTTCAGTTGAGTCGTATCAGTTCTGTTATTTTTAACTACGGTATTAAGGAAGCAAAGTAAGACCTTAAATGAGGTCACCAGGAAAGAAAAAAACAAAACCAAACCAAAACAAAACCCAGCAGATTAAAATCTGCTATAATTTGGTGCATATAAGCAAACCTGGTATTTAAACACCAAAGAAAACATCTGGGTGTTTTCAATCCTTACTTGAAGACAGTTTGTTTTAGTACTTGGTTTTAAAAGTCTTTTAACTTTCTCTAATTTTTTTTCCTTATAGTGATGCAGTGTGTGTATCATCTTCTATACAGCAGCAGAAATTATGAAAGTAATATAACTTTGTAATCATTGCTGTTCTAGAGTGAGTTTCTGGAGCAGCAGGAGAGATTATTTTACAAGTGGCTGTTCAATGCCAGTTATGATATAGCAGGAACTTGCAATTTCTGTCCCCTTCAAAGAGATGACATTTAATTATGATAATAACTTTACTGATAGCTGATACACAGTATGGTGTGCATTAAAATTACACTGTCTGTGAGAAATTACATCAAAATGTTGTTTGAAAATACAAGGAAAGAAAATACCTCCCCAAGGGAGAAAATTGTTAGAAATTTCTTTTGACTAAAAGGGTAATACAGCAGTTTTATTTCTTGTATCTTTCTGCAAAGGTGGTAAAAGATAATTTGACAAATGCTGTCAAATGTGGTAACCTCATCTAATTCCTTCACTGCACATCTTAATCCCTGATGCACTCTCCTCAAATAGATGGGCTGTGAGTATGGGGAGTTTCAGATGTGACGCCTTTGCAGCAGTTTCTCACTGACAGATGCAGTGACCTTATCACACAGACAGCTCTATCCAGTGTGACAGGCTAGCCATCTGGCTTGTATTGATCATAATTGATTTAAAGAAAGTGATCCTCCAAAGCTTGGTACTGTTAAACCCCACAGCTAAATAGATATTTTATTTGGAGACTTTAACCTTTAGGGTGTTTTTTTTCTCTCATTTCAGTCTCATTTGTAAAACATAATCTGAAGATGTGTCTTCTGGTGGTAGAATGCTATTGTCTTTACAAAATATAGCTATAAATGTCTGAGGCAACTAAAATTCCAGAAAGATAAGAACAGAACTGGAGTTCACCACGGTTGAGATAGCAAATAACTGTTCACTGGTCCTGAAGAGCGACAGGGTCTTTTCAACAATTTAAAATAAAAATAATAAAAACAAAAATTATACAGTTCTCAAACTCTCACTGTTTTCATGTAAAATTTATAGGTATGTAGATACTTCTGTCTACAACCTACCAATTTCTTGTAGTATTTCAATAGCTGTAACTAACAGGCACAAATTGGCTGAATATTCCTGCATGTTTTTCTATTTCTTTTTCAAACCAGAAAGAAATAAATGATTTTTAGTTGTAATGTTGTTTACAGTTGCAATACATTTGACGTTAAAAATTGGTAATTTATTTTATCTTTTACATTTGTAAGTATGTTACATAACATTTTATTAGAAAGGTACTGCTTTTAATAAAGTATAAATCTTACACTAGAAATTCTGCAGCATAGTAGTACAAAGACGGTCACAGAGAGGCCATGTAATGCTGAATAGAGAAATTATCTCTGTTCTGAAATACACCTAAGCAGTAAAGAAGAACTAATTCATTGCGAACTAAAAATCTGTGGTCTCCAGGGGCTGTTACTTTTGTATAGTGATGCTGTACCAGAGGTTTGCCAAAGAAACTGGGAATGTGGTGTCTCGCTGAAGTAGCCGAGCAGCCAGCATAGTTCAAGAACTGGATGGGCATGGGGGCTGAACTGTGTTTTCATTCATTTCATTTCTTCAAGTTCACCAGGAGGACAATTCTAAGGAAACTTGCAGGTTGTGCTCTTTGTACCTCTTTTGAGCATGAGGTTTAACATCCAGGGGTGTCAGTTCAGCACTTTTCAGAAATTCCAGAGGGAAGATTTTCAGAATCACATAGGGAAGACCCAACTCTCCTACCTTTTGAAAATCTGTGAGAACTGGAGAGGGACTTGAGCTATGTGATACTGTGGTGTGTGATAGAACTGTTGGAAGGGAGGATTTTTGTCTCAAACATTTTGAAGCAGAATAACTTAATACTATGTGTCATTTGTCTTAATAATGTTTTATGTGTGGTCTCAATGGAAAATTCTTAAATGACTTCTATATTTTAAAGGGGTCATTAGTCAACTGTGTAGAGGGAACAGTTCAGGTTGGATGAGGAATGGATAGCTCCAGGTTGAATGCAAATAGAAATTAAAGCATTGATGCCCCCCTAGATTCCCAAAGAATTTAAGAGTCATAGGGTCCACAGATAAAACTTGCAGTTTGTATGATACTTTGCAGGACCAAGTCTGTTTGGAAGGGAGGGATTTCGGGGAGTGTCGCGGTTAAGCAGCCTGGATGCCTAGCTTCAGGTTAGGGAATTAACGGAGTTACTCTGAACACTTTACTCTCTGGATTGAATGACTAGGGCACATATTGAGAATTTAAAGTGCAAGTAATTAAGCAAGCATTAATTGTACGTTATTAGGCTGTGGCTGAATCAGGATGAAGGTGACAATTACAAAGCACCCTCTGTTCTGAAGCTGATGAGCCTGAATATAGCAGTGCTGGCAGACAACCCTGAGAGGCTTGTGTCCTGAGCTTCAGATAAACATACCATATATTAATTCACGAGGATACCACCCTTTTACAAAGATCTCTCCCCCGCCCCCCAGTTTTTTAATGTGTGTCAGTTTCTAAAGCTTAATTTTTTCAGTCTCATCCAAAAAATCATTATACAGTTCTTTTGTTGCTGCTTAATATGTTCCTTGGGATACAGTTATCTGGGACATCTCTGGAAATGTTGTTTATCTTAACCAGTATGAAAAGGGAGTATAGATAGTCCTAAAGGACATAATTTTGAGAGCTGTCGTAAGGCTTCTTACAAGTGTAGGCAAAATGCACTTATGCAAAACCAAAAGTTCTTTGCAGAGGAAGGTGGGTAGTTAGAGATAGGTGATCTCAGTGGAGTTTTAGAGTGGGTGTGAGGAGTCAGATGGGATATTAAGATGCTGTCAAAAGAAAGAAGAAACATGGGAAATCAAGAGTCAGATTATGAAGACAGTGGGAACAGAATATTGTGCTGCAGGTGTTTATTGGTGTGCAGGAAAGTATGCATTGCTGCACGGCTGATTGCTGCCTCTTGCTAAGGAAAGTGGTCAGGGTTTCACAAACTGATAGTATCTTACATTCCCCAAAGCAGTCAGTTGCTAAATGTTACCTATTTTGCCTAGGCCAAAAGTCACCTCTAATCAGAAGTCTGTGCTACTATATTATAGGTATGACAAAAAAGGAGCAAGGGTATTGACTGTATCCATGTATTTTAAGAAGAAAATGTGTAGACATCTGAAATTCTTAAAAGGCAGTAACAGAAATTTGCATACTGTGGTGTCAATAGGGATGGTATCAAAGGGAATGATACTGGAAAAAAATGTAGAGTAAAACTTGCAAGTCAAATATAAAAACAGTAGCAAACCAGAATGAACTAGTATTAGATTTTGAGGTGGCTTGATAGGCTGGAAGAAAAGCATTTATGTAACTTGAGTAAGAAAGGTTTTAAGGAGATTATTTAAAGTATGAAAGGCAGACCAGATACCAAAGGTCTTTGTAAATCTTCTAATTGTTTAGATTTTATTTTTTTTTTTTTTTAATGAAGATGCAAGACTGGAGGAAAACTTAGCTGTGGGTAAAGAGAAATAAGAGTACCTTACGATGTCCACTTTCTGAAGAAGGTTATACATGCCTCCTTGTGGAAATTACTGACATTACTCATTTATCTAAATAGAGTTAATGAGCATGTAGGAAGGCACTCTTATTGTCCTCAGTGTCTGATAATTGCCTGTACTCAAGGTTCTCTAGTTCTGTGAAGCTTGGAACTAATACCCCCATGCTGTGACATTTTGTTTTGATTGTGCTGTATCATCAGATTAACCATTAAATTGGCTATTGAAAAAAGAGTAGAAAAATATTTTTTGAAATTCTTTTGCAGAAAAGCATTCTTAGTCACAGGGAATGGATAGTTTAATGTGAAATGCACATAGAATATCCAATGGGAGCATTAAATAAAAACATCAAAATATGCCAGTTTGCCTAAGAGGAAGAGGATGGAGATTTCTCTAGAATGGTTTAAAATGTTTGTGTTATGCAGGTTTTTCTTGTACAGATCATACAGAATGAAAAGTTCAGGGAAAGTTATGTCTTTCACTGTAACAGACCATACAGTCACCAAAAGTAAAGGTAAGAGTTTTAATCTGCTTTGAAGCAAGATGCTTGCTTACTTGTACAAGAATGAAGTCATCCAAGTATCTTGAAGATCTTACAGAATCAAAGTTTGGAAAATATAGCTCTAGGAAGATGGTATTTTTTCAACTACTGTTGATTTAACTTATGTTTGTCATGTAAATCAAATGTTTTCATATTGATTGGAATTACTGCCTGGAGAGGTTTGTATTAGGTATTTAAAGTATCATCACATTTTGATTAATAATATTGATAAAAACAGGCTTTGCTTGTTTGAAAATTAATATTGCTCTTTACTCTTACTTAAATCTGTAATGACATCAGAGAAACTAAGGTAATTTGTATCACTGAATCACCTTGATTCTAAGCAATAACCTGAAATTCCACAGCAGTTTGTAGGATTATCCAAAATAATGCTATGCCATACATTTCAAGAGCAATTCTACTTAATTGCCTGACTCTGGCTGAATTTCAAACAGAAGCTGACTCTGTGTATGTGTTGCAGGCTTGATGTAACAGGTGGGTCTTGTCATCCTACTGATCTGATTATTTGTGGAAAGTTACTGCATAATTGTTTTGAAGTAGAAAATTAACAGCCAAGAGAGCCCATTTGTGCCAGCCTTCCCACTCTTCAATTTTGGTTCCCAGCATTTTGCATTTGTAGCCAGTTTTTTCGCGCAGTTACAGTATTGCTACTTATCTGAAAAATTACTGGCTTTTACTTCTCAGACTGAATACACTGTAGATTACTTTAAAACTTGTAAGAGTGAAAATTATTAGGTAAAAGCTAATGATTTATGAGATGACATCCTTTTAAAATGGCTTTTAGTAATTTTAGATGCATACTATTTTAAATTCTATGCATTTTGTTTTTGAAAAGGCACTTACCGGGTTTTACAGTTTATTTTCAGAGATAAATAAGTATTGATAACATTTAATGAAGATTACTCACTAAATGTGTGTTTGGTAATGATTCATAAGTATTTTTGGAAACCTGGGCCATGTCTGACTTTCTTCAAAAATGTTGAGATCACTGGGTATTGTAATCACTTTCAGGATCACTAACTCACCCTATTTTAAAACAAGTTCTTTAACTGCACAAGAAAAGATATCATCACAGGTTTGGGTTTTCTTTAGTCTTACTATTTTTCAGTTGCTTATTACCTTGTCTGGCTGAGTTTTAGATTTTTGACTAATGAGTAATATGAAGTCTTCTGAAAATTAGTAAGTTCTTGACACCGTGTTGAGTCACAGTGTAAGTTTTTTTGGGCAATATATGCTGACCAGGAATTTAAAGCTTTAGGCATTGGTTGGCGGGTTGTTGGTTTTTTTGTTTTGTTTTGTTTTAAATATAAAGTTTTATGTATGAAATTATGAGTGCATAAAGATCCATTCTTTCAAAAAACCCACACATAGCCTGCATTATAAGTCTTGTTTTCCTACAATTCCAGTATTGCTAGTCATGTTTAATTGTTTTGGATATTGATGGCATTGTTTCACCTACCATGTTGAATTTCTGGTAATTAAAATTACAGAGCATTGTTGGGAAACTTACTGCAATCATGTCCTCACTTGCAAATGATGAATGCATATAAACTAAAAATATTTAAATGATACGTAATTGCTAGGTTCTTGACTCAACAATTTAGCTAGCTCTAGGGAGAGGGAATGAAAAAGGAAAAATGTTCATTAGGGCTTAGGGATTCAGCTTGGTGTATTAGAAGGAATTGGATTATTCGGTTTACAGTGTTCTTAACAGATTCAATTTCAGCCAGAGATAATTGAAGTGTCGTCAAAGCTGTGTGCATCACTAAAACATACAGAAAGACATACTCCCGTGGGTTCAGTAAAACAATATAGAACAATGTGGAGTAGCTTTTCAGAGATTTAACTGCCATTATGTTGAGCCTGCTTTTAAAGTATATTACAGCAAACTTAGATGAATGCTTTCCTGTTGTAGTTTTCAGAGAATGAATGTTTAGATTGTTTTCTTTCATTGTTGAAGGAATCTGTTTAACAAATTATTATTGTTACATCTAATGCCAAAACTTGGGACTTTCTAGCAAAAAATCATCCATGTTTCTGATCAGTGTATTTCTAAAATTCTCCCATTTTTTTTCTTAGCATTCCTTATAAAGGCAGATTTGGATTTTGAAGCCATTTTTTAACACAGTGAATGACACCAGTGATAAAAGTATAGTTTAGTTAACTGTTTATTGCTAGATCAAAATATACGATTATTCAGAAAGGTCTGTTAGAGAACCCTTCAGTCCAGCACCTTTGCACAGCAAAGAGGCTCTTACTTCAACCAACCTACTGCCCCAATCTCTGCTGTAAATATGTTACCACACTGGCTTGTGTACTTTGGGGGTTGTTCTTGTCAGCCAGCCAGATTCTAGTACAGTGGCATAACTAATAAACTCCTTTCATGATGTAGTACAAAATGTACTTGATAATCTTTACTTACGTCTATGTTCTGGAGAGCATTTGAAGGGGACTATCTAGACTAACTTGTAGCAAAAAAAAAAAAAAAAAAAAAAAAAGGAAATCCAATGAGATAAAGATGGAGTTAGGGTACAGCAAAGAGCTGACATTTCATGACCATTTATAAGGGTTTCACTGATGCCAAGATCCTGATGATCAAGGCCTAGCAGATGTGAGTGCAGAAAAAATTGCTTGTTCATGACCTCTTCATGCAGAAATCACAGGAATTTTGGGAGAGATACGGGTAGAAGTAGGTATAAGTGAAACAGAAGTATTAAAACTTTCAAATAAACTTTGGAAAAGTCATCTGGTCATTTGGATGCATGCTTAGCCCATGCAGTTTCTTTCTAGCTAGTTGTCTATATATATTGCTAATGTTGGGGTTAATTGTTGATTCTCCCCCCATATTTTAATGTTTTTTATTGGATTGCACATTCTGTTGGGTTTAAAACATATATAATACAAGTAGTTCTTGTGACAGTAATTTCAGTTTTTTCTAGCCCTTTGAACTCACCTTTTTTTTTAATTATTCTAACAGATTCCTACTGTATTTATGTATAATGGACATCAGCAAGGTTTTAATAATCCATTGATTTTTTATTGTTCTTTAGATCTGAACATGAGGTCATTAATTTATATAGAAATAAGGAAAATATTTTACATTTTACAGTCATGCCTACTAAGTTTTTTAACAGATTGTTTTATCTTCCATAGAATGTAAATGCTTGATGTATTTTATGCATAAAAAGATATAAGGAAAAGCTTTTCGGTATCAGCAGAGCAGATCATCCATTAGGGCTGCTTCATAACTGTTTTAAAGAAGGTTTTCATAATGAAAAAGGTTGTTGCTTTTAGAAGGTTCCTTAAACACGGTTCATCTGGATAGAGCAGGCCAGGGAGGAGCAGCCATTGTAAGTGTTAAACACAGCTCTGGCACAAGAGAAACAACAGTGCGTAATATGCAGTATATGGCATGTAAGAAGAAGACCGTCAATTATTATTGGTAAATTATTATTAAGTTATTTAATCTTTATAATCTTTTTTCTTTTTTAATTATTGAAGTAGGCAAGGTTGTTATTGCAGAAGCTAAGCTGATTTAAATGGCCGTAGTTAGTTCTGTATGACTGTGACAAGGTAAAGGCAGTAAGAAACGGATTCACAAGATAAAACTTGGTGCTTTGGCTGTTTTCAATTCACTGATTTCAAAGCACTTTACCAGGATTAATATTCTAAGCCTCCACACAATTCCCAGGAGGAAATTAAGTATTATTCACTTTTTAGAGGTGGCTAAATGAAATCCAGGGAGGTTATAACCTGTACAAAGTCACACTGAGGCATTAGGTCTCTGGAGAACGAGGGAACAGACACAGAAATTTTTGTGTCTTGTTACCTGCTGTTACCATGTGAGTAAAAGTTCACTTGGAAGATACAAAAAACCCCTCTGAGACTCAATAGTTTAAGTCACTTTTAACCCATTTAATGGATTTGTAAGTAAGAAGCAGCAGTTATTCCATGCAGGTCTTTAATTCCTAGTGAGTTATGTTATGTCTGACCTTCAGCAAAGTTGTTTTCTGTGTGGCAGCATGCTCATGTTATTGAATCATACCTACAAAGATAAAACTGCAAATACTGGAGTGTCCTGGTTCATTGGTGCTGGGGTGAAATGTCATTTCTTCTGGTACTTTGCTCTGTAAGGAGTAGTGAGCTAGGAAATCAAAAAGGCTCTTTCTAACTCTTCCTGTTACACTTGGTATATTTCAAAATTTTAGTTCACTATGGGAATAAAAAGACTAAAACATCGGAGAAACTGGGATGATTTCTGTTTATTGTGAGATGCAAAATAAGTAGGATTGGCTGTACCCCCAACTGCTAATACAGTGGCTGGCATAATCAAACTGTGGAGTTTGGTGAGAGGGTTCTGAGTGGCTGTTATTTGTTATGTGCTTGACATAAATTACCTGTTTTCCTGAACATATTGGTTTGCTGCATGCCGATTATGTAGTTTTCTGACTGTAATGCAACAAATCTATTTGTTTATATATGCCTTCCCTGGATGCAGGCACTTTGAGATTATGCATTGATATATACACTGTGGTATTCATCTAGGTACACTGTAACTATATTTTTTTGGGGTATGGGTTTGAAAAATTAAAATTCAGTTATGCATGAAAATGCATAATATTATTAATGAACATACTTTCGTATAATTAGTGATGCTCTTCAGACACATCGATGCCTCTGCTAGGGAAACCACCTTACTGTAGTGTTACAGTTTTTCCTAGTCTGTAGCAAAACCAAATAAATGAGATGGAAGCCTGAGGTATTTTGGACAAGGTAGGATCATGCTTGAGAATTGAAAAAGCAGAGATGACCTTTGAAAGTACTCATATAGCTGAATTAATGCTTTCTTAATATCTCCTCATTTGTAAATCTTGTTATAGGCTTGTTATTAATCAGAAATGTTTTGATGCTGTGTGGTATTGCTTTCAAAGCTGAAATATGCAGAAGTAGCTGAAATTAAAGAGTAATAATAATTATAATGAACTATTTTGCTCTAGTGAAGTGAACCTTTTGCAAATGACGTAGTATTTCCTTGGTTACCTTTCTGTTTCAAGATGGTTAGTATGTTATTTTTGTAGCTGGAAACGACAAAAATACCTGCAGTAGGACACTTTCCTTGGATCTCCATAAGGGTGCTTTTTGTACAATATCTTTTTATTGATAATTCTGTCTTCAATTATAATGAAGTGATTATTGAAGATTCGGTTTAGCAAAGTACTTGCTTAAGTGAAAGCATATGAACTGTCCAACTGTAAAGGAATTATTAATTGCACTTTTCAAACTGTTGCCTAATTGGCAAAAAAGAAGGTATGATATTGGGTGAGAAATTAGCCCTTCGTCCTAAAGCTTCAAGGAGTACAACTGATGCTTAGGTAATTACGGTGCCACCTTGAATAGGAGCACCTTGAAGGCAAGTGTTTTGCTAATGTCAGAGTGCATGAGTGTGGTGGTTGTCCCGTGGAGGCAGAAGGATGCTAGGCTACCCTTGAGAGATGACACCCTATTTCAGTGGACAAAATTACAATTTTTTCAGATGGCAGAGCATTCTCTTGCTCAACGTCATTCATATAAAAAGCATTCTAATGAGAAGGAAAACATGTGAAGTATGCAAAGTCTTGAGCAGTGATTACTGACACTTGCAGTTTTCTGGCTGGTGATATTCAGGTTTACAAAACTGTATTTGATCAATAGCCACTGACAGCCATTAAACTCTAATGTGTCAGCAGCAGCAAATATCGTCAGAGGATACACTAACAGTGGATAGCAACTGTTCACTTGGCTTTGGAGATGGCCGTTTCTGAGCTCTAGTACCCCAGCTCTAGTGTTGTAGCTGAGTTCAGCCCGAGCTTCTTGTAAGTACTTCTACTGGGAGGAATCAAGGCACCAAGCTGGCGTTCTGTGTCGTCGTGTGCATATTGCTTCTGTGTACAAACTGATGAAATCACATACGCTGTACATGGCAGCACTACTGTGTGAAGCACCCTGATTAATGAGCTGAGAGGAGAAGAAGGTGAAATTTATAGCTGTCATGTACAAAATTGTTGAGACTGGTGTTGTGTTTATCTTGAGCCAATGCTTTACTGTGTGCTTGTGTTCATTAAGAGTATAGCTTTTTGCATGTACTTCCATTGCATATTTTCATAATGACACATAAACTACTGTCTGTTCAGTTAATTCTTGCTTTTCAATTAGTGATTATTGATTTGTTGAGAGGCAGGACTAAAAAATATTTGCCTTCATTCACAAGGTCAGTGATTTGTGTTTAAAGTTGACCTTTTCTGGTGCTTCAACTGTACTTTTTCTGGTGCTAACTTCTTACAGCTAGTCACTGCTAACTTGGGTATTGCAATCAGCCTGATTTTTAGGTTATCTGAATTGGAAGAAAAATCTTATATGTCATGAAATACAAAGTTTTTTCTAAGAGCTGTCCAGTCCATGGGTGGGTGTGGGGGCTGAGTGATATCCGTGCATTATAACTGAGCAGCAGTATTCCAGAAGCTTTGTTTCAGAACTCATAATACTCTTTCTAAAATATGAGCTCTGATAGAATAGGATTTGTTTCAGTCATGATGCAGTAAATTTATCCTTGGGGATATCGGGAAGGAGGAGTTCCATCAACAAGTGTCTGCTTTTCTGTCAAGATCTGATTAGTTGTGAAATTACAAGTAGCATTTTAGACATGGTTACAGTAAAGGTTACAGGCACTCTTTGGATCTGAAATTTCATTTTAGAGCAAAAGGTCCCCAAGGGCTGGCTTAATTTATTTAATTACATTGTACAAGAGTTGGGTAATAGTTTTAGATCAAAGTATAAGAACCAACTTCCAGGCAAATTTGTAATATAATTCCAAGTTGTAAATTGCTAAACAGTTCAACAGTTTTGTTTTATAGGATAGAATAATACAAGGATATGGATTGCAATTATATAGTACAAATGTAAGCCTTATATAAAAATCATAAATAATAAACAAGGAAAAGTAACTTGCTTAATTGTAATGGCAGCATCTCTTCCTTGAAAAGATTGTGCTACAATACTAAATTAAATTGACCTAGGAAGCCCCCAGGCCTTTTTAAGCATGTCTTACCCCCCGTTGGTAGTTTGGATTCAGAAGATGGGTTTTAAATCTATTATTTTCATAAAATAATTTCATTTCAAAGGGTTCTCTGTCTGCAGTGCAGAAGGAATTACATTGTTAGTTCTAGGTCTTTCCTTATTAGGTGGGTCACAGTGATGGGTGAAACTTTCTTCCATTTTCAGATTCCCCACACTGCACACCTTGAGAGATGCTTCTTTTTACTCTTTCCACTTTACATTGAAACTTGTGTATCCGTTTTCATAGTTGTGATGTTTTGGGTGTTTTTTCCTAGCTGTTTTGCTACCACATGCCCAGTTGTATTGAGCATCTGCAAGCTGTTTCACTTCAGGGTCTGTGATTAGCGCCATTATGAAAACTACTCAAAACCAGCATCGCCAAAGCACAACATTAATTACTCATTTCTCTAAAGGTACAAAGTGCACACAGCAAGAACCAGAAAACATAAAAAAATTTACAGGTCCAGATTTTTCTTACACCATAATCTTTCTTCCAGCTCTTGTGATTTACCCTTAAGCAAATTATCTTCTGCTCTCTTGCTAGAAGTAGTAAACCACATGGTTTGGGCATGCTATTCTCTGTGTGTTTCCTTTCTAATCAGTCAAATTTGACTGTCACTCACAGCGTCATGTCTGATTACTAACACAATTTCAAGGCCAAGGTTTCACTAATGATAGTAATTTCTAAAACTTGACAAAGGAGATGTGTTATGAGGGTGGAGGCTGGTGATAAATCTGAACTGTTGTATCTGGTGTTTGCGAGTCTGACTTTTATCTGAGTTACTGTTTTACAGTTCTTACATTAAACCTTTTGATCCACAAGTATATGCTACATCCATCAGAAGTTTTTCCAATTCGTCATGCATGGTCTTATAGATTCTTTTTATAATTTTTGAAAAATAGACCAGCAATTTCATTGAAGCCTTCCTTTAAATAAAGGTGCTAGAGCATTTTGCCGTCAGTGTTCCTAAGATCAATATCCCTCTGAAATATAGTGCACTTTTCTCTATTTCATATTTAAAAGACAGTTCTATTTGTTTCTTTATTGATGTGCTACTTTTTCATAGTTTTTCATCTTGCTTATTTAATCTATTTGGCAATACAGCAGTGTTAGTTTTTGCTCAGCTAAGGTAAAAGTTATGACTCATCTGAGAGCTGTCTTCCTAGTGGTATCTCCCACTTCAAATTATTCCACCTAAATAAACTGTAAGTACATTGAATTTTAATATTCATATTCTTGTTCTTGGAACAAAAAGAAATAGCATGCATAAAAATTGCATCAGATACTGACAGCTTTTTTTTTTCTAGAATAAACTTCATGATCAATTTCATGAAAAAGGTTAAAAATGAAAGGAAGTAGTTGAAAATTGAGCAGTATTGTCAAACAGTTTTCTCCATGGTAATTGTCAATGCAACACTAAAATTTTTCATATGAATAAATTATTACAGCAGAAGTAATAGTAACAGTAGAGCTACAGTAGAACTTCTTTATGCTAAAACAGACATGTCTTTTCTGTTGAAGGCCAGAGTGAAAAACTGAAGTGGTACTATTTTCTCCCTGGTTTCAGAGCTTATCAGACAGTCTTCAAACTATCTTTTAGTTCTTTTGGTCATTTAACACAAAACCCATTCCCGATTAATACTGAAAGTTGTTTTGATGATTCCGTGTGTTCACTGGATTTGCTATGCTTCTTGCACAAGCCAAATAGAGTTGCCTTTTGTTTAAATTTTGCAGTATTGTGGCAGATGGTAAAATTTACTGCAGTTTCCAGGTTTAAAAACGTTCTTGAAACATCATACTAAAGCTAGAATGGGAGAGTCTTTTCGTTAATGTTGTTCATAGACACAAGAATTTAAATCTGTGGGTGGTTCACCAATTTTCAAATACCTACATTTAAATAATTCTCTTAAAATGTTTCATTAGTCTGGCAATGTGCTGTTTAACACCAAAGTTTCAGTCAATGGCCATGATTATTGTTTGTGCTAAAGTCCCTTTTCATTGTAAAAGAAGCATTAACCAGCAGTTAAATGGTCTGTTCTGTAATATATATCATTTCCAAATGGATGTGTAAAACTACATGTCTGTGGGGTTTTAGTGGTGTATTGTTGTTGGGTTGGTTTTTTGGGGTTTTTTTTTTGTCCTTAGGAAGCTTTTCTTGAAACTTTTTTTGAGGGGGAAGGGGAATACCCTCACCATATGTAAAAATATTTTTTTCTTTTTACATTTACCACGTAAGGCTTTATATTGTTTTTTTTCTTTCTATCATCTGAAATTTTATGTTTAGAAGGACTTTTTCTTGCTAGCCTTCTCTATCCTGCTGTTTACCCTTTCTGGCCCTTTTAATAAGCCTCCTTCTTCTGGGCAGTTCCCCCTTCTGGAACAAAATAATACTGTATTATTTTGATAGTAATTGAACTTCTGAAATCTTGTGTTAAAGTAGATGTTTTTGTGGAAACAAGAAAATACAAACTCTGAGAAGAATTCCATGCTACTATATTAAACCATTAAAATTTATGAAATTCCTTGACATGAATTTAAAAGTTTTATTAAAGATACTAGTGAGAAAGTTTGAAGCTTGTAAGCAGCTTGTTATTACTTGTGAAGTATTACAGACAGTGTTTAAATGTTATTAGCAGAAAGTTGATTATTTTAAGCATAAAAGTTTTCATAGTGGGTAATCTGAAGGAGCTGTTGAAGTTGATAGTTCGGTTAATAAAATTTAGATAAATAATTGGACTTGTTTAAGAATAACCTAGAGACAGGAAAATAATTTGATTGTTGTTTGTCTAAGGTAGAAGCCTCAATTTTAATTTTCTCTGAGTTCCTCAGGATCGGTAGCTGGGCAGTACAGAGGACCCAAATTACTGCTTCCATTAAATATAATCTCAGCAATTCCCTTTCGCGGTTGGCTTACTGATACGAGTTGGCCACCAGCAAACAGAAACCTCCTGATGCATCTCACCATTTCTGTAGCCTGGCAAAGTGTCACTGGGAGGGCTGAGGCACAGCAAACTGTGGGTTTGGTGAAGAATGAAGGTATAGGGACATGGAGGAGACCTGCTGCTATGTGTGGGATTGGACCAATGGTACTGATGGACTGATGGGAGTCAGGAATGAAGGGGACGGTTTGGGGTTATTGTAATTTGAAAATGGGGAGGTTTCATAGACACAAGCATGTCTGTAAATAATTGGACTTTATTAATTCCCTGGCTGACGGAACAGTATGCTTGCTTTACAATACTTTTCAGTGTTGTACTTGAGGTACAGGAAGATGTGTTTGTCACTGTGGGGTTTTTTTACTCTAATTTATATCAGGATTTTTTGCTTGTTCTAATGAATGAGCTCCAGCTGTTGGATTCCATATGGGGAATGAAGCCAGCATAGCTCTTCCTGACAACTTGTGCCTGTGCTGTGAAAGCTGGGAATGAATCAGCGTGAGAGATCTGGGAACGATAGTCTAACATAAAACAGATGACTGTCATCTATTATTTGGGTGGCAAGGAGAGATAAGAGGGAGGAAAGTTTGCTTTTCAAGTGGGGTTAAAGAAATGAACTTTTTATGTCAGTGCAGTTTGTGGCTCTAATTTGAAAACAATTTACAGTCACTTGGGAAATACTGTCTTCGAGGGTGGATTTGAAGGTGTGTACTAGGGAGAAAGGAGTGGCCATCATAGCTTCCAGTGGCTACAGTAGCTGTGGAAAACGGGGAAAATAAATTTAGAAAAGGGGGATAAATCAACCCACCCTCCCACACAAGCCTGCCTTTAGTTGTCACCAGAATTAAAAGTAGTTAGTAATGGATGTCTGTATATCATCTGATAGTCTGTAAAGTTTAAAGAAATTAGTAGTAAACAAAAAATAACTTAGTCTTCTAATTCCATATATTCTATTTCATGTATGCTTATCTTTCTCTGATTTTAAAGACATGCTAGTTTTCACCATTTTTTTAACCAGAGATACTGTGAACAGAATGTAGTTGAATTAGTAGACCTTAGCTGGGTGTTGGAATTCCCATGAAAAGATCTGGCTTTCAGGTTAATGCAAAGATAAATTTGTTGTATATTGTGTATTTTTTGAAAATTAAAGAAAGGGAATCAAAATTCTTATGAAAATTTACCATTACACTCCTCGGTATTTTGAGGTATTTTCAGTATTTGAGCCAATGTTCCTTTAAGAAATCAAGTTTCATTTCTTGATCTTTTTCCGTCTCAGACATGAGTGCTTCCTTTGGGACACAGTCTGCTTCTGATCATTCTCATTCTCTGTTTTCTGTCTCTCCACTGATCTTGAGAGAACCTGATCTCACCCAGCGTATTTAACAGTCACCCCCCTCTTACCATGCCTTTTTTTGTGTTAAATGTATGTAGTGCCTCTACTGAACTTCCATTTCTTTGCATTTTAACTTGATAGAGCTGGCTTTCCTCCAGCTTACCCACGTGTTCTCCAAAGCACGGGTATCTTAAGCATCTTCTGTTTGCTGGTTTCTTTCCAGAAGTAGCAGTACTACATACTGTAGACCCTGCTGATCCGTGCTGACTTCTTTGTGAATTGATGTGCAATTTCAACCCTTGATAATAAATGGATTCATTATGAGTCCATTGAGGTATATATAGCTATAGATGTATGCAACTTCTAATCATTGTATCAATAGAAAGAAGAGTGAACTGATACTCTATTACTACATTTTTCCCTTAAATTGCTTGTTTAGACCAACAAAGGTTCCCATGAAATAAATGATCAATTTTAATGAAATTTATAACATTGACTGGAATGTATAATTTTCAGAGAGGAAAAAAGTCTGTTTTCAGTGTTTAGTAACAAACAGAGAGCAAGTGTTAATAAGAATGAAAGCATTTAATGTGTATCTTTTACATGAACCTGTATCATTATGATGGTGTAGCTACTCCAATTTATTTTGCCTGCATATGTTTGTTTGCTTTTTATAGGGCATATTTGGCTGCAGAAAACTTTTTCTTAATTGCTTGAATTTTGAGCTCAAATATTTTATGCTGGTCTGTCCTTGAGGGTAATTTTTTTTTAAAGCTTCAATGAATATGAATCGTTTGAGTCTTTTTGCATGGAGAAATATATGGCAAAAATGCTATTGCCATCAAAAATGAAAAACTGCATCAATTCAGATGAAGTATGACAATTTAAAATAATATGTATGCAAAGATTTATTTTGAACTCATGAAGCTTATTTTCATTAATGATCCAAAACTGTTTGTTAGAAGTATGTGATATAAATGCTATGTAATTCTTATCCCTGATGACACCTTCAGAATAAGAGAGACGATTGCTCTTTCTATTTGCATACTTTCTGTGGGTACTTTCATTTAGGCCTGTAAGATTTCTGGTACCTTCTGTGTCTCTTAGTTCACTTTTATGTGTTCAGTAAGCACTGAAATGCCCACTGGACATCTGTTCTCAGGTGGTCAATGCTCAGTAGATTGCGCATGTGCAGTTATTTGGTAAGTCCTGTAGTTACACTGATGATAGTGGGTGTCTGAAGGCACAGTGCCCTTACAAAAAGCACGTTTAAGTTGAATCAGAAGGAAAAGGTGGAACTACTGGTGCAGTATTCTTTCACTGAACAGCGAGGAGGAAATTTATTGAATGGTGTCTTGATTCAGATTTTCACATTATGTCAGTATGGGGACTTTAGCAACAAGATTCACAATCAGGCCATCCTGAAATGAGTTGCATTCCCCTGAGGGGTGAAGGGGAGGAGATGATACACACAAAGATGTAACCATAACTTGTCACATTTTCAAAAATCATTTGTCAATAGGCTGATGCTGCAAACTGAGTCCTCCTGGTGTGTTTTAAAAAAAGAAGGAGCTAGTATGTGGCCTCTTGCAATTGTTACCGTGAGAACAATTGATCTATAATCTACTCATGTGAAATGTAATCATAATTTATAAGCAATTGCTAGTGTGTCTCTCTTGTTTTAAAGATCAGTTGTGCCAGTATCTTGAACCACTGAGAGAAATACACTGTATTTCAAAACTTTTGCTCTTTTCTCCCTTTCTGCTTGTTGGGTACATATTATATTTGTTTACTTTAAGAAGATGAGGAACATATGATTTTGAGTTTCCAGCAAATTTATAATTCTGAAGTAAACAGAATTAACTTCCCTGAGTTCCAGAATATTGTTTTTTTGTGCTTCAGTGGTGGTTTATTGTTTCACTTCTCTTTATAAAAAGGTGTTTGTTTCTCTTATAAATGCAGTTGATGAAATCAAAAGATCAGTTTCAGGTTTAAATCTTATGAGAGAATTTAGGGCTCTCAAATTCTCTTGTACAACTTAAAATAAATTTTCCCTTAGAAGTCCACAGATTCCTTCCATTTTGGCTTCCAAATAGAATTATTGGCTGCCAGAATAGAATTAAGTAATGTTTCCTTTGAACCATGGTGTGCACTAGAAGAACTCATTAAAAGTAAAAGGCTGGAAACTGTGTGATAGCTGCCATGGATTTTGTAGTTCCTTTATCTAGTATATTGATATCCAATTTTAAGGCTCAAAAAACCCCTCTCTATTGATGCAGATATTCTTGTGACATGTGAACAGCTGTTATCAGACAACAATTTCAAGTAAACAGATGTAGTAACCCAAGGAATTCACCAAGATCTTGAAAAAGTCAGTATGGACACTGGCTTTCAAAAATGAATCCTTAGGTCAGAATTGCACAGTAGTTTCTGAGTTTTGTGAACTTCATACAAATACATTTTCACTTGCTGCTTGCTAAGGTTATGTCCACACAGCCAATAAAATCCTTCATTATTATGCCTTGTTTTAAAGAAAACCACCATTTTCCCCCAGGAATTACTCTTTCAAGACTTTCAACTTCCAATGAAAAATAGGATTAATTACCTTGGAACATAGTCGTATGGCGTTAGTCATGTAATGTGTGGCATTCTGCTTTTATACTTGTAACTTCTGACTTCGATGCAGATTCTTCTCCTCTGTGTAATTTGTATTTGTTTGGGTTTTCCATTTTTTTTAATACTAGACATTGTGAAGGGAATTCAGGAAAGCTGAAATTTCTTACTTTTATCAGAAGAGTACCAAGGGGCTCAGTGGAAGCCGCATGCTGCTAAAATCAAATAAACAATGTGTTTTGTATATTTGAAAAAATACTGTGTGCATAATATAAACAAGACATTTATTATAATCTAGCTTAGCTATTTTTTCTGTGCCAACTCTGCAAGCAAAGCAGCAAGGTAAAGGTCCCTCATCCATAGATTTAATCTTTCTTCAGTTCAAAGCTTTGTAAGTAAAAGCAACCATCTGTATAGGACAGCTGTTGAAATCCCTCTCTTACAAGCATTGTATTGGTGCCAAAGTGAAGCTTCTTGCCCTAATATCATTGTGCCCTCATTAAAAACAAGCAGCCCAAACCCATTCTAAGTTATCCTTGAAATCCATTAAATGATATGGTAATTCCTGTTACAATAGTCTTAATTGTAACAGTTAATAGTAGCAATTTTTAACGTAGAACATAGTTCATTGTATTTTCAGCCAGTATGTTTAATAAGAAGTTGGGCGCTTTGTTGACATTTAAATAATTTAGTGAATATTGTTTTTATCAGTTAGGTCAACTCGCCATGCATTCATTCAATTTATGGGCAAGCCATAGAATTGCATTATTCAAACAATTGGGGTTTTGATCTCTGTAATATATTGGTTGTCTTCAAATTTTAGTCTGAAATAAAAGAAATCTAAGAAATTGAAACAGAAAAAAATACATACATAAGGGCATGTATTTTCGTGAAAGAATCGGCTTTCACCAAGTATGTGAAAAAACCTTGTCCAGGTATTATCAAAGAGAACAAAAACAGAACATGAACAATGTATAACAGCAAAGAATTGTTTTTAATATAGTTGGCTGGTATTCATTTAAAAGGCAGAAGACTAAGGTTCAGATACATTAGGAATTTTTAATGGAATCTTCTTTCAGCTGCTTAATGATGCAGATGATTTTTAAGTACCAAAGCGCGGGGGGGGGAAGCTAAGACTATACCTTGGATTTTCTCTTTTGCAATGGTTTTCTTATGTCCTTTTCTGTAGTATTCTTGACATCTCAAATGTCTGTCTTTGAAATCAATTTCAGATGTCAGGAAAAAAGTTAAAGATGTTGGCACTAGTTGTCACAGATCAGACTAGGATGTCTCATTAAACTGAGCAAAGAGAGAGTGCGAATCACCTTTAATTTTCAGATTGGTTGGTCTTTAATGTTGAAGTGAATGTGATTGATGCCTTGCAGAGTATTATGTGAAAATATTTACTGGAACTTCTCTTAAATATTTGAAGGTATATATTTGTGTCTGCCTGGCATGAAGGATTTTGGTTTCCTGTGTTCTCCTTTCTGGGCTGATGGACTCTAAAAGTGAACTTTCAGAACAAATGTAGAACAAGTCAGGCATGCCCCTGTTGTGTTGATAATATCAACTTGACAAATGTATTCTGAATTTTGCCTGCAGCCATTAAAATGGAAAGCAAAGTCGGAAGTGTTTTATGGGAGGTTTTTTTTTTTTTATTGCTTGTACCAGCAAGTATCATACTGATTTTGTCAAAGGAAAACATAATTTTTATAAAGCACTTGCCCTATTGACTCCCAACTAGAACAATATATTTTAATCTGTCATCATGCTATTTTTTTTACTGTTTCATTGTTTTATTTGCCATTATTGCACTCTGTTTACTTCTAAGCTGATACAAACTAAAGGCCAAAAGTCTAAATTAAATAAATATTAATGCTAATTTAGGCTGACTGTTTATTAATTGGACTTATTTTCTGTACATAGTGAAGAGAAATAACAGAGGTTGTTGAACTTTACATATGCAGTTTTCCTGATTTGGTTGCATATGCAGAGGAGAAGGTCAACTCTAGTGATGCTTTTTGTCATGTATACCATTTTTATTAATTTTATAATAAATTGTATTTGAGGTACAATGTAAATATGAAGCAGAAGGATAGAAATCATCAGGTTTTGTCAAATACAATGGGTTGGCAATAAATGTGTAAAGAAGTGTCTTATGTATTTTAATGTATGTTACTTTAAATGAGAAATTATCATTTTTTGTTGTGAGACTGCTGGATTGGCCTTTGTGCCATAAATGTTTCCTGTAACTATGGAACGTGTTAATGTGTTTTCACATTAAAACAGTGTCAAAATAAGTACCTGTTGAGTATTGCTAAACAAAGAGAAAAACAACTAATTTGCTTCTTAATGAGTCAGTAATAATGTGCTAGCATTTCAGCCTACTTCTAAGTCAGAGTTTCTGGCTGAGCATATTTTTCAGAAGATCACTCTATAAACAAGCCTTTTAAAATCTCTGTTAGTAAAAGATATTTTCATAAATTACATCAGTGAAAGCTCTGATTGTGAAAAACGTACGAATAAGAGTGTTTATGTGATAACCCCTTAAAAAATAACCATAGGGTGTTTGGAATAGACCACAGAAAGTTAAATGATGTTTAGGCCAAACTGTTCTCTTCTTTTTTTTGCAATTCAGAAATATTTCTAATTCCTTTAAGAATAAGAACAGATATATTACATGCACATTTCCCTTCTTTTACTCACACCATGACAGGAGTAGAAGAATGGCAGTGCTCAGGAGCCTGCCCTCTAACTTCACTTACTGGGATCACTTTAATTTCTGCTGCGCCAGACTAGGGGTGTTCTACCTCACAATTAAAACTTGCAAAATCAGTTTTGTTTGCAGTAATATATCAGAGTATCACTAAAGGATTACAAACACGCTCCGGTTCAGTGACTTCTTCCAAAATAAGCTACCTGTAAAATTCTGTGTTTTGGTCTGTAAAGCAAATAGCTACAGTCTTTCTTTTCTTTTGTAAATCCCCTTTTGATATTCAAGAAACCATTTTTCCAGGTATTTCTAGAGGACTCTGTTTCTATACTTTGTACTGTTTTTTTTTTCTGTTGTTAGAACTGGAATGTTTTTGTATGCGCTTTAGATAAATGATTTTACCGTAAAGCTTTAGGTTGGAAAAGTAGGAAGCATACATTGATGTTTTTTAGTCCTATGTCTCGATATGTCAGGAAATGCAAAGTCAGAAGAGGGAAAGCAGTAAGTATTATTTGTGAATCTTAAACCTCAAATAGCCCAGTCTGTTTTCCAGCTGGGTTAGCATTAAGTGTCTGGTGAAATGTGAAGCTAACTTTGTTGATCTAGTCTCACCCATTGCTTTCCTTAAACAAGTTAGTGCTCACATTGGACAAAGAACTGCTCTTTGTTTAAAAATAACTTGAAGTTGCCAGTCCTTTCAGAGAATGTAATTATTTCCTCTGGGGAAAAAAAGAATAACATGCCTTATCTACTCAAGGAAAGCATTTAGGATGCCCTTTCCTGCTTTCTTTGTACTGCAATAATCTGCTTTTTCTAGGAAGAACATTTCTGCTATCAGCATTTTTCTCTGGTGGAGCCTGTTGAAAATAACTTGTCTGTATTGTCCTGTGATGCACTCCTGGTGAATATGTGTAATACATCAGCTATATTTGTCCCTTTCTCCCACAGATTTTAATAAAGGAAATTATTTTGATTAATAGCTTTTAGATTTAACAAACAACACTGGTTTGGGTTATACATCCATCTGGTCCGGTTTCAAAGTTGTCAGCTTGATGATGTATGTGAATGTATACAGCAGAAACAGATGACTGCAGGGACTTGTGAAATCCTGCAGAGAATTAAGTCAGCAGATTGTTTCCCCCAGTGAGAAATTTTATAGAACTTGTAAACCCACCCAGGGCATAGCTCTTACAGGGTACAGGAGTTCTCATGAATTGAGGTTCAGGCTTATTCCATATTCATTTTGAATATACATCTTCATTATTGTCAGGTTGTCTGGGTTCAAAGCGGACACTTGACGTTTGCTCTTCATTTGTTTAATGCTTCTAAGCAGGATTTAGCAAGACTATCTGTATTTATTTGATTAGGCTCCAGCAGAAATGATCAGGTGCTTCTGAGTCAGATTGCATGACAGTAGGATTATCGGAGTATAGTAAGTGTATCGTAGGAATGTGGTGGTGGTTTTCTTCTTTGACAATTTGTACATTATACACCTGTGAGATGGGACTAAGCTTATGTGTTCTTTCTGAAAGTAAGTGTTCTGTGTTATATTTCTTGTCCTGTCATTCATGGACTCTTGCTGTCTTCTGATTCACAGTTTAAAGCTGGACAGAAAGGTTACATGTGCAGAAATCCCACATTTCACTTGGATAGTATTTTCACATCTGTTTAAGGTGACTGCGGGCTTGCACAAAATTATACCGAATTTACAAAACCAAGCTTTACCTAAAGCAGTTGATCCACTTCCTCTCTTGCACCCATATTCCTTTTAACAATTTAGAGGAATGGTTTTTATGAAGGGAAGTCTTTTGTCTGATTGAGACAAAATATGCAAACTCTGAAGACAGTCTCCTGAGTTTTCTTGCATCAATTGGCAGCCTTACTAAAGGCTTACACTGTCTTCCAAGGCATGCCTTAGCTACTAGGCTAAGTGGTTTAATATTTTTTTTTTTTACTTTTAAAATTTTGGTTAAATAGAATTCCATCTTTTTCCAAGCAGGTTTGAGGAAAAGTTTATAAATGGTCTTTTTTCTTTGACTTAGATGTACCACTCTTTTTCAGTTATTCCTTTTGGATAATTGTTTTATAAACATGCTAACATGACTAGTAAGTGGTAGTCATTATGTGCTGTGTCTCGTGACTATTGTCCAGTGTAGTAAAGCCAAAGAAGTAGAGGCAATATATCTTTAATGTTTTGGTAATACAACACAGAGGTGTTTTTATTTTCTAGTCATATAAATTGCACTAAAATGGAAAGATTATGTTAATTACTCCCAAAGGATAATATTTGTTCAAGTTTACATTCCTTAACCTTTTGTAACTTTAAAAAGCTCTTCCTGATGATATTTTTTTATGTAAAAGGACTTTTTTTTTGTCAGTTCTGTGATTGGGACAGAATACGTTGTATAATTATTATCTCTGTCTTGAGAATTCTATCCATGCTAGAAGGAAAACAATTTTCTATTTCAGTACATAATTATACATAGTATATATATATGCATGCTTCTGATAATGTTTTTTAACCAATACTTTATTGATTTGCTACTAGTAATGGCTTTCAGTTCTTTGGAATTTCCTAATTTTAGCATACTTAATGCTTTCTTTATAAATGGCACAAATAAATAATGAATATTAGTAACGCTGTGAGCTGTATATCCCTTCAAGTTGTTTGGGTGCATTAGTACTAGCTTTTTAGAATGATTTTTAAATGAGTGTTTCTTTTATTATGGTTCATAGTGCAGTGAATGCAATCTTCAAAGTTCATTTATGATCCAAATTTTGCTTGTACATCCTTAAAAATTTCAAGCACGTTAACTATAGCATGTTTGCAAACAAAGCTGTTACCAACTATGCTTTTTTTATTAATCACCTAGTAGCATGTCTAGATAGAAGTA
Organism: Microhierax caerulescens; assembly: GCA_035590215.1. Classification (NCBI taxonomy): domain Eukaryota; kingdom Metazoa; phylum Chordata; class Aves; order Falconiformes; family Falconidae; genus Microhierax; species Microhierax caerulescens. Next base: position 29,839,905 of record JAVJGJ010000047.1, on the reverse strand, counting down.
TTGTGTGCTGAACATAGGCGTATGGTATTGTAGTAAAAATATACTTAAAATTTGAGAGTTAAAATTCATTGCTTCTACATCCTATAGGATACATAGAGTTAATGGAACAGTCCTGTGTGCAGAACAGTCTGCTTATGATAGCTCCAGGCTTTGGTATTAAAAGGGAATTAAAAAAAAAAAAAACCCACCAACATACCCAAACCACAAAAAACCTAAAAAAACCCCACCCCCAAACCACAAAAAAACAGAACAAGAAGAAAACCTTTGAAGCTTTATTATAGTTAATGGTGTTATTTTCAAAACACTGTCTAAGTTCTCTCTCTGCCTAACTGGGGTTTTAACACTGTCTGACTTACAAATATATCTTTTATTTTTCCTTTACATATCCTTTTGATGTATGTCATCCATCAATGTTAGCATGAACAGTAAATGCATTGATCTATTGCTGCACTTGGCAAGTTAAATAACACTTTATGTAAGAAGTATTGATTTATAAAATCCAGTACATGTAATTAACATTAGAACTGTCAAAAGTTGAAAACAGTATTAACTTGCTACTTATTTATAACCCACAGAAAATTAAATAAAATACCCACATTAATAAACGAACTCCTTTTTTTGCCTTCAGATATGTCAAGCTAAAGGTATGTTTTCAAGAACAATGATATGTTTCTTCCAATTCTGACAAGAAGAAATAAATTATGTGTTTTGTCAGTATTGTTGACAATAATTCTGTAGTCTCTAGATAAGCGTGTTATTCCTGAGGTAGTAAAAAATTCTACTTGGGTAGTTCTGAAAGGGTTTAGTGTGAAAGATGAAGATGCAGAAATAAGTGACAATATTATGGAAAATTAAGGTAGCCAATTTATGTCAGGTTTTCAAAGAGCCTTTGATCTGGCCCTTAATTGGTGCCTGCTCTTCTACCTGAAAGTAAGCAAAGGTGTATCGCCCTGTTTGCACACACAGTGAATTACCAGTTGTCTACACAAGTTGCACAATTAGATACTTGGAGACCTCTGCAAGGATCACTTTGTGCTTCTGTTTCTGGCTCAAGCACTAACCAGGTGCTGGTTGCAGAGTTTGCTTAAGATGAAGGGAATATTTCAATTGATGTTCTGTGAACTGTCGGCTTTGCTTTGGTTGTGGTTTTGTTCCAATTCAGCATCACATAAGGATATGAACAATCCTGTCTCTGTTCAGTCTAGCATATGGTTGCGTGCTTACCACCCTTGAATTCAGTAGCACCATTGAGATCTTTTGAATTGAGTTTGTTGAGGCGGGCCTTATCCAATTTATAAACCTATTTACATTTTTAAGTTTAAAGGGCACAAAAAAGAAAATTTCAAGTTACTCATAAACAAAGTAATAATAGCAGTAAGGAGTGGGTGTTGTTTTTTAACAAAGGTTTGTGCATGAATCATTTCCTCTTTAGTCCCCTTCATCAAAAGAGATAAGTGTTTGTATTTTCTATGGATATTCATAGCTGCTTTGCTATTTAGAAGTAATTCTCTCCTTGAAATAATAAATAGGTGGCCTTATGTGGCTTTCAAGTCTGGCAGCACTGTTTCTTCCTGCTGAACTTGTGTTTCTGTTCTGGTACTTCCAGACACTCATCAGCTGTTTACACTTTTGATTTCATTTATCTTCTACAGAATAACCAACTGAGAATTCCTCTTATACCAAGGATGAACCTATGGAAAGCACATTTATGTTTTCATCTTTTCTGTTCTGTTAAATGTTCTGTAGGGTTTCATCTTGCCTTCATCCCGGTGTCAACTGAACTATTTAGTATATATATAGACGGATAGATATCAGTGTGATCAGACTGCCCCTGCAGTAGCTGGAGATGGCAGATTATGCAGTAGCAACAGCAGCTTCCTTTGCTGTTCAAATAATGAAGGAAATCCTGCGATGTTTGGATTCTCTTTTGTAAGGCAGTTTTGCCTTCCACCTGCTGCGTGCCGAGGTTTAAGCAGTAACAACTTATTTCCTTGAGAGCTCTGCAAGTCTCTGTAAACATCACTAGATATGAAGAGAATATAAAAAGCATGGAGGTTATGCTTTGATGCCAAATTCAACTCAGTGAGGTTGTAGGTTTCTTTTGAGGTTTTATTTTGGTTTTGATAGTTAATGGGGTCTCCGTTATTCACCTACTTCGTATGCTACCGTGCTTTTTTCTCTCAGTACATTTCTAACTTAAAGATATCCTCTCATGAATATTTCCAAAAATAATTCTGCAGCCTTTTTCGAGGATGAACTACACTAAACGTAACTTAATAACATCATCTGTAGCTTCTTGATTTTTAACCTTACAGCAGATATTCCATGAATTTGTGAAACTATGAGTTGTGATTGCCTTCTGATATACAACAAACCAATTATTTTTTTTTTGCCCTGACTCAACTGAAATATTACAGGAGGTCAGAAAATGAAACTAAAACATGAAGTGTAGAAATTAAATGGGAAAAGGAAACCTTAGTGGGACTTGAGGTTAATGCATCAGGAGCTGCTTGAGGCTCAGTTAAAATGATATAGACTTTTTTTTTTTTTTTTCCTTGGCTGGTCTGTTAAAGAAATCAATTTTAAGAAAACAATGATAGAATTGCATGTGGTAAAATCTTTCTCAGTGTATTTTGGGGATAACCAAGAGGGTTTTTTGTTGAGTTTTAAAGGGAGTGATGTTACCAACCACTGTCTGGTGTTTTTTTTGGTTTGTGTTTTTTTTTTGTTTGTTTGTTTTGGTTTGGTTTGGTTTTTTTTTTCTGCCAGAATCCAGGTCCTGTAAAAACTCTTCTGTGCTTCCATGTGCCCTCCTCCTGTCTGTCCTGGTTTGAATGTTTCTAATAAAACCTGAGAAACCTTTTATCAAAAGGGAATTGTTCCTCAAGAAGTGATCCTGTAGTGATTGAAAGGATGGTCTTTAAATAGATGGCAGAGTGAAGTAGATTTTATGAATGCAAAGAATAGGTTATGTTTAAGGTCTTTTAAGCAACTGGTGATAGTAAGATTTTCTTTTCTGTTATAAAAAAAAAAGGTGCTCTAGCTTTTTTTCTGTTGCCTTGTCTCAGCTTAGCATGAAAATGTTTTTTGTGGTTCATCTAAAACTTTAGGGAAAAATGGAAGAAGGTTAAGAGAGAGAACAGGAAATGTTTGTGCCTTAAAACAAAGTAGGGAGGTTAAGAAATACTAAAACAGGTTTTCCTGCAACAAGTCATTTCAGGGTGTATATCTTGGAATTGTAGAAGTTTCTAAGAGAATGAATTGTGATGTTTGTTCTTTTAAATGATGCTATGTATTAGGCAGTTTTGGGGAAAAGGCGATCTGTTAACATCAAGAAATGAACAGCTTACAAGCAAAATGTAATCTGCAGTGCCATTTAGGCAATTCTGAAATAGAGAACTGATGCTTCAATTAAAAAAAAGAAAAGAATTTTTAATTAAATCTACTTAACTGTCAGTGTGAAACACTCATTCCTGCCACATGGGACTCTTATTCTATTGGATTTTTTGAAAGCTAATCATCACTATACATTAAAGAATGTTTAGTCTTCCTCTTGGGATAGCATTCAACAGGTATGCAATCTTAAGTTCAATATTTCTTCCATCCAAATCAAATATGTGATTGGCAATTACCCAATAACTAACTTGCCAATTAGTCATTTGACCTGTTCAAGGCAAAAAAATGTTACCCATTGAAATCTTGTCTCCCAGTGACTGTGCATTTAAAAGAAATAAATGTCACTTATTCTAAAAATATGTCGGTTTCCTCACAGAACTTGCTGAGTCCTGGAAGAATTTAATTCCATCCCCAATTAAACCTTTAAAAGCACTATCCATCAACCTCAGCTCACACTGTATTTGCATTTAGAGATTATAGTAGAGGTATCCAACAAGCAGGTTATCTTTCTTATCTAGAAGAGGACAAAAATGGGTAGCATGGGCTCATTTACTTGACTTACGAAATTGAGGAAGAAAGACTGATTTAAATACAGTTGCTTCAGAACTATTCCAATATAAAAGCAGATATCGTCTCTGATAAAATTTCAGGAAATCCACTTTAAAGGAATGCTTTATACCATTGTGTGAAAATTGTTAACTATGGCAGTATATTTGAAAAATAACCTCATGTTTTAATGAAATATTCACTGTGATGCATCAGTCCTTTCAAATCTAGGCTTAGAATGAGGTAGTAAAATGCAATTTAAATTTAATTGTTGTACTTGGTGATTTATGTCACACTTCCAACCAAGAAAATTTGAATCTCAAACATCCAATATTTCGGGTAGAATAGCCTTCCTGCAAATCAATACAGTTAAAGTGACTGAATGCTCTAATGTATGTTTGACATTGTTGACAGTTTATGAATAGATCATACACTAACTTCCATAGCTTCTCACCAATGCATTTTAGAAGGTTTGAGTTCAAAAGAAGATTGATTCAAATATATCTGAGTTCAATCTAACTTTCTGGTACATTTCACAAGATTTACTATGTAATATTTCCAAATTCTTGTGCCATATAAGCTGTTGAAGTTCATTTCCACAAGAGAATACAACTTGCATCCAGAGCTAGCACATGTATGCAGGCGTATCAGGAACTAAGGTAATAAGATTAAAAGGTCCTTTTGAAAAGGAGAAAGGCAAAAATCTTCTCCATATCCAAGTTGGGAATAAGAAGAAAATGGTCCTGATTCCCCAGAAGGTTGCAGTTACCAGCAGTCAGTCAGCACAGAGCAGCTCATACACAACTGTATGCGCTCTAAAGCATCAGTCTATGAATGACACAGCTGAATTTTAATCTGTTCTTGATGGGATTCTGCTGTCCATAGTTGTACCTACTTTCTCTAGATTACTGAAAAGATTCTTACTGTCTTTAGTTTGTGTTTCCTGGTTTCCTTTTTTAATTTACTATACTTTTGTATTATGCATTCAATCCCCTACGCAAATCTTTTAAATCCTCTTTATTATGGCAGTTATCATTAACCTACCTGAAGACGGCTCACATCCCTTTTCCCTACAAACAGTGAGAGTAAAAGATTTTATATATTGTTACTCTTCTGGGTTGATCATTCAGCCTCTCTGTGTAATTTATGTGTCTAGTCTCATTTTCCTGGAAAATTCCTCAGAGATACTCTGTTCTTTATTTTTCTGTGTCAGTTGATTGTAGCTTTAGACATGCGTATGAAGAATGGTGATGCGCATCATGCTTTAACTAGGGACTAAAAAGCTAGATCAGTAAAGGTGTGGTTTTTAATAAACCAATGGTATTTCTGTTTGGGTTCATTGAAAAATGTATTTTAGTCAAATCTGTTTTCATTATCATATCTGTTGGGTGAACTGAGTGAAAGACAGCTGCTCAAGTGACATTTGTTAGTGATTCAGCTGTATTTGCTCTGACTTGCTGATTTATGAACAGGTTAATCTGCTTTTAATATTCAATATTGGCTCACCTAAAAATGACTTAAAAGTAGAGATACATAACGAAGACAAATAGCAGTGGCAGTGGGGATCTCTTAACCTGTTCCTGACACTCACTACATTATTCTTCCTCTGAGTGTGTTTAGAACTACAGTAACTCATTTTCCCAAGATGTGAGAATGTGATTTTACCTCTAGCTGTTGGTATCCAAAATTTCTGGAGAAAAAAATGCTGAGATTTTAACAGGGTAGTTACAATATTTTTTACTGATGCAGGTGAATGCGGTACTTCACTGGAGTATGGTAACTTTCCTTTTCTCAGTAGTGTAGAGGTCTTTAAGACCAAATTGTATCTTTAATTAAAATATATGAATTCCTGAGGGATAGGCCTGCAAGACTACTTTCAATATTTTGTAGCACCCTGTAGTGACTGAAAGATCTATTTAATCTGATTTGCTTTATGTATTTTACACATAGAAGCTGTTAGAGGGCTAAGAATGATTAGCCAGACTTTGTTAATGTGTTTATTAGAGGGTATGTTTGATGTCCCTGGGATGGTACTCTCCTCAGTTTCTGAAGTCATGTTCACTTATACCATCCTTATGAGATTAGATTCCCTTGGTTAACTAATGAGTAGCAACTCTTGGAATTTTTGTTTTCATTCCATTCAGTACAAATCCCTGCAGTTAGGCTGCCTTTTCCTCTTCCAGGTTGTATGTTTAAGTTTGTGCTGGAACATGATTTTCAGGGAGAATACAGTATGAGCAAGCTCAGCTTTTCGTGATGTATCTCATCTGCTAGGGCTGGGGAGAAGCCCGAGGTAGACAGCAATTGCACAGAGCACCATTTTTGCATTTAAATGTCAGCATTAATCCAAACAAAAGTACACAGGCATTGTTGAATTAGATCCTGAAACTATATTTTGAGGAAAAAATACATCTAAACTCTGCATGTGCCAAAGAAACAGAACAGACAGGTTAACCTGGCAGCATAATGGAACTCTTGCAGTTCAGTGCTGCACAATAGCAAGACAGACATGTTTTGAAGCAAATTTCCAGATAATTTTGGCATATTCAATCCTATTTTTTCTTGGGATTGACACAAAAATCCATCTGCACCATCCTTCTAAGGATATTGGTCAGGATGTTAGCAAATTTAGTAAGCAGACTTCATGAAAATTTGTAAAAGATGTATATTTGTGCCAGCAGATTGACACCTTGTCCTTTCACTGCTCATTGCAACTCAGATAATTTTATTATTATTACTATTTTTATTTTTAAATCAGCATAGCTGAAGAGCCAGAGAGGCTGGAAGTATTAACACATTTAGTAGCATTTAGAAGAGAGCAAAAGTGTATAGCATGAATGCTTGTTTTTGTTTTGGTTTTGGCTTTTGTAGGCAAAAATCTATTTTAGCTAAGAATATTAATTCCAGTATTTTATTACTCCTGTTTCTAGGACTCAGGCTTGTTATTAGCTTTTTGTTCCATCCCTCAAGACAATAAAAATGGAGATGCAGCCCTTCCTGTTTTTAATTAATGACGTGCAAGTATCTCATACCTATTAAATGACCCCCTTGTATCTTCCATCTCCTACCTAGTTACTCCTTTCCTACAGTTGTCTTTCTGAGATGGCTTTCATTTTTCCTGCCAATTTTCCTGTTTCCCTGGGATGCTCTATAGCAACCAAACTTGTCCTTGTAGATCCAGTTTAAAATTCTGCTTTCCATTACAACTTGAAGATGTAAATAGTTGGGTGCAGCACTCTCTCATTCATGCATCTGAGGCGTGAGCAGCACTGTGCAGCAGAAATGCCGAAGTCATCGTAGCTTTACTGCTACCTCTCTTCATGGAGTCTTTGCTCAGTATTTTATTTTCATTTCTGCTTTCAGTGAATATTTAGTGAGCTCTGATTACATAATTGAATTTGATAAACTGATGGCATGTGATTGATGAGAAAGTCAGGAATAAAAGATTAGAAGATAAAATTACTTCAAGAATTTTAAGTAAATCTTCCAGAGAGCTAGGGTAATTTATAAAGCATGCTATATTCTTTATAAAAATATTCCTGTAGGTCTATTAAATTTTAGCTTCTACCAGAATTGGATTGAGTTTTGAGAATCATTTTCACATAATGCCAGCTTGATCGTGATACTTTAAATGGGAGATAGCTCTGAGTGGGTTGCAGCATCACTGGGTTTGGAATATTTGAGTAGGAAACATAGGGCTGAATGACAGACTTGTGGTCAGCAGTCTTTGTCTTTCAAATAAATACTTTTTTCTTGGAAAGGTGTAAGTTAGAAGGAATAAGTGGATAAATCAGAGTGCAATAATGGAGGAGTTATGCAGTGTGAGTCTTTAAATCACTAAAAAAAAGGATCAGCCAATTACTCGGGTAGAAGTTTATAATGCAGGTACCAGCTTCGCTGTAATCTCCCTGAATGGCTCAACTTTCTTCAGGAAGAAATAGTTTAACGTGCTCATTTTGTGAGCCTCTATATACTTGCAGGTAAATGTCATTGTTTTTTAGGGAACTTGGCCCTATACATTTCAATTTACCAATTGGACTTTGTTACAACCCCTTCCCCTAAATACCAGCACAATGCCCTGCCACTGCCTTTTCATCTCCAGAGGAAGCCTGACACCTTTAATCTTGCAAGGGTGGAATGTCTGTCTCATAACTCCTTTGAGAGTCTCCCCAAAATGCATGTGAAGCCTCTGAAAGGATTTAACATTTCCTCACCTGCTTAGAAATACCTGTGTAAAAAATTGCTTTTTGCTCTGGGTAAAATAACTGTATTTCACACTAACATCATCTAATTCTGACTTAAAATTTTCTGTATTAAAGTTTAAAATAACAGTGATTTTAGTGGTTAGGAGAAAATGGGAACTGAGATAAAACTTCTTCACAGTGTTCGCAGTCTTTAAAACCAAAAAAGAAGCTTTGCAGAATATAATCCGTCATGTAATAAAGAAGTGCAAAAACCATCTTTAGTTTGCCTGGGACTATCTGCTAGTTTGGAACTATTCCTATTTTCTCGTATGTTGAATTGTCATAGCTTCCTGTATATCCAATTCAAAGAAAATATTGCTGTTTTGCACTAGCCATTAATCAATTTGTTTCAAAAATAAAATCGTTTAAAATGCTACAAATCAGAAAAAGGTCTTATCTCAAAATACATTTTTTTAATTTTGTTTAGATTTTGTGTAATAGTTTGTAAGTATTGCTTTAAGATGACATGCTTTTTTCCCCCTGCAGAATTAATTACATGTTTCTGAAGTTAAATTCTAAAAACTAGGCAGACAGTTTGTCAGTACAAATCATCAAATGTGCATGCAGCTGATGTTCAACTTTATAGCCAATTGTAGCAAATAATTTGGCAACAGTCAACCTGTGACTCCTTGACCACACTCAGCCGGAGCGCAGCTGCTACCCTGGGACTGTATGATTAGGCTGATAATGAGTTTGGGTTGCCACGTGGCCTGCTAGGTAATAAAAATTCCCTGATAAAAGGCAAGCGAATGATAAGGGCTTAGAGAGGTTGACGTTGCCAGGCCCAGTCATATACTCTTTGCCATCCCAGTCTTCAGTGGAACACTAGGGCACCTTGATAGCCACTGCCACCCCTTGCCTTGAGCTCCTTCTTCCCTAACGTCTGTGGTTGGTGTCCGGTGACTATCAACTATAAAAGATTATAGTATGTGACCTGTGGATTTAAAAATTTCAGACAGCTTTGAATAGTACATGAGATCACTTCCCCATAAACCGTAGAAGATAGCTTAAAAACTTTAAACAGCAGGTATAAAAATACCTGAGCTTGATCTAAAATATATTTTTTTTTTTAAGAAAAGGTTAACAATTTAACTGAACAGTTAGTTGCACTGGACAACATTTGTGTATTTTTTTTTTTCTCATTTATTTTATATTTTATATATATGTATATATTTTATATATAAAACACAGATGCACACACTGCACTCCTAAAAAGCAGAGTGCGGTAACATCTACCTATTATATATAATTTCATATTTTACATTAACTCTCTGCTTTTGAATGTAACTTGTGTATTATATATATATATATAAACATGTTAACTTTGATTATAGAAGGCATTTGTAAACTTCTAAGATTAAGTCTGTAGTTCCTGCATAGTTACAAGTAGAAATTTGATGCCTGAAGTGTGAAAGCCTTCATCTCCTGGAGGTGACAAGGGGTGCATCTCCAGCAGGTGTAGACTTGTAGTAAGTCTGTGTTTGCATGGGGCTTTGGCAATTTACCAGTTGAGAATGTTGTTGCTTGGAGTATTTTGAGCATTTGTCTTCCGTGGGAGAATAAGAGTTTGAGACTACATGTAACCCTTGAACAATATTGAAGTACTCCAATTCAAAATCTGTTAGTTGTTTCAGGTAATATAATTTAACGCATTTTGGTTGGCAATAATGTTGAAAAACACGTTCATCCTCCGGTTTTGTGAGATGTTTTCTTCAGAACTCTTTTTTTCTATCAAAATTCTTCATTTACCCTGAGATTTTTCCTGCTGTGATAATCATTTCTATCCAAGATTACTCTTCTGGTTTCTATTCAAGAAATAATAAAAAGAAAAAAGCTTTGAGTGGATTTAATCCTCACAGAGAAGAGGCAAAAAAATGCCAGTAGGGGTGTTCACTGCATGCTACAGTAGGCGATGCTGAAATTCTCATATGTGTAAACAGTAAACATGGAGAGAAGCTTGTCTGAGTGGGCACTCTAATATAAGTAACAAGAACTAAGGTTTTGAAAGTAATGTGAATTCTGCCTCTCAAGTTAAAGCTTAGTTATGAATAGAACAGTGTAAGCCATGACTACTGAATCATGTTTTACGATGGCCATTTTGAGAAGAAATGAGCTAAATGGCCATTTTGAGAAGAAAAAGAGCTAAATATCAATGGCTTGTAGTATACTCACTTAAATAGCTTACAAAAACACTTTCTCTTTGTATTTCAGATGACGTTGCACCATACTTCAAGACTGAACCAGGCTTGCCCCAGATACACTTGGAAGGAAATCGGCTCGTACTTACGTGCCTTGCTGAAGGCAGCTGGCCCTTGGAATTTAAGTGGTTACACAATGACAGTGAAATAACCGCCTACTCCAGCGAATACAAGTAAATAAAACCTATATAATAGCCTTCTCTAAGTTTAACTGCAAAAATCTGCCAAAACACCCTCCCCACCACCCCCAAATCTCCAATACCTCAAAACAGCTTTGCTGATACTGATATATTGACAATGTATTTTTTCAACATGAAATATGACTTTTTTTCATCAAGATCTCTATGACAGAACATCCTTTGCTAAAAATGATACTCACATTTCAAAACAAGGGTCCTAACTTAGAAATTTTAAGTAGCAAAAATGCTTTTTACTGGAGATGTAACCTTACATGTATTTGTAATAAGTGGCAGGCATATTCCTTAGCTAAATGTTACAGATGATATCTCATCCTTTAACAAAGCTAAGCTCAATGGGACTGTTCTTTTCAGTGAGATCTAGAAGAGTGCGGTCTATCTTAAACTGCATATGAAGCTTTGAGTTTCACTTCTGAGAATGCAAAAATTAATCTCACAGTTTAACAAATTGTTCTTCTATGGTGATGCATTTTGCTCCCAGGATCTCACTGACATCCTCCCCATTCTGCAAGACATCCCGTCAAGCAAGAGAAAAACCACACTGGATAATCAGCGCTACATTTGTGCTGATGGCTGGCCAAATATGAAAGTGTAAACCAGCCAACTTTTATCTGCTTTTCTTTAATGGAAGCATTAACTGGGTCTCCCCTATGCAATAGGCAATGTCTAGATCCTTACAGAAATTTAGTATTTATACAACTTACTTGTTGCGTTCAAACTTAGTTGACATTACCCGGTGAATTCAGAAGTTATAAGGGGTGGGTATGTGACAGACAGAGCCCGCGTGTAGCACTTGTTTCTTTAGCAAACCAAGCTAAATACAGCACTTTAGTAATTACATTGCTTAAGGCAAGGTAAAGCTGTGCTCCATCGCTATAGACAGAAGCTATATTATAGATTAGTATAAAAATGCAGGTAGTGATATGAAGCTTATATTGTTGCACAAGGTAGTCCATGATTACTTTTCTCAAAGGTTTTCAAAATTATAACCTAACATTAGTTCTATTTTTGATATTATTTACTTTTACAGAGCAGTAGGGAAAAAAGTCCATTAAATAATATTTGAAAATCTTTTTTGGTCATTTAGCACACAAAGTATTTAGCAATTATGTTTCCAACCAAACATATAGTTCTGTGTGAGCTTTCTTAGAATTTAAAGATTTTTGATTTAGATGAGACCAATTAGCCATGAGTCATTGCATCTATTAATGGTTTCTGTTTTCAAGCCTTGAGATATGCTAATCCTTCAAAATGAGCATATGCGCATATAGAAGAGATTTGTGAATACTTTCTAGAAAATAAAAAATCTCTAATAGCACAATTAATCACAGAAAGTTTGAGCGTCACTTTGTGTAAATGCCACTCGTTTTGATCAACAGCAGCAGAATCTGCTGTAGCTTCTTGGTAGAAGTTGCTGACAACAGCTCTTAACTGTGTAAGAAGCTGACAAAGAAATGGTGTGGGAGGACAAAACACATGAACGTGGAATCAACAAAAAGCAGAGGTTAGCATTCAAGCTTTATAGATGTGCTAGGCACGGAGAGACTTACATTTCATGATGCTAGGAGAAACCTGAATAAGATCCTGTGACATTTACGCCATGGTAATTCTTAAATAAGTGCACATGCTAATACAAAATTACAGTTTTACTATGTATTGCAGTGTAAGTTAGTATTGGAAAACCTTCCCCAAGCTGTTTGCCTACATATCTGTACACACTACCTTGTTTCTTGTCATTTGGCTTAATTTAGTCTAGCAAATGTCAGGTCATGATACAAGCTGTATTTCTTATTTTTTTTTATATTGTTCTTGTTTCAAATTCTAATTAAAACATCTGCTGCAGAGGTGATTCAGAAGACAGAAAAATACTGGTTTATAATATTAAAATAAAATTGATAGAAAATATTAACTTAGAAATTGCAGCCCTACTACTATCACTATACCAGTCAGAGATAAGCCAAACAGGATTTTGATTCTATAGAAATGCAAAGCTTTAAGCTTCCAAAAAGGATTATATAGCACAGGTGCATTAGGATGAATGGAAGCAAGGAAAAAGATATGATTAGACATAAAAATTCTAGTTGCAAAATTTAAACTTTGACACTGTAATAGTTTGCTCTGCAGTTCTCTTGGGTAAATACTGTGTTTAAATGCATGAATCTTCCCTAAATGACTTTTGCTGCAGTTTGAATCATCAATCAAAAATTTTTGGTAACTAATATTACTTACTGTGTCTCAGTTAAAGTAATGTCTATATTGTAACAGGCTGAAAATATTAAAAGCTTATTATAACACACCAAGTGAGTAAAGAACTAATTGGAGTCTTTGCATTTTGACATTGGTGACCCTGAATGAACAGCTTTTCTTTGTATAATGATGCTGATTATGTGCACAGCCTGGCTTTTATAGTGACTGTGCATACACTAGTTTGTATTAAGAATTTATAAAACAACCTTATAAATTCTTTGTGATCTGAGATACATGTAATGAAAACAAATCAATATTGCAGACTGCAGTAGCAATTTTGGTTATGTCTATAAGTTAAAAGTCTAAAGTTCAGGCAGTGTCTTATTTTCCTTTTCTTTCTTTTTCTTTGTTTTCTTTTGAATGAAGTTCTGGACCAGATGTGTCTTCCCTATTTGCTTTTGTAGCCTAAAGATATTAATTTGTTTAAATTGAAGAGACTAAGGTTTTATCTAAGCAGCAGTACACTTCCCTCCCAAACTACTTAAAATTATCTGATTGTTGTATTTGTGGTTTTAACATTGGAAAAAATTTAACTTTGTTCTGTATAAAAAAAAAAGTTAGGTCAGTTGATGCATAAGTCACTTGTTAAAAAGTTTGAATAGATAGTAAGTTATATGACTATCTAATAAAATACGTTTGGTTTTAATTCTGTCTTCACAAGTATGGCTTTTAAAAACCTGTAGCCTGTAGGCTCACTTTTAACTCTTAGAGCATTTAAAATTAAAATGAACGTGTAAATTCAAAATCAGGAGTGAAATGTGTTAGCTAGCATTTCTCCTTAGGTGTTTGATACTACTTCATCCTTTAAACTCTAACTTACTGCAATCCTGGTGGTAGAGCATCTTATGCTGTTGAAGACTTTCCTTGAAGCTTTCTTTTATGCTTGTCACTTCACATCTTTCTATGGAAACTTTCTAAATAGCCACTTTCTGGATGGCTGTACCATTCAAAACAGAGAAGCTGTTTGGTCTGACTTTCTCAAGTACTTACACAGATCCCCAGGAACCATAAGTAGCCTCCTGGCATCTATACAATGGGAAGAGCTATCTTGAAAGAGTGTAGACAAAATAAAAGCAAAATTATGTCTTCTCACTGTAAAAAGCTGTATTAAGCTTTCATATAAATTCATTCTGTGGAATGTGGAAGAAAGTCTTATTCTGAATTTAGAAAACACTATTTATATCCCTTCTTGCATATCAGAAAATAAGTATTGTGAAAGCATAGCACAAAACCCAGTATTTTCACTGTTAGGTCAATAGAAAAGTGTATTTTCAAAAAATAATCAGACATATGAGGTGCATAAAGACTGCTGAAAATTGTAAACATAGAATTAGAAATTCCATGAATGTCTGTTGCCCAGATTTTTAATTTTCAGGTTAGTCTCAAATAATATAAACATATGTTGTATCACTTTTTTTTAAACTTTTTTAAAAAACTTTTGTTAAGTTCTTATAATTCTGCTCGCCTTACCTGCACATTGTTACCCAGTAGGTCGACTGAGAAGCCAACTGCTGAGTAGGGTTTGGGCTGTCTTGGAATTTCCAAGGTAGATGGGATTTTCACTGCAGACATTAAAAGATTTTCTTTTCCTTGGGCAATATTAAGAATGTTTATTGCTGAAACATTAATAAGTCAGAAAGGGAAACCAAAGTAGGACACTTCTGATTTAATTGATTTGTTTTGTCCTAGCAGCAGAAAAACTAACTCTGAATTACTCTCTTAGTACAGATGAATAGCAAAGAAAGAAGCATTTAATTTTGGTTCTATTTAATAGACAAGCAGAGGAATAAATGTTAGCCAAGTACAATATTAAATCTTTATGGGAGGAAGAAAAGCATGTTAAGCTATAAACTATTTGTTAAAATAAACTGTGAAAATGAATTGTCAATATTTATTTGTCAATCTTATGTTTGTTATTTTGTTTTTGTTTTTTTTTTTAAATGATGATTTGTAACAATCATCTACCTGGCAGAGAAGGAAATTATTCCGTAAGGAAGCAGGGAAGCCTTATGTCCTATTGATTTCTATCTTACACTCTTATGCTTTGTACTCGCACCTGTTTCCTCACTCTGTTTCCTATGGCATGCTCATTGGGCAAGAGGCACTAGCTAATTCAGAGTTATGTACTCACTGGCCAGCAATATTTGTTTGCTGATTGTCAGGTTTACTGTAACTCCTGAACAGAGCACTGTTTTGAGTCTTCCTTATCTTCCCAGTACAAATTGTCATAATCACTGGAGAAAATTTGCCAGTTGCTACAAACGAGGTCACGAGGAGTCATCTTAGGCATGCAGGCAGACAGGCAACATGATTACCTACAACTCGTATACTTAGGAAGCCAGGCTCTCCTAGGAATCACAATAGATTGCTAAAATTTGTCCATAGTGTTGGGCTTTGGTTTAATTCCCTGTATTTTGTTGTCTGACCTATTTGCTATAGTGTATTTGATTGTAATTATAATGCAGTGATTATCGTCTTAATTTATCACTTAAACTAGATTTCTTCTACCTCCTTTGTTTTTATGCTGTCTGATCCTGTTCAGATATTAAGCTCTGTATGTGGGTGTGTATAATGTATGTGAGTATGAGAAGAGATGCTTTCTTTTACTGGAATTAAATTCTGGAGATTAAAATTCAGCAGTTTTATTTTTCCTTATCTTTTCATAAAGACTTTCATTAATCCTACCATAATATCTCCAGAAGGCGACCGGGGGAATATGCGCTTTGATTAATGTTTGTTTAATGCAGGATTATCTATATTATTCATGTGTTTTATTCACATTAAAACTGAGCCCATCAGCTCATTTTCATGTTGAGTAATCAGATATAGTTGAATGAGGAGGGCGAGCATTCATGGACTAAGTGACTTCTTAAGCATAGTGAAGGGCAGAACAAATACAACCTGCAGTGCACCATGTCTTCTCCATTATTCTTCTGAGTTACAGTAGTCAAGCAATGTAGTAACCATCTTTTCTCACTGGAAAGCTTTAATATTTCTTGCAAGTCTTCCTACATTTAGATGGCAGTCTTCTTGGGCTACCTCTGAACGAATTACCAGGCATCTTTGCCTTATGAATGACTGTAGATAAAACTAAGGAGAACATTTAAGTCTATATTTTGAATGGAAATTTGTGGAGAGCTTATTAGTGTTTATCAAATGTAAATCTTGAGACTGAATGATATTTTATGGATTAAAAGTATATCTTTTCTGTATAATGCAGGTGATATTGTGGCTGAAGATGAGGTTATATGAGAACGCTGTTCATAAGAAAAAATACAAATAAGCATTTGAGACAATATGTGAAATATTAGAGGGGAAATAAGAAATGCAGTATAAAGTAGCATTGATTTGCCTTTAGAAGGAAGTGCACAATAATTCTGAATTTTGTCTTACAGGTACATCATCCCAGCCTTGCAGAGGTCTGATGCTGGCTTCTATCAGTGTGTCGTACGGAACAGGATGGGGGCATTGCTGCAAAGAAGATCTGAAGTTCAAGTAGCATGTATGTTTGAATGGAAACTATTCTGTGATTCATTAGCTAACCAATTATTTTTGTGGCTAAAACACCATCACACGAATAACATTTGCTAGCGTGAAAAGTTCCTAGATACCATATTTAATAAATTTTAATATTATTGCATCACCAGAAGTTTCATACTTACCCTAGCTGTGTTCTGGGGAGCAGTTCAAAGTGGTGAAACATTAAATTTTAGGACAAGCTTTGAGCCATTCAGAGCCATCAAGATGAGATAATTTGGAGATAGCTGTAGCATAAAAAAACCTTTATACCTTTCCCTGAATATGCAGGGATTAAGAAAGACCATAGAGCACAAAACAATCAATCAATCAATCAAAACAACAACAACAAAAAAACAGACCGGAGGACAGGAAGGGATATCTAAAAGAAAACCGTACAGTGGAGAGAGCTCCATGAAGGTTTCAGATTGTAATCCTTTGATATAAAACAAGCAGTTGTTTCACCATGAAAACCTTGCTAACAAACTTTAAAAGTCTGTTCTCAACACCTTTCTGAACCAAACCGTCCAATGTTTGTACCACTTCAGTATGGACTATGCAGAATTCTTGAGCTGACCTCTGATTTGATATCTAACTTACAATTGGATATGTTAAATTGTTTTTCTCAGGAGTTAGTGCTAGTTAACATAACTTAAGAAATGAGTACATACTCTAATTTTCTTTTTCTTGCAGTTAACGTATAGAAAATCTATTCCAAATAAATTGTTTGGAAATAATGATAAAATTAGGTCTTGTTCTTTTTCCAAAGTAAAACCACATTTTTTTTAAAAAAAAAGACAGATTTGTATACTGCATATAAGCAATATGATACACAGATCAAATTTCTCTTCCTCAGGGTGAGTAACTGGAAAGTCAGTAGTAGTGTCACTTAATAAGTAGAATTTAGATAAATTGAATTATTTTAGAAACTCAATTCCAAGGAACCGATCCAAGTCAGTTGCTATGTCATGAGGGAGAATACACGGAATTTCCTGTTTTAAAATAAAAACAGTTGCAAATGATACTATCTAAGTTCTGGTATCATATTCATCAGTTTACTGTATTATAGTAAATTATGTTACTATATCTGTAATATCAGTAATGCCAGTAATTTGTTGGTCTCTCAGTCATATTGTTTCAGAGGAGTTGGGAGCTAAAGCAAAAATAAACTGCTGCTATAATGGGATTTTCCTTCCCTGCCTTCTACCAACCCCTGTACTTCTGCTGTATGCCCCTCATAGTGATCTTGTGCTCCCTCTGATGTGTGTCAGACCCTTGCAATTGTGTCTCTGAATATTTTTCTGCTGTTTTAGTGAATCATATCAGGTCACAGAAGATCTAGTGAAAGCTGGTGCAAGTGAGGATAACTGGAGTGCGGTGGGGGCCTCCAACAAGGGTAGCAGGGAAGAACGGAGCAGGGGAAGGGGAGGGTGAGATGCTGCTTATTCTGCAGCAGTGAGCCATTGGATTAGCCTCTGTGCCTCTGGAGCTGCGTCTACAGGTGTGGTTTCAGGGGACAAAGACTTTTGTAGCAGTACCGGAGAAAAATGTGCCCATTTTCTCCTCCATCCACTAATCCTTCCCACTCTTGTATTGCAATATAGCACACTATCCCTTTAGGCTCAGCAGGAAAACTTGTTTGTGCAGCTGTGGACTGGGAAACTTCTCCAATTTTTTTTTAAAAAAGTAGCAATTATTTTGTAGGGTTTGTTAAAATAGTTCTTCCCCCCAACCCTGTCTGATTCCCTACACAGCTGTACAGGCAGTTGTACTGGCATAGTGGAGGGAGCAGTTCTTGAGGAAACACTTGTGGGAATGATAGTGAGGAGGAGGCACAGGAATACTTTACCTTGATAGTGCTGCTAAAGAACTTTGTCTCCTCAAAAGACAGCTTTATTCTCCTCTGAGTGAGGGAAAGATTTGCAGTGAAGTGTTTTGTTTCTGTAGGCTTTTTTGTGTGTACGTATTGTTGTTCTTGGAGGGAAAGAACTGTAATTATTTACTTTTCTTCGAGTTTAATTTTTTCTCCATCTAATTCGTAGTTTCCATTGCTGGAAAAGGCTAAAGAAGCTATCTCTTAAGACTTTTTTTTCTCTGAATTAAGCAGTAGATTTATTTATTTATTTATTTTGACCATAAAGACACTGAGACAAAGCAAAGCAGGTCTTGTGTAACTTGGGAGACCTTCAGCCCTGAATCTTTAGTGACATATACAGCTTCTGTAGTGAAACTTGTCAGTTGGACTTGCACTGTATTCATGCAGATTAGAGTGTTCTACAAGTTTTAAATATCCTCATTCTCCTCTACCTAGGGTGCTGATGGTACCATGTGATGGTTTTCAGTATTTTAATGTTTTTGATCTAAATTCATTGATTGAGACTGTGTGGATATAATGAAGTACCTGATATTTTACCATATTTTACTTTTTTGGTTATTCTTGAAAACATATCAGAAAGCAGTGTTCCCAGGGGTTACTAAAGTCACCCTATCCAGTCATCAAGAGTTATGGGAAGTTGTATGTTAGATGTTTAACTCAGAAGGGTTCTCAAGAAACTATTTTTGCCACTGGATAGAGGATGGTTCCCAGTACACTTAAACTCAAGATCTTTAGTGAAAAATTGAAAGGCATAATTCCAATGTGCACTGAGAAAGATCTGAGGTATATTCCATGTCCTAGATCTCTGAAGTAGCATGGAATTTGTTAAATAGTTTAAAAAATGCTAACATATTACTTAACTGAATGGGAAACAGATATTTGTGAGAAAACTGCTGAGTAAATCCTAATAGCAGAATGGGCTTAAAAGCTGTTGGATTGTGAAGACTAAAGTAATCATATGACAATGGAGTTAATTAGATCCACCTACATGGTTTGAAACTTCTTTTCAAGTAGATGGTCTGATTAGAGTTGTAAGAAATATGGAGCAACAGAGGAAGTACAATGCTGATTATGCCTGAATAAACAACTTGAAAATCACAAAGAAGGTTAAATCTTCTTTAAAATACCATGTGTTTTTAATTTCTGCTCTTGTTCTGTCTCTTCTCATCTCCTGCCATCCACAGACCTGGTAGTAGTCTTCTACATTTCAGTGTCCTTTGCATCCCTCTTTGCAACAAAGAACTTGTAGAGAACCCTTTGGTCCTGACCCCCCCCCCCCCAAAAAAAAAACAACAAAAAAAAAAGGTCATTCCTGTGGCCTGGGAATGAGGAATGTGAACTGAGCTTCCTAACTGCACTCAGCTGAGCATGGGTCAGTTCCTTAACCTCTCTTTCTGCCTTTGTTTTGTGTCATAGGCATTATCTAGGGATGATCACTCTACTGTGTCCCTACTTGTCTTTCTGGGTAACATCTAGGGGTCCTTAGGGAGAAGTGCCCCCTCCATTCCCTTTATGGTTGAGTATGACACACTATACAGAATATTGATATACTGTGGTTGAAGGCTGGTTTTGTAATTTGCCATTTTTTAATCACCCTGTTAACTATCTGGGAAAAGTAGTAGGGAGCTTTGGACACCTTAGCTGTAGAGCCTTGCTGTTCAGTAAGAACTCCTCAGAAAGAGAGCTGTTTATTTTTATTGTATTTTCTTTTCACTGCTTTTAATAGTTGTAAACAACCTCTGTGTGGAGCGTGTCTTGAAACTTTGACCAGCTGGGTGAGGGGCCTTCATATCAATTTCCAGCCTGTGGAGAGGAGAGCATAACAGGTCCCTGACTGCTCCAGCCACTTCCTGCCTGCCAAGGAATGCTGGAAACAGAGGTCGTTATTGCACAAGTAATTAAAGGTTCATCAGCCCTACCTCTCCGATTCCTTAAGGCCATTGTAGTAAGGGACAAATACTCCTGCTTACCCACTGTATTTGTTTTCTGCTTGCTCTGTTTTTCTTGGCTTGAGAAGAGGAATTATGAAGACTCTTGGGTAGGATCGGGGAGTGCTGCGGTCTAATGCATTTGGCTGTGGCCCTGGCTGTGTTGTGGAACACTCTAGTACTGAGAAGTGGAGTGTCTTCAGGGACCCCTCTCTTCCTGCTTCTCCCCCATATTCAGACACCGGAGAGGTGGCTCTCAAAAAGGAGGTCCAAGTTGCCCAGGCCCTGGCACAGGGTAGACGAAGAAGCCAGGCTGGGGGATGGCTGTAGAGCTGTTCCTCTGAATGGCTGACGTGCCTCCTGCCCTCGCATTAGCAGATACAGGGATTTTACTGCAGCTGAGCTGGACTCCAGAAATGTGAGATTGGCTTATAATGGGAGGCTATCCTGTGGATTTTCTTAAAGGCATTCTTCTATCTTTTTGTGGTTTGAACTCTGAAGTTCAGGTTTTTGTATGTTTTCTCTCCATTACAGTATGCAAGAAATTACTTTCTTTGTCTTTTAAATAGACACTGAGACTTGCATATGGGCACGGGCCTCCTGGAAAAAAAAAACCAACACCCCAACAAAAAAACAAATATTGTGAGTCTTTGACAGAATTATAAGAGCAGGGCGGACTGAGCCATCCACCCTTAAACCATCTGTCCCTTGAGATCTGGAGAATTTCTGGGGAGCACAGCCCACAGACATGGGAAGTCATGCTGCTGTCTGCCAGGTTTTCCTTTTGTGGATGAATGATCACCACCACCACCATCACCAAAGAAACGAGCCCCCATTGCGCTGACTCTCCTTGTGCTTCAAGAGCAGCGGAAGAAACACCTGTGAAGGAAGAGAGCTGTCTGTCCATTTGTTGGTCTAGTAATATGGTGAGTGAGCCTCACAGCGTTGCTGCTACTGGATGGGCTGAGTTTGGACTGTGCTTACTACCTGCACCCCGAGAGCCTCCTCATTGCTGAAGGCGTTTTGCCCCGGAGAGCCTGGCTGTAGGGGCTTGGCTGTAGCTCAGGAACAGCTTGAAGGACACATGTTGGGTAGGCAGATGGAGCAGGTGATGGAGATGATCTGTGGAAGAAGGGGAAGCGTAGAGTGAGGAGAATGATGAAAGGGCAGCCGTGTGGGTGACCCTGTGGGGGCAGAGGAGGGCAATAACTTGTCTCAGAAGGAGTGAGGGGCCAGCAGTGAAATTGTCTGGAGTTAGTGGCTGAGGCAGAAAAAGGCTGATGGAATGATTAGGTCTGGCAAGACTTGAGGTTATTCTGCGTGTGCATCTGCGGGGGAGTCAAATGACTTCTTGGTCTGTCTGCAGAGGCTGTCTAATCAACAGCCCCAGTGCCGGTCGCAGCCCAGGATGCTCCAAGATAACACTAACCCCACCGCAGCGCGGAGGGGTGTCTCCAGAGCTCCCAGGGGCACTGCATCGCGACACGTGAATGCAGCCCCCAGCGCGGGAGCCTTACAACAGACACTGCGTAATGGCCTGGTTTGAATTTGTATTTCATTTGCCTCCCATATGGGATCAGTTTTTTCCTTTTCTTTATTTTTTTTAATAGCGTTTTTCCTAGTCATAATAATCAGTGTTTCCCTGCCATCCCCCCTTCATTTGTCACAGCTGGCTTTGATTGGTTTCAGTCCTGCAGATGCTCCTTCCGACCGAGAAGAAGGGGCAAAGGTTCCCTTCCTTTTCAGCACGAGGCAGCCAGCCTTGCCGGAGGGCTTGGGGAGGCCAGCGTGCGCCCGGACTTGCCGACTCTTCGCTGTGGCCCCAGCTGGCCTCTTGTGCATCTGGTGAGGTTTGCCAAATTGCGAGATAATTTCTCTACTGAAGGCCTGGAGAAGATCACAAGTTGTTGATGGTGTGCATGCCCCTTCTCTTGCGCTGTTCAAAAACAACTGTTCTTGCAAGCTAGAGGGGCAGGCTCCCCAAACCCCTGGTGTGTGTGGGCTGCGGGTACCCAGGGCCAGGGCGCATCTGCAGAGCGCGCCGAGTCTGACTCTGATCTCTGTGTCTGCATGTGCCATCGGGCTTATGGCAGGCACAGCCCCACGTGCCTGACTGTGCAAGGTACTGGTCCTCCGCAGACGATTAACTGTGCAGCCCTGTGTCGCGCACCACCGAAAGAAGCTGGTAGATATGTGAGTGGAAGCGCCCCAAGTGTGTGAATTGGCATGGGAAAAATACAATTACCGGATGGCCAGGCAGGCTTTCTTGATTTTTAGGGTGAGTCAAACATAAATTGCAGAAAGGAGAAACTTTCCTCAGAGGCAACCTAATCCACAGTTGCCTGATGTGGGGTTTCTAGCAACTTCCTTCAAAGCAGCTTGTGCTGGTCACTGTCGGAGACGGGCGGTTGAGTCGACAGTCACTTGGCCGGTGTGTTATGGCTATTCCTGCATTCCAGGCACCATCCAAGAGAATGAGACATAGCATTGCACAAGACCAAAAGAAAGTAAATGTTTACAGGCATAACGCACATTTCAGCTTGTTACATGTTCCTGAGCAGTGAAAGAAATGAAACAATAATTAAAACAGGTCCCAAGTCTCAGTGTGTATCTTGGCTCGCAGCACAGGCCTCTTGGAGCGCTGCCTCTGCCTCTCTCTGATCCCAGCCTGAGCAGTACCACTGGGCCGTTGCATCCAGGTCAAGGTCTTTCCAGTTACTCCAAGTACATCGCCTTTCTGAGAACTGTGAAAGCCTGTTGGTGAGGTGGCTTTACAGTCTGCAATGGATTTGGATGCTTGATGTTTTCCCCACATGTGGCAGCAGCCATGCAGGGATCTCCCCAACTGACAAGGAGATGTTTGCTTTTGGGTATCCAGAGCATCAACGTGGGGGAAATTATAGATAGATTTATTCCCATGGGAGGAGGGTGGAGAAAGGGGAAGAGCAGAAGAGGACATTTAAATCCCCTGAATGATCCCTTTTTAATGGTCTGGCTTGTCTCTGTGTCCGTTCAGGGAAGCAGTTAGGGTGTGACGGAGCAGATGCAGTGAAGGGCTGTGTCAGCACACCTGACAGCTGTGCTGGGAAGCAAGCACGAGTAGCTACCTCTGCTGTCCTGCTCTGAGCACAAGGCTGGTCACAGCACAGCTTGCAAGCTGGGATGTCTCCCTGTAATGAGTCAGGTGGGTGGAGGAGAGAAGAGGGCCGCTGCTCTGCCCCCTTTTCCCCCAAGGAGAAGAGTGAAGGGCTGTGGTGGGGGGTGTTGTTTTGCATGAAGGGATGAAGTAATGAAGTCTTTCTCCTTAGGACAAGGAAATAGGGAGAGAGTGGAGAGGTGACCGAAGCACCCTCTCCCCAGAAATGCTCTATGGGTGATGGTGCCTCCTCCCAAGCTGTGAAGATCTTGTAGCATTGTCTTGGCCTTCACACCAAAAGGAGAACTTACGTCACCCTGAAGGTTAGTTCTCAGCAAGGAGAAAGGGCTTTTTAGTAATGGTCAGCCCACTATGCACATGGCACAGGAAGACAGACCTCCACGCGTGCATTACGCTGGTCTCAGATGTAAACTGGAATATCCCCTTACGAGCTAGCCCTAGCTGCTGACTCATTTGCATCGCTTTTCTTGGTTCTCTCGCTTGAGCAGTGTGCTGTCCAGATATTATTCATTTTACTTGAAATAATAACTGAGATGTCTACTGAAGGTAGAAATGTCTAGGCTTCTTGTAAGGAACAGAGCGAAATCCAAAAAGCACATGGTAGCATGTCTGAGAGCACCACTGGCTGGTGCCTGTCTGCCACGCAGGACAAACGTCCCCAGCCATTGCTGAGTCCACAAACGGGTTTGATTCATTGTTTAGTTTGCAATACAAAAGGTACTTCTTAGAGGTGGCAGCTACGTGGCCTCTTGTCCTGTGTGACCTAGTTATTTAAAGATCTTGTTGGTATGGAGAAATGCTGACTTTTCTATAAGGCAAGTTGCAACCTGCTTCTATGGATGTTCCACTACGGCTTTTCTCTATCCTTGGGAAAACTGGGTTTGATTGGAGACTTGCTAGACTGTTCTGAGAGCAAATGGTAATGTTTGAATGAAGTCAGGGAAGGGGGATGAAATTGGCCAGTGTTGGTCATTAAGTTATGAAAAATTATTTTGGTTTAAGAATTTGGTATTTGTGTTCCTTCTGCTCTGAAACAACTCATCACTAGCTCTTCCAAGTTTTCATATAGTCAAATCTCCTTAATAGCTTGTATAGTGGCTGTTGTTGAGGAAAACACAAAAGACCTGAGCATCATTATAAACACTTGTTGTAGAGCGTGCAGGGAGTCTAGCCTAGAAGCTAAGGTCGCAAACCTAGTCCTGTCAGCAATGATGGGAGGTTGCTTTGACCTCTTCCATTGAAGTTCCTGTGGATATAGTACATAGGAAAACAGATGCCTGTGATGATATTTCCCTGACTGAGAACTATCAAAAATCTTCCTGTAAAGATTATCTGCAGTGGTCTTGTTGGGGTAGTAAAGGCTTGTGCTTGTAAGGCGGAAGAACCAGCTTTTCAGACGTCTGGGTTTTTACAGAATGCTTGACACTAAAGTCATAATTCTGGGATTTTGGTTCCCTTGTTAAGTCCTCATGCTTTCAGATTCTTGGAGCTAATTTTCATTGACAATAGGAACATTCCTTGAAAAATGCTGATGTAATGAAGTACGTGCTACTTGAGATTAAAAGATTTATTCAGTGACTCCTTTTTGAAACTTTTGCGAAGTGTCTTAACATTTTTATGTTTCTCCAGCTGCCAACAAAATCACATTGCACCACACAGTTTGCAACATTAGTCAGATTTTGACACTGGCTCACGCAAGAGGCAGTTTTCACAGTCAGGAATCATAAAATGTTAAAGAAATTGCCATTATTTGAAAAGTAGACGCAGTTCAGTGAAGCAGATGGACTTGCTAACAGTGACTTAGGAGGTCTGTAGCACAGCTGTGTTGACACGGATTATAGACAATCAAAATTGTATATAAAGTGCATGCCATAGTTTTAGTTTTAAGCATATTGCTAACATTTAATGAAGTATGTAACCTTATATGGTTTATGTATTTTTGTACTGTAGCTGCAAGTTATGCTATGGCCTTGACTAAACCTTCCCAGAAATCTCTATTGCTATTTGTAATTCAGGCACATAGACTGAGAGTGCCAATAAGCCTTTGATTGAATCTTGATTAATGTAAATACGTTAAGCCTGTAAGTGCCATTCCAGCCTACGGAGCTTCTTGCAGCTTTTAACCATGTCCACATCAGAGTTAGAGCCCCCTTGCTTCAGATAATTTCTAAAGACCAACTGGAGAATGTTTGGACTCACTTGTGAAGGATCAGGGACAGAGACATTTCCTGAAGCCCCTGGCTGGCTTGTTTGCAACACCATCCCAATAAAAATTAAGCCCTCGGACACAAACTTAGGGAAGGGAAGAAGAAAACAGAATTCTGATATGTTTCACAACCATACTCTCTGATCCCGGGAGAAAGGTTGGGTAAGAAACGCTGTGATCTCTCTTACATGTCTGTCTGTCTTCAAAGCTTTTGGTTAGTTCTGTTTTACTAGTTGGGTCTCTTGGGTTAGGTTGACAAGTCGCCTAACCATTTCAGTGCATCGCTGTAACTAATTGGGTCCCC
Organism: Microhierax caerulescens; assembly: GCA_035590215.1. Taxonomy (NCBI): domain Eukaryota; kingdom Metazoa; phylum Chordata; class Aves; order Falconiformes; family Falconidae; genus Microhierax; species Microhierax caerulescens. Next base: position 29,814,090 of record JAVJGJ010000047.1, on the reverse strand, counting down.
AACTAAGCAAGCGGAGAGGGGACACAGGAGCACGGTGTGTAACCAAGCAGAAAATGGGATGTGAGGTGCGGGGACGAAGGCATTATGAAGCGTGGCGCGTTGCAGTGGGATCTAGATTGGTGAGATGGATCAAAGCACCGAGTTCTCCTGACCCTGCTGCATGATAACATCTGGTGCCTTAGTACCTGTTTTGGTGGCAAAATTTGCAGACTTTAGTTTGCTGAGGAAATACGCTGAACGTGCATAACTTCTGTGTGTGGAATGGGACAAGGCAACTCCAGCATGGGGACTAGCTTCTTTCAGAATAAATCTTTGTGGGAATAACCCTCCTGATCCACGCTGCTGCCAGCACTTGCTAGGAATACTGCCGCTGAGCAAACAGTAACTGCAAAGGCACATGATGAGAAGGGAGGAATAACAAAAAGAAAACATCCAATGTCTTGTGTCCTTCCCCCTATGGTAACGCTCTGCAGTGTCTTCTCTTTGTAGATGGCTTCTTCAAAACAAAGATAGTGGGCATAATTCTGTAGGTTGGACCTATGGGCAAAGTAAATTACTTGTATTCCCTCCCACACCTTTCTGTCAAGATTATATGTTACAGATAACCATAGGTTAGTACTACTGCTGCTTCCAGGAGTCTGACCCTATGTACCATGAAGGGAAGGATTTTCATCTGTAATTCCCTGGTTTTTACCTGTGGACAATTCCACCTCTTAATGTAGTGTCTTTTGAGGTGTTAATAGCAAAGAACTTCTTTCCAACCCACTCAAGGTTGCCCTTTTCCCAGTATAGTTCATGTCTGTCTTTGGTAAGCTTCATCAGAGCTTTTCATCTTCTCCTTTTGCCTGTTGGCTGCTGTATCTGACGGGTCTCGGTGCCTCCTTGGCTTGGGTATCTTTGCAGGGCAACAACAGAGAAAAGGGGCTGATAGCCTGGCTTGTGTTTCAGGCTGGCAGGCATTCTGCTCCTGCTGCAGCTCAGCTTTTGGTGGCCCTCTTGTCCTCCTTGTCCAGACTTTTATGTCTTTCCAAAAGCCACTTTCCAGGCACTTTCCAAAGCCACGTGTTGTTCTGCAGATGTCTGATCTTTCCCACCTCCTGCCTGCTCCAGTTGTTGTTTTGGTGGCCTCTGGCTTAGCATCCCCTCTGCCTTTCTCTATGGTCTATTTTGGATTTTCTAGCATCTCGGCAGTGTCTGTGTGCCACGCAGTTTGTGCTGGTCTGGCTGACAGCTACCTGCTTCTCCAGGGTGCTTTCCCCTGACTGCTCTGGGTGCCAGCCATGGTCCAGACTGTTCTCAGAGGCTTAAGCCTCACTGTCGCAAGCTGTGTGGTTTCAGGCCCTGACTTCTTCTTGATTTGCACTAATGGGCATATCCTCAGGAAGGCCATGTATAAACCTCTGTTTTTCCAGAAGACTTTTTGTTTATTATTTGCTCCAGTCTTCCCTTCTGTATACCTTAGTTTTGTTTCAGCCATCCTATGGCATGTTGTTGGAGCCCAGGAGCCAGGCCGAGCCTGCTTTGCTGCTTGACTTCCCAAGAACCCCAGAATAGGCCTGTGCAACACAAACCTCTCTATTTTGAAAGAGGCCTTTCCAAGGTATGGTTTCCTATCGTCATCTGGCCTAACTGGGTCACTGTTACACCTACTGGTATAACTGCTGCAGACACTTGTAGACTGATGCCATTACTGCATGATGACAGTTCTCTGGCAGTCTAGATATTTCCTCTGACATGTATTTTCTGTAACATAATTTTTCTCCTGTTTTCTATGGCTTACTGTACATTTCTCTGCTTTCTTTTTTTCCTGTACGCCAGCTATTCTTGCAACACATACAAAAAACTGTGCAACTGTCAAATATTATTGTAGGACTCACTGTGACTACCTATCTGTTTTGCTGCAAATGTGATCATTCTCTTCACTTGCCTTTTCAAAATAAAACTATTTAATCAAAGAAGAAATCTTATTAAAAAAAGCCTAATCCTGTCAGCCGTTAAAACACACAGTGCCTTGATTTGTGGTTCCCATAAAATCGCCTGTCTTCTGCCAGAGTTAAGAGATGAATTATTGCCTGAAGTGGCAGAAGAAATGAAAAATGGTGGAAGTCTGTCTCCCTCTAACGCACGTGTTCTGGGGGTCACCAGTGATGTCATACCTGCGGCTGGCTTTCTTTTTAAGCAGCAATATTATTTCCTAATCTCAGTAAAACAACCCAGACAGTGCATTGTGGTGTAATTACTGTATCTTTCCCTTGGCTGCAGTTGCTGGGGTTCTGGCTCTGCGTGTCCAAGGACCATCTCGATTGTTTTACACTTGCTCAGTTGTGCTCTGCCAGCTGATCCGCGGCATCATCGCCGAGAGCGGGCTTGTCATGATGCCTGTGGAAGATGATGTATGCATATTTGTGCACTGATGCTAATGCAAGCGTGTCTTTTTCTATTTTGGGGGAGTGGGGGAAGCCCGTGTGTGATAGTCTAAGGCTGCTGGTAAAGCTGCTGCAGCTGGAAGGTATCTGATCATACTTGGTCTAATCGCCTAGCAGGGTTCACTCAGCGTGCCTTGGCTGCTCCTGGAGATTTACTCCGTGGTGTAGCGCAGGCCAGGCAGCAGCGCTTTTGAAACCCTCCTGGGCGGTAGCGCTGCAGCTGTGCCAGGGCTCCGTGAAGAGCAGTCATCTCTGCATCAGGTAGGTTAGGGTGGAAACACACAGTTTGCAGGGTGCTGATGAACTGAAACCGTCCTGCATGTGATCCGTTCTTCGCCTTTTCTGCCCTGTTCAGCAGAACTTGAGAATTTGATCTGATCTCCTCTGTGGCCCATAAAATCATAATAAGAGCTTTAGTGACGCCTCTCTAATTAAAGTTGAATTGAATTTTGCACTTCAAGCATGACTTAAACATTTATTACTCTTGAAAAATTATACCATATCCTCCCCAACTTACGGCAAGCATTCTTTGAGTACCAAATGATATTTCTTTGAGGTATTTTTTGTTACTGCTTTTGCAAGTAGTAATTAAAAAGGGATCTACTAAGCAATCTGTGTATGCAGGGATAAATTTTACAAACAGTTTGCCTTAAGCCATTAAGAAAATGCATCTCCAAACCTCCTCTCACTGTGGTATCTGTTGCTTCCTGGATTTAATTCAAAGCTTATTGACTGTGATGGGAAGAGTCCCAGTTACTTCACTAACTTTCGGTTAGAAATTCTTCTGCATTGCTCTTCTAGTATTCAGCTTTCCTTTGCTGAAAGTAACGAAGAATACCGATGTGGAAGGAACTGCTGTCATTTCCTAGACAAAGACCAATTTCTGTCTTCAGTTCAGATTGAAGATTGGAATTACTGTGCGAGCAGTATGTTATACTCATTATAATGTTATACTCATTAGAAGTTCCCAACAGGAGCCTGGAGAACCAGGCTGTTTGGTTCAGAGGTGGGCAGTGACAGGGCTGGCAATGGACACAAGTTCCAGAAAGGACAATTAAAAAAATAAACTGAAACCCATCACTTTGAGGATTGTGGGACAGATGAATACGGGCCCGTAGGTGTTGTGGGATCGATATCCTTGGGGATGTTCAGAACTTGAATGGACAAGGTCCAGAGCAACTTGTTCTGAGTTGGCCCTGCTTTGAGCAGGAGGTGGGACTGGGTGATTGTCAGAGGTCCTGAAATGGTCTCTGATTCTAAGGTGTACCAACTTGTGAGGTGTAGGGGGAGAATGTGATGAGACTGAACATAGCAGTTAATTGCAAAGTTATACAAGGTTCCAGAGATAGTTGACAAGCATGGTGAATAGGTTTAAATGGTGTGAGTGCCTGGCAGGGTGTGAGGGAGAGGAACTAGATAAGCAGGTTTTGACCTGTGCCTGAAAATCCTGCAGTCTAGGGGTGGAAGGATGTTAAGTGAAGGTATTGTCTGCAAATTTCTATTTACTGTACAGAAGGTCTGTCTACTGGAAGAACCTTCAGCAGTCAAAAAGGGCTGCAACATATAGTAGGACTCTTCAGGCTGGGAAACGGTGAGCACAGTGGCCCGAATGACCCTGGTAAAATGACGTGGCGTGGCTGTTTGTACATACAGAAAAGAGAAGGTCCTTTAATTTTTTCCACAAACATGTCTCTCCCGGGTGAGTCTGTGGTTTGACTAAAGGGACAGGCGGTGGAGATGAAAGAGTAGAAGGTATGATCTTGGCTGGAAACATAAAACCTGTGAAAACTGCTTGGGGCTGTTTATCTTATAGGTGAGGCTCTTCCATATTTCTTACTATTTATTTTATTGGTGGGACTTATCTGTGTTTCTGTTCACATTTCACCTTATCAGTGGGGAAGTATGAAAGGAACTTCCCTGGCAAGGCCAAGTGGACCTGGATGCAGAAGAGAACTGGGTTATTAAAATATGCATGAATTGAGCATGGCTGAGAAAATGCAGGGTTAATCTGCAATCCTGAAAGATTAATTTCTTCCTCTTATTTCTGTTATTTCACTTTGTTCTGACTGTGTGCCTTTCTTGCATTTGGTGTCTCCTAAAAAAAAAAAAAAGGTAAAATTTTTTTAGTGATCTAGAAGTTGGTTTTTTTCTTTAAAGAAAATAGTTTTCAGAAAAATCTCTTTTCCTAATGCCTTCTTCAGAATAAAACATGCATATACAAGAAAATTCCATTGAAGAGGGGGGAAAAAAAAAGCATACTTGGCTTGGGCCCATCTTGGCATTATCTGATATACAGTATTATGTTATCCTTCGATGGTCTGTTATTGTCTTCCTCCTCCTGAGCAATGTGCCAGCAACCATATGTGTGCAAGCGGCTTGCACTGTGTATCGAGCTCTCCGCTGGCACACTGACAGTGTGGTCAAGTGGACAGCAGGTTCGAGTCGGGCGCAGTACCCGGCTCTGCAGTTGACCAGCTGTGTAACCTCTGGCAAGCGACTCTGTGTCCCTTCCCTTTCCTGTCCTCTGCCCAGTGTTAGGCTGCCATCCCTCTGTGTGCCTCTACGCTGTGGGATGCAGCGCCCTGCGGAGATGCCCGAGTTGGCTCCAGTGCTTGGAGGGGTGTAGTTGTGTCAGTGTGATGCTGCAGCTGAGCCAAGCAGCTCGGGAGGCTGGCTGGGCTTGAATCTGCTGATGTGGCTCTCCTTGCTCTTCAGAATAATGCAGCCTTTCCATACAGGCCTCCGTCATGCTGGTGGGATGTCCCAGCTCGCTTGGAGTCAGCTCAGGGAACCTCTGTGAGGAATTGTTGCTCCTGTGAGTTGAGCCTTATGGCCAGAAGGTGGGAGGTGATTCTCCTGGGCTGTCTGTTTCTCAGCTCAGTCTTCCAGACATGTGGCATGTGCTTGTCTTGATGTGCCTGGGCTCATCTTCACCACATCTGCATAGCAAAGAGCAGTAGCGGAAGGGAGCGTTGATTCCCTTTACCCTCATGATAACCATAAATGGTACGTGAACTTTCTGTGTATGCCTACCTTGAAAGCTTTGCTCAAATCTAGGGCAGCTACTCGCATAGGGTACAGACAGCTACATAAACACATTGCCCCGTATTGATGGTTAGTGGAGATCAGCACCAAAGACAGTGGAGCACCACCAGCTGGTCCTAGCCAGAGATTTGGTAAAATGCTTTTGTTAAGACATGATCAGAAGCAGCATAGCTACTGTCAGCCAGATTCTCCTAAAAAATGATTCTTCCTGTGTTTTCACGATATCCATGCAAAATGATTAACAGACAAGCGTGAGCGTTCAGTGTTTTGTGTTGAGTCTGCACCTTTATCCCTCAGAAGCCATTCTTTTTACTGATCGTAACGGTGGGACTGCAAATGCTGCATCTGTGTATGAAATGCTCAACTGAAGAATGATCTCTGAAGTAGACCCTCAGCGGTGCTGTGTACAGCAGAACCTCCTCACCTTCAGTGCACTTGCTTCTTCCTGGACTCCCGTGGGCTACCAGTGAGATACAGCCAAGCTTCCCGTGCTGGTGAGGTCTTTCCTCGATGGCTGCAGCCCTGGACATGCCTCGCTGGTCTTTCCCAGGCACTTCTGTTATTTTTCTGCTTCATAGCAGGCCTACGGCACAGACTCAGTAAGATCTCTGCTAATTAGTCAGCAATTAAAATGTACTGGATTTTATGCTGGTAGATTAACTGGAAAGACAATTTGGCATTTTTAACAAATGGAAAAATGCCTCAGGTACCGGATCACTTTTATCGACCGGCTTGAATGCAGCATTAAATTAAAATTCAATCATCCAGTGCCACTGCTACATGGTTGTCTTGGTTCTGAAGTAACTGCTGGCCCCTGCTTTCAGGGAAAGGTCTGGGAGTTTGTGCAAAAAAAGTGATACCACTCTATTTGGGCTGCTGCTTTTAAAGCAACGTAACTTCTCGCCATGATGAAGTGACACCAGTACCTCACCGAGAGTACAGACATGGCCTGCGCGTGCTCGGGGTGCCCTCGTTACACTAGAAACACATCTCCACTGGGGAGTGCAACATACAGAGAACATCCCAGTACAGACCAAGCACTGGTTAGGATTAACCTGTCCACAAACTTGCATTTGTGAAGTGGAAGTTATTGTTAAGGAACTCAGTGAAACCCCTGTGTAACACTCTGTGGCTGAATTGGGAAGTGGCTCAGGCCAGACTGACCCTGTTCAGTCTTTGCCCTGATGTAACTGAATCAATGCCAAATTCTGCATTAAGTGATATTTAAATTCTGAGTGTCATTGAAACAATAATTGATTCATTAATCATAAATCAATAAAAATTGATGTCTAGACCAGAATTTGTGGGACCAGGTTTGAACCTGTCTGGAAAAACAGTGGTGATAAAGCGCTGGATGCAATTTTGCAGGTTTTTGTCCCACTGGGTTTTGTACCTGCGCTGTGCTTTCACCACGGCTGGACTCCAGTGTGGCCAGCTTTGCCTTGGGGCAAGGGAGGCGCTTAAAAGTTTGTCCACAGTGTGTGTGCTGGGGCTGTGAGACTTGGCGTTCCCCATGGACAAGGGCTGCCAGATGGGCCTGAGAGCAGAATTGCCCAGTTCAGTGAGGACAGCGATGGTCTGGGCAGGGGAGGTGACCGTTCTGGCATGCTGGAAATGCGAGGGAAAAGCCCTCTGTGGCACAACTCCATCTGCTTTTACTTCTCCCTTTTCTATTCCACGGGGTTTTGGTGGTTGGTGGTTGTTCTCGTCATCCAGACCTTCCTCCAGGCTGATGCCTGTCCCTCAGTGTCTGGAGATGCGTCTCTCCCTCTGGCTGGCAGCACGGCATGCTCCAGCCACTGCAACTGGGGATGGGAACCTGCAGCTCTGCCAGGACCAGTGTTTCATCCTTTCCCTAGGAAAGCAGCCGTGTTCCCTCTGCATTTTGCTGTGTCTGGGGAGGGGAGATGACTCCCAAACCCACAGACCAACCCAGCTTGGTCTTGCCGTGCCTTCTGCATGATTCTGGTCCAGCGTAATGCTTTTCTACTTGTATTTCAGGGTTTCTCCCCTACCCTCAAATCTGATGAGTCACTTAGGGAAGCCAGGGTTCCTCGTGTTTTGTTATCGCTGCTGTCGGGTCCCACTGGTGTGCTTTCCATCAATGGAAGCCTTTTCCATTGATGACGATAGGAGTTGAGTCAGGCATCCAAGTAGCCTTGCCAGAGCCAGTCAAGGGAGGGCTGGTGGGTGCTTCTGGAAAGTAAGATTGTCCTCATGCCTTGGTGAAGTGAGGAGAGACCAATGAGAGGGTGGAAGCGTTTTTGTAATGAATACTAAAGGTCTTCCCCAGACACCAGCTCCCTCATCTGGGATGAGGAGACCACGTAGGAATGAGGAAGTTCTCACCCGTCGCCAGAAGCAGAGCGGTGGTGCGAGGAGCAGCCTGTTTCCAATCAAGGTCTCACACGCACTCTGGCCGGGCTGCTCTCGCGGGACGCAGAGGCTGCCTTCCATTGCGACAGCTTTTGGGTGGGCTGTTAGAGGCAAGGGGTGTCAGTAGCTCCCAACTGTCTGTGAGCAGTGGCCAAAAAGTTCTTGCCAACAGCGTGGTCTCCACTGGACCACCCTCAGTCACGCAGTGGCCTTCCCTGAAGTGTGCGTTGGTCACTTGCTACAAGTTTCCAAGGCAGAGGGTGTCCAGCGCCCGGGTTTAGAAAGGCAGGTGAGATTTTCAGGAGTCTGAAGATTCTTGTTGTGACCTGTCTCCTGATGAGTTTTTCTTTTGTGATGGACAACCCCAGTTTGTTCGAACCTCTCCTTGTGGGTGAGGGTTTCTTCAAACTCTGCTTGTTCCTGTTGCTTTCCTCCAGACTGTTCCCAGCTGACACATCTTCTGTGCAGTTCCCTGGCCTGAGGCTAGACGGGATGCTCTGGCTGGGCCTTGCCATGCTGGTCAGAGCAGAAGGGTTACTCCACATGGTTTACAGGCTGGACTCATGTTTGTACAATCCAGGACAACGTTTGTCCTTTGTTTGTAGCAGCGAGATGTAGCTGACTCCTGTTAAGCTTGCAGTCCACCTCAGCTCCCTCCATACTTTTCTGAAGAACTGTGGATGATTTTTCCCCATCCTTATCTCTGCTGAATGGGATCCAATTGTTTGTTTTTTTTCAGATGTTTTCCCTGCTGCCAAGTTCAGAATTCAAACCTGTCTTCAGGCAGTCCTTCCCAGCTACAGAGCAGCTGTGTATTTTACAAGCGTGTGAGCTGTGTGATGGCCCAGGTTGTTAGAGAAAACTTTGAAGAAAGCTGGACTCATAACAAACAATACAACTCTGCTGGGTTAATCCCTCCATTTTGACAGTGACCCATTGAAAGTCAGCGTCCAAGTATCGTATTTCCAGTCACTTTTGCAGCTGCTAATGTGAAAGTTTGAGGCCGTTTATTTGCTGTCTTAGGAGGACGTTACGCAGCTGAAGCTTTACAAGTCAAGGCATGTTGTGTCAGCAGCCTCTCTGCTGTCCCTGCAGCCCATCATAGAGGGAAATTAGCTTGCTTGGATGCAATTTAGTTCTGATTAAATCTGCATTAGACTAACACTTTGTTGTTTTCCGTGGTTATGAATAGTTTGGGATACTTACTATTTATGTTTCAGACTTCTCTTTTTTTTTCCTGAGAATCATAGTTAACCTGCCTGTTCCTTCTGCAGTCCACAAGCTAACTTAATTTAGGGCATGAGGCTTGCTTTGTCATCTCTGTTGTGCACTTCAGCCATTCTTGTCGAGAGTTGCATAGGAAGTTGCTCATTGTTTCAGCCAGTTCTCTAAATCCTGTGAGTTCAAGTTCATCAGGTCCTCCTCCTTCCCCATTTTAGGTTGAGGTACTACCCCTCTGCCATTGTTTGTATCTGTTTAGCAACAACTGCTGCTACCAGGCCACCTCAGCTTCTGAAACTCCCCAAGTTTCAGTGTCTCACAGATGCAGTATGGGAAGAAAGTTTCACAAAAAGCAGCATGGAAATGGTGCGGTGCAGCTTCTTGTCGCAGTGTGGAAGTCAGGCGACAGTAACAGGGTGAACAAACCTCTCTTGGAGCAAAGTGTGTGTAAACAGTGAGTAGCAGCCCCTTCTTCCAGGCTGGAGAGCAGTACGTAAAACAAGGGAAAGGCAGGCTGAAGGGAGAACCTGTAGCAAGCCTTTAGCTCAAGGTGCTTACACGTGGTAATGACCCAGGTGACTGTCCAGGGCTCTTACTGCAGCCCAGAGAGGGAAGTTGAGGCCCGAGGGTGCAGACTGGGGTACGGGCAAACAGAGGTGACCTCAGTGTAGAGTAAAGCCGTCCTGGCTTTTCTGAAACTTTCCCCAAGGGAAAGATTTTGCCCTAGTTTTGCTGTGCCTGGGTACTTGTCTGGTTGCTGCAGTCATCCAAGGCTGTCTCGCCTGGCGGCCTGGCCCGCAGCCCTTGGTCCGCAGGGGCTGTTAACCGCTGGCAAAAAGCAAAAAGCAAAAAGCACCTGCCTTGCCTTGCTGTCTGAATGGGCCTGCGGTTCCCCACCTCCCCTGCTATCCAGATCACGGTAGCTGGAGCCAGTTCTTTTATTCAACAAGGGATATTTGCAGGGCCAAACCCTGGGTCTAAAAAGCAATGAAGAGACATCTACAGAGCTCGGCTGAAAAACGTTGCCTGGGGGTTTGCACCACACCCTCTCTTAGGAGCTGGGATCATGTATACCCTGGCAGGCTGGAAATCGAGGTCCTGCACAGAGAGAAGCCGACCACCTGCTGTCTGTTTCTTTCTGTAGATGCAAGGGCTCTTGGCCTCTTTCTTGCCACCTTGCACTTTCTCACGCTCCCAATGCAGTTGGTGATTCCTGACTTTCCTCTTTCCTTCCACTGCCATGTCCCGGAGCCGTCGCTCCCTTTGCCACAGCCAAGCGAGGGATGGCTCCAGCGGAAAGGTGTGGAGCGGCCCTTCTGGTGGGGGTTGCAGAAGCCCTTCGTGTAGGTTTGAGACCCATCCCCAAATCTCAGTTCTGTTTTTTGGCTTGGCTCCAAAGCCTACGGGGAGGGGCCAGAAGTATAGTTGTGGCAGAGCTCTGGGCGAGATAAACTAAATAAAGAGATAACCATTTAGGAAAAAATAAAGAGAAAACAACCCAGTCCTCTGATTAGTTTTGCTCTGGGAATCCCCATAGTCTTAGGTTTCTAGACCTGGCCTTGTTTCCACTTCATCCTCCCTCTCTGAACAGCCTTTTTGTCCTTAATTGCAGCTATAAATAAATCATCATAGCCAGAAGTAGTATTTTTCCAAGTCTACAACTCTAGTGTCCAAACCCTTCAGTTTCCAGGAATTCACTTCATCTTACCCAGAACTTGGGACAAAGAAGTAAAAACCACATTCAGCCTTACAGTGCTAGTTCCAGGCTAGAGAGGTTTTCCTCCAGGTGTTTCTGTGCTAGATACGAACCCGCAAAACGGGACAAAGACCAGTGTCCCTGGGCCCACTGCTCCCAGACCCCCCCCAGGCAGCTCTGCAAGTGTGATCCGGTCCCTCCACACCTCTTCCCTCTGGACATGTCCTCGGGAAGCAAACCAACATTGACCGTGGGGGACAGACCGCAACAAACGAAGGACCCTGCCCTTGTGCTACCTGCCTGTGAGCACGTGGGCTTCTGCTAAATTTAGTTTCTCACCCACTGTTAATTAAACTGATAATGGGGGAGGTGGTGACAAATGGAGAGAGGGTGCAGTCACAGTCCAGCTGTAAAAATCTCCAGGTGGCCTTGGACATGGCCTGGGAGCCCGTGCTGGGCTATGCTGCCCGTGTGTGCCGTGGCTCGGGTGAGCCAGGCTTTGTAAGCGAGCTCGGCGCTGGGCACCTCTGGGTCACCCAGCCCCACGGAGCTTGTCCCAGAGGGGACAGACCGCCCTCCCTTTGGGACTGTGTCAAAAAAGGGGTTTGTTGGAGCTCATAGCACAGTCTTCAGCACGCGAAGCAGATCCAAGACCTGCCCTTGCAAGCTGAAGCTCTGCCCTTAGGTTAGCCTCCCCCAGCCCAGAGGAGAGTGGTGGGTACAGACCTGGGCAGGCATGGTCCACTGTGCCAGGATCGGGGCAGGGACCGAAACCCTTCTGTGTGTGGTGGGTGAGTGTTCAGATATCTCCATGACATGGAGTAATTTGGACGGATACCGGTTGTAGGTTTATAACCTGCTTTCTTTTCTGTCAGTGAAATACTTTGACTTCATTGATACGTGAAGTTTGCCAGCTTGTGCAAGTAAGTCTTTAATACGAGGAGCAAACCGGGAGTGAAAACTGCCTTGTAAGGATAGCGTATATGTCTTTGTTTCAGCCTAATTCCCTCATTGTCACAGGCACATGTGTGATGGTGGTAGTCATCCTTGTGGATTGTCCTCTTGTTCTTCAAAGATCATTGAACACAATTACAGGAAAAGAGACCGTTGTTTCTGAGCAACACTCAGCTTTTATATAAGTGTTCCACATTTTCTTCAAAACGCTTTACCAATTGTAGCTAATTTTAACCGTTTGGTTGGCATGAATATAAGCCAGCCCTTTTCTGCCTACTGATTCCCATTTGTTTGCATGGGAATCGAGTGTCTGGATCCTTAAGTCACCTTTAAATATGCCAGCCTCAGATCGTGGTCGCTTCATATGGCTTTCTCGCTGCTTAGTGTCTCGGGGTGAAAAACCTCCCATTTTGGATAGCGATGGTAAATTCCTAGGGGCCTCTGTGAGGGCTGAATTTCACATGTCTAACTGGAGAGAGGCTCTGTATTAATGAAACCCATCTTCCTTCCCTGGCTCTGCTGCTGGTCTCCTACTTGATGTGGGCGAGTGGTTGCTCCTCCGTGGACCTCCACTGGCCCATGAGTGAAGGGGAGTGGGACTGCTCGCCTTAGCCAAGAGGGAGATGTGTGACTGGGCTTAGGGGCAGAATAAAGGGGGGGGAAAAGGGGGTTGTGGAGCCGGTGACAGAGGGGTGCACAGCATGGGCAGGGGCTGGGTGAGCAGTCAGCAGTGGCTGAGGTCTAACTGGGATCTGTCCCTCGGCTTACACGTGTCGAGGCATGGACCTGCTGCCTGTATTTGTTTGTAAAACACCTTTCCAATCCACGGGGTTTTAGTGACGGTAGTGCTGTCCAACAGAGGCCTCCGTTTAGAAGATGTGGGCTTTCTAAGCTAGTAGAGGCTATGAAAAAATAATCATGAAAAAAGGTATTAAAGACCTTGCAAGGCAAAGAGAGACAGGGCAGAACTGGTTGGAAAGTGGAAAGTATTTCCCATGATGAATTGTAAATTAAAAGAAATGTGTTCCTGTGCTTTGAAATTTCTGCAGCATTTCCCTCCCCCCCCATCAGAAATGCTAAAACCTAAAAGAAATTAAGTTAAAAAGAAATAAATAAGATCTTAAGAAGGTCCTACCTCCAGGAAATGAGCTCCTCCATCTCCCTTTTCTATGAAAATGTGTATTTAGAAAATAAACTGGTTTTCTGTTTGAAAATAAAACAAACTATCAAATATAAAAGGTTGACCAGCTCTAGGAAAGTCTGGCCTTGCGCTTAAGGCACTGATTTTGGACTGAGAGACCTGGGTTTAATTTCCACTTCTGCTACAAACTTTTCCTGCGTGACCTTGGGCTAATCCTTTAATCTCGTTCTGCCTCTGTTCCTCATCTGTCAGATGAGGCTATGACTTCCCTACCTCACAGGGGTGTTATGAGAGTAAACACATCCTCCGTGCCCTGTGCCTCACCTTCCAGCCTGCTCCTCTCCTGGGGCAGGGGGCTATGGTCCGGCTCTGGAGCCGCTCAGCCCGTGCCCTCCCGGCCACCGACAGGCTGATGTAGGCAGGGACCCCCAGCAGGTCCTCAGCATCCCTGGGGAGTGGGGAGCGAGGGAAGAGAAACCCTGGACATGTGTGAGCTGTGGGAAGGTTTTTTTGTCTTTCTGTCTTGGTTTGGTTTGGTTTTTTGGTTTGTTTCCCCCCCACCGCAAGATTTCCCTGTGCAATTTCTGCCCCTCGACGCAGCACTCATGGAGCATCCGCAGCGCTCTAACGGCACAAGGACTGGCCCCGTGTAGGGCTGGCTGCTTCCTGAATTAGTCTACATTTGCAGCAATTACCTTCTTTCCTTTCTAGCCAAATGTTTCTCTGACCCTGAGGCCCAGCTAATTTTTTTTTTTTTTTTTTTTTTGTCAGCTCTAGTTGCGCTGGGCGGCCCTCCCTTCCATACGGGAAATATAGAGATGCCATTCAGGCACTTCTAATCCCGCTTTCACTGCTGCACTCATTAAAACATTCCTTTATTTATTTTAATTTTATTCTCTCCTCCCCACCACCTTTTCTAAACAACCACTTGTATTATGCTTTTAATTGCCTTTAGATTTCCCTTGTGTAACTTCTCCGGCGTCCGCATAGCTGTAGGCAGAGCGCGCAGCGCTGGGAGCCTCGCACATGGTCTGTGGGCTTGCGATTGACTCAGTGGCGTGCTGCGAATGAGTCAAAGATCCGTGGGGATCGCCGGGGGTGGACAAAAGGGCGGGAGGATCGAAAGCAGGGGTGGAGGGGGGTGAGAGGGAAAAGCCAGGGAGACGAACACGCTCTGCTCGCCTGGTGTGTCGGTGGAGCATCTTCCCTCGGCGCAAGGAGGGGAACAACCTTAACCCCGGGGGCTGGGGAGCCGGGCTGCGCTGCCAGGGATGGGGGGCAGCGACGTCTGCATCATGGCTCCGTGAGCACGAGCCGTAATATGGCCTTATAGAGGCATGACTTCATCTGTTTCCATAAGATTGCTTTCTCTCCCTCTCCCTTTCTTTGGCTGGTAATTGAGAAACACATGAGCTCACCTCCTAGGAGCGGGAAATGAGAACCGCAAGAGGAAACGAGCTGGAAAGTATACATGGGGCCGGAAAAAAAAAATAGATTAGGTGGCAGGGGGAAGTCGGAGATGGTACGGAGAAGAAAAGGGATTCCTCTGGTGTGGGGTCATCACCCTAAGGGGCCCGCAGCTCCTTGCTCGGCACTGCAGGGGATGTGGCATCTGGGTGGCCGTGCCTCAGTCTTGAGGGTGTCCCCTCACGCAGGGGGCCCAGAGCCAGGGCCAAGGGGTGGCGTAACATGGTAGTGGCATCTCACCTGCACTTGCTTGGTGAAAACACAACCCGTCCCTTCTCACAGGTGCAGCTTATGGGACCTGCTGGTGAGGAGGGGTCTAGCCCAGGTGTAAAGTGGAGCAGTGGATGAACCCACCCTGGTGGTGGGGTGTTAAAGGGCTTGGGGCAGGAAAGGGGGACAGAAGGAGTGGGGGTTTAGGTGGAGCTAATGCTGGCTGAGGTCTTACCTGGGCTAGCTGACCTTGTGGGGAGGGATGCAGGTTGCTGGTGGTGGGAAAGCTGCTCGGCGAGGCTGTGTCTCTGCCCCTGGAGCTCCCTCATGGCACGTAAGCAGCATCTGTTGCCAGCCCCTATCTCATTGTTTCTTGTCTGTGTTTTTTACCTACAGCAGAACTTTAGGATGAGGACAGAGATAATGCCTCTGGGAGGTAGGCTATTCTCAGTTTGGCTTCCTGCTGGTTTCTTGTGGTTTCTTGGCTTGAAATAGAGATGTGTGACAGAGGAGGTGGTTTAATGTGATCAGGTTGGTGAGGAGAGCCTTGTTCCTGCAGCACCTTAAGTTTCTTCCCTGGCACCGGCTTTTCTCTGTCGCCACGTGTCCCCTGCTTGTTTTTACTGCTTGCCTTAAGGATGTCTCTCATCTTTCCCTGCTGCTGCTTTTGCGCAGTTTGGGAAGAGACCAGCTGTCCCCACTGGGTTTTGAACCCTGAAGGCTCTATTCTTTGGCTGATGGGCACTGATATAACGTCATCTGGCTGAGGAAGGGGCCCCCGATTTGTTAGCTGTCACCCAAACAGATTGCCGCAACCGAGACGCAACAGAAGAAAAAGAGGGATGTAAAATGAGTGGTGCCAGTTACCTCCAGAAAGCCGGGGTCTTGGGAACCCTGCACGCAGCTGAGGGATGGAGAAAACTGATGACCCAACTGCAGGAGCCACGGGGAACGTGCAGCGCATCCTGTTGATGCAGAGGGCTGTTGCATTCACCCGAGGCAGTTCTGAGGGGCCTGGGGCTTGGAAAATTAGCTCTCCATTCTTGATCGACATGATCTTGATTGCAGAGTCTTAAATAAAGACGGATCAGGATTTAGGACCAGCTGTCCTTGGCATGTGTATCCAACTCTTTTAACCTGTTCCACCTCTGTGTGGTGATTCAGGATTTTTTTAAACTTTTTTTTTTAAAGTCTTTTAAAGGAACTTGTAGCTGAAGGGAAACCTGTGCAATGTGTTATGGCTTAGAAGGTCTGTGCTGGCACAAGTGGGTGCCCCATATACATTACATACTATTTATATTTCCATTGGATTTTTTTTCCCCTTCTCTTCACCTTTCTTTTTTTTCACAGTTTTTCCTAAGTGAAACATTAATGCAGTAATGTTCAAACCCACAATGTTTGAATGGCCTCTAAATTAGGCAAAACAAGCTTGCCCAACCCTGGTTGAACAGACTTGACTCATTTTCTAATTCATACACACACTGTTCATTTTGCCCTAATAAATACATTTCTGTCCTAGACTGTCCAGGGAGCACGGGGGCACCTTGGAAAGTTTGACGTTAGCAGAAGAGGGGCAGGTGACCAGGAGAGGAGAGACTGTGTTGGTATCCGCTAGATGCCTAGTGGGAAAGCCCATATATCCCAAACAGGTGTTGCATTCGAAGAAGCCCATGTTGGAGATCTGGTAAGAAAGAAGTTCCTTGGATGTCACCTTTATTTTTCAAGGGCTTGTCTTTCACCTGAGAAACCCAGAAGGTCCTGAAACTACAGTAATGGGAAGCAGAGCAGCCTGGTGGGATTTCTGAGAACTCATTGAAGACGGGCTGGGTTTTGACGCAATTTTAGGTCTTGAAGCACAAGTCTAGTTTGCATTGGACCCAGTTGCTTTTATTCTTAATGCAGAGTGTCTAAACACTCTGAGAAATTGTTCCCTGCAGCGCACAGCACTCTTTCTGTAAGGACAGAATGGTTTTTGTTAAGTGGAGTTTCTTGGGACTCTGGAAAAGATGGAAGCATACGGACTGCTGTTACTTACTTCTCCTAAACGTGGGTTGTGATAAGGCTTACAGCTGTGGCTGATCTTAGAAGAGGCTTACATCCCTGATAAAGCTTGGCATCCGTGTCCCTGTGCGTGTACCTAAACTTGACCTATGGATGCCACTAGAGCTTTTTATATCTGCTGTCCTGCTTCATGCAGGTGGCTTGGAGTTTGGGAAGGTCCAGCCCTTGCAGTCCTCTTTCCCCTTGTTAACTTTGGAGTGGGCCATGAAAAAGACAAATGATTCTGGCAGCGGGAGGTCCCTTCTGACTGACATCTATCCCAGAGGGAGAGCAGCCCGTGCATCTGGTGTGTTACAGAAGTGCCGTGAGCTCACGTGTGCAATGAGCGGCCTGAGTGCATAGCGTGTCTAATCCCACCCTGGAGCCACAGAGGGGCTGTGGTACGCACCGGGGTTTGTGCCAGGGGGAGAAACTATATGCTTCACCTAGCACAAAGCGTTCAGCGCTGATCACAAGTGGTTTTTAGAGCTCGGATGCTTTAAATCTAGGTATCCAATCCTCCGAGAAGGAAACTAAAAGGCTCTGTCCCCCGCGATTTGGAAAGTGAACACATCAGTTGTTGCTGTGCAGGATTTTATCCAGTGGAGGCTTGTTTGTGGGACTCTGGCTGGGGACAGTCGGTTGGCGTGTCCTCAATGCCTGTTGGGAAAAGTAGTCTCACTCCAGAGCTGTTTTCTCCAGTGGCCTCCCAAGGAAGCAAATACAGCTTTAGAGTAGGGTACAGGTCTGTGGTGTAGTCACTACTTGGTGTTACCAGGTCTAGACTGATGATGAGCCTATTTGCCTCTGTCTGGGCTCATAGTGAACACCCAGCCTTCTCAG
>JAVJGJ010000047.1:29786436-29796571 GCA_035590215.1 Microhierax caerulescens | reverse complement strand
CCAAACCAACCAAACAAAAGAAAAACCCCAACAAAAACCCACAAAGAATTTGGTGGCAGAAACCAGAAGAGTTCTGGGTGTCTGTCAGTTTCTTGGTTTAAAGCAAATTAAAATGCACAGAAGTTCTTTGGTGGGTGAATAAATAGGAGCCTACAGCCCTGTTTATTTTAATGGATAGGAATGTGATACAAAAGGGAAAAGAAAAAGAAAACGTTCACTGAATTTTTACAAGGATTCCATAGATACACAAACTTGTCTATGAAATAAAACCTTCTAAGACAGAGGTTCTGCAGTTGTAGTTTTCTTTCTTCGATTATTTTTTTTTAAAAAGCTGCTTTTTAATACTATGGATGCCTTTGTAAATGTCAAAGATCTAGAAGCACTATTTAAATCATGGTGTAGTGCCAGGAGAACTGGCAGCTACCAACATGACTGCAGCCTTGTTCCTTCGATACCCATTTGGGTATAATGGCTTACTTGCATGGATCTCACTATATGTTGGGTTGACTACAAGTGATACAGCTGCTTCTTTATCTGTGTAGTAATGGATAAAAGGATAAAACCAAGAATAACTGGTGACCAGAAAATTGACAGAATTATACACACTGTTTGCATTCTTTTGTGCTGCACAGGGATTTCTTCTCTATCGTGCAAAGATTTATTAAAAAAAAACAAACTACCAAAACTCCACAAAACAAACCTCCATTAAAATGTCACTTGCAGTTAAAAACAGTTATTGCAAAAGGACACTGAGGCCACGCAGTACTGCTGACTGAGGCACTTCTTGCGTGCAGTTGCAGCATTTGGGTTTGCCTTATGCCTTATGTTCATCCAGATCTGTATTAATGAAAACTGTCTGATGATCTGTAGTGTCATATTGACTAATTATAGCATGTCAATGACTATTGGAAACCACAGTTATTTCTCTGTCCACTGAAAAAAAACTTCCAGGACTCTTAATGTATTTTTTTCTTTGCAGACATGGGAAATTTCATGGACACAAACCAGAGAAAAACAGTCACTCAAGGACAAGCTGCAGTTCTAAACTTCCTGCACATACTCAGCTACCCAAGACCACAAGTGACGTGGTTTAGAGATGGGCACAAGATAATACCAAGCAGCAGAATGTAAGTCAGTTTAAAGCTCAAAATACTCCCACCCTGAAATATGATTAATTATATTTGATAACACAACTTACATTTAAGTACACTAATTAAGGTTTAAAGAGAATAAAGTAGCCTTGTTCGTACTAAGTTTGAGATAAATTACTATTTTAAGATCGTCTCTGAACTTCCTAAGCAGTTTGACAAAATAATTCATGCGGTTTTAATGGCCCTGGTGCAGCATAAGGATCTTGATACGCAGAATGTCTGCACTTCCTTCATGCTATTCATTTTCATGATATGTTTTGGAAAAGTAAATGCTCATCTCTCAATTACATTTACTCAAGTGGACTAACTTAATGAATACTGAGGTTTTTCTTTTTTAATATATGAGTCTGATTTTTTTTTTTTTGGATAGAGTTATGTTTAATACTATTTTCGTCATGATGAGATTCTAAATATTGCTTGTTTTTTCTTTATCTTTTTAGCCTACAGTGACAGTTTTATTTCTTTTTGGCTAATTAACAGCTTACCCACTAATGGCACAGCACTTGCACTTTG
Source organism: Microhierax caerulescens (assembly GCA_035590215.1). Taxonomy (NCBI): domain Eukaryota; kingdom Metazoa; phylum Chordata; class Aves; order Falconiformes; family Falconidae; genus Microhierax; species Microhierax caerulescens. Next base: position 29,794,907 of record JAVJGJ010000047.1, on the reverse strand, counting down.
ATTAGTTATTATTTCAATATATGCTTAGTTATCCTTTCCCGAAACAGTTATGAAGCCATCCAGTGTTTTTACCTGCACAGTTTTATTTAGAGACTGAAGGGGTTAGCTGTAACATTAAAAAATGTAGATAAAATCTTTTTTACTTGCCTAATTTAGTAGGAAACTGTTGAAATGCCAAGAACGTTGGTGGCTATTTTTATCTGTGTATTATGTTTTCATGGGTTCAAAGGGATAGCTGTGCTAGCAACTGATGGTAATGAGATATTGCAGAGTTCCGGAAGGGGTGGCGAGTCTTTAGAGTTTATGTTAGAAAGGAAAAACTCTTTTTGGATTTTAGTTTTATTAATCCACACTGTATATTTTACTGCTGCTTATGTGCATTATTTAAACCTGAATGCTAGTATTACAGCCTCTTTGAAACTGTTACAATTAGTATTGCAGGGATGTGAAGAAACTATGTAATAATTTATGAATAATTTAATAGTAATTTGATGGGAAACAGCTGGAAGATGAAACAATGGGTTTCTGGGCAATCTTTTGAAGAGAGCTAAGTGACAAATCCTGAGTTATTAACCGTTAAGAATCTACTTCCTCCACTCCTGCCACATTACAAATTTTCTTTTGTCAATGCTGAGAATACACAAATCAAAAATTTGCAGATAGTGAAAGAACCTTGTTATCCAGGTATCAGACAGTGTCTTGGGAACTATTACAGGAGAACAGAACAGAGTGACCTAGCAGGCAGACAGTGTCTGAAAATGAGACTTGTGTGAGTTCTCTCACAGTTTGGGAAAGCTGCAAGTGGAGATATGTGTCATGTATTCAGCAACATAAAATCCTAATTTTCACATGCTATACTTTTACTTATACCTTGTTGGAATTGTTGGGGTAAAATCTCTTGTAATTCATAGCACTGTGGTAATGCTTACAAGTGGGAAAACTTTAGAACTGTTCTATAGTCAAACCTCTATAGAGGTTTCCACATATATTTTATTTCCCTGGTCAGAAATTTTATCTGAAAGGAATTTGAGGGCATTTCTCTGGCCTGCATAGCAGTTTCTAAATACTTTTGCAGTAGAAGTACACAGGCTGAAAGTATGAATCACCTTGGAAGTTTCATATATGTTGTACAGTAAGCCTGTTAAGTTCGGGAAGGAACAGATTTATAGTACTCACACCAATCATCGGTGCAGTCTATGTGCAGTAGGTCTTCTGCTCCCTCAAAGTGTTGGAAACGCTGTACAGCACCCACTCACGTATTGCTGTCTGTGAAATTCTGGAAATAAATGTGGCAGCCCTATAAATAAAAAAAACCCTTGAGATATGGAGAGGATGCGTATAAAACTGAGAAGTGTAAAACTATTTTATGGGAACTCTGTTACTTATCTGTGGAGCAAGTTGTGCATTTAATGTGTTTTCTGTACACAAAGAGGTGTATCAATGTAGCTGATAGGTTTAGCAGGTGGTCCAGTTAGACTGATGGTCCGGTTAGACTGATGCATCAATCTAACTGGATCACCGGCTAAACTGATCAGTTAAATTGATACATCCACGCTGTATGGATGCTCTTTAAACTGATTAAAAGTATCTTACATTGCTAAATCAATATAAAGCTTATTTTTAATGCTCTTAAACAAGCTGACAATGATTTGAGTAGATCAATCAACTGGTCTGTCAGCTATAATAATGACTTCTAAGAGTGACATTGCTGCAGTATATGTAGACAGAGGAAATAAGCAATGCTAGAGAAGAGGACAATGGTACAATTAATTTAAATAGTTGGTCAAGATAACTCATGCAAAAGCCTTAATGTACACATACTTAACACTGCACCATTTTTATGCCATAACAATAATCCTGATGCTTATTTACACAGAGCTACTGTAACCACTAGAATGATTTCATTTCACCAATGTGAAAACGGAGTGTGCGCCAAGTTGTCCTTATGTGAGAATTATGAAAGATCAAAAGTAAAGACTAGATCTGAGAAAAAGATAATTCTTAAGATGTTTCAAGGAATGTCATTTAACTGGCTCAGCAGTAGGTCTACCTAGCAGGTTTAAGGTAGTAAATCCTGATGCCTTTAATTTTCATTGTTTACCAGTATTTAGGATGTTTTATGAGGAGAGGTTCTGCTAACTATTCAGCATTCCAATAGTACTGTATTTCTAGGGAGCCAAGATAACAGAATTCCAGAATTGTCAAAAAAAATCTGGTATCACTATATGTATTATTTTAAAGATGCTTTACAATATGCCAAATAAGATTCTTGTTCTTTGTGTTTTCTAATAGTCATTTATTTATACATGTTAACACAGTTGCCAGTTCTAACAGATCATGGAATCATCAAATAGTTTGGGTTGGAAGGACCTTTAAAAGTCATCTAGTTCCAACTTCCCCTTTCAGTGAACAGGGACATCTTCAATTAGATCAGGTTGCTCAGAGCCGTGTCCAACCTGACCTTGAACGTTTCCAGGGATAGGGCACCTACCACCTCTCCTGGCAACCTGCTCCATTGTTCCATCACCCTCATCATAAAACGTTTCTTCCTTATATCTAGTCTGAATATATTTCACTTTAAAACCATTACCCCTTCTCATATCACTACTGGCCCTACTAAAAAGTCTGCCCCCTTCTTTCTTGTAGGCCCCCTTTAAGTATGAAAGGCTGCAATAGGGTCTCCCTGGAGCCTGCTCTTCTCCAGGCTGAACAACCCCAACTCCCAGTCTGTCTCCATAGGAGAGGTGCTCCAGACCTCTCATCATTTGTGTGGCCTCCTCTGGACCCACTCCAGCAGGTCCATGTCTTTCCTGTGCTGAGGGCTCCAGAGCTGGATGAAGCCCCAGGTGGGGTCTCAAAAGAGCGCACATTCCTGCAATCTGATGACCAGGTGTAACAAACGTCATTTCTTGTTTTACTGATCATTAGGCTGAAAAGTGTCAATTGTTTCAGCTGGGGAAAAAAAAGATTCAGTGGGTAACTTCGGTTTCACCTTTTTCTTTAGTCAGAATGGTAATGGTAATCTTACTCTGTGAGTGTGCATGGTTGTAATATTTTCTGGGAGAAAGTTTCCTTTGAGAGACAGACAATTTTTTTCCAACTGCATACTCTGTTTAATTTAACTGCTAGTGTAACTCATGGTGAAATTTTGCAGCCACTAACTGTGTATTAATTCCCATTTTAGTGGCGTTGGTGCCATAATATTTTGTTAAAGCCCCCAGATAAAAACAAGAATAGCATGACAAGTTCCTCCCAAATGAGTGGGCATGTAAAGTCACCAAATCCCTGTATAATATATGAATGTGAAGCAAATGGCCTGCATATACTCATGGAGTTGCTGTTAGAGTTTATGACTTAAGGCAACTAACAAATCTGCAGCAGAGCTACTGTGACATGATGGTGTGCATTTAAAAATTTAAGTCCTAAAACATTCTCTGTCCCACTTAGTACAGTGTACATGTATGTTCATTTTGGCTTTTGTGCATTATCTGTCACCAAAGCCTCCGCTCGATATTTTAAAGGGGTGCTTCTAGATCATCAGAAGGAAGCTGTGTACATGCTAGAAAAGTATGAAGTGATGAATCAGAGAGAAGACCAAAAGATCAACAGCAAGAGAAAAACAAGGAGGGGAATTAGGATTTGGGATGGGTTTTTTATTGTCTTACATGAAAATTTCCCAAGCCGTTTTAGAAAATACTTCATGTTACACCTAGACAGATTAATGTTTTCCAAATAACACCAGTAGTCTAATGTGGAATTACAACTGCACTATTACCCAGGGTCTTGACTGATGGGATGATTTCGGCTGTTTACCCTCACATCTTACAGAAAACAATAGCCTCTCTAAAGGTAGCTGCATCAAAAGAAATTGCTACTCTGAGATGTCAAGTCTTCAGCTTGCCTTGCCTGGGTGCGCTTCATCAGACTTAAAAGCAGAGCGCATTTAACTTCCTTTACATGAGACATGTACAGCACCTTGGAGAGGCACAAAGGACAGTAACACCGTCAAGGTCTACAACTGCCTTTCAGTTGTGGTATTGAGGAATTAGGTTTTTAGTATTCTTAGAGGATTTTTTTACCTTTTTCTAAGTGAAGGACTTTTTCACTGAAAAAGTTCACTATAGCCATCAGTTCATTTATTGTTGCTTTTTTCTTTAAGAAGAAAACTCCTACTACAAAGACATTATTACTGTCTTCATTAACTTTCTTACAGTGAAACTAATTTTTTCCCCTAGTAAGCTGCAGTTAGATGAATATTAACTCATGTCTTTTGTTAGTGGAATTATGTCTGACACAAAACAGGAAAGTTAATTTTTGGCATATAAAGGAGCTTCTGTGGTGTCCCTTTCAGCTGGGTGGACATTTTCTCACTTCGTTAACTGTTAATGAACCAAAACACTTTACAAATGCACTTCATCCCACTAGACAGGGAAGATGAATTGCATTGCCTTTAAGTATACATGAGTTTAATATCTATTTTTTGCACTAAGAACAATTCATTATGCAGTTGAATGTGTGTGATCATTACCAGCTCTTATAGAGACTAAATGTGCTGACAGATTGTGGAATGAAAATATGTTAGGCACAAGCAACTGTCAAATATGACTTGCTGTGGTTTTGAACACTCATAACACCTTGCAAATAAGCAAAGCTGGTGCAGATTTACTAGCCATTTGTCAAGGTAAAATTGTAAATATATTAATGACAGTGTCAAAAAAAAAAAGTAGTTGTAGCTAAATAGGCTTTAAAAGATGAGAAGAATTAAAATATCTAGGAATAATACATCAGGTTTTGGGCTGATATTAGCATTAGATTAGGTTTTGCCTTGATGATAGCAGCACACATATATATATAAGCCATATATATATATTTATATATATGCCATATGTATATTTTTCACTTTAAAACAAACACCATTTCATTTTCATATGAGCAGTTCTAGTGCCGGCAATGCATTTCCCTACAATACTAGCCTGTCATACAACTTATGTTAGTTGCACGTAATTACTTTTCACATACACCAGATAATACTTTAATTAAAATTGTGATGATTAACATTAGTGAACAATAAATTCAGAGACTGTCAACTTTGCAGCATATTAGCTGAGCAATACTTTGAGGGGGAAAAAAAAACCTGTGCAGATATCTGAAGTCTGCTAACATCATGGAGTGACACCTCTCAGCAGGAAGAGATGTGACAAAAATCTATAAGCTGTTTTTATTTGTCCGTACCTTTTACAGCTCCACATTGATTTTAAAGTCAGTACCTAAAAAAGAAGATTATTTTGTTGAATTAAATTATTTCCTTAAATTAAAATTCATTAGTACCCTGTTATTCATTTATTTAACCAAACTTTTGCATTGAATAGTTTGAATTTGAAGGAACAGGCAGCACTGGGAATCATCTTACATCAAATTTTGCTGTTATCCCCAAGGCCCATATGCATATGAAAGGCCGTAGGGAAATCTCCCATCATCTCTTCAAGCACTCAGTTTGAGTAGTCCTGGATGCTGTCAGTGGACTGTTTTGAGTATTATTGTCTACTGTGTTCAGTAGAGGAAAACGTTAACACCTCAGGGTAAGCAAATCCCAGGATTATTTTCTAAAGCTGTTTGACTTGTCTAGATTCAGCCTCACTGTTTTTCTCTCTGCTCATAATTGGTTTGCCACAGGTTTTAAACATATGTTTCAAAAATTAATTTATTCAGACCTCTTAACTTTTAGGGCGAAATCTCACGTGTTGGTTAGAGGAAGGGAGGGGAAGACAGAGTCATATCTGGGGACAATGTATGTGCTGAATACAGGGCATGTAGGAGCAACACGGCCCATCACGGGGTGGAAGAGGGACAGCAGAAGTAAAAATTGCTGCCAAAGAAAGTGCCTTTTAACAAGGCTCATTTGGAAGTGGATTCCTCCCCAGAGAGACACTCCAGCTGATGAGATGTGAGGCACATTTTGGGATTTGACCAATGTTTCATTACAAATTTGGACCACAAACCACCAAGGGTTATAAATAGAAACCTTAAATATATAAATATATAATATATAATATTATATAATGTATACTATATATAAATATTATTTTTTTTTCATAAGCCAAGGGAAGTTGCTGCCATTATGCTAGCACTGTAAAATCTGTATTTTTAGCTAGAAAAGGAATGGATGCTTGGAACTAATACTGTGTTTTAATGGGCCTCAGCTGCTCACAGTATTTTTCAGCAGTCTTCAACAGCTGTAAATTTCAATAAAACTTTAAAGATCACTGTCTAAGAGGAAAATCTGACTGTTGGATATTGTTTTTCCTAAGATGATTACATTTAAAGAACAAAATCATTTTATGTGCCACTACATTTATTAATCATAGGTTTTGAATTTGTAAAACAAAGGGAATGGAAGTGTCACTAGAAGGAAACCTTTATGCTCTAAGTATGATTTAGTTATCACGGCTTCAGTAGAAATTGATTTGTGAGTTTGTTGCTTTCTGGGGACAGATGTACTGTGAGAGAGAAAATATGGACTATGAAAAAAGTGTTAATAGCATTCCTCTTTGAAAGTGAACTTGCACTATTTTTAAAAAATCATATCCAATTTAGAGGTGGGTAAACATGAAGACTCGTTGTCATTGTACTTTGGGGCTCACTTCTTGCATCTGCTGCATTTCCTAATCTGAACTCATTATGATATTAGGGACAAATCACAAATGTAATCCTTTAACAACTAACGTGCTTTTGTGGAAAAACATTTTGCTGTCCATCTTTGAACTACTCTGTCTGCAAACAGAAATATTTTAATATGTAGTCAAGACAAGACTATTTAAAAACGTTGCAGTCATTCTTAAGAGCAAATATGCAAGAGAAAACTGTTGCTTTGTGCTTAAGAAGTGGCAATTGTTCATAAATTCCTGGGAATAATTTATTTCCTATGACCCTTTACATATCTCTGTTTTTATGGAAATAGATGTAAAATGCTTGTGACTTATAGCAGAAGGTAATGTCTTATGTTTACCAATAAACTTCTATTAATCAAGACTGACTGAAGGAAAATGTTTCTGTCAGTACTTCTGGCTGTATACTACAAAGGATTATTAATTTTCTTTCTATGCAGAAGTGGACAAATGCTGTCTTTTTGCATGATTCTCATAGAATTTTGCATGATGCATAAAGGTGTTAAGACATAAAAGTTTGTAATTTTATAACACAGAATTATGTAGAATAATTTTGAAAGCCTACCATTTTGGCAGATTTACTTTCATACGGAAAACAGTTGTGTGATTCAGGAACAAGGAAAAAACCACAGAACTTTGCACTCTGGGGATGTATTGCGGCTTTTGTGGTTGATTTGCATCAAGTCTACTTTGTTAACAGTATTCAACTTGAATTTAAAGATTTTGGTACGTGGAAGCAAATGTGAAGCAGACCTTACATTAATTAATGCTGCAGAGAAAGAAAGAAGCTGGCAGCCTGCCTATGGCTTATCTCTGATCCTTAGTTGTGAGTGGAATCTTTAGCTGTTTTGTGTTTGGCCTGTATTTAACAGTTTCCAAATGAATTTAAATAAATTGTAAATGCTTGGTCTGAGGTTTTATGGGTGTATCTGATCTGTATGAGAGGGGTGATTTTTTGGCTCTGGTGAAACTTTGTAAAAGCATCTTGCAATTAGAAGTGGGAAAAAACGGTCAAACTGCCACTATTCATATGAAAGCTATTTGTCTGCTGCATGTTAGCACTACCTTTTATTTCTTAATTTATGCCTGTGGCTATTTTTATGTATTACACAAATCTGTTGTTTTACATGTCAGGACCAATTGTAGACATAGACAAACAGGACATCTGTTTATTGGGGTGACCACAGTCATCACTTGCTTGCTCATTGTTATTCTCTTTGCTTTTCCCTCTAAACTATCGCTAGAGTGGGGAAAGAGCAGAACAGATCAGCCTACTTTTCGGCATAGCAGTGGCAAGGGGAAAGGGTAAGGATGGGAAATGGTGGAGGAAGTCCGTGCCTCTCCTTCCCTTCCACCCGGCTGACACATGCTGTCAGCACAGAAATTAAGAAAACCATACATTGCGTCAAGACAGGTGCATTTGTCAAGCCTGTGGATACTGGGAGAGAGATGGATCGTGGCGTTCAACTGTGATGGAGGAAAGGAAAAACAGAGAGAGGGGCTTAGAAGATGCCTTGGCCTGGGGAAACTGTTGCAAATCCTAGGAGAGGGTGGATGAGGAGGAGCTGGGAAGACTGTGGTCTGGGAGTGGTGCTCTTAAGCTTTCACCCACAAGGCAGAGGGAGTGCCAACTGTCCTGAGTGTGGCCCATAGTTGTGTCACCATCTTATTGTGAAGCCCCACAGGAACAAAAGCCAGTCTCCTCAAAAGACCAGAGAAGCCCCGATGCCTGTTCTGTGCGCTGCCTCACTGTTCAGCAATTTATTTCCCCAAAATCTTACTGAGCTTCTCAATCCAGGCTGGGGG
>JAVJGJ010000047.1:29761821-29781059 GCA_035590215.1 Microhierax caerulescens | reverse complement strand
GTTCCCACTTCAGATCCAGACCTTTGTGAGAGAAATGGTACAAAAGACCCCCACGCTGGACACTGAAGGGGACAGTGGTGAAGAGGACATCCTGCACTCAAGCAGATCAACACTCCTGCCCAACTTGGCGCCAAATGATTTGCTAATAGTTTAATTTTTTTAATTCCCTAGTACTTCATTTATGCCTCTGAAATTACATAATAATAAAACCTTCCTTTGTGTGTCATCAAAGTACTTTTGAAAGGGTTGCACTTTTACTCACATGCGGACCTTAAAAAAAAAAAAAAAAAGAGTCCGTTGGGTCTTTACTCACATGCAAATGTTGAATATCTTCTTTTATTAAACTGCAAAGGGGATTTACTAGAATTATGAAAAGGACTCCGAGCTTGTGCTTTATAAATTCTAATATAAAACCTAGTATTTTAATAAGTTTTTTAAATTTACATTTTTAAGTATAGTGTATTGGGTGAGCTTTGAAGGTGCACCCTTTCACTTTGACATTTTCTTTCTGTTCCAACAGTTCCTTACTCCTTTAATACAGTCACACTGAAGAAGGTCTTTGTACTTTAGTCCTTCTACTATTATAGATTATTTTACCCTGTACCGAGCCATAGAGTGGAAGGGAAGGTATGCAGGGCGGGGGTGTGCAGAGGCTGGAGTATGTTCATGGGGGCAAATAACAACCTTCGCAGCAGTGGCGTGTTGCCTCCCCGGCCCATGTCATGACCCACGAGAGCAACAGGGTGCTCCTTCACAGAGTCCTGGTAAGTGAAGAACCCAGGTCTTCTGAGACAGTCTCAGTTCTGTGGTCTCACTGGCGTTTTAACTTAAATGAGTGTATTGAGAAGAATCAGTGGCAGCAGAACTAAAAAAAATAAAAACGGAAACCTTTCTGGAATAGCTCAAAATAGAACAAACCAGAAGAGAAGATTGAGTTGCCTACTAATTTGTATCAGAATTGCTCTAAGCCATTTTGGTATGTGAATGGTTTATGTTATTCTTTCCAAAACCCCATAGTGTTTTCCATTAGTTAATGTTCATTTTTCTATTCAGCCTTCTTTGTTCAATTGTCATGAGTAGATAAATACTGCTTTGTGCTTTGCAATTTTGCCGCATCACAGTTTAATTATTCAACATTGGCCAATTATAGAAACATCAGGATTCTCCACAATTAACTCTGCCAAACTCCAAATTGACTATTTCTACGTAATGATTAATTTTACCTCAGTCAAAATTCTAATCCATCTCATTATTTTGCATCTTAGTTTATGAGAATGCAGTTTTCTTAATACCAGATTATTGGAGTTTTTGAAAGTTCTAATGTAGTACTATGTAGTTCTCCTCCATCCACTCCTTTGTTGATACAACTTAGCAAAATTAATAAGTATGTAGTGTAAGTTAATTTCATTTTCTAATTTTGTGAAAACTCAGATTCTCAGGGAAATTTTTTTTTGTATTCCTGGGAGACTTGGGCACTTAACATGCCCTTGAATTGTTTTGCTTACTGTACTGCAAGCATGATCCCTGCATAGCGTTTTATTGGAACAGTGCTAAACTGTGTACTTCTCTTTGAACATGTGATGAACTTACTGCATTTATTTGCATAAATATTTATAGGATCTGTTCTCTGTTTGAAGATTTTTTAAAAAAATATTTAATTGAATAAACATTTTTTGCAAGATAACCTTATTCTTACATGCAACAGTCTTTGAAAAAGTTGCTAAGTGGTAAAGAAAAGCAATGCAGTTGGATTTTAAAGGCATTTATGACACGATCACTTGACTGTACTCTTAATGGTACATTATAATATTAGAGGTTCTTTTCTTTTACTTTTTTACAAATCTCTCAACTTCTCTTCAATGTTGCAAGATGAAAATAATTGTGTTACAAATATCTCCTGTTTAAAATGGAAATTAGATTTATACTTCCATAAAATTCAGGCCATTGCTTCTCATTAAAAAGTTCTATTTCTGTAATGACTTCTGTGTACAGTGGTCAAAGATTGGAGAGACAGCAACCACATATGTGTGTTTTCTAGGTGACATTTCTAACTAATTGTTGTATTGAACAAACTGGTTTCCTACTCAGAATACTGAGCAGAAGTCAACTGTATTATTTGAAATCTCTACTTTACTTTCCTTCATTTATAATGTAGATATGTGCCAATTTGGTAGTTTTGTTTATAGTGAAGATAACACTAGGTGCCTTAAGAACAAAAAAGTATGATAATGCTATTGCGGATATCTATTTGCCTATACTCATATAGAATTGTCAAATATAATTGGTCAAATCTGTACAGGATACAGAAACAGAAGTAATCCAGAGAATGACAAGGAACATGTCCTAATATTTTTAGAGTATAGTAAGACAGTTGTACCATGTCTTGTAATTTTTGCGTCTTAGTTATCTTCCTGGCAATTGGAACAGAATTTGCAGCCATTTGCAATGATATTAGAAAAGCCTTATTGAACACAGTATTTGAATCATGAAAGACATAAGGGAAATGTCTGGGGGGTTGTTTTTTTTTTTTTACCATTATTTGTATCAGTGATCTGTTCAGTAGATTTACATAAATGTTTATTTGTGTATTTGCACTCAAGCTTTGGAATGTTGCAGCTTCTGGAAGGTTTTAAAATCAAATGCTCTAGGTGCAGGAAACAACCTCTTTTTCTTTTGGATCATTCTATGTTACTGTTAACACTTATCTTTATGAAAGCTACAATAATGATAAAGGTAATGAAATCTCATGCTTCAGGGCATATGCTAATACTTAGAAATCTACTTCACATTTTGTGAGATTAATTAGTTAATATGTGTACAGCATTAGAATGTTATGCCAAGAACGGCTATGGACTGATCATCTGTGGAACCCTTCTGTATAGACCTTACAAATTAAGAACAACATCAGGGTTTTTTTTTTAAATCATCTGTATTTGCTGCTGACAGACCATTTGTCCCAGAAGAGTAACATATGCAACATTTAGTATGTTTAAAAACCAACTAGTCCTGGTTAGTTTGCTCACTGTGGCATAACTTGAAGTTCCAGCCTGGCTACGTCCAGGTAAGATCATAGCATTCTGATGAACTCCAGGAAGCACCTTTAAATGTTTTATATTTCCACTCAATTTTTACACTAGGAACCTTCAAACAGTAATCTAGACTTAGGGCTCTGGCCCTTCATTGTTTTTTCCTGCAAGGGCGTGCTTATATCATTCAGGAGTTCAAAAGTGGTTTAAGATGTACGGTGCAAAATTTCCAGAGCCTAAAAAAGAGGATTTACATCAGGAAGATAAAGTAAAAGAGTGGGTTGACAGGCAAAGTTTTGAATAGTTAGAGTAGATTCATGTTAGGAAGTCAAAAACAACCAGTTTTCCCTCTATGCTCATTTAGGGGAAAAAGGTTATTCTCAATACACATAGCAAATAGAGACAGAACAAGAAAAAATTGCATTGAAAGACTTGTTCAGAGATAGCAACCTTTCCTGAAATTAGAGGAAGGACGGACTGTTTAACTGATTGTTTCACTTTTTTCTCCTCAGAAGGTGTACATAACTTGCTTTGTACATCTATTTGTACGTATTTGCACTTGAAAAAAGAGATTGATATGAAATCCACACCCCATATTAATTTTAATTAGTAAATAGTTCAGAATTAGATTTGTAATTACAAATTGGCATCAAGTTTAAGTATGTTGAAACAAGCATTTCTCTATAAAGCTTGTTTTCACTGAGACTGGAATGGTTGATGCTTGCATTGCATGTTGAGCTTGTTTGTTTTATTATTTTTCCTGGAACTATGTTTGCTGTCATTTGCAAACAAGAGAGATCAGTCTGTTATTTACTGAGGCTGAGTAAAAACACAGCGTATTATTCAGTTAGAAGACACAGTACACAGAGTAAGCAGATCAGGAAAATGTATTTCAATGCCAGCTTCATTAAGTCGATAATCATCTTAATATATTCCCTTACAACTTCAACAATTAGTAGCCATAGTTTTCTTTTCATGATTACCTTTAATCAGTGGTACAAAAAAATCCTCAAGAAAAAGTCCATGGTAATTGGAAGCTTCCAGAAAAATGTTGTGTGGAGTAATCCAGCAAGCAGTGTCACAGGTCCAAAATGTTCTAGTTAGTTCTGGATTCTGCGTGGTGGAATTCAACCACAGCTCGTCTCTGAGGAAACACACCTTAATTTCTGTCATAAACTGTATGTTCAAAATACATTCTTCTTTCCCAAATACCTCAACAGTGGGACATGGCCACATGCAGCCAGTATCAATGACTTTGGTAGCCCAGTTAGACTGGTGTCAGAGTTTAGTGTTCTGTGGCTGTTCTTATCTCCCCTGGCAAGTCCAGGAAGAATTGCTTCTCTTCTTGAAAAGAGGTTAGTGTGTTACTAACTTTGCTCGCATGCTGACTTTTATGCTGGGCTTTTATTTTTAGGTTCATCCATTTTAATCTAAGTTTCTGAAGATATTTGCCATGAAACTTCTTCAGAATTCTCAACAACAGATTAAAAAAAAAAACCAATAAATTTATTTACAGTATATGGGAATAAATAATGCCATAGCAAAATACAGTGTGCTAAACCCAGTTGTGTGTCTCATGGGGAAAACTGGTTTTGTAGTTGCAACGTTAAATGTCTCCTCTTGTTTTGAGGAATATAGATATTTAGAATAATAGCTTATAAGGACATTTGTATTAGAAGGAAAATTCAACAATCTAACGTGCTTTTCACTTTCTTCCTGTCTAGCGATGAGGAAGAACCTTCTATTTCCTTTTATTTATTGTACAGGGTCTCATAATTGAAGACAAAAAAATGTCAGAGGTATCTGCAGCTGCACGTACACGTTAGACTGATTTGAATAGAGTAGATGAATTATTGATACTACAGCATTGGTCCAAGCTATATCTCTCATTCAACATAGCTATTCAAGGTGTATTATTATTTATAACTGACTTACTGTTTTTAAATAAATTTTTGCATGAGATAAAGCGTTACAGTATGTTTTGTAACGTGTCATAAAATTCATGGAGCATCATCTGGATTGAGTCACAGCCAGTATTAAACATACTGCTAGAGCATTTCCGTGGCAAATTCTTCTTTTTCTGATCATATCTTTTAATTCTCTCTAATATATTAGGTTTTTCTCACTGTGGTGAGCTGAAGAGCTCATGGACTACAAGAAGCTTCAGTATTTTCCTGTACTCCCTGCTGTTTTGTGTATTCTGTCACTGGCATATTCACTTAATTATATGACAGGCAATAACTGCTCTCTGAGGGAGTAAAAACAACTGTTGAATTCATTTTTAAATTATATCATATTGCTCTGTTCGAAACCTCTTTTAAATAAATGTTGAGGATAGAACTATTGATGTGGTTTTTAAACTTTAAATTTCAGTTAGTTCAGATCATTTTAAATAGTCCTTCAGCAAGAATAAATCAGTTTTTATAACTTATAACTTTCAATTACAGTCTGCGAGGAGAATAACAGCGTGTTTCAAGGAGCTATAAAGTACAACAACAAGGAAACGTTACTGTTTCATTTGTGCAGGCTTTAAGCTCCTGTGGAACTTAACAAGAGTTTTTCGTAAGGAAGCACATCCTAGAGGGATCCTTGAGTGTGCCAGCCTAGGTGTGGCTTTGATCTAGGCGTTTGAGCTTTCACCGAGGGAACTTACTGATAAACCGTATGGGGGGATGATGCTGACCTACTTTGCTGTATTTCGACTGTTCAATAAAAATGGACTGAGAATCACAAGTTGTTACAGTCTTCACTGATGTGCCACAGAATTGAATGAAGGACGTTTCCTCTGTAGGAATTGCAAACTGGTGACTCTCATGAAGGAAACATTTTGGACTTAACTAATAGCTGACTCCATTGCAAGGTGTTGGACAATGCAAAAGCTTCAACATGTAGCAGTGGGAAATTCAAACTAAATTGGGTGTGGATCTATTGTAGCTATTGTTAGATGCAAATGAGAAATACTTACTTATAATAGACATAAGTGGTCTATATGTAGAACAAGTATTACAGAATTAGATGGATAGGTAGAACCCCCCCAGCAGTATGGATTAAATAGAAGGCTTACCTGGTAATTTATTCTAAGTGCGTGATGGGACCCAACTGATTGGCTTTTATCTGCAAATGTTAGTTTTTAAGAAATCTTTCAGAGCCTGGTAAAATCCAAAGGCTTATATGACTGCCAGTGTAATTCCAGTCCTTAAAACAACCAAATAGAATGACTTGAATGGCAATCTCATTAGAGGACATCCGTCCTGGGCAGAGCAGCTGAATGGCTCAGTTGGCACTGTTGCAACAAAAAAAAATATGATAAATTCACCCTACTTTAATTCTCTAGAGTGTCGTTTACTGATTTGTTTCTGCCTGAGCCTTTTTTCTATGTATGCAGATTCAGCTAATAAGATAGACTTTGGAAATAACATGGAAAGACTAGAATAATTTTTCTCTCCTCTTTTCCTGACCCTCTTGCCTGATGCTGGCGCTTACTTAAATTGCTGTTACTGAGAGCAGAGCACATGTTGCTGTCACTGATTTTTTTTTTTTTCTGCTGGACCAGGGCTGTACCGGGTAAATTGCCTCCCCTTAAGTCTCCCTTGGTCCAACTCTAAGATGATGGCTGCTAGCAGAGAAAATGGTAACCACATTCTGGTTTAGCTGGTTATGTAGGTTTTCCTCTGACCATTTAGACAACATGATTCTTTCAACTATAGTACCTGGATTCATTGCTTCTACCATTGCTTTATTGGAGAAGCAGAAATGAGGAAGCAACTGTTTGAAAATGTTGCCTGAAATGTTTAGCATCAATACCCCTCTGAAACATCTATGTCTTCTTTGCATTCTGCAGACTCTTTTGTAGCATTAAACACTTCAGTAGCTATTTCGTTTTTTCTGTTATGATAATGTTATATTCTATGATCTAAGGATTTTTTTTTAATAAAGCCTTTACATCTTTTCTTTTTTTCCACAGACACAAAGACAGATCAATGAAACTTAGGAAAAAGTTGCTAAATTGGCATATGCAACATTAATTCCAGGACAGATTGACCTGATATTTTTCCATTTTAAATTAAAAAAAAATTAGCATAAAGAGCAATAAGATGGGTAAAGGATATTTTCTCAGGTGAACACCCATTCAAATTGTCAGGCATACAAATTAACTTAAGAAAAAGGTGGGAAATTGTTGCTTAAACCAACTTCAATGAAATGATACAGACTAGAAAAGCAAAGCCACAAACAGTAGAAATATGAAGCATTTCCTAATACCAAATGTGGTTTGTTTTCCTTCCTTCACTGCTTTTGCCTTCCTTTCCCCTTTTTCTCTCATCTGCAGTGCATGGATTGTAGGGTTTCATTATTTACTGTATAAATCAGTATTTCACCTTTGGTAGGGGATTTTCAGAAATTTGCTGGCTTGGATTCATATCATGGAATTCAAATGGTGTTACCCTGCTGCTCCAGGGTCTGAGTTGCTATTCAAAGGCTTCTAGTGCTTTGCGCTTTTATTTGACACTTGATGAAGCTGTATTTGCACAACCTTAGAAATGGCAGAATTTTGACCCTTTCGTTTCACAGCTCTTACTCCACTTTTTTGAATGATGAATTGGGAACTTTAGGATATATTTCAGATATTTCTGTAAAATGGTACCTGAAGAAGAATGTCATATATCTCACCTCCCCATATGCTTCAGGAATTTCTCACATCAGTAGTGTTTTCTGCATTGCAACCTTTCTAGGTAAAAAGGGACAAGTTGTCTACCTCTGCATGTCCATCATAATTGTCCTTGAAAGACAGATTATAGGAAGGAAGATTTGTACATGGGCTTGATTCGTGCAACACAAAAAAACTAAAGAAAAAGCTGTAACATGATATACAGAAATCCAATCGTTTTACTTTGTTGAAATTTTCAAATGATGGACTTCCATTGAAAACTAACTTCTAACACACTTACTGCTCGGTGTAATCCAAAATAATTGCACATATAATTAGCATTCAATTAACATGAGTTACATTTATCTAACTGCTACTAACTTTAAATCTCCATTTACAGATTGTCCTAACTTGATAATAATATGTCTTTTATGGTGTCTAATTGGCTTTTAGAAAAGATAAATTAGGTTTTCCATTAAAACATAAGAAATGCCCTATTGGCTCAGGGTAATGGTCCTTCAAGCCCAGTATTCTGTCTTGCCACTAGCAAAATGAGATGCTCTTTAGAGAGGGAATGCAGCTGTTTTCCCTTGTTCTCCACCAGCATCCAGAATATTTAGATTAGGATGCTGGAGGGTTAGTTCCCGCCTAGGTTTTCTAGTATCTGGTTACAGACTTGCTGTCCATGAATTTGTCTAATCCTTTTTTGAACCTGCTGGTATCATCTGCCTCCATAAATTTACCAGTTTGTTGCTGTTATTAAATATTTTAAAAATTATGATACAGCTTTATATAACCATAAATGTGATTTCTTTAGCACAATTATGTAAGGAATGTTATAAACACACAAAAGGATTGCATATACCTTGTGCACTTAGAAGAAGGAAGGTAGCATATTCAAAACATCATGATTTTTTTCTTTAAAAATTTAGATAGTAAAAAAATTGGAGAAAAAAATTAAGATAAACAGTGAAGTATTTCAATATGACAACACAGATTTATGGAAATGTCTTTCCTATTTGATATTTGTAGAAATTGCCCAGAAAATAGACTAAACATAATACTACTGTGGTAATGCTCACAAAGTTATACTAAATTTGATGGAATGCTAAAGGACTGAAGCAAACATCTGGGGATATTAGACAAGGTAAATACAGGATGACATTTGGTTTAAAAATGGAGGCTTTTCAGAAAATGAAAAAGAAAAAACCTTGGCCAGCGATTTAATGATCAAGAGGTAGCACTTTCTCTGGTAGAGGAAGAGTGTTTTGAGTTCCGGAGTTCTGGAAGGAAAAAAACCCAAAACAACCCAAACTTTTTGTATGATCTTTCAGGGTATTCATCTGACTCTCTAAACTTGATTCAGACAGAGGACAATACATGTTTTTCTTATTTCTTTCATCTTTTCTTCTAGGATGTTTCACAAAGGGCTTAGTTAGAAAAGGTTTCCTGGGTGTTATGCTGACAGCATCTCCTAACAGACACAGCTGTGCATTAGTAATATGGGAATGCTTATATCTAAATAAACCCTGGAATAAATTGTCCTTTAATCACTAAAACCGACCCTTTTTTCAGGGCTAGCATTCACCTGTCCCGATACAGATACTACTGATATAACTACTTATACATCGTGGCTTTTGCTGATGCAGAAATGTCTTTAAATCTCTAACAGAATTTACTGTGTTGGCAAAAATTCTAAGCCTTTACTAATACAAGTGGCAGGAATTTTTTTAACTCTCTTACTCTACTGTACACCAACTGAAGCATTTTCACAATCTGCCCTATCATCACTGCATTGAGCTGATTAAGGTTTAATGTGTTGTAAAGACACTCCACTCAGGAGGGGGATTAGCGATGCATCAGTCCAGAGCAATAACTGATGAATCATCAAAAAAGGCACTGAGTAGCCGTGTTTAGCATGGAATATTTTCTTGAGTTAAAACACGGTTCATCAGCTTCCTCTTCTGTTGAAGAGGCCCTAAACTGTAGCAGTTTTCTGGGTTATTTGGATGTCAGCTATAGAACTGTTGACTGTTAAAACCTCCTTCCTCAGTCGCAGAAGAGTAGATGACTACAGAAAACTAAACAAAATGCCACTTTTCTTATGAGGAATTTATTGACTACTACTAATACTTCTGTGTCTGATTATTATCTTCTATGGTAAACAGCAGAGATGTCTAAGATACTATTAGGTAAACATTTCTGGGCAACGTTATGTTTACCATTTCCTTCAGAAGGAAGCCTTTTGTGACCCTACTGAATGAAAGTTTCTTTAAAAACAGAGCTTGTAGTTGCCATTAAGTATCTGAAATTACAGCAGTCAAAATCCAGTGTCATAAAATATTAAATTGAGTCTGCTTTAGAATGTACTTACAGAAGGCTAAGAAAGGGGGTGGGATGAACTATAGATTCTCCATTCTACTTACCACACAGAATGCTACAAAAAAAGTACATTTGCAAAATCTTGTACAAAAAAAATCCATAGAATGAGCTTGCATGACACCAAATTCTAGTGACTGTCATCGCTTCTTGTTCCTGCGAGGAGTCAGCTTATGCTATCAGTGAAGATACAAAAGGTTATGATTGCCAAATCCCAGTATGAAAAAGGCTTTAGATGCAGAAGACATTTAGCAAAAAGAATGTACACTGATCAACATCTGGAGACAAATAGGGTCCTGCGGGATGATGTTAGCTGCAAAATAAAAGCAAAGAGGATAATAAATGCAGATTATAAATAAACAATAAGATTAGAGAAGACATTTCAGCTGTAAGCTCTTCTTAGGGCTATGAGAAAATACATTCCATTTTTTTTCCACAGCCTGAAGATGGTCTCAGAGCCCAAGTGTCATTTCTTATTTGGCTTCCTTGGCTAGTGCAAATTAACCCTTCCTTAAGTGTTTTTGCACTCAACGCTGATGCTGAAAATTATATGAAGTTGTTTTATTTTTAATCTTAGTTCTGTTAGTAGTTTTCTGGACATTCTTAAGTAGTTAATGACTAGAGGTCAATGGACCATTTGTTTATGAATGTAGTCAAGATCAGCAAGATGTATAGCAGATTGTGATTACAATCAGTGGCAAATGTGTATATTCTGTAGCTTCTGTTAAGCCACAATGCAAGATTTTTTGGACAAATTTGCTTAGAATGAAATATCCTGAAGAACTTTATTTCTGCCTGACTTAAAATCTCTAGTATCTTGTGAGTCATTTCAATTGATCTAGGTAAATTTATTCTTTTATGGGAAATAAGGATTAATTGTATGATCAAACTCAAAGAAATCAGATTTTAAAAGTAGATATAACATTTCCAGTGAATTTTGGTGGTATCAGGGTTTTAAATATTTAAATACATCTTTCTTTCTGATAAAACAAACCAATCCATATCCTAGGAGATTTTCTGAATCTGTGAGTAGAACATAAGAACTGTTTGTTAAAAGCTTTGCAATCCCTTTCCTAGTGAAGGATCATTAATGAGGTTTCCTCTTCTGACTGACATTCCTGGGAATGTGTTTTCTAAGCTGTACGAGAGTGACATGGCTGTGATAAGAAACAAGAACAGGTCGTTTGCTGTGGTTACAAAGAGACACCGATGCTCCCGCTGTTGAAGGGCATTGATTTTTTCATTTTGGCTTGCATCATAAATAGACGTTGAGAAAATGTACCACTCAGTGATTGTTTGCATGGCAAAAGGGAGTTGAGATGCTTTTCATTTAAAAGGGAATCTTGTTGCTGCATTGATTTTATCTGACTGCTGTTTGTTTCTGTGTACAGATCTAATGTATAATCAGAATCACTAAACAGGGAACACAGTTAGTAAATCACATTATATGTTGTTCTACAGTATCAGGAAGTGCAAGGTCTGGTTTTAGAACTGCAACATAAAATTTAGCTTTAATTTATCTGAATAGCCATTGAAAATGTTAACAGTTAAACAGTCTGGTGACCAGGAAATGAAAATTCTGAAATCTGTTCATACTTTTTCCCCTTAAAATACTGGGTGCAGAAGATTTTTACACATTCTCTTCCTGTGAAAAATGTCAGTTAAATTACAGAGATTTTTCATCCAAATACTTTAATCATTTTAAGTGTTTGCTTTATAGTCAGGTTCATGCTTAAATTGTCACATGGAATTATACTGCTGAAAAACCCCCAAAACTTCCAGTACAAGTTTTTAGTGATTTGCCATCTCAACCATTTTTTCTTTTTTTTTTTTTTAATAAAAAATTATTGGGATGAATTTGTACATATTAAATAACATGTTCTTCCTGGTGTGTCAAAAATGGTGGGTCTGCCTCCACTGAAAGCAAAATTATTCCTACTCAGGAATTTGGAAAGCATCTAGCCAGTACAAATGTGATAAGTGTGCTAAATTAATTATCATTCAGTTTCTTCTAATAGACAGAAAAGTCCTTGAAGGAAAGGGTCACAGGAGTAAAGGAATGAAGAATTGAAAGTAAGCAACCACTTAAGAGAGATGAGAGATGTGTTTCTCATCCAGTTAAACAGATGAAAACCTGCTTGCAAGGCTTCATTGGCATTTAAGGAGAAAACCCCAGAATTAGAATAAAAGATGATACGCTAGAAGGACTTAAAGAAATTGAAAACATTGAAAAGTGAAATACTGGGATTAATTTCTAGCGCTGATCCTTTTTATTTTTTTTAATAGTCTCCACCTTTTTTTTCAGCCTTTTAATATAAATCCTTATTACCTCCTTATTGATTCTACATGTCACAGTTTTCCATTTCTTGGTTTTCCTTTATCTTCCCCATAGTTTCTCTTCATCTTTCCATCGATCATTTCTTCAGTTCATCTTCCCCTGCACATTTTTTTAGCTGTGATCCGTAAATTGGCTCTCCTTTCAGAAGATCTTCCTGTGTATTAGATCATATTTGCAGTAATCGGCCCTGAAGAAATAGCAAAGACCCCTGCTCTGCAGGGAGTTCCCTGGCATATTTTTATTTTGCTACAGACCTTTGTACAATTTTTTTGCTTTCCTGAGCTGCTTTTTTCCTCAGTGAATCAAAAGAAGAATAGAGTATCTTTATAAGCCTCCTCATCATTGTGATACCTCAGTAGTGCTGTTCCAGCGTTTCTGTCAGTCACCCCATCCATGGAGCCATATCCTTCAAAGTTTGCACTGAGTTGGTCCATAAGCAGAAAAGCAGCTGCAAGCATTGTGTAGTGGTTATCAACTTGGTTTCCGGAATGTAAGCTTTTATGTTTTTCAATAATAAAATTTAAAAAAGCAGTCGCCATCTTTCCTGAAACTTCTCTTCACTAGTCATGCTATTCAATTCATGGCTGGTCTTGTTAACTCACTGACAAGCCAGATACAAAAGCCTCTCAAAACCGTGTAGCTGAGGAACGGCTCAAGGTAGCTTGTACGGCCAGAGGTACAGAGCAGACCTTAAGAAACCTTCTTAAGACATAATCAAGGGCTGCTGTCTTCCAGTGGCTTCTTTGCATCCTTTGGGGTACCCCATTCTGTGACCTAATTTGACATCCCTTTGTTAGCAGTTCCTGAAGAGTCAGTGGCGCCCAGCATTGGGCTCTTCAGTTTGCCTAGACCCCAGAGCCAGTGCACTTCTGATGAGTGCTCTCTGACACCTGAGAAATCTGTTGGAGAGCTTTCATTGTGGTATCTGATCAGCTAGTCCGAGTCCAAAACTCTGAACACATTTCCCTTCTAGAGGAAGAACGAAACCAGGACTGTATGAGAAGGACTGTGCTTGTTAGAAATCTAGAATAGAAACTAAAGGTGGTTGTGAAATTTGTTAGCTGTGCTTTTGTTCTTTACTCATTCTAGTTACAAACCAAAATGAGTTAGCCTCACTTATTTTTCAATACATAATTATAAGCCTTCGGTGACTACCTTGAAAGTAGATAAGTTTATATGTTTTGCTTGGCAAATCAAGCAGATAAGGAGGATATACACCGACAGCTGTCCTGGCTGGGGTGACTAGTGGAGACTCCCAAAGCTGCAGTAATTTGTCACTTCTCGTCATCGGTCCATATACTGGGAGGTCTGTGAACCGTCCCTTTGAAACTCGTATTGTAAACGTGGAAGGCTCTGGGTGTCGAGGCAAATACGGTGTTTAGGGACATGGTTTGTTGGTGGACTTGGCAGTGCTGGGTTAATGGTTGGACTCTGTGACGTTAAAGGTCTTTTCCAACCTGAGCAATTCTATGATTCCATGATACTCATTTACTGATGTTTAATGTGATGAAATGAAAAGAAGTGCCTTTGAAGCTTACAGTTGTCGTGATGAGAGATCTGGGTTTTCCTTTGCATATTCTGACACGTTCAGTCACAGTTCTGTTGTGCTCAAATACAGTATGTTTTAATCTACTTTGTAACTGAGATTCACCTTCCTATGCGTCTTCACAAAGGGCTTTATGTAGAGAAATTTCATATCTTGCAGTCAACCTGTCATCTTCTACAATAAGATGATAGAAATCACAAGAATATAAATATCACTTGAACACTGTGTCTTTAGCTGATCAGAAAAAAAGATTGTGGAGGAAAAGAAACCAATACTAAGATTTTTTTCTAAATATTTGTTACATAGGCTTAGAAGGTGGAAGAGTGGGCTGGAAGGGCTGCAGGCAGGTTAAGAAGAGAGCCCACATGGATTCTAAGGAGAATGATGATGTGTGTGAATTGGGTACTTTGTTGCTAACCTCTGTCAAATAGTAATTGTCAAGTTATAGTAACATCTAGCAGGAGTTTAACTTCTTATGGCATAGAGCTGGAACAACCTTGAATAGATTTCATTATGTCTTGAGGACTGTTCATGAGTGGGGTACTTTTTAACATGAGAAAAGAAAGCTGGTTGAGAATATAGCTTGCATTAAACAGGACCCCAAGAACACAATAGTGAACCATATCAGTTATTCATATATGCCTTTAGTCCTTATCCATGCCTAGTATCACCAGCTTACAGTAGCAAATAGTGCAGCTTGACAGAAGGTAATGCTTTCCATGCTGCGGCCAGAAATACACATATTGCCACTTCTTTTGGAGTGCTTCAGTAAGATATTCTCCAGAAGATACTACTGATAAACTTGGAGTACAACTTGAGTGCTTTTGTTAATGTGAAAGAACATAGAAACTTCCTGAATTTTTGTAAATTTTTGAGATTGGTTAATTTCACCATAATCAGATGTAGTAATTAAAGCAGATTTTTTCATTAGGTTTCCTTAAATGACACTCATAACCCATGGGAAAGGAGGGTCATTTTTTCATCACAAACTCATTGTCATTCACAATAAGGAGAAAAAAACCCTTAAAAATCAGTTTTTCACTGCTTGTTTCCAGTAGTGTGGTAGTTGGTGAGGCTGTCTTTATCAGCAGCTTTCTTTACATGCCATTACATGTTGTAAAAATGTTTTTGTTTTTGCTCCAGGTACTGGTACTTCAGTTCCAGTCCAGTTTTAAGGTTAATGCTTCCTAGTTTGAAGCAATTGTAGAGCACTTTAAAATCTCCATCTGGTGGCTGTTCATTGTAGGCCACTCCTACAAGCTATTGAATGTTTTCAACTCCTCTAGAAGTTGAGGGAGCTCAGTGGCTTCCCATGTAGAACCCTTTATTAATCAGGTTAATAGAAGAAAAATAGCATTCATAGAGTTGCTCTAATTTACTAAAGGGTAACAGAGCAGGTCATTAGTAATTATGTCAGATAATGGAAAAATATGTTCTGCACATGAAACTTTGTATCAACAAAAAGGTCAGTATATTGTAGTAGTTAGTATATTATAATAGTTACAGCTAGTCACCAATAATACAATCAGCAGGAGCTAAGCTGACTGAAGTAATGGATTAGCAGTCAGTCAACTGAAGTGTCATAGAAAATCTCCCCTTCACCCTTCCTGATCCTCCAAAATTCAGGACTTGAATACAGAAAGGACAGTTGCCCAGAATAATTATTATCTCTTAAAATAAAAATGTTCTTATTTGTTGCTTTTATGAAATATTTGTTACACTGAAGTTTTCATCTGACCTTTCTCTGGAGTAATTTTTCCAGGTAAACGTGACTCCTCAGAGGAAGATAGATACTTCAGTGTCCTGCCCAGATTTCCATTAAACAGAAGAGAGCAAGCAGTGACTACTTCAAAACAGTATAACAGGTTCACTTAGGATTTAGGCTCCTGTTCACTTTCTATAGGTTGGTGTGATTTAAGAAGTTACTAAGCCTTTTGGTATCAGTGTCCCTGCTCAGCTAGAGACTGCCATCCTAGAGCAGCGCTGGCCATAAGAACACTCCCCAAGTGCCCAAGGGCAGTCTGCTATCCTGGTTTAAACCACGGGGAAAGATTTCAGCTAATAAGTTTGAATTGACATTGTACGAGTAGAGTACTGACCTCTGGTTTAATAACCTCTGGCCGGGAGGCAGAGGAGCAGAAGTGGCGTGTTCAGCCTCGCTCCAGGGAGGCCGTCATGCTCCCAAGTTCTTACCAACTACACAAAGAGTAAAGGAGCGTCTCTACCGTGTGATATTTTCAACCCGCTGCCTGTAGCTGTTTGGCCACATTTTAACTTCAGGTTACTTGCGTATGTTCCAGCATTCTCTTATAAACTCAATTCCCATCTTGATACTGTATCAACATCAGCAGGAAAAAATGGAAGTAAATTCTTAGTTTTGTTAGAAAGTAACTCTTGAACAGATTACTTAGCTTACGAGAATGTTCAAACCAGAGGCCTTTTTAAACAAGTGAAAGGATAGAATAAAAACATTCTCTGGGCTGGTAAAAAAAAACAGTTGGTGCTTTGCGATAGACTTCACAAATTCACCTACCTGTTAAAGGAATGTCTACATGGAAATAGGGTTTGGATTTATTCTACTACTACTTGTTGTAAAGATGCAACAAGCATATCTAGCATATATTTACAGGAAAAACTGAATTAAAGGATAGAATTTAGAAATTATGGCAGTCTAACATAATTCTCTGCTACTGGTGGAACCCCTTCTATACTGTGTTAGACTTGGACTTGCTGCACTGATGATTGAGGGAGCCTGTGTGAACCTATCCGACACCTAGAAGAATATCATCCAAGCAGCCATCAGTTCTTCAGTACTTTATGTCTCTTGCCGTTTGTTTCCAGCTTCTCTGGTTGTATGAGTGTTGACAGTGACTCAAGTTATGAGTCAGTTGCCTGAAGGTAGTGTCTGGTGCCATTTTAGACAATCGACACAGTCCCACTTGCCTCCAGCTGCAGCTCCAGGAGGACACAGGTCTCCATTATGTCTTGTGTCATGTTTACTCTACCAAGTGGAGTGTCATATCCCAAGTCATTTCTCATGGCACTTTTAGGCAAGTGATTGAAATTTTGGGAGGAAATGAATCTAAAGCATGTGAGGAAATCTAAATCCAAGAGTCTGCATGTATACATAGAGGTGTAAGCTGCTGTTACAGCTGGTGAAGATGTATTCTGTTACCAATTTGGCTCCAAGAAGCGAGCAATTAAGAAGCTAATTAATGAAGAGGATGAGAACAAACAGTGAGGGCACTAACTTCTTTAATCAGTCATTTAATTTGCCTCTTCACATCTGCATGTCCTGTGTTACAACCATTTTATACTCTTGCATATCTGACAAGGAGTAGGATGAGGTAGACCTAAGGACTTAAAGTAAATTGAAGTGAGTATGATTTACAATATGTTACATATAACTTCTGATTTGTGCCTAAAGTTCTAAACTTGCTTATGGAAAAAAATGTGTATCTCCTAGTATACAGCTCATACTGAATTTCATTTTTAAAAATACTCTGTGGCCTCCCGGTGTACAAAGAAAGCCTGAACTGGCATAATAACATTAAAAAGATGAGGAGTTATCACACCAACCATCCATTTCCAATTCAAATCAATAGAATATATTATGTGACTAGACTGAGCCTTCATCCAGCTTCTTGCATTTTTTGAGAGGTGGTGTGAGGTGGGACTGCATTTCAGAATTTTGAGTGTTTAAGACAAGAACCTGATATCCTTATGAATTGGAAGAGTAGGAAGACATCAACAAACACACAATGGAAGTGTTTGCTGCTTTTTTTTCAGGGACCTAGAATATTGATTTCTTGATGCTATAAAGTAACAACTAAATAAACGACGATTTTTTTCATATACATCATTTTAGTCAATGACTATAGGTGGAAAAAGCTAGAGGACATTTTTTATTTTTTTTTTTGTGATTGGTAGCAGATTGTTACTGATTACTTTTGATACATTTAAACTATTTCAGTTTATATTTTGCCTTTGGAGACCAGAGAGCTTATTCATAAGGGTGGCTGCGTACTACTCCATAGAAGCATGCAACAGTCATCTTAGAGGCATAGTTAGGGTGAAAGTGTCAATTGGCACATTATTCATTTGCATCCAAAGTAAACTTTATTTGCTCATTTTGATGCTAATACCAGAGTTGTACCAAAAATACTGAGACATGTTAAATGTTTTTACTTTATTTACTAGTATAATTGCAAGATACAGAAGGGATTCCTACACTGTTCCCTTTCTCCTGTAGTTGTTCTTCCATGCATGTCTATGTGTGTGTATTAATTTATGTAGTACAGAGAAGATGTAGTTGCCTTATCATTTTCAGCTCTTATTCTCCATAGAAGAACAAATACAGTGTTTACAAGTAGGTTGGTTAATTAGTTTAAATATATGCATTTCAAATTGACCTTATGAGGCATTGTACGGGTAGCAATTAAAATAGAATCACGACATTGTTTTCCTTCCAGCTTCTACAGAAATTACACATTGCATGTTCCTGCTTTTCTTTACTATGAAAACCTCTTGGCATCAATGACACTGTAATCCTGTCATAGGATTTATTGTTGTTGAAATGCAAACCCAAACAAAATATAATTCAGAATGCAAAAAGTGGGTAAGGAGAATATTTTATAGGCCATAATTTTATCATTCTGCACCTCAGACCTTCATCAGATGATCCATGTAAAGCTCTGGTACAGAAGGTCAGAAAGGAGGACACCACTCAGCATCAGAAACTGGGAGAGCAAAGAAGTTGCAATCTAACAGAAGCAGTCAGATTTTTACAATAATGTTGGTAAATAAAGTACCTCTCCCAGCACAGATGGTGATTTCCTGCACTCTAAAATTAAGAATCACTTTGTTGGACCAGCTTTCCTAAAAAAAAAAAAAAAAAAAAAAAAAAAAAGTAAGAAATGTCAGGTGTTTTGTGGGAAGCGCTGATTTCAAGTGAAAACCCTCTAGCTGGACAGTGAGAGCTGTGAAGACTGTACCCCTCAGCCAAACAAAAACTTCTGTACTTTGTTGTTCATCTGCTTTTGTGGATGCTGTTTCAGTATGTGCTCTGAAACCTTCAGAAGGATGTAAAGAATGGAGCGTCTTTGGGAGAGCGATTGCACTGCCTTAATTGAACTCGGTCCTTTCTGCTAGGATACGTGGCCTCCATCTTCCTGTAAAATGATCTTGTCATCTGTCATACGGAAGCTGCACGATACATGGGTGCTGTGGTGGCAGGTAATGCCAACAGTCAAGCTGCGCTGCCCCGGGTACAACAGGTTATGTATTCCTGGCATCACCTCCAGC
>JAVJGJ010000047.1:29675834-29755620 GCA_035590215.1 Microhierax caerulescens | reverse complement strand
CCCCATCCCTGGCAGTGCTCAAGGCCAGGCTGGACGGGGCTGGGGGCACCCTGGGCTGGTGGAAGGTGTCCCTGCCCCTGGCAGGGGGCTGGAACTAGGTGGTCTTTAAGGTCCCTTCCAACCCAAATCGTAGATCTGCTCTATGATTCTATTAAATGAAATTATGATGTGGAGTATCTCCCACAGATAATGCTGAAGAAGACACTAGCAACTATGGATACGTAGGCAATAAATCAGTAGTGAAAAATATCATATTCCACCCAGACATTATAATCTATGTGATTACTTTTAAAAATAATAATAAAAAAACTGACAAAATGGCAAAAAATAGTAATAGGTAGTGTTCTGACTTGCAAAATAAACATAGGATGGAAATGTGCATTGAACAGAAATTAAAGAGGGATAATAAGCTACCATCTCTTTCCACTTCACCTCCCTCCAATGTGTCTCTTAGAAAAGTTAAATGAGGATGAACTGTTTTATCTACAAAACTTGAATCTGGAAACATAAGTAAGTTGATTTATGTTTGCAATGGAAAAGATTAATGTTAAACTGGGTTTTGCAATCAAAAGAACATTGAGAAGAAATAATAATTTAAAAAGCCCTCCAGTTTTCTACTTACCTCTTGCTGTCTTCCGTCTCCATTTGGTTTCACCCGGTTCCACACCTTTCTGTCTCTGACATTGTCTGCTCTTGGCCTCCAGAACCTGTCTGGAAGCTCGTGGCTGATTTCAATGGAAGTTGACAGAGGGAGAGATGTCTTGAATTCTAAAAGGCTTTGATGATAATGTGAAGCTGGATGGAAGCAAGAGACCAATAATGCATCTCGTGTGAGAAAAGCTACAGTCCTTTTTGGACATTAGAGTAGCCACATGGGCGCTCAGCCTTAAGGTATGATCTGAGAAGAGACAAGGCTTTACTAGTTCCCCTGCTTATGGAGCTGATTATTCCTTGTTAACCTCTACCTAAGCTTTGACTATTCCTGTCTACTTTAACATATTTTCTTTTATTCTCTGCTCTCTGTACAACCTAAACTAAAGTTGTCTTTCATCAAACAGTGAAGAAAACGTAGGTTTTGGACAATCAGAAATTAGAGTGGTCAAAAATTAGAAATTGGCAGCCCAGAAGGCTCAGGAAGGTGAACAGAAGCAGCTGAAATATTCTGGCATTGATACATCAGGAACTGACAGAAGTTTGGAACAACATGATCCAGTAACTACACATATGTATGACTGTCTGGTTCTATCAGTTTTTGAAAGATTGAGGTAAATATAAAAATAGGCAAAGAATGTATGAAACAGATCTCTTCTGCAAAAATGTCTTTGTCATTTTTCATCCCTTAGCACAGTTTCTCACGACCACATGAAAGTTCTTTTGTCACGTTCTACCAGTAGAGAAAGCAACAATCCAAATATCATATGCTACAGCATTATCAAAGGAAGCATAATGATAAAACTCACCTTTATTATTATGTACTTTTCCACCCCAGGGTACAAAAAGGACTGCAAAATGCAGGAGGATTTCTGGGAATTTAGGATCTAACATATATGTTTGATGTTCGTGTTTGGGGACGTCTCAGGAGTTTGCATGCCATTTCCCTTTTTTAAGTTTCAGTGCTAGAGGAGAAGGTTATGATAATCATGGGTTTGGAGGATTAAAGGTGAGGTGGCAATTGGAGTTCTCTGCAAATTAGAAAATTGTGTTTCCTTTCAATAATTTTTTCATTTTGTTCTGTCAGTGACTAAAGGAAGCTTTAAAAATCCATTTGCCACACAGAAATAATGATGATTAGTGGTAAAAAACTTCTCTAGACTTTGAAGGAGTTGAAAAGTAAGTGTAGAAAGATAATGCAGCATTTAATATACTAGAACTTTTAGGAGGAATAAATGGATGGATATGGAATTGTTGCTTTGGAACTTTGTCATATAGTACATCTCAGTATTAAACTCATTGGTATTGAAGATTTCTTAAACTGAGCAAATTGTAAAGACTGACTTCTCTCCTAGAGGGAGTGGATTATGTTTGTCTGCTATTTGGAGCTGAAAAATGCTGAACAATTTCAGGGATAAGCAAAGAGAGGGGATTTGATAGATGAGTTTGCAGGCACTTCTGTCTTCAGTGGACTCAGTGTAGCCAAGGAACCCAAATCTTTGCAGTGCTGTGAGCTTCAAGAGTAGCTTAGTATCCACCCAGCTTTATGAATCTGCATTAATTTTTTTTTGTGATAGAGGAGACAATGTAGAAATCTTTGGGTAAAAAAGCGTATTAATTTAACCTATTTTAAAAATGGAAGTCTTGCTAAAGAAGATGAATGTTATTAATAGAACAGTCTTTAGAATGATAATCGAAATTATGTGATATAACGTAAGGAAATTCCACGTTAAGGTTCTTGACTATTTTTCCTTTGCCTGTTTAAAAAAAAAAAAAAAAAAAAGGAAAACTGATTTTTTTTAGGTGAATCCACTGTTTCCACTGAGTTGGAACTGGGTCAGCTTCCTGACAGTATTGACCAAATGGCAGATGACTGAATTTCGTTCATTCACATGGATACAAAAAATTCTGCATTTTGGTAATATTAGAGGTAGTCTGACACATTAATGGGGTCTTTGCTTTATTAAAATTCTTTTCAATTAGAGACAGATCAGCTTCTAAGTTCCACAATTTTTCTACCTGTTCATCTCCTAGACATGGGATTGTTAGAATAGTTCTTAGTTTTCAGCTTTTACACTTAGGAATGGATTCTCAAACTTTATGATGTAATTCCATTTATAGTGCTATAAAATTTGAATATAAGACTGGGAGAAGCACATTTTTTGTCTTTCTTGTAACATTTTCTGTCATAACAGGTTTTTTCACTATTTACTTATAAATTCATAACAATCCGATGTGAAATCCAAAGGAGAAAACCTTGAAGTAAATCTTTGTTAGTAATTTTCTGTCGGCCAAAGAACAAACACATTGGTTGACAATTAATAGACTATTATTCTCAAACAATCTGCATACTTTAATGACATTAATTCAAGAGGGTTTGTGTGTGGTTGGCACCTTTTAGGCTTCTAATGACTCTGTAAAAGATACTGGTGTTGATATATGTTCAGAGATTGACTTCACTGACAAATTGCCACATCTTTCAGTTTTAACATTCTGTACTTGCAGACTAGCATCTTGCATTGGACAAACAGGCTAACCATAACTTCCCACGTACAGAAAATACTGTTAGTGTATAATAAGATCAGCTTTACCTCCTTAGTATTTCGTATATGTTGGTAATATAAAATATGCAAACTAATTTTTCATCCATCTCAGTTTGAATGCTTTGTGAATTCATGCTTCAGTAATCTGATCCATCTCAGACACACAGTCCAAATATCATTACTTCAAACTGCATGTCCTCCCATTCCTTGGATGTTTTATTTTAAAGATTTGAGATTAGAGAGTTAGCTGGTGCTGTGGGGATGGAGAAAAACATTTTTTTGAAATTCAAACAGCTTTTCCCAGTGCAGGTGATGAAAGCTTTTTCAGAATACGTTTTTGCTGCAAAGTGCCTTCCTGTTTTCCTCACCTAATTCATACTGAGAAAGGACTAGAAACATCTGACCCAGGAGTTTGTTAACTATGCTTCCTTCTAGTCCTCTTTTGCAGAAAAATACCGCAGAAAAAAGTTATCAGGTCTTCTTTAAATCTAAGAACTGAATTATGAAATTGTCATTTAGGTGCTCCGTCCTACTGGCTACACTGTAAACCATTGGAGAGAAAGTATTTGTCTGACATTTGGGTCTTCAGACCCAGTTTAAAGTCTGATTTTTTAAGTTAAAAGATTCTGTGCAGAAGACTTAGAAGCAGCTTGGGCTGAGAGCAAAGTGGTGTTTCACAAGATTTTTATTTTTGTTGTTAAATGGTCACAAACCAAATGCAAACCACAAAGCAAAGCACCTTTTCCTTGGCTTGTGCTCTGAAAAACAAGGTGGTGGGGTGGGAAGAGGAGCTGCCATCAGAAATGTGAACTTTGAAGATCTTCTGAATACGATTTTGGGTTCTCATGAGGTAGAAGCTAGAGATTTAAATTTATGCTAGAGTGTTACTTGAAAATCTTAATATGTAATTTCACATGTGATGTATGTTACTTTGTTGGGGTTTTAGTTGAATAATGCACGCAACCTTACCAAAGCTGACACTGTATTTTTCTGTTCTCCTGTTTTTTGTCCCAGTTCATCCAGATGCTAGATTCCTTCCATGCACATCAGTGCTGTTTATTGCAAAATACCACCTTAGTTTTGTGAATGTACTTATTAAACTCAAGTGTTCATTCTAATATTTTGATCCTGTTTGAAATCTATATACTGGACAGGAATGGTGAATGGTGGCCACTTGCCTCTGCGTTCCCCTTCTGTAAAATTCTGTCGTGCATAAAGAAAAAACAGGGAAGTATTTAATATGCTTTTCTCTGCTAACAAAATATGCTTCAATATGTAAACAGGAACTCTTGAGGGTGTACTATCATATCTACAAATATTTATTTCAACCTTAGAAATCCTTTTATTCTTATCCTCAAAGCCTTTTCCAAAATACATTGTAGTCTTCAGTAGTATCTTCTGATGAGCTGTCACTTAAAAGCTGGTTTATGTCTTTTACCTTTCCACCCAGTTCTAAATAAATTATACTGCTTTTAGTGATAGTATGAATTTATTCAGAAGTGGTCACTGAAGAGTTAGAAAGACTAAGTAAACCTTTTTTTTTTTTTTTACCTTTCCTGAAAATGTTCATCTGACCCTTGCAGTTTAGTTGACTATTGATTCTATCTTCTCTTTTGTTATCTGTACTATTCACACAGTGCATAAATCTGTGGCTATATGTTAATATTATAATAATAAATAATCATAATTAAACTCTAGAGAGTTGATGAAACTAAGGATGTCTAAATAGATATGTTTTTCCCCAGTTAATATTTTCATCCTGATTGGCAGTGATAAGATTACTGCAAGGATGGTGATTACAAGCAAAAACAAACTCAAAAAAAAAAAAAAAAAGACATTCTGGAAGGTATATACCACAGTGTTGGCAGGCAAGTCAATTTAAGTTATTCTTTCTTAAGATTTGCAAATACTAAAGCAAGCATTCTCCAGAGACTGACTGGGCTTGTTTAGAAATCTTGTTGAGCGCTACGCTGTGCTGAGAAGGCACACAAAATATAAACTGACCTTAAAAATGGCTAGAATATAAACTGGATCAACTCCCTTGTTTATGAGACAATGGGACTGGTTAGACAACAAAACATTGGATGACAAATTATACTTATGACTAGAAAACATATATTTATTTTTTTTTTTTTTTTATTTGAGTTTAGGAACAGAAACTGTATCCAGGAGCAGTAAAGCCATTGTGATGCACTATTTTCCAAATGCTACATTTTTGTAATCCGCTGTTACAAATGTTACAGATGAAAAAGAGAAATTTGGCTCCATGGTAATGATTAGTAATGCAGCAGGGCCTTTTGCTTTTAAATAGTGAGTTAGCTATCTAGTTACATGTATCAAATTTTGGTATTGGAGGCTTTTATTGGTATTTATTTTTAACAAAAAATATGGTGGTACATATAATGTGTAAAGTACAATTGTATGTGCCAGCATATTTTTATATATCAAGATCACATATGTGTACCAACAGTGACTGAAAATTAAAATTCCACCCAAAGATGTCTCTCTCTCTTTTTTTCACCTGTTTGTCAT
Source organism: Microhierax caerulescens (assembly GCA_035590215.1). Lineage (NCBI taxonomy): Eukaryota > Metazoa > Chordata > Aves > Falconiformes > Falconidae > Microhierax > Microhierax caerulescens. The sequence goes on along the minus strand of JAVJGJ010000047.1, from coordinate 29,749,894 downwards.
TTTCTTCTCAAGGCCCATGGTCCAGATCGAAACAACTGAAATTTCTGAGTACCAGGTTCAACAGGATGTTCTAGATGTAGTTGTGTATGGTCGTCTGAAGCTGTTTGGGAAAGACTGAGGGTGTGTTTTCCTATGTCTGAGATCTCTCCTGCCTGCTTTATTTTGCCTGTGAGGCAGGCAATACTTTGTCATGTGTCTTCGTAGAATAATATTTCTTCCAAACCTTGGACCTTCTGCTAGAGCTATCTATTTAAAAACAGAGCCTCTAACAGGCATCGTGACTTATGTGTGTGCATCTTGTATCCTTACTACAACACGAATTGTATTTGGGATTAAAGACATTAAAGACTAATTTCGCTTTATGTCCCACACACACATTCTTCATTGCAAATTGCTTCACACCATAATCTTAAGAACACAATTCCACATGACACCGGCAGCAGAAAACTGATCTTGCCATTGCAACATGTTCACGCGTTTGGAGTAAATGCAGCTTTTACCTTCAAATGCTCAGTTATTATTAAAGAGACCTGGGAACATGATATAAAAATGGAAACGTGATTAATTAAGGTGTGAGAGATGAGGCAGTTCTTTCTCATCATACATGTCCTCTCCTGCACTTGATTCACATGCTGTCTTAAAAAAGAATTGTATCTGCAATATAAAGAGTGAACGTGACAGCCAGGTGGAACTGGAAATATGTAGTTTAACTTCACTCAGGGCTTTGGTTTCAGAAGGATGGCTCTTTCTTGTCAGAGTGAGACCAAGGTAACAGTACATTACTGTCTGAATCCCTCTTTAGCAGATACTTGTAATTTTATTAACAATTTTTCCCCAGTTGTATGTACCATCATTGTCAAAGCAGCTGGAAGTGTGAAGAGTAGCGGAGGAAACATACTGTCTTCTGGAGTCTGAACAGAAAAGCTGTTACTGTGAAACTCTGGAGAATACAGGCTTGTCTTGCGTAACGGGATTGCTCTATATTAACTGAAGTGCAGACACCACTCGGAAGCAGTACTGTACAGAACAAACAAAACATAAAAATAAATTCATAGAGTTCTTGCAAGAGAAAAGCTTTAACATAAAAAGTAATAGTAATACAGAGGGATAATTTATTAGTCAACTGCATCGTTTTCCTTATTTCTGCATTGAGACTTTTCTATCCATGTGCTATGACAGCAGGTTTAAATTGCTGGCTAGAATATGATCTTGGTTCAAGGTACTAGGCACAATATAATTACAGCAAGATACAGTCTTGTCTCACAAAACAGTGTCAAAAAAAATTATGTACACTGAAGTTCTATACTATTGTGTTATCTTGCACATATAATTTGTTCCTAGACAGACCATTCCTTCCTTACAAGTAGCTTTCAGTTTCCTCAAAATTTACAACAAAAATGTTTCCTCCTTACATGAACAAGTAAGGATTTCACATGCTGGATTCCAGCTGCCTCGAAAATAGATTTCCTAGTGCTGATACGTATTGTACCATTGATGCAGTTATCTGTGAAGCAGTGAATATACTGCCATGCACGCATATTCTGTTCTTTGTCTGTTTTGTTATGCAATACAAACCTAGAGCATTCTGAGATTCTCTTTCCTGATGCTTAACTAGCATAGTAATGACTGTGGTGGTGACTGTCATAGCATTCTTCTGGCACAGTTACACAGCTGATAAGAAATTGCAGTAATATAAAGCTGTTCTTCTGATAGAGGCTAGAATGAGGAGAGGTAAAAGGGGCTAAACACAGTCCTTGGAGCTTTGCTCACTAATTTAACCAAAATAACATAGGAAATGCCTATAAGCAACATGTAAATTGTAAGTGAATAGTAATGCACATTTGAAAAAGTAATTTGAATACATACATACTAATAGGGCTTTAAAGTTAGATATTAATACCTGTATAAGGGAGGACAGTAATCAGTGCTTTTAAAATATGAGTTCTGTGCTCGGGGCTGTGATGTGAAGAATCACTAGGAGTGGCAAAATGGTGGCTCTGGCTGTGCTGGAGTTACAGCACACTTTGCAGGCAGTGGTATTGCACAGGTGTAAGTAGGCAGGGTTTAGTTGTCAGAATGTTTATTGCTAGTGAGGATGAAAACGAGGCAGAAAAAGAGCTCAGCTTAATTTTCAGCTTAATTGTGAATTTTGCTATTCATGATCTATAAACCAAGCATCTTTTTCATTCCAAACAGAGCGGCTGTTATCAAGACTCCAGTTGACAGATATATATTCGGTTTGTGAGGTTGACAGATACATTTGCTGTATCTTGTAGCATCCTATTTTAGATTAGAATAGCATTTTATATAAAAATAATGAGCTTATAATTATATAACATAAACAGAGTAAGGTTGACGGGTCCATTGGGTTTCATTACTTCAAAGTGCTGCAATGCTTGCACATTATAGACAAAATTTTACCGCTAAAAACAATCCACATGAGACATTAGCAGGCAAGAATACAAAGTAGCTAAATGCTTTTAGATGAAGGTATCTGTTTGTTTTGTAGGCTTAACTTCCTTGACACTGAGGAGAATTTGGCATCCCTTTTGAAGAGGTGCTTTTAGTACATGACACTTTAATAGAATACCTCGGTGTAATATTAAATTAACAGAGACAACACTAAATTATTAATATTCTTTCCCTCCTCCCTTTCTTTTCTGTCCTTCTGCCTGAAGTTATCCTGTATAGTGATTTTTATGAAATAAACATCCAATCTGTCTTGCAATGCGGTTTGACATCCATTGGTGAAATGGATTTTGAATAGTAAAAGTACAGATGTTGAGACTGCCAGGTTGTCTATTTTAGGCTGAGGCAGTGAATTGCATTAGGACTGCAGCTGTTTAAAACGAACCTGTAATAAATCCCTGCTCGGGTGTGGGTGAGTGCTGTCGTGAAATCCATCTTCTGTCTTACGGTCTCCAGTTTTACAAATGATCCTGAGGGGCAAAAAGTGGGGATAACATCAACTACTTTTGTAGGCATCAAAAGTGGTGTGTCACTGGTGGTTTGATAGTATCAGTGCAGTATATTGAAAATTTTTAATTCAAGCTAACCTGGAGAATCTGTAATAGGTTTTTGTATTCTGGAAGAATATTATATGATATTGGCAATTTTGAAAACTTCTTGGTAGTATCTTTTAGATGCTTCAACTATGGTCACTTTCTAGTAGTGTTTCTCCATTATTATAAAATACTGTTGTGTGCCAGAGAGGAGCCATGTGGTGGAATTCACTACGTCTTTGATGTCTGTGTACTCAGTAAGAGCTTTTAGTCTATGTCAGAAGGTGAACAGTCTAACACTTGGGTGAGATAATGTGTAAAATAAATAAAAGCACAACATTTTTTTCCATATGAAACTTCTTTACTGTAGTAGTTTCAAAAGGGAGCTGCTTTTCAGTGTTGTTCAGGCTATTTTCCCTACCATGCTATCAAATAGGGTGATGACTTTTTATCACACATTAAAGTACCACATTCCAGTGACATAACTCATCAGCAAGAGCTGTTTCGGCAACTTCAAAAAGAGCTTCAAAAGCCATCTCACGCTTGTCTGCTATGTAGAGAAAAAATTGTTTTCACTTAAACATCTGGATTTCTTTCCCTCTTTCAGGTGTTTTTTTCTTTTATTTTTTTAACCTAATTAAGTGTGGACTTGTTTTACTACTTGAGGGCTTCTGATGCTTTTTCTCAAAGTGTTTCAGCCTTCCACTCTTACTGGATTGCTTATTTAAACATCATATTTTTATTGTAAAGAGTGTAGATCTGTAGATGCTGTTTTACTTTCTGAAATGGGATTTTAATTAAATGGCCATATAACTTACTGAAGATTATGATATGCAATGATAAGAGGTGATTTTAACAGAAAACAGGGAACATTTAAGTTCCCCAGGATCTAGACATAAGTGGCAGTGCTAGAAGAATTCAGCAACTGCACTCTTGTGTGTAAGTATTCTAGGTCTATAATGTGGGTCCATGTTTAAGCAGAAAAATCAATCTTTTTTTGAATTAAAATAAAAAAAAAGAAGCATATAATCTTTGATTCTAAGACGTGCTTGAAATAGCTGAAGTTGATGCAGCTTATTTGTTCATTCATTGCAATGCACAGAAACATACCTTTGATAAGCTGATACTTTGAAACCACAAGGTCTGAATCCCTTGAATATTCCTTCCTAGGTCAGACAAGGTTTTGGATTTTGTTAGAGCTGCAGTACGGATGCAGAACATAGCTCCTTGTTTCTCGTATATGATACAATCATCTTGTATCAGATTTGTTTAATAACCTGATCGTGCAAAGTATTAAATATTCTTGACTTCCTTTAAAGTCAGGAATTGTAGCACCTGTCTCTAATTATCTGACAACATTTTCAGAATTCTTGTCAAGTTCTGCCATAAAGGAATGACAGTTTACAATCAGTTTTGGATAAAATAATGTTTACTCGGTCTTCTTTGCTGTATCTTCCTCACCACGTATTGTCAATAACACGTCATGTTCTCTTCTTGCACCTTGTCTTAGGAGACTTAATTTACATACACAATAGCAACTGCCTGCTGTCTGTTGTGTGTGTACTGCGTATGTTTTGATGTTGGATGAATGGATGCGGCAAGTAGGATAGTGACTGTAGAGTAATTCTCATTCTGAAACGTACTAGGAAGCCAAAGGATGATCTAGGAACCCTGGCAGCAATTTAGGTAAGTTCATGTGCTGTGCCTCAGGCAAACACTGATTAATGAAATGGCACGGTACCTAAGCAGCTTCGGAATCTGCTGAGAGAGGCTGTTTATGGCAGATACATTGCGTATTTGGACATTAATTGTCTGCAGTAACAGTGCACCAGAAAGTTCCTTATAATTCTGTAATTCTAAGGCATAAATATATGTGCAAGAAAAGCCAAAATGTGTTCATTTCTTTCTATATGGAGCAGGAGGGGACATAGGTGATGTGATGCCACCTATCCCTGGTTTCCCAGCCCTGCCCTTTTCTGTTACGGTATATTTATGTGTACTTCCAGGATGTAACGAGCCTGACCAGTTAACTCTTGGAGTTGAGCGGGAATGTCTGCTTTCCAGGACAGACAGGCTCTTGGGACTCCCTGGCAAGATTTTGGTGACACACTTCTAAAATAACAGGAATAGAAAGAAATGTTAGAAGACATGGAAAACTTGACTTGCTGCCTTAAAAAGGCCTAGCAACTGAAGGGGACTGTGATACAGGATTTATTCTGACTACCTCTGCATCTATAAGATGTGGTTCTTAAATTTGCAGCTGAGCTTTTCCAGAGGCAGGGGCAGCTGATTCAGCAATGGGCTTAATCCTGCATTTAAACTGAAGTGAGACTTTACGTCCAGTTACTGGTGAAACAATGAGAATCTGTACACTCTGTACTTTTTGAAGTATCCAATTAAAAAGGGGGGAATGCAGATAGCTTGATTTTGTTACAGTAATAACATTCTGGCTTGTCTGTAAGACCAGCTCTGTGTTTGCCTTTCATCTGCACATGCTCTGATCAATATGTGCAAGCCAAAGCAGTTACTCGAGTCTCTGCAGAAATCCCCTCTCATGCCCGATATTTCTGCTTCCAGTCTTGAAATTGAATTCCTTCTCAGCCACCTTTAATAACTGCGGCACAGCGGCTGCATGTGGACATGGGTGGTCATTTGCATCTTTCCTTGGAGTTTTGCAGGCCAACTTCCACGGAATTCCCAACTTGTAATGTTTGCATTTTAAAGTCCAACTTTAAATCCTCATTAATTAGCTCTCCATTTTACGTATATAGCTACAACTTCCATTTTTGCTATCAGAAACCAAGTCCTATATGACTTGCTGTATGTTTGCAATACTAACTTTTAAAAAGAAAGTACTGGCCAGAGATTTTGGGAACATTTGGATATTTTTATAAGCTGATAGAGAAACACACAGATGTTTGCATGTAGCTGCAGGCCTGTTTAATGCCGTGTAAAAAGTGTGATTGTCCTGTTCTCCTGTAATCCACAACATTTGCAGCAATTGTTTCAGTTGTTAAAAAATACCTCAGAACTTCTGAAAAAATTTTAAGGCTGAAGCGGAGAAATCAAGGAAAGTATAACGAAGACATTAGGACGTATCCTGGGAAGATTGGTAATTACAAAGACAATACAAAATGGTCTGCTCATGTGCCTGTCACACTTCAGATCCATTTATGTAATTGTTCGAATCTCCTGAATTTGGCTTGTGTATCAAGTGGTCAAATGCAGCTGGGTCAGTATCAGTTAGGGGAACCAAAATGTGTCTTTAGTCATAGAAGATGCAATTGATATTTGCCCTAGTTGACAAGAAATGTATTGCAGTTTTCCATTTTTATTTGTTTTCATCGAGGGATTAGATTAATTCATACAATCATATATAGACTGAACACATATACATATTGCTGTCAGCTTGTATGCATAATAGAAGGCAGCAGAAAACCCCAAAACATTGATCATATGTTTGGTCATGCTGATTTTGAGAATTATGACTTTGTTAGATACTAAATTCCAGTTCATAATTCAGCAAGAAAAGACTTATTCTTCCATATTGGGGAAAAAAAGGAGACTTTCTGTCTTCTATTGTTGTTCCAGAATAACATTTTATATCACACTTCAGTGAACTTTCCCTATAATACTTTATAGTAAGTAAGTTGATTCCTTTCCCATGGAAAATTCCCAGTGGTGGCCCCCTTATGTGTTGGTGGTGTACTTGTTTCGGGAGGTATACAGGAATACCTTGGCCTTCGGTTTTCCAACTGAAATCAGTATCTTTGATTAGGATTAATAGTTCTTTTGAGAAAAAGTTTGCAAAGACATAATTTTTTCTAGATGGGGCTTCACTCTCATCAAGTAGGGTAACTTCTGCAGTATTACGCATAGCTTTGGATGGAGTTGCTAATTCACCTTGAGATTTCTAGTAATTCCACCATACTGTTGTATTTATTAAAGCTAACGTATTGTAAAATGCTGCTGGGAACTGCAGTATCATATCTAAACCTGCTTTTCTTCTGCCTATTTTATGTCTGTGACTTAAAAATAACATCTTCCCATTTGCCCCTGTTAACACTGCATTTTCTTAATTCCAAGTTACACCAGCCTGTGGTTCTTATAGTCATAGTGCTTTGTTTGTGTATTGGTGCTAAAAATAAATTTAAAAGGGGAACAACAGAGCAGTGGCATCGACTGTGTTAAGCTAAGTAATTTTAAAGAATAAATGCATAAAAACCCTACTTATTCAAGCCCTTCGAGAAAATGAACTGTTTAAATTTATTTCCTGCAGTAAGATTCTTTGAGTACTATCTTTTCAGCAGCTCAATTGCAAACACCAGAAAGTGAATTGGAATGCTTCCACTTATGGAAACTAAGAACGGTCTTATCACATGAGATGCTTTCTATGGAATGCAAATGTTTACCATACATCTTTTGAATTTTTCTCATCTGTGAAATATTTCATTGAAAATAAAGAACACTCATCCAAATCCTTCTTTTTGAAAACATCTTGAAGGACAAAACAAGCAGCCTGGATTATGGCCATACACCATTGCTATTCAATAAAAGTCAAACTGCAAAGACTGCAGTAAACAAAAAGTTATCATACAACCAATTCTAATATCAGCAGTATCTAAACCGTGGAAAGTTTGACAAGTTTTACAACTGCTAGTTATCTAGTGTATACATTTGCATTACTGCCCTTCATTGCGTGGATTTAGAATTGCTTAATTGATTCATCATCTCCATAAAGCAAGCAGCTAATGAAGATTTTCTTATCTCACGGAGCCAGTGCTTTTGAAAAAGAAGGATCCCAATTTGGTCTGTCTTGATGCTTTGAAGTTCTGAGTGGCAATGGTATGCTGCATAGTGACAAACAGGGTATTTTCGGTGGCTATAGATCTTATTCGTTAGACTTGGAGGCATAAAAGAGGCTGGAATGAAGCAACAGGTTGGAGCTGTTAGTTTCAAAATCGGGGGGAAGGAGACAAATGAAATGCATGGCTTGGTGAAAAAAAATTCTATATTTTTAATCAAATAGATTTCATATCAGTATACTGCATAAGAATTAGTTCTCCTTTTTTACATCTACTTCCTGGAAAACGCTGATAACAGAGATATTTTTAGAGCACTACACTCTCAAATTAGTAGATTTTTTTTTGAGTTCTAAAATACCATTTATGCAATTTGGTCAGGTATAAGAAAATGTTTTACAGAAACAAACAGTGAAGATACATAATTGAAAGTGTGATATTCTATAGTTACATATTATAGAAAGGATAATGATGCCATTATTTTGTCAAAGGTATGATTCGAAAAATCCATTTTCCATTCTAATTCCTTTTAACTTACAAATATATTTGCAAGGATAGTATATATGTGCTCATAAATATATATGCAATTCTTGTACAGTATGCAAATAATGTAGTACAATTCTTGTGCTTCTTAAGGTAATGCCTAGATCTGTTAAACTTTTATGAATGGTACACACACTGCACCAGGTAATACATATTTATGAACAGCACACATATTACAAGGTAATATGCAAAATATTCCACAAATATCTGCAGGCCTTTAAATATCAAGTGTCAGAAGGCCATGTAATGGCCTAACATCGAATACTACAAATACCACTGTTAGAAAATGTTAGATCATTCATTGTATTGCAAATACCTATCTACCAAACAAAATGCCACTGTTGTGACTCCAGATATCAGAGCTGACCAGGAAATGGAGAGGCTTTACAAATAAGATTCCTCTTCATTGCCGTGCTTGACATCCTTCCCTTAACACAGAAGATTTCGATTCCTGGGCCTAGCGCACTTGAAACGTTATTGAATGTCATTGGAAGAAATTCTACAAACAACAAGGCTTGTCTAAATGGCCTCTTTACATGTGTTTAGTTACTTTAATTGGTTATGTAATCCTACTGAAAATTATCTGCATGTGGAATTTGCATTAATATTTAGTATATAATTTACTCAGGTGTTCTGGGTGGCTGTGTTCCTGCTATGCTGCTGTCCTTTGCTGCTGTTCTTGTCTGCATATAGCTACAACGGAAGTTTATCAATGTTTTCATTACTCTAAAAGAGAACATCAACTGGCTCTTTTTAGTTTAAGAACAAGAAATCGATGGGCAAGGAACCCCAGGCAATGCAAAGGAACACATTTTTTTTTCATGTTCTCCTGTTGTACAGTAACTGCAGAAAACAATCAGAAATCTTCTTCACATCTCTCCCTCCTTCCCCATGCTTTCTAGAGCGGGGAAAGAGAGAGTCTGGCTTCCAGACATGGGTCCTGGTGTGTTCTGATCTTCTGGCATCACCCAGGACACGCAGAAAACTCTACTGGTTTTAATGTTCTTCATTCCCTCCGTCCTGATCTGGAGTGTTATGAAGCATGGGATGAAGAAATCTCTTCTTTCTAGCAGCTACTCTAGCAACTTCTAGATTACTTTCTCAGGAGCTCCCAGAGTCAGGGGTCTGCCTTGGGACTTCTGTTGGATGACCGGGGTCATACAGATGGGACTGGTGAGCTGATGCAGCAAAGAGAAGAGGCAAATGCTCAGAGCACCCATTGCTGGGTTGCTCACAGAGGCGCTGAAGTCATGGAGGCACAGGGAAGCATTATCAAATATGATTTAGCTTCACTTTGAAAAAGCCATGTGTTGAGAGGCTTAATTTACTTCATATTAATTTTCTTTTTAACTCAATATCCTTTCAAGGCCACAAACCATATCCTGAGCATCAGAAGTGCTCTCCAGTCTGCTAGAGTGAAAGAGCATTCAGTGTTGCTGAGGTAATAAATTGGAAATAAATAATAATAAAAAACATGAGAACATGACGGTGCTTTTGAAAACAAGCAATATTTCATCTTTATTACATATACGATTATCCTTCTTACTTGATGTCATATCTTAAATATTTCTTAATCAATTGGCCAGGTGAAGTTTATCTAGGTTACGTAGAGAACCCACTGAACAATTTTGGAATTGATAGCAGTTACCTTGGGGAGTGAATACAGAATGTGAGCTTGGGATGCAAAACAGCAGGAAATGTCATGCCTATTTTTAGGAAGGGGGAAAAAGAAAGCTGGAAATTAAATGTCAGTCAGCTTACCTCTCATTCCTGGAAAAATACTGTAATAAGCAACCAAAGAAACTAAATCTAATCTTCTAAACAATAAAGGTCATTTAAGAACATATATATACGTGTATCAGAAATAGATCGTGCTGAACCCTTTGGCAGTTTGGTAGCAGGCTTTGTAGCTACGAGCAGAGCAGCAGATGTCGCACATCTTAATTTCGGCAAGGCTTTTGATACTGCCTTGGAAGTTGTAAGTCTGGTCTGCCAGAAGTGACTAAGAAAACGATGGAAAACTGGAAAATTGTACTTTGAGAAGAGTTATCAGCAGTTCACTGCTAAAATGAAATCATTTGTAAGACCTGCAAGATGCGCCAACCAGCAGCCTTGGAAGATGTTCCCTCTGTTTTGAGTTTGCAGTGATTCAAAGGTTAGTATTTGGAAAAAGTCAAATTCTGAGCAAAACCATTAGTAATCTTACAACAGCCCGAACTGTTGACAAAAAAAAAAAAAAAAAGAAATAAGCTGATTTAAAATGTCAGTTTTTCCTAGTATAAAAACCAGATACATCAAGTTGTAGTGCTCTCCATTCAGGTCAGGATGCAATGCACAGAATGTAATAAATCCATTGCCAATAGTTACTGTGCTAAAGTGTCAATGCATACTAGAGAAGTCTAATCATTTTTCACCTGTATCTTTATACCACACTGAAAACTATATGTCTGGCCCTATTATAGTACACTGCATACTAAAATCTGCCTCCTTTATACGGCTGCTGGGTGCATGGTTAATAGAAAAGTGGTTTAGTAGAAACTATTCTGTTTAGACACTTACTGAATCGTGCTTCCTGCTATTTCATATTGCAGAAATTTATCTTCTGTTCGTTACTACTGAAGAACGTTTGCATGTATCCAAAGTTTTTTAGACTTTTCAGAGACCTACTACAACCAGAGTAATTGGAAGTAGCTATTTATTGGTAATTCTTAGAGATGGTATTACAGACTGTAGCCACAATGGACTACTCAGAGGTTACATTTTGTTTTCTTGAGGTCAAGATGGTGGATTATTGTTTCAAAAAGTACTGCAAATTGATATGTGGTGGCTGTAAACATGAACAGTTTCCAAAGCTTTGAGATTTAAATTTGTAGAAGACTGACAGAATGTTGTCCATCTATTTCAACTGCAGATCCTTAGGACAAAAATTATGTGTAATTTCTTTTTAATATATGAAAAATACTTGTATTTTAAGGACATTACGGTTTCTGAGTAAGCATATAATCATTAAATATTCACAGTGTACAACATTTAATGTGCACAACATTGAATACACCAAAGAATAATGCCATAATTATAGCTCTGATAATAATTATGCTTTATTGTTATATTCCTTTCTCTTTTTATCCCACAGTTGGTATAAGCTTTTAAGCAGATGCCTTGGTTTTGCCCTTTGCAGCTTATAGGCAGGTCACTGCTGTGTTGATTCTGCAGTTATTGTCAGCTATTCAGCAATCTCATTTTTCTTTTACTGTTTTGGTAGAGATGAAATGCAAAGTTTTTAACCTTCCGCTTCCCTGCAACTTACTTGACTGCTGGAAGCAAAGCTTAAATAGGAGAGCAGGCATATCCTCAACAGCAACGCACTTTTCTTCTCCCTGGAGTTGTTGAAGCAACTGACTAAAGAATGAAACACAGTCAGTGTGAAGACACTAATAAAAGGACTAGAGTAAAATATGAGTGGTGTCATTTTTAATTAACAATAGCTTAGATTCTGTAGCTCAAAACTCCAAACAGAACCTTGTCTCGTAGATACAGAATATATCACAGATGTTGTAATATAGGTAGAGGGTATCTATAGGTATATATACACCTTCCTATAAATCTATTCTATAAAAAGATATATTCAATACACATTTATACATATATACCTATCTGTCTCCAGAAGCACAGGTTTATGTGGACCCATATCCAGACATGAAAAAAAAAAACCAAAAAAAAAAACACCTGGATTTTTCTGTTCAGAGATGATGGGATCACCGGAATTTGTCATGAGTAGATAGATTATTATCTACAGGAGTCAATGCAATACTGTGCAAAGTAGTACAGCCATAAAGAAATAAATGGGATCTGGCACGGTATGGACATGTTTACAAAGGTTCCTCCTAAAAGACTAAAGCTTACTTAGCACAGTTGGTTCTGATTGTCCACATCTGCCTCTGGTTTCTTCCTGCAAAGTCTTTTTAAATCTGTGGGACAAAATTATCCCCCACTGAGCAGAGGATACAAGTAGGAGTTCCTACAGTTTTTGTGGGAGTGGAATGTTGGGTTAGTGGCAAAAGCCCCAGAGAGCTACCCCGCTGTTAGAAATCCTGCTGCCAGCTGGGCACAGCTGAGCTGGGTTGGGTTCATCAGCTCGTAGTTATCTCCAAATGAGTTGCAGGTGCTGCCACTTGCTCGGCTACAGTCAGGGGAGGTGGAGGAAGCCAGAGCCTCGAAGGTTTGGGCTGACTGCTGGAAAACTAAAAGGCTGCTTTGAGAGAGGATTGAAGACAGAATGGGAAGTCTTCCAGAACATTTTCTAGCTGGAGGCAGCAAAGGAAGGCAGTGAGGCTTTATGGTCAGTGTTAAAGAAGATAGTGGTGTTGCTTGAATTGTTTTTTTTTGGTTGGGTTATTTTGGTTTTGCTGACGGTGGGGAGATTCGGTTGCATAAGTAGGGTTAGTGTTAATAAGAAGGTAATGGCGCTGCCTGATTTTTTTTATTTTTTTTTTATTATTATTATTTTTATGATGGTGGGAAAACTTAGGGGCATAAGATGTGGCTTGTGAGAGAAAAGGCCTTGTTAGTTCTGTTGCTCAAAATAGTATGTTTGTCTTCCCAGCGTCAGGCTCCGCTTTGCGACGCAGGCTGTATTTGTACTCCTGCAGTGTAGTGCAGTAGAGCAGCTGTTGGTTTAATGCTGACTAGTTGGCCTCTGCACCATTTCACCCTGTCAGGTAATTTCAGTTGAACAACAAACATGCATAATTTTACATTTGTTGGTACTACAAGTAAATGTTTGCAGAAAATAATGGGAATGTGGAAATGTTAGGCATGTAGAATTACAATTGTGTTTCAGCAAATGCTTTATGTCCTTTGTTTTTTAACGTACATTCTTAGTTGAAAGCAGTCCCAAGGCCCCGTTTTAAATCTACATTAAGTGGATGAAATGTGTTTTAAAGCAAAAAAACATTGAAATTCAGAGTTTGGGGATTTGCTCATCTGTATTCACAGGTCATCTTAATATTATCCTTTTACATATTGCTGCAAGGTCCCATAAGTGGGTTCACTGGCAGTTTGTCTCAGCGTTGGTTTGTGTAACATGCTCTGAGCAGTGTGGGCTGTGCATTTATAGTTACCACTCTCATGGGCTGGAAGTGTGTGTAGCACAAAACGATGGTGGGGGTGGAGGAGGAGGATTTCAGGTGGCTCAGCAACCCTAGGAAACCCACAGCTGCTTTATATGGGGGGAAGGGAGTTGTTACTTAGGAAAATGTTTTATACTGATGTTGTTCTTGCCATAGAGTTTACCAATAAATATAATTTTGATACATCCTTGAGGCATCAGAGATTACACTTCTGAGTGGCAATAGGAACATAGAAAAAAAATTTCCATTACTGAAGTGTTCGATTTTGATGGAGAGTTTTTCCCTTCAGTGTCTAGTGCTATTGGAGTGAGAAGTTCCTCTAAACTGACAGTCTTTCTGCTGCTTTAGGAAGGAAACCAGTGAGATGGTGTTAGTGGTATTGGTGCCACTTCTGCTCTTGTGAGCTTAACTCACATTCTCTTCTCAAATATTCTTTTCCAGTTGCCATTCGGTAGTGCCGAGTAAAGAAAGAGGGAGGAAAGGGTATGTGTTATGTTTATGGCCTTTTGAGTGAAGTCATCTAAACTGAGAATGCTGAAATTATTTGTAGAGCAGTATTAGGTCTTAAAACTTGATTCTGTGATTATAACAATCCCTACCTTTGTGTCAGCGCTCCGAGCTCATTTGAGGCACCAGGGGACAGAATTTAAAGTGTCTACTTCAAAAACTCAGGCTGCTGAATGAGCTGAAGGAAGAACTTCAGTTGACAGAGGGATCAATCAAGCAGCAGCTCTGACACATCTCCTGAGATGTGTATCTGTGTGTTTTAGCGTGGATGTGTGCCCTCTCCTCTGCTCGTTCTTGTACACAAGGATGCAATTAGAAATGAGCCATGCCATGACTTTCTTTTCCCCAGCAGTCTCTCTAACGTCACAGAGAGTGTACTGAGCTGAAGTGTAGACTTGTACGTATTAACTGTGGGCCTGCCATCCTGTGTTACTGTTTTAGCTTTAAGAAAAGTTACAATCCCTGGGCACCTGTTTAGCTTCTGTTCTGGGTTAAATGTTAAGCACTTGCACAATGCGCTTTTACTACCTCAAAACCGGGGTACCATGTGAACTTATTTCTGTCCTGTGTATAAAGATTCCTACCAACAAATGAGAATTTATCTTAAGTGCTACAAACCTGCAAGAAGCTGTCTTTCTGTTTCTTCATTGTTTATAATGTTAATAAAACTAGTTGCAGATGGTAAGTTTTCTGATTCTTTTACGTGATTCAGGAAGGGCTGCGGTATACCCAAATACATATTTTAACTCCTAGTTTTTGGGTGGAGAATATAGGGAAGAAAAGATGTCTAACCTAACTGCCTTACATGACTGTCTTGTTCAGTCTCTCCTATCCATTAACTCTGTTTTCAAGATATGATTCTGAAGTTTGGATGTCACTATCATGACTTCAGTGTTCAGGCTCTTGTACAATCCTTTTTTGTCAGTCTTTTGTACAATATTTTCATCTTAGGAGTTAAGAGGTTAATTTTCACATTTCCTTTAGCAAAGTAGCCTGCAGGGATTGTTTGAGTATTTTTTCTATTTTCCACATTCTGAGTTCAGTAACAGGATTAAGAACTTGGAAGTTAAAAATGTAAACGTCTGTCTAATTAAAGGGATTGTCTGTCAGGGTTGCATTTTTTTTTCTTTCTCATTAGTATTCTGTTCATTCTGTTTTCTTTCCCTATCTCCCTGTTCCCTACACACTCAGCTTGTAATAAAACTTGGTTCTTGAATGTAAAGAAGTGTGTTAATGCACCTGGGAAAAACATGTACAGGAAGGAATTGGATTTGTTTCTATCTAACCTCAGTAAGATATAATGGAATGTTTCATTGTTTATCTTTACAGTAATAATCAAAGCATCCTTTCAATGCTCATAAGGATTACTTAAGAAGAAAATTAAGTAAATGTATTTATTTGTTTTCTCCAGAAAAACAATCTCCTATTTTAAGTTTATACCCCTGCAGCCAAGTGATAAGGACTTTTTAATGTTTTCCTGCATCTATCTTTCCATTTTAATGTGTTGCAGGATTAGAGGGTAGCTGATGCTGCCGTTGTGTAAACGTGAGCAAGTAGAGATCCTCATTACAGGGCGAAGGGGATAAAAAGAGTCAGTAACTGAAGGTGATGGAACTGTTGTGTCTACTGTCCATTAACTCGGTAATAGCACCTCTTCTCCAGATGAGGGGAATCGCAGGGAGCAGCATTTTGCTGCGTTGCAGGAGCAAATCCCTAAAACCTCTGCAGCAGAAATGCCTGCAAGAGAGGAGATAAATATGTGAAGACAGATTGCAGCAAAGACTTTGGGGGCATCAGAGGTTTTCTGTTCTGGTCTAACTATTATGTAGAATTACTTGCCTCAGCAAGATGTTGAGCATTCTGTTCGCAACCCCGGAAACATAAACGAGGCTGGTAATACGCATGCGTCTTGCCCAGGATTTGTGAGTTCTTTTGCTGTGTAACTCATAGCTGAGTGTTTCTTCAGCACTGAAAATAAAAATGCTCTGCAAAGCATATTGTAGCCATAAAATCAAAGAAACCAAACTGCATCTACTGGCACTTCAGGGTTTCATTTGCCTGCTCAGTAAGCATAGTGTTTATGGATCATCCAGCAAATGTAAACAAAGCAGTCTCTCAGATGCATAATCCGTATTGCGCTTCATTAGAGGGAGCGTGTGCTCATAGCCTCAGTATTGGAAGGAAGGGAGCTGGAATTTTCTGCCTTTTGTGTCACTTACTTCTGGGACTCTTTCTAAAGGAGAAGTTGCTGTCACTCTACCAGCGGACTGGCAAGATTTACTGCGCATGCTTTGGCCTTCTGGCTTCCTTAAGCTTTACAGCCAGGAGTCCTGAATACGTGTCGCTGCTCTGCCTCCAGGAAATTTGTGTCATTAGAATCAGAAGTCAAATAAGCAGTAAGTCATATAAACACACCCATGTATTGATTTCAAGTTATTTTAAAAATAACTGGAGTTGATAGGTTACCTGTCGTCTTGGTTTTGGCAACACCTCCCAAGCAGAAAGCAAAAACATCTGCATGGTCTGCTGCCTCTTCACTCAGGCGTTATTTGCATTTTAGTTGGCCACTGAACTGTTCTTTATGAGTTTTGGAATCAAGGGCTGCAATTTGGTTTCAAATACAACATACAAATGGACCCCAAAGGGAAGCTATGGTTCTGAATATCTAAAGGCTATCTTCCAGGACATTTTATTTTAAAAGATGCTGAAGTTCACATTGAAGTTTCATACCCTTCAATATAGGTAATATTACTTTGCCTGGGAAAGGGGTGGTTTAGATACAATGGTGTTTATCTTCTCAATCTCTTGCATAAACTCTCTCATAACTTTGCTTTCCACCTTTCAGAATTCTGTAGCTTTGCTACACAACCAACAGCTTTGTGTATGTTTGCCTCACTTATTGGAAAGAGGTGTTTCTCCTTGCTGAAAAATTTTCAGCCTGTATTATTTCTGACTAGTAACGAATACCTAACTGAACAGGTAAAATGCTATTGATAGAGCAATATTTTCCAGTTATTTACTGTGCCTTGTTTCACACAGTATTGACGGAAAATCATGTTTGAGTAGAAACCATAACACAAAATACTGCTGTAATGTTAATGCAGCTTGCTTTTTATTCCAAAATTTCCAGTGTTTGGCTTCATATGTACATTCAGCATATGGTTGAATGTATCAAACCTAACTTCACTTTTATGTCACTGCATGGTCTGTTTATAATAGAAATAGGGAGTCACTGCTTCCTTTTGAACTTCTGCTGAAGTTCTGCTTCTTTGTTTGTTTTTTTTTAATTGGCGTTTTCTTCATGTTTTATTTTCACTGACTTGAAGGGCTTTGAAATGTTTGCATTAACGGTGTTAAAAAAGTAAAAAAGTCTGTGATTGACTGACTTGAAATGTCTTCCACAATAATAACCAGGATTTTACAGAGTCTGTGGTGGATGTGTTTGTTACTGTAATGCATCTGTACTCATTACGAGGGGATTCTGCTGAAAGTAGTAGTGCAATACCATGAGTTCCTGGAAGACTGGTGTTTGGAAAGCAATGCTCACCTGCATGGTGTGTATAGTTCAGGGGATGATAAAGCAGTTAAAAATTGGAAAGCAAGACGCTGCTTTACCTAAAGTCATAACAAAATGCCTGATAGTCAAACTGAAATGCAAGAGGGAAAGTAAAGAGTATTAAGATTTAGCACTGACATAATCCTCTGCATCTTTTGAGTGCTAGAGATATTAACTATTTAAGCCTCTAGATAAATTTTTCAGTGTAAAAAGAAATACATACATGCATTATCCTTTTTCTCTCTTGGCAAACCATGCAGATTGAAAGGCTAAATAACTCACCCAAGGCTACACATCACTGGCGAAACCTGGATAAACGTGGCTCCCAGGCCAGTGCAGTTTGTGCTGCATAGCAATAGCGTATGTCTTAATGGTGTCTGAGTAGAAATAACTACACAAAATCCCTATTTTGATGTAGACAGCAAACCTAAGATACTATATAATAATACTGTACAATGAATTTGCAGCCATAACACAAATGCTGGTCTTGTCAAACTGCAGTACTGTACGTGGGTAGCGGTAGCTGTTGTATTGTTCCAGGCCAATAAATCTTTAATTATCTTTCATAGTAAAACTTGTCTAAATAAATTGCTCTCCCCAGAACCATTGCACTAGGGCAGCAGCAGAGGCTGATGCTTGGGTCAGTTGATACTCGTTGGTACTATTAGAGGAGATTAAAGATTTGGTGCTATTTAAAGGAAAAGTAATGGATCTGAAAACTAATGGACTTCTAGACTGTTGGTTCTGGAGTGTAACATTCCCTGCTACTCCTCAAAACAATTGTGTAATTATTTATGGCTCTTCAGATTTTTGAAGGTCTCCTATTTATTTCAATATACTTGCATTTTGTGTCACCTAAAGGTGTTGAGCGGCTAGTTCAGGGCTGTTCTTCTCCCTTGTAGGGCTGGTTTGGATGTAGTGTTTGTAAGATGGATGTAGGTTTTTCTGGCACTAGAAGGAAAAACAAGCCTTTGGGTCATCTGATAACGAACAGTCCTTGCAGGTGCTGTTCTCTTTGAGGTCTTGTCTGTGTGTGTGTGGCTGTTTTACCTTCTCCGCTGTGCAGCTGCCGTTAGGTTTCGTTCTTATAGCCAGATGATTTGTGTCAGTGCTTTCTGTACTCAGTGTGGCGGTTCTGGATATACTGATGTGCATGTATTTAGCTGCTGAAGGAGGACTTCTTCCAACTGAGAAAACTGACCAAATATATTGGCGATATGCGCTGACCTGCCTGAGAGATGACATTTTATTTCCAAACTGAATGGATACTTCAGTTACTTTGATACAGGTTTTTAAGTCCCTGAGACTAGATACTCATACAGCAACAGCTCTGCCAAGTCTTATTTTCAGATGCACCTATGTGAAAATGGAGATGGTTTTGAACAAGGTATGTGTGGGATCAGGAATAAAATGGCAGAGATGGTGCTGAGGCAGATTCAGGAACATGCATGAGAAGAGGTTGGGAGCATCTAAGTAGGCACAGTTGTGGCATGTCTAAATATCTCTGTTAAATATGTTGTTAAGAGGTTTTAGTTTTCTTTGTCATCATTGTATAGTCAATTATCTATCCATGCATTGCCCTGTGACAGGACTGTGCCACTGTTAATTTGTTTTATAGTTAGTGCAGTTCAGTCATGCCTTATACTACAGAATAAAAGTAAATGTATCTCAGCAAAGATACAGCATTCAACAGGAAGCTCTGTAATACTGCACTGCAAACACTATACCACATACCATGATGCTGATGTGTTTCATCAGAAGTGAAGTTATAATTTAATAACAGAAGTTTTCCTTCCATAGTGAACGGGGGGTAGGGGGAAGGTATCAGTGTTTAAAAAAAAAAATGACAGCACCTTGAATAATCAATTCAGGAGAAATATAAAGTGGAGCAATATTCATATCTGTCTGTATCTGAACATTGAACTATAAAATCCCAAATGATTACAAATAGTCTTTGTGTTTGCCATCAGTGAAGTCAGCCAGCTGCGTAGATCAACAACCTATGATACTTTTAATCTGCAATGTTTTGTTTAAATAACCCATTTATATTAAAAAAAAAATCCACTATTCTTCTTTCCAGTGGTTGCTAGCTATGTCCATAGCAACAGATAGTGATGTTGCAAGTGGAGTTCAATGTGTTGATTATATGATAAACTGGAGACAGAAGGAAGGAGATACCCTGTTTACAAATATCTTTAATGCATACAGAGCTTTATAAGAAGAGGAAACTGGAGAAAATTGACTTATTTTATTCTAAGTCTTTGGTCTGTTGTTGACAGAGATGTATATTTTGAAAGTCTGGATTTTTCTTCTAGTTTGAGAACCGCTGTTGCTGGAGTAGCACACACTGGTGTGGTTCAGTAAGATAACACCCCAGAGCCATGATTTAAGCACACACAGGTTCTTGTATCAGCTGTAGTAAGTCTTATTGCTTAAAATGTAATGATAAAAAACAAAGGAGTGGTGTTGTGTGATAATAATTAAGTTGCATTAAATGAGAATTAAAGCTGCTGAAAACCTGGGGGGAGAAAAAATACATTTGGACATAAGTAGTGCACTTATGAATATTATTCCGTAGTTTGTTACTGTAATTGCTTGCTTCTGGATTGGTAGCATTGTCTCTCACTGCAAACGTCTTTCGTGCTCAGTTATGTAGTGATTATCTTGGGTTTTGTTTTGTGGGTTTTTTAATCTGTAGACCAGTAATTGCTTGATATGAGCATGGTTTTTAAATGTGTTTGGGAGAATTTATCTGAGCGTCCTTTCTGGGAGCCTCTGTCTCCAAAGGCTAAAAATAAGCTTTTCCGAGGGTGAACTGCTAAGATTTTTATAACAAGACTCAATAATTGATGATTCTGCCTAAATCTCAGATACTTTTTTTTTTAGTAACAGTCCTGTACACATATGAAGACACTTGTGACAATTTTTGGGGTTTTTTTTGACTATTTTTCTGTGTGTCATGTTTTCTAGATCACTTCTTGGGGTTGGATGGTTGGAGGCAAGGGGGGTGAATTATTCTGATGTAGTTCTAGGTGGGTTTGTTTGGTTTTTTTTTTGTTTTTTTTTTTTTCTTCTTGACTAGCCCACATGTTTTAAATCCAGTAGACAAAACTGAGTGTAAGCCACACTGGGCGAGAAGCATGGTTATTTCTTAAATTTTCCAACGGTGATGCTGTTTGCACACCCTCTTGTGAGGTTTGTCTGTTTTGCAGTCTGTTACTCCTTCTGAAATACAATGTTTTGGACTTGTTTATTGAACTGCAAACCTCAGGCTTGTGGAGACGCTTGAACAGGTCTTCTGCATTTGGAATTCTAATTCTCTCTTGCAGAGTCTTTGGAACTTTTATCTGCAGGTTTAGTAAGTGAAATCTATATTCAGTCAACAACACCTATGAAAACATTAGATAATGCCAGGCCAAAGACAGACCCCGTGGGTTTCTACCTGATAAAACTTTCCAGTCAGGTAGTGGATTACTGATGATTTGTCAAGTATGGTTTTCCATCCACTTCCATTCCAGCCTTACACTTGCTTTACATGAAACAGGTTTTGTGTAATGTATTTGTGAACAAGCGTGGAGAACAGCGTCTATAACCTTGTTAAACCAAGACCTTGCAAGCTCCAAAACTAGTTCCAGAGAATAGGTGAGCCAAGCTTAAAACATGGGAATTCTGCCACTGCCCTGATTTTTCTCCTGGAAATGTATCTGCTAAACCTGTCGATAGTTAGTGGTCCTTCATTCCG
This sequence comes from Microhierax caerulescens, assembly GCA_035590215.1. Taxonomy (NCBI): domain Eukaryota; kingdom Metazoa; phylum Chordata; class Aves; order Falconiformes; family Falconidae; genus Microhierax; species Microhierax caerulescens. The sequence continues at coordinate 29,728,613 of JAVJGJ010000047.1, read as the reverse complement.
TGATAGTATTTGGCCTCTGCCTGGCAATTAGGACTGCCTTGGTTATTCTTGTGTCATCTTGGGATGCTTTCATGACTAGAAATCCTGGTCACTTCCCAGAAGCACATGTGCCGTGGCATAGCTAGAGAAACAGCAGTATAAACTAGCACTGATTGTAAAATCAAGGCATTCATTTGTGTAGTTATACTTAATATTCAGTGGCTGTGTCAGTATAAAATTGTCATTAATAGATGGTGGATTTGCAGCAACAACGTATCTGGAACCTGAATATTTTGTGAAACTGGCATCCAGTCGCAGCTCTTAGTGCTTTATCGCTATGGGCATGGCGCTCTGTGATTGAGTCCTGAAAACACGGACTGTTTATGGAAGACACATAGTTAAATAATTTTGATTAATAATGCCCCATCAGAATTGGAAGACACATGGGTGGTGAAATGCTCACTCTGTTAAGCCATGCATGCACTACTCTGAGTCAGGATTTCACTTGAACAGCTGTTTTTAACTGCAGTGTATCTGTATGTTTTTCCAAAAGGGGAAATCCATGGGGGAAGTCTTCTGTTAATTACACTGTTATAACTCTATAATCTCTCCCTTTTCTATTAACATCACTATTAGTTGTGGAGGAAGATCGGTGCCTGCTGTGTAACGTGGACAAAAGTTCCTAAAAGAGGAACAGAGGTTTTCTAGTTAAAAGTGTCTTGTAAAGAGGGATTGATACTCGTATTAGCTGGAGATAATATTGGAAAAGAGGCTTTATGAGGACCGTTGTGCTAAAATATTGCACGCTGGTTCATGAGCAGATGGCAGCCTTCTAAGAGAAAGTCTAATCAGGTTACTCTCTGATTTTCATTTTATGATGTTTTTATAACCTAGTATTATGTATTTATTGTGTAATCTGGTAGACTAATAACCTAACAAAGATCCACTTGTAGTAGATTTTAGTATTTAGTATTTTAGCATAAAAACCATTATTAATGGAAATCCACCTATTTAAGATACTGAAGAGTTCATTTGCGACATTTTAATAAATGATGCAGCTTTCAGTGCAGGAAAAACTTGTTTAACTCCAAAACCTTTTCTTAAATGCCTTAATAATGATATCCCCTTTGGAAAATTCTCTTTACTTCTAAAGGTCTGATTCACATTTCACTGATGTTAACAGAATAATTGCCAGAAGCTTTAGATCAAATTTAGAGATTACTTGCTCCAGATATTTTTTACAGTACTTGGACAATCGGGAAGGCTGCAATTAAAAATCCCAGCGTGTTTCTAACTGCAGAATTCTGGCTGCAATAAATGGAAGTGATGAAAACCTCATTAGGTGCCCGCTTAAATGTTTGGATACTTGGAGACAAGTCATTTTACATACCCAGTTCTTCTATCATTGCTGCCTTATCCCATCCTGTCAGGCCATAGCCTTTGATTAGGCAGCATGTCATAAATGCAGCTTGTAGTTTCAAAGGCCCAGCTTTGAGATCGATCTGTTCTGGTCTCTGGCTGCTTGTGTAGTAAAGGTGTCGCTGAAATGCTTGTAGGACATCATAATGCTGAACTGACTGTTATAACTGCCTACCACTCGCAGGCGTTTATGTTGCTGTTTGTGTATTAGCTGTGGTTCCCGACAGACTTCCACTGAGCTCCAGAGAAACTTTTAAAATTCTTCTATTAAAACGTGTGATTTAAACTGCTCCTTTCCCGATGCTTAAGAAATCCCAAAGGATCTGTCTGCTTAGTTTACTTGCTGGTTGCTCCCGTCTTGAAAATGTTAGATTGAGTTAAATTCGATATTGCTTTAAAAAGCAATATTTATATTTTTCATGCGTTTGGTGCTGGGTATGAATCACTGACAGGTCCATTCCACCTGCTGTAGTTGTCTTTCTCAAATATGCAGGTAAACTGAGCAGCCTGGAATCCGATTTTCCTTGGAACATTAGGGTGGTGCTGTCATAATTTAGAAGTTATATCATACAAAGAAGAAAACAAACAACAAACCCAGGAAAACACGTGAAGCCCATTTTAGTGCTCTGTGCAGCTGTTGTGCAAAAAGTGGCTGCAACCCTGGTAAGGGCTGGGGCGTGAATCTTCAGATGGCTTAGAAATATTAGAATTAATGAGTCCTTAAAACGTGACTAATTGATTTTGCTGATGCATGAGGCTCATACTTGATCTAAATAACACTCCCATAATCTGCAGCCTGTGAAGATTCGTGTCTTGCTCTGTACCTCTTTTTAGTTAATGAAATTCAAATGCTGTTTTTCCCACAAAACTATTAAGATATCAGTAATTCATTTTGGGGTTTTAAATTTAAAATTAATTTGATGTAATTGTTGATCCCAAAGAGTTGTCTTCAGTAGTTGCTTGGTTTTCCTGTCTTTTTTTCTATACAAATTAATATCAAATTTTGCACTAATTTCAATATGTAATTCACAATGTTTAGCCCTTTTGCACTGATCTTTTCATATCGGTGATATGCTTATGTTTTTTTAATCTTTAAAATTTACTTACATTTCACTCACAAATGTTGCCTTTTGTTCACAATCCAATAAATACTTGTGTATTATAATTTTAAAAAACCCACTTAATTTTAAACAGTCTTCTTACGAAATACATTTTAATTCCCTTTACTCTTGACTAGTATATAATGTAATGATTTAAATGTCAAAATTTTCAGCCAATTTTATACAGATCGTAACAGCGTGCATCTCACCAGTATTTAAAGATCACCTTTAAAACTCTGGGTGTGGTTGCAGCTGGCATCAAAGCAGTCTGAAATATCTTTCAGTGTTTTTAAATAATCTTTCTAATGCTGCTTTCTATAGAACTGAAGTAGAAATGAATGTAAATCTCATTGTCTTTTAATATTCAATTATTAGCACTTTGTTGGAATTTTATCTTTATTTGCTTTATCAAATGTCATATTAATTGCATTTTATATCCCCACTCTGTAAATCTATCACAGTTTCTTTGATTAATTTTCTAACCCAATTAAGCTAGTACAGGTCCGTTAAATAAAGCAAAAAAATCATACTGTGATTTATTTTTTTAGTAGTTTTAATAATAAAAACTGTCAATAAAGATAATGTAAACAGGATCTTTAGCTGATGTGTGATGATTGATTTCAGAGCTGAAAATATAGCCTTATATATTTATTTATTGGGGTCTAGAGCACAAGTCTTAGGAGGAGCAGCTGGGGGAGCTGGGGGGGTTCAGCCTGGAGAGCAGGGGGCTCGGGGGGGACCTGATGGCTCCCTCCAGCTGCCTGACAGGGTCTGTAGGTGGGGGGGGATCGGTCTCTGCTCCCAGGGAACAAGCAACGGGGCAAGAGGGAACAGCCTCAAGTTATGCCAGAGGAGGTTTAGATTTAGGAAAATTTGAACTGGAAGGCTGGCCGAGCACTGGGACGGGCTGCCCGCGGAGGTGGTGGCGTTGCTGGGCTTGAAGGTGTAGAAGTCATGTAGGTGCAGCGCCTGGGGATGTGGCTTAGTGGGGGCTGGGCAGTGCTGGGCTAATGGTTGGACTCTGATCTTAAAGATCTTTTGCAACCAAAATGATTCTGTGATTCAGTGATGGCTTTACCGGAGTTCATATTTCCACGTTGGAAAGTTGAAGTGATAACATAAAATAGACACAGCCTTTGAATACTGCTCTGCTTTCACTGATTTTTCTATGCCCCCTCCTACGTACGAAAACGAGTACACTGTGCGGATAGGAACGTGTGATTTCTCCTACTGCTTTAAATGCTTTTTCAAAAGCAAAATAGTTGTGAATGATCAACACTAGCCACACCATGCCAAAACAAGAGGAAGACACGCAGGAGGGTTCGTCACTGATTCGTTAGCGTGCAAATACTTTGACTTAGCACTGACATTTTGAGGCCTATTGATGTGTGAACTTGTTTAATCCAGTATAATAATTTGATATGTTGTTTCAACCTCTTGCTCAAGGATATGACTAATAGCACAGCTGAATTCAGTGTGGCTTCTCATCAAGTAATATGCTTGAAGGTAGGAGTTTCTTGCTTCAAGTCTTGCGTGGAGATTTCCAAGTTTGTGCCTGTCCTGGTGTGCGTTAGTGTCAGCTCTTTGCTTCACAGGCTTTCTCTGGAACTTTATGTGCTCTTTTACTCTTATCTGGGTTTTGAGCCTCCTGCGTCCTGTTCAGTTAAGCCCTTAAATTTTTACGTGTTATCTGTAGATTAAACTTTATCTCTTCTAGTCAAGAGAAGACCACCTAATACATGTAAAATGCAAAGTAACCAACCCTACTGCAGTGCAAGTGGGTAATGCTGCCTGCAAGGGAGTTTATAGAGACATTTGTTATGTGGCAGCCCTAAGCAAGGATAGACTTGTGTTATACAATGACATTTATTGACTCCTTCAGGCCTACACCAGCGCTAACTACAGGGTTGTGCTTTCCTACCTGCTTTAGATTGAACGAAAACTCTTCCCTCCGTATCTATACACAGATCATCTGTGTATATCAATTAGGCTGTAACTTGGCAATATTCTCGGCTCTGATGTTGTGATAATTAGCAACACCATAAATACAGAAAGTTTACCTTCTGAGGTTCTGCTTTGATTTTTACTTCCCCCCACCCCAAACTATGTGTTGTTACTCCCCAAGCATCAGTCTCCAATAGGCTAGCTTTCACTTCTTGAGAAGGTTTTCAATTAAACTGACTTTGCAGCATACTGATGGTTGCCAGGACTGTCGTCAGCCCATGATGGTGCAGTTTGCAGGCTATTGGACTCTGTTGTCGTTTGCCATTTCTTGTGTAACTTCATTTGAACTGTTCTAGTTTCATACATTGTAGCTTTCTGCCTGTCACCCATAAACATCTTACATGATCTAAACAGAGAAAAGGCCTAGAGGCATCAAAGATCTGAAGTATTACTTGTGAACGTGTTAGAAATCAGGCTGGTTTTGATTCCCCCACATCTTGATTTGGGTGACCAATGGATATCGTATCAGTCTGTAAAGTCTGCAGTGTTGCATGGGTTTTGGCTAGTGGGTACCATTCTTCTGGTTTCAGTGCCGCCTTTCTCTTTCCTAAATAGAGCCATCACACTTGAGAATCAGCTGGTGATCCTTGCAACATCAGTGACCGATGCAGGAGGCTACTACGTTCAGGCGGTCAATGAAAAGAATGGGGAGAACAAGACAAGTCCGCTCATTCATCTCAGCGTAGCAAGTGAGTATCCAAATTCTGGATAATACGCTGTTATACTGAGGTTGCAGACAGTATTCACTAAAGTGTGCTCTAATAAAAAGAGCCTTGCTAACAAAGGATTGGATCTTTAAAAGAGGTCAACTTCTTCTGCTTGGTTTGGAGCACATTGTACTCCTGGTGCAGTTAAGTGACCGATGAGAGTATATGTCCTCAACAAATCACCCTCAAAGCCTTTTGTCTGATCGTTTATTTTGTGCAAGGCAGGTACATGATGATATCCCTTGCTGTTTGTTGTGAAGTTGTGATCATAATTTCTTTTTAATGCAGGGGTTTATAATGTATTGTTTTCCATTGTGCGTGAGTAAACAAGTCACTCTTCTGAGTGCAATTTTATTAATGAGTCTATTCCATAGTCTATGGCATTATTTTTACTTGGAGTTATCACAGAGTCCCAGGGAACATGCATTTCATTGTTATTACTTATAATTTTACATTGTGCAAATTGTATTAACACACCTACCGTTACAGAAGCATTCCACAAGTAGATTTTTATGGTAAAGGGGAGGGAAAAGCAGCAGAGCAATGGGGTCAAAAAGGTGACTGCACACCAAGTATACTAATGTGCACATGTAAACTACTGTAAAACATTCTGTAAATGTATTTGTATAAAAAATTAATTTTCTAAACATGTAGAATGGTTTGACTCCTTTTCTGAGGGCATTTGGTAAAGAAGTTTTTAATGTAGCAGCAAGGCGGGGGGTACGTTAGTTAGCTGTGTGAATGTGGAGATGTCTATTTGTGATTGTAGAAACAAGGAAGAAATGACTGAGTAAATTGTTGATGGCACTGGCAGCTCTACTGACAGGCTACTCTTATGGTTTGGGCTTCTAGATTATGTGAGACCCTCAGCTCTGAATCGGTCTGCATGATGAGATGCTCGAGATCTCTTGATCTTGGATACCATTTGATTTGGGGCGATTCCTATGGCTTGTTTCCTCATAAAAGCAAAACTTGGGGGTCTGGATTCCTGGGCGGGAAATCTGGGAAATTGCTTTTGGAAATATGCTCATTTTTGATAGAAGTTCATCAAAAACATTGTGTCCCTGTGAAACATTTAATTTCTAAGAAAATACATCATCTCTGCTAAAATTGCTAATCAGATTTAAAGGAAAGCTGTTCTTAAAGAATGGAAGCCCTGCTAGTGGGTTTGGGGTCACTATGGGCTGTAGCTAAGAAGCTGTATGGAGCAACAGGCGGCAGAAGAGACAAACCTGGGGTTTCTTCCAGATACGTTTATAAACTACATGAACTTTTCCAGGGCTTTATGCATATCTTTCTGAAGTGGAAATAGTATTCCAAATCCACTTGTGAATTCTGGCTGTACTGTGGCATGTAGATTGTAAACATTATTATTTCTGACAGTATAAAGAGGTTTGCTAACACTTTAGTAATTTCATTTTTAAAGCAAATTTATATTGTTTGTAATGTGTGACCAATAATGTACTTCCTACTTTAATTTCATATCTTAATTAATGCTAGAAGTAGTCTGTGATCATGCATGCATAACAAGTGCTATGCAAAGCAGAAGGTAGTGCGGGCATATGGAAAAGAAAACACTTGAAAAAGCATACAGACTTGATACCATGAATGCAGTCTGTCTGGAATGTGCAAAAATAGGAAAGATTAAATGGATAAAATAGGAAAAATTAAATGGATAAATGAAAATGAAGAATGAGGCAAGATGGAAAGCCAAAAATGGATTTAGTTGTTAAAATTAATATTAGCCAATAAGTTTTCTAAATTGTCGTTTTGATATCTGGGATTATTAATGCTGTGTGTATGTTGAAGGAAGGCCGTGGCCATAGGGGAACACAGTGTCTGCAAAACAATTGAGATTAACATGGTAATTCTGAATTTGATCTGAGGAAGAAAAGTATGTGATACTTCAGATAAAAGTAAACAAACCTTTTTGGTTCAGTAACAAAATAATCAAGAAAAACATAGTCCTGAAGCAATGTGCAGAGAATGGTTGCAGAAAAATAATGTATTTTGGAAGAGCAATAAAGAATTCCAGCAAGTGGTTGGAAAGAGGTTGTTAAAGGTACATCCGGGTATGGAAGATGTCACACTGAATTGTCACCGTCTGAATTTTATCAGATGTTAAGAGCGATGACACTTGTCACTTTCCATTAGGACATGTATAAAATTTAGAAAAGGTTTAATCAAAATCAAATAAACCACAAGGAAAGTGGAATATCCAATCTTTGTGGGAGTGGATTATATATTAATTATTGAGTACAACCTTGCTACATGATTCAGCATGCATATTGCCACTTTTATTGAGGGCAAAAGGAAAAAAACTTAGAGATAATTCCCAGAGCAGTCATCCACTGAGAACAGTGTTAGATATTCATAGCTTGTTATTCCTTGAAGGATATCGGTGTCAGACTTGCCGCAGCCTGTAGGAAAAGCACGTTTGCAGAATCAGCCTAAGAGCTGAGAAAGCTGTAAGCTGTCCCGCTCTGGTCCGAAATACAAGACTGAGAGTAGGAGGAAGGTATAGCCCTGAGTGAAGCAGGAGATGAGTTATAGGGCCTTATATTGCAGATTAAAGTCAATGTTGAATTGCAGCTGAAAATAAATGGAGTTTGAGCAACGTCTGGAAAAGACACTAAACTGTCCTTCAATAATAACTACATTTGATACATGTTGAGTAAGAAGATTTGAAGATGTTGAACATGTTTAAAAAATACAGTCTAAATGCCCCAGTCATGATACATTCTCTAGTAGGGCTCTGAGTATTAAAGGTAAAGATATTTTCTTTCCTGCCAATCTAACCGATAGTTCATTGAGTCCCAAGCAGCACGAAGTCTTACATCTACCCATCACCCCCTGTTTACAAACATAATGCATGGAAGTTGGAAAACCTTCAAAAGAAAGCCTTCTGGCTTGTCAGCGTTGCTTCTTCTGTGCTTAGTTGGTTTTTTTTTTCTCTACATTCTGAAGTTGGTCAGACATTGAAAACGTAGGCATGGGAATGCCTGGATTTAATGAAAATGAACAGCTCTTTAGAACCCCTTGGCATTTTCAGATACGTACCCAGTATGCATTCCTTAGATATGCTTTGCGCTAAAGCTGCGTTGCCCACCAGGTATGGTCACTCTATGAGAAGATCCAGATATCGAGCACTATTTTTCCTGAGCAACTGAGCCCCTAGTTTGGTTAAACACCGGTGTTCTGTATGTCTGCCCTCTAAAGACATGTGTCTTAATTTGAAAGTCCAGGTCACGGTGTGAGGTCCAGTCCAACTATGCTCAAAAACAGTGGCTATTTCTTTCAAGTGGACAAGTTCCCACTGGTTTCAAGAGGATTAGATCATCTCTGAGGTGGCAGGCTCTGGTGAAATAAAAATGATGTCCAACAGGCAGCATATTGGGAATAACATCACATCTGAAATTACTATGAGATGTCATAAATTAGTCCTAAATTTCAAATGTCTTAAAATCACTTGAGCTGTATACTAAGCTAATGAAAATCTTAGCTTTTTTTTTTTTTTTTTTTAACCATATGTCCCAGCTTTCATGTAAATAACACAAAATTTTGGCTAGGAAAATTGGAAAGTCTGAAAATCAAGGGTTTGGCAACAAAAATAGTAAGAAAACTCAGTTTGCTTTTTTACTCACATACATCACTTAGTCCCTGTTGAAAATTCACAATTACTTTTTTGGAGGCTATCAGTATTAACTCCATTTCTGGAATTTCCTAACTTGACCGGAGAGGTGTGAGAATCAGTCTATTGCTGAGTGTCGCAAGCTTGTCGGATTTAAATACCACTTTTGATAAAAACAAATAGGAAATCCTTAATGTTCCTTTCTGCTTCCATCTACTTAACAATAGATTTGATGATATCTTAAATGGAACCTTAATTCCTTAGGCTTTTTCTTTTGTGCCTGTTCTCTCTGCAGCATGGATGCTCAGATCTCTTCCTGAAGGCTCTGGCTTGTCAGGGGGATAAAGCAACGTGCTTTTGATCTTGGCAGGACACTTAAAGATTGAAGTGTTCATTAAAGTAAGGCCATCATAAAAATCTTCCTTGAAGGCTGCATTCTGTGTATTTTCAGCTAAATTTCTCTGAAACTGCACCAGACCTCTTATGGTTGTAGCATGGAACTTGGGGGGACGGGACGGACCCCAACCAACAACAAAAAATAAACCCACACGCAAAAGAACCAAACAGAAAAACAACTTCTTAATGAAACCAAGACTTTAAGAAGTGTTTTTTTTCTTGGGGTGGGGCGAAAAAGATTCATAGGGAGCTTTTTATTGCTGTAAGGAGCTGGCTGGGGTGCTTCTCACGATGTACACAGCATGTGTCCTTGTCACTTTGTTACATGATGACATGGCAAGACTCAGTGCCACTTGAGAAGTTTGGAAACCCCGCTGAGATTTTTGTATTATTAACTTCAATGCAATGCTGTAAACGCGAGCACCGTTGGCCCAGTCCTGGAAACTTTTAACAGTACATACTGCTACTTCTGAGTTGAGTTGAAGTATTTTAGGAAAAATTTGAGAAAGTGTCCTCCAGTAAATGATTTAAATGGCAAGGTTGCAAAAGGTGTGTACGTGTAAGCTGCTCTGACAGCTTAGATGCTCTTGCTTCAATTGGTTGTGCAGCGCTAATCGTCTGGAACTGCAATTCAGGGCTCTGCGTCTGGACCTTCTTGTTAAGCTGTGAAATATTGTGATGCATGTTGCTTCAATAGATTTATTAGTAAATTAGATAGTCTCAAGACCTATTCATAACACTGGGAGATACAGAGTGTTCTGCAGACTGACGTCTTTTTCTGATGCAGGGTTTGTAAAAACAGAAAACAAGATTGATGAAAATTTTACAAACCTTGCCAGCCAGCATTTCTGAAGAGTCAAAGATAATAAAGCCAATTATCATTTAACGAAGATAAATTTTTTCCCTTGAGCACTGGCAATGCTTAAAAAAAAAAAAAAAAAAAAAAAAAAAAAAAAGTTTGGGGCTGAAAATTAAACTCCTGGCTTGGTTACATTGCAATTAATTTTAAATACAAGGATCTCATGTTGTTTTGCTCAGCTTCTGCTTGCAACAAGAAGAATTTTTTCGGTTACAGCAGACATTGATGTGAGGCTAAATAGACCGTTTGTCTCCAGTTGGTGCCTATTTTATTCTTCAATTTAACATATCAAAGCATGAATTTTGCAGAGGGGAAGAGTCCTATTTGAGTCTCTCAGTACTGATTTTGCACTGAAAGTTTTTGTTTGTTTTTCTATTACAAAGAAAGGTTCTCATGATTGCATGAGATGTTTAGGTCATTTTCAGTGTCTGTAAAAATGAAATATTCTTTACATAGTTAGGAAAGGATGTGGGGGGAAAAGTGCCATGTTACTTGTCAGTGTATTTAGTAGAATGTTATTTTTGACATCCTTCTGTCACGTTCGGTAAGAAGATGAGTTTGCAGAAGATTCTGAGCAGACATTTTGCTCTCTGGAAGAGGCATTTCACTAACACAATTTTTTGTATTAACCATCAAGGTTTGTTGAAGTCAGCAGATGTTGAGGATCCTTCGTGGATATGTCTGAAGCATACCGCTGCATGAATTTTTCATAGCTAGTTCCAGCTTTCAGGTGTAGGTACGAAAAAAAAAAAAAAAGGCATGGCCTGGCACCCCTGGGGAATATATATTTCTATTCTGAGGTCAAATTCATGCAAGCTCTGTAAACTTATCAGGCTGTTTTTAGTTCATGCCAAGGGAATTTACTACTTTTAGCCTCTCTGGGTCAGGGCTGTTGAGGGGAAATTAGTGATTCAGTTATGCTGCTTTTATGCTTTTTTTTTTTTTTTTTTTGGTGGGGGGAAGAGGAGGAACATGGGATGACATGAAATTACATTGCTGTGCCATGACTGTCTGTGATTGCCTGAGGCTCTGACCAAATATGAGGAAGTCTGACATAGAACAGCTCAGCCTGATGTGCACTGGTTTTAAGTCACTCTTTGAAATAATGACATTTCTTTCCCATTCCCATTTTCTACCCAGGTTTTGCCTTTTCTTTGCCAAGCAGGGTTTCCAGGAAGGACGCCCCCTGCCCCTCAGTGGTTGTGCCATGTGTAGTTTCATGGGTAAACCTGTGCCTTTCGTTTTGATGGTCATTTAACAGTCTTTTGTTATTCAGGATATTTATTTGAAGGAGACTGTAAAAGCGTTTGGAATTTAAAACTGAACCTTAAGAATAAATTCTGTGTAAATGCCATCTTTAACACCCTGGTAAAATACTGTCTCTTAATCCTTTTTCTTCAGTTGTAGCTCCAATCTGCTCTAATACCAAAGGGTGTAAATTTTTTAATAGGGATCTTTGTTTCTTATTGATAATTTATTTTTGAGAATTATTCTTGAGAAATCTATCCTATTGAGAATAGGATGAGTACAACTGAACCATGCTTTAGAGAGAGAGAGAGAGAGAGATGTATATATTGAAGTTAAATGCATTTTAATAACAATTATAGCTCTAACAAAAAGGACTGAATTGAGTTAGTGTTAAACATTTGGTTTTGATATATTGGAACAAGTGTTAGTTTAAGTTTTATCCAGAGCTAGGAGTTTCAGTGGAGGCTGTTTTCTCAATGGTTTACCCTATTATCTACTACAAAAGGGATACTGTATTGCAGTATAGAATTATTTTATATGCATTACAAAGAAATAACAGATGATGTTTAGGACTTAACAACATTCTTGGACTCCAAATGTCATTGTTGGTTTTGGGCTTTTTTTTTTTTCTTTTTTTTTTTTTTAAAGCTTCAGTCAGCTCTTTTCTGTATTTCTCTACCTACCTTCTCCTTCAAGGAAACTTTCCTCATTCTAACTGTATTATTATAAAGGGAAACCTGTGGTTGCAATGATAGATTGTGAAGCTGCAGGGAAAATGAGCCAAGAAACCTCTATGGCATCTTGAGCTTTTCTTTGGCTTCACCCAAATATTCTGTCACTGTTCTTTCTGATAAGTAGCAGAAATATTGGTTGATCTCTAATTTCTTCTTCCTCTGGACTATTTTTGATAATACTTATTGCTACACATCATGCACTTCTGCATCTGCTGCAGCCTCTGTCCTAGGCACCGAGTGTCTCCTCTGCTAGTAGTTTCTGTGATGGAAAGGCAATAAACTTTCTGCAAGACTTTTTTCACTCTTACTATTGAAGGTAACTTACACAGCCAAAATCACCATAAAGCATGCTTAAATATCTGGCACTTCATTTTTTTCATCGTGTTGCATCAACAAATGCGATAAAGCTTTGAAGTAGATGGTTTATAGCACGAGTAGTTCCTTCCTTTTCTCACAAATGCAGCACAGCAACCCTGTTGTTATGGGGACTCATCTCGAGCTGGCGACACAAGGGAAATGCACACGAGCCGAGCGTGTGTTTCTTTGGCATATGTACATACATTATGCATACCGCTCTGAAAAAATGGCAAATGCTAAAGTTTCTGTAATCTAACATTATTTTAGCATAGCTTCTTGTTACACTTGTCTGTTTATAAGGTGTGGGGTTTTGTGTCTGCAAGAGATCTGGAATTACACGCACTCAAAATCCTGGGTTGTCTCCTAAACTCTTTTTTTATATGTGACATATGCAATTAATCTCTCCCTATCTCTAATCGTTTTTGCTATTACATTCATCGGAGTGATTTGTATCCTATCTCTGTCACTGCTCTGTAATTGATATGTGGAGATAAGAGATTCTTAGAGGACACAAACAAGGAAAAGAGAAAATCGAATTTACCTTGCAATCATTTTATAAAATCTGACATACATCAATTATACATGCCATCCAGGAAAATGCCATCTTGAACAAACTGTGATGATTTGTTGGAAGACCAACATAAGAGAAATGCCAGAAAACTTTTCTGGAAAGAAAAGTATTGCTAGTTCAACAGACAGAGTTTTCAATCTCACTGATTCACCTACTTTTTTTTAAAAAAAGTAATACTGCAGAATGTACAAAGCGAGTATCTTTTTTAATCAATGTTTTTCTTCAGTCAGTCTTCTACTAATACTCTAGCATGGAATAAGATAAAAGCAAGCTACTAAAGTAAGCATTGTTTTGATCAGACCTAAAAAGATGATGTTGGTTATTCAACTTTGAATCCTCTTTCATGGGCAAAAGCAGTAAAACTGATAGTACAGCCCAGTTCCAACTTAACTGCATTCTGCCGTGAAAATGCTCCTATTGAGGTTCTCTTTTCTGTTTCATTGCAGTGAGAAGTGAACTAATTTTCTCATGCTTATTTAAATAATACTTTGTACTTGTGATTAGTTCCAATTGTTGGCTCGAGAGTAGTAGTTCCTGTCCATACTTGCAAGTTTAAGTAGTACTTTGGGATCTTTGAAAAGCTCTTCAGTATGTACTGATAATATTACAAAAAATAATGTCTAGTATATAGATAAATAATATGACTGTAATAGAAGTCATAAAACTCAGAAGACCTAAGTCAATCAGCATCCAGTGTTGTCCACTTCCTTGGACTGTAGGGCTGGCAAACAGTCTTCTCTCTAGGACTGCTCGTTTCTTTGTTGTCTTGTATACCCAAGATAAATTGCACTTTTTAAAAACTTCCAGAGGAGGCAGACGTGATTTGTAGGCATTTGTAAAGGGCTTTGCATTTCGGTTTGTGTAAGTATCATAATTCTGAAGCTTTAAAAGCAATAGCTGCTGGAGACTCGCCTATAAGTTCACCCCTTTTGAACATTACCTTTTGATCTCGAGAGTCCCATTCTGCTGTGCCGTACTCCTGGAGCATCCTAAGGAGCCGAGTTGAAATCTTTCACTTTGTTTCCCTTCTTTACACAGTTGGGTGTATTTAAAGTATAATTTTCACTTAGTTAATGTTGCTAAACCTTACTGAGGGGGCTCTTTACCAAGAAATTAAGAATCGGTAACTTGGTGGTGAGCTTCAGCTTAAACATGCTATTTTGGGGAGGGGAGATAATAACATGTTTAGAGAAAAACATCCGTGGAATATATGGCTGTGACAGCTTTGTGCTGCTCTGTAATGAGGCAGGTTGTCCTGGCTGGTCTGTGAAGAAGAGTAAGAAGATACAAAGCTCTGGCTTAGGAAAATAATGAGGAGCATCTTACTACTTATGCACTAGATAAACTTGCAGCGTGTAAGGTTTTTTTTTTATTATTATTATTATTCATAGAAGTACGACTTGTGCTTCAATTTAGAAAATAAGTAATTTAGGAACTAGTTGATGGTGTTCTTTAAACTGTCATGGCACTAGGCAAGCTTGAAATATCTTACAAACAATATAGAGAAGGAATAATAAATATGCTCAAAACAGATGTTTAATAGAGTAACTTTTGCACTTACTCAGTTACTGCAAAGCCCAAATATATCCTAAAGACTGCATTACACATGCTAAGGGTCTGCATGGCAGAACTGCCCCCCAGCATATTTACAAAAACTAATTTTCATCTCGAGCTTTTACAAACATATGGTTGCTTGAGGGTTATCATTTTTAAAGTTCTTCATATTAAAGATGTTTTTAATTTCTTCTCAATATACATCACAGAACAGGAAAATTGAATAAGGATAGAAACCCCCTCACATGTCTGTGTCATCCTGATGCCAGATAGACGTGATTTGTCTGAGTAATTCCAAAAGTGCAGATAATAGCCTGTGTACAAAAAAAATCCTGAAAAACCAGGGATGGCAACCGCAGCGTAAGCATGGAAGAGTGAGGACATGCAAGATCAACGTAATCTGTAAAACTAAATATTCTTCTTTGTATAGGCACATTATAATAACATATTTGATGTGATTGGTACTGTTGTTTTGTTCAGTAGACAAGGTGAAAGTTACTTATACACTATACAGCTAGGTTTGGTTTTTTTTTAAATCAGCTAACCAATTTTTGCTCCAAATCTTCACAAGAAAAGTTCAGTATTAAAACTTTTTTAGATTTTAGTAAGGACTTGCTATGAAATTTAAAATAATTTAGAATTGGACCTGCCTACCTCATTTGTAATAGGCAGAGAAACTCCGACTTGACTGTAACTTGGGCTGCTTCACCTGATGTACATAAAAGCTGCACAGATTTCTTGTCCACCTGGTTGTACAGTAGGAGCTATAAATTGCCGATCCAGGATGTTTGTTATCCTTCATTGTTGTACTACTCAGTTTCACATATTGTCATTTGCATCTGGGCAGTGGTTAGACATCAGGGTAACCCAAGTTCTGATATGTTTTTTTTCCCCCCTACAGACTGCTGTAAGGTGGTGGAAACGCTGATTTCTTTTCATGTGTAGACTGTTGTCTATGCCTTTAACCCCCTTAAAAATAATCCATAATCCCAAACTGCCATTTTATGGTGGATAAATCATTTTAGCTATGAAATGTGGGAGCGAAGTTACAGTTTCTGTAATCTGGGAGAACATCATTGTTGAATAGCGTACCTGTAAAGGACTGTGAGCTGTCTGTGATGAAAAGGGAAGGGATATGGCAGCTAGGAAAGTGCACACGGTGTCCTAGTCTCCAAGGCCCCGTTTCTGCAAATTTTTATTAAATTTTGTCCAGCTATGTTTGCTGTTAAATATGTTTACAAGCTGAGATCAAGTAGTTTACTGCCGTTGTGTGTAGGGAAAATACTGCAGGGGACAGGCGCGTGGCAAAGGGAAGCCAAGAGAACTTGTGCTTGGCGGTTCTTTTTATTCCCCGCTTGCTCCTTATGTGTTAAGGAGGGACGATGAGAAAAGCTTGTTTATTTACTCCGTGTTGGCTATATTTGGAGCTGCTCTGCAAAGCCATGTGCTCATAAACCTGACTTAGTAAAGGCTTAAAAAGCCAGCGGTGGTGTATCTGCTGCAAATGCTGGGGAAGGGAGCGCGCAGCCCCTGCTGCCTTCCGCTACCCTCCTGGCTTTATCAGATCGCTGTGAGTGATACTGTCATAGCTATTAAAGGAAGTAATTGGTAGTGAGTGATTAAAATTGCAGATGGCCTTTTCAAGGTGATTATGAATATTAAATCAGGTCTGTAAAAGCTCGCTGAAAAGGCCCATGAAACTGCAAAGTGACTGCGCCGAGGGTAACGGCATGCAAGGAGATCTCGCAGGCGTGCTGTGCTCATCCAGCCCCCGCGATAAATCGGTCAACCAGCCAAAAAGCCTCAAGAAGCAAAATTATTCACGTGGATCTATTGTATCAAAGGAGGTGCCTTTTTAGGCTGTAAAAGCCTCTGTGCAAAAAACCTCCTGCATCTTGCTCCTCTTTTCTATAGGATGTTATCCCAGGCCCACCACTGTCATTGTTGAGCAGTGGCAGGTCTGCAAAGTCCCCTACACCACGCAGAGCTGTGTCATGAACAGTGATCTTTTCCTGTTCTTTTCCAGTTATAAGTGATTATGACAAATGTTTCTTTCCACATCACCCATGGAACAAGGCCAAGAAATACTGTGGAGTGATTTAATTTCATTTAGTGATCTTTATCTCACAAAGCAAAGGTTATGTGGGAGTCTTTTTTTTTTTTTTTTTTCCTCTCCTGAAAAATCTAAGTTTCATCTTGTTCTGTAATTTAAAATGGAAACTTCAGATGTGAAAAAAGATACAGGTAGTGAAAACAAAAGTATCTTCATTTTGAGCCCTCCTTACTTACATGTATCTTTCAATACAAGTGCAGAGAACTTTGACATATGTCTAAATAGCTTGTGAACTTAGAGCCTGAGGGTTTGTTTTCTTGTGCCTGTTGTGATTATAGAGTCATCGCTTTTGGACCAATTTCATGCTTTAAAACACAAGATTTTTGTGTGGTTGCTAATACTTCAACGTATTACTACTGTATTGATCTCAAACTTCATGCTGACCTATCTAATCTGCTCTTGAACTGTAAACCACCATGGGATTTATTGTGAAGATTTATATAAATGTGTTTTTTTGTAATTATTGTTTATTACCTTTGATGTGATGGGAATCATTTGTTTAATCATTTGAGGAGCTTCTTCCCCATCAGACAATATTTCTGCTTACTTGAGTTTTGTGGTCATTGTAATGGTAGTGGGTTTCTTGCATATTGATTCTTCATCTAAATTAATATTATTTCACTTAGGGATAGTCCCTTGGTAAATATGATAGAGAAATCTGTTTATTCCGCTATAATAATGCTCATTTCTAACCATATTGGCTGAGGAACAGGTCTATGGCTTCCTTGACAAACACATTTCAACCATACAAGTGTTTTAAAAACTATTCTAAAAATATACTCAATTATTATTGGTTCATTGCTCGTCAAGGCAGCAGGCATGTTCTAAAGGGTTAGTTGGTCTCAACAGATACTCGGTATTTCCCTTTAACTATGGAAAGACAAGTTCCACCTTCTAATGAAATTAGAAAATACCCAAGAAGTTATGAGCAATTACCAAAAAAAAAGACTTTTTTTCTAATGAAAGAAGCAATTATTTAGAATATAACAATATTATATTTCCCTACCGTCAAGACAATGTGGTGATTTTAACTCTTCAAGAAGTGCCTTGTATGAAAGGTAAGCACAGTAAATTGAAAATTGTTTAAAGTTGAAAGCATCCTGATAGAACGTGGGTTATCAGTGGCCACTTTGCTTTTTGTGAAGGATGTAGATTGCTTTTTCTATATGATCAGAATGGCACGTCACAGCTCTGAGGGCCAGGGATCCCTTGGAAACTGGCACTGTTGGCCATGTCAGCAAACATGAAGGCTTGTGCAGGATGTGATGGGGGGGGGAGGGGAAATTGCCCTCTTCATAGGCTAATGAGGACAAATATTACGGAATCTGCAGATCTTACTGGACTTGATAGTGACTGCTGAATTCCTGTCCCGAGTGTAATGCAGAATTTATTAAAAACAAACAAACAAACAAACAAAAAAACCACAAAAAAACAACAACTAAGTCTGGGATGGTCACACGTTTGTGTTGTAGCTTGTAATAGTGTTGATACCTTGCCGTTACCAGTGCCACAGAAACAGTCAGCTGGGCTGCTTGAGGGCTTCGTTTCATGGTTAAAAGACGGAAAAAACAGTGTCACTTTAAAAAGTCATGGATAAATCTTTTTTTACAAGACTTACAAATGCTTTCGAAGGGTGTTTGCAATGGAAGGAAGTGACAGACCTCTCATTAGTGTGGCAGTGTGAGATGCTGTAGCATATGTGCTCGCAAAGGGGAGGGATGAAGTAACACTGTTTCTGGAGTTTATAGCTAGCAGATGCAGGTAGCTAATGTTTGTGTTGGTTCATTCTTTCACTGCACATACCAGAGGAGGTGCTTTCAATTTTGTCAAAATATTTCTGAGTTGTGAAACTTAAAACGTGCAAGTTATGAATTTCTGTGAGTAATGGCCAAGCTGTTTTCCTGCAGGCCTTCGCAAGCACTGTTTCAAGGCAACTTCTTTTCAGAACGATATTTCACTATTTTATAAAAGCAATAAAGCCATTTTCTAGAAAAGGAGACTGTGTGTTTAAAGTAGAAGTTTATGAAGTCAGCTGACAGGATTTATTGCAATCTTTAAGATACTGGGTTTTACGGAGTCAGTTACCCTGTTTGAAATGAAGTACCCGATTCACACAAATCTGAGTTTCACTTCATAATGTCACGAGTAACCTTGATGACTTCTTAGTATCTTAATACAGTATTTACACATGCTTCATGACCCAGCATACCAGTGGAATGGGAAGTACAAAACTCATTTGTGTGTTAATGCTGAAGATGCTCGGTTTGTCATAAATGCTTATCCTTAACTGGGTGGTATTTTTGTAAATATTTATCCACAGTGAAGATGATTTACCTAAGTAATATTTGTGGTATAAAAGTTTGTCAGTCATATCTTTTCATAAGAATTCTGAAAAGTAAATTTAACCTTCACAGTGCAGCATAAGCTGTGATTTATGGAAAGTTTTGTGAATGAGTAAACAGCAAACCTGTCTGCATTCTGACTCTTCTGATTCCAGAAGAAATGCTCTCTGGAAAAACACTGGCCTCTAATCAAAGAGCTCTGCAATTTAGCTCATTTTAGCATTCTTTTGTGATTTTTCAGAGATAACTATTAAAAAAGGAGGGGGAGGGGGGAGGAATACAGTAATTACAGGCAGTGTGTGTGTGTTGTAAAAAATGGGATGTTTTGTGAAATCAGCTTTTGAAGTGTGTGACAGAAGCCCCCCTTTTCCTTTTATAAGGGTATATTTAAGCAGTGTCCACTTAACTGTAGCGGGCTTGCGGTTAGATTGAGGTAAAGGTGAGCTGAATTGAACAATCAGTTCAAAAGGGAGAGAGACTCTTGCATCAAAGTGGTCTTACACTTACTCTGTCCTTTGCAAATTCAGCAATACGAAAGGACGGGGCTTGCCTTTGGAGCCAGAGCTCTTCCTTTTGATGAGGCCTTAAGAACAATGTAAGATAGCTCTCCTTTTCATCCTTGATCGCCACAGGAACTCTAAATCCAGGTTTCAAAAAGGAATCCTGGGTAGCAGCCTCTGGAAGCATGCAAAGCTCACCAAAACGGCGTGATAGGTAATACAAAATCTCAATGAAAAGTGCAGATCCCAACTGTGGAAGGAGTGCACTGACCCACGGAAGCGCACGCGGCTTCGAATGCGTTGCTCCGGCCAGGTTGTAGACCACACTTTTCTGAGCTTTGCAGAAGATGTGGATATTTTTTGTTGCTGCTGTTGTTTAGCTGGGGTTTTCCCCCAAGAACGTATCACATGCATTCCATTCTGAAATTACAAAGCAAGCTTAGGAAAGAGTGAGAATCCTCTGTAAGTCACAGCAGGTTGTAAGTAATTCTCGTTTTGTCATTTTGTTCTGATTTTACCAAACGGTGAATTTTAAAAAGAACATAGCCAAGTCGTTTATGCATTTAAGGATTTATGGGAAAGTGATTCTCATTCACAAGGGGAGTGTGTGTGTGTGTGAATTCTTTTTTACAATATGCCACCATGATCCTGAAGTAATTCAGAGATTGATTTGTAAAACATTCTGAATCAATTAAGGCTTTAATCAGCAAGCAGCAAACTTCAGATGGCTTGTGGACTAATTTTACTTCTCCCATCAACATGAACCTAAGCTGGAAAAAGAAAACAATTAAGGGGATGTAATTATCTGTCCTGATTACTGAATTAGAAGAGTTTGTGTTTATTCCGTCACTACGCAAAAGGACAAATCTGCTTTGAAAAACAATTTGAGAGAGCTACTAAGCCGCCAAGGGTTTGCAGGGTCCAATGTAGACATTTGCCAGGACACTTTTGGAAGAGGTTTGTAGTTGTCAGCTGTCGTACAAGTACTGTGTGTTGAGCTTTGGGGGCTGGTGCCTGACAGCTCTGTATGCATTGCACAGGATCTAGTACCGAGAGTGTTTTTCCTCCCTGTGTTTCAACCGAGTTTGGATTTTCAAGGCAGAGTCTCATCTACAGTTACTTGTCCAAGCATATGGCGGGTGCTTATATCTAGTGATCACCAAAAAATCTTGCAATTTCTAGAAGACAGGAATTAGTATTTAAGTTCCCCTATGGTGGCAACCTTTCTAGAAAGCAGGGATGGCAAACCATCTCAGCGTGATCAAACTAACAGACTAATTATCCTGTGGTGGTGTCGTCCCGCTCCCGAGCGGAACTACTTTCAGTTATTGGTATTTCGCTTGAGTTCAAATGAGAAGAGCCTATAGAAATAAGCCAAACTTATTGTGTATTTCTTTCTCAAACCAGACTTTCAGATTTGGTAGGATTTTTGTTTTCAGCTTAGCAGGGTGGTAAATGCAGATTTGTGACAGACCTTTACTTACCCTTTATATCATCCCAGATCTGATCTGAATCCACAAATTACATAAAACCTCTCCAAACCCCCAGCTTACAATGCTAGTGTAATTTCTGTTTGAATATTTAGCAGGATGTTAATCCTGACATATTTAGCCTCCATGCTGAAGGATTGGTGCTGCGTTCTGTGCAAAGTTCAGAACAAATGCCCAGAGCTCCGGTGAGTTATAGGTTAATTAAAGTAATTGGAAGGAAAAGTAAACAAGAACCCTTAGCAGTATCCAGCAGGAGTGATACCTCTATTTTTTATTAATGAGCGGTAAACAAGCTGTCACCAATCACTGATTTTGAAAAATGTGCCATATAACTAATTTACTCCTATAGATGGTATCGTTTCTACATAGTGTATGGGTCTCTTGGTAGTTCTGGGTTTCTTAAATACTGTTGAACAAAATTTTCAGTCAAATGAGATTAAAATTGTCTCCTTAAGAAAACTGAACTTTATTTAAGCACAAGAGAAAAGGCTGCCTCATCCACATTTACTTTACAGAAGGCTGCTGTTATAGTATTGGTGATGCTCAATTAATGGCTTAGTATATTTTGAAACTTATGTTGTTATGAAATAAACTGAAAGTACAGTCACTGTACAAATATAAATTACATCCTATCAGCTAGAACATACTAGTGTAAAGGCCCAACCAGTCTCTCGTTTACACAGTATCACGTAAATTACAGTTTAATAGTATTGTAATTTATGCAGATTTAATAAATATATTTGACTTTCGGAGCAATAAAGTGGGTTATGACATTATCATAAAGGTAATTATTACTGGTGTTGTCTGCTGCATTTCATTTTTAAATTAAGAAAATCCATAATGATAGGTATGTTTGAGAGAAATATATGGCGCTCCCTAAGGACTCTTAGTGTTAATACTCTCTTAATTCAGTACTGTATGCTATCTGGAGTTGCTGGGTTATGTTGCTTCTAGCAGGATCCTCCATGAACACCATCGTCCTCTTCTGAGACAGGAGAGAACCGTAGGTACGTACGTTATTTGCCTTTGTTAGCTACTCCGGCTGGGTGAAGAAGCACAGTCTTGTATGGAAAAGTCTTTGGAGACGTTCAGGTTGCCAGAGCCAGCCCCGTGCAGGGCAGGAAGGGGGAAAATGTCTTAATTATTTTTAAGAGTGTGATATTCTGAAGGGCCAGATATTTCTGTAGGCAGAAGAAATGAGAACTTGCTCTACTCCAGCTGTAGAAGCGTACAGAGTGCAGCAGGGCAGATATCATCAGCGTTGGGTTTCCTGGCGCAACTTCGTGAAACCGAACAGAGCACTTGTTTGAAACCAGGAATTTGCTGCATTTGTGGAATGCTATGTAGAGGACTGCAAATGTGAACATTGGGCCAGGGGCATATCTCAAGGCTTACGTAAACATGTCCCACAAAGAAGACTCTTGTGGTTAGGAGACCAGAGAGAACAACAAATCACAGTAGAACAGGATTTCCAAAACAAAGGTATACATACCGTTATCTGCAAGAATGTACAAGATTAAAGTAATTTAAACTCATCTGAGGCTTGCAGTGCTCTTGACAAGTTGTGTATCCACTTCCTGTGCACCCTGATGTCTAACTGGGCAAAGATTTCTTGACACAATTTGAAGACTGAATAAGTTTCAGACTGTAACCCACTTTGGCATCTTCAATACAGATGTGCTTCGTTCTTGGACCACTTGATCAGTGTGGGCATTGCCACGAGTTTGTCCACAGTATCGTGAATAGTTGTGAAGCTATCATGGACTTACTGTGACAAGAACCAGTTCTGTGGCTGTAGTAACGTTTTAGTGTCATCTAAAGTCCCTGTTAGGTGTTGCACCATTCAGGTAAACGTGTGCAATGGAACAGTGGAATCTTATGCTGTAAAGAAGGTAGGTCATGTTATTTTAGCAGACTTCCACGCAGGTTCTTAATATAGAAAATACAGGGGCTGAGGAATCTTATTTTTTTTTTTTTTAAAAAAAAAAAAGTTTCTTAGGGGTGTATCCATTCTGTCTTTCTTTGGGTTGTCAACCTGGAATTTTTACTGATCACAACTATTCTGAAAACCTTCCAAAAATTCCTCTTCCACCTCGTAACTGTTGTTTTTCATAGAATTCTGAAATTATCAATGGAAAGGATCTGTTTGAGCAAATAGGCCGTGGTAGTACTTCACACAGACTGAAGTGTGGAAGGAGAAGAGGTTTGTAACAGATGAGGAAATGTCTAGCACATATATTTCAGGGAAGAAAGTAAATTGCAATAGGTTATAAACTGGTGGGAGGTAGTGGTCTTGTCTTCTCCCAGGGATGGCTTCCCCTCCTGTGTTGATGGACAAACAGCATTTTGGACAAATGTCATATAAAGGGATGAAAGGGCAAGTGTCTTAGAGAAACAAGCTTAGAAAGGCTGTTTTTTCTAATGATTTAGGAAAAGGACAGTCTGCGGTTGGTCTGCTCCTCTAGTAACCAAGGGCAGAAAAATGTTAAATCTGATTTCCCCAGGAGACAATGAGCAGATTGAGAACGGGGAGTACATGGGGAGTTGCTACCGCATCTGGTGAAATAGTATTAGCAGTTCAGGTTTTTGCTTACCATGACTGTCGCAAGGTTTCTTTATTTACTAGCTGGGTCACATCTTGTCTACAGGAAATCCAGATGGTCTCCCTTCTCTTTCCTGTCTTCTCCCACTAGTTGCAAAAGGTCAGAAGACAAGCAGCAATGGGAATTCTTGCTGCCAGCACAAGATGCTCATGACTATGTCTGCATCAGTACTGCAAACTTTAATTTCCTTTACACTGAACTAAGGTTAGATTCACTTAAAGGTCATTCTCTGTGCAATAAGGTTTGTTTTGTTTTGTCATTTGTTTTATTTATTGAAAACAGCATCTTTCCTGAGAAGCAAGGTTTTCCCCCCTGCTATTACCTCCCCTCTTCTGAAGTTGCTTTTGAAAGGTGTTTCATTACTTGCTAAGCTCTGAAGTTATTTTTGTGATAGTGATAATATCAACTTGCAGAATCTTTGAGCTGGGAGCATTTGATCTTTGAACTGCAATAGTGCTTGTTGCATAGAGTTGGTGACATTTGGAGTTGACCCTGCCCTTAATAACTCTGGGTTTGACAGGACCCTGAAGTTCCTGCTATGTTTCTGTCAGGTCCCCCAGATTCTGGAGGTAAACCCCACCATGCATTGGACATGAACAATTCTCTCGTATGGTTTTCTTTGGAAAGTCAAATGCTTTATCAACTAATGTCAGAAAAATAATTTTATATTATTTCACTTTGAGTTGTTTGAGGTTTTTTGGTTTCAGAAATATCCAGGTGAAGAATTCCACTATTGTAAAACTGACCAGAGCTTCCTACCTCATAACTGTGACTTCTCCGTAGGAAAATAGGCGCTGCTAAAAGGCTATCTACTATTCTTGGCATCCGTTTTCAAACTTGGTCAGACAGTGTGAAGACTCGGTTTGGCTTATGTCACCTTTGGTGCCTGGATGCTCAGTAACTGTTAGAAAAAAAAAACCACTCTCCACCTCTGCACAGAAAGGTGTAGAGACCTCTTCCAGAGCTAGATATTTCCATGAAGGTTTAAAGGTCAAAGATCTGGAACTGTCTTTGGAAACAGGCATAGGAAGATTTCTGCAGCATGCCTCCTTTCTGTTTCCTGACCCCTAAAACGTGATTTTTTTTGTGTGTGTTGGATCATACCAGTTATTTTTCAAGGTAAAATTTATAGGTCCTTGATTATGACGAAAAAGCATAAATAAAAAGGAAGTCAAATGTGGGCTTTTCCATGCACCTGGGAAAAAGCTGTGCCCAACAGAATATGACAGACTTAGGATTAAGGATGAGATGGTTTATTGGATAATGGAGTTCTCCTCTGGGCTGGCGTGGGAGGATTTTGTTAGATACTGGTCTTACTATGTAATTCGCTAAATGTGTTCATAGCTCCAGATGGCTGGATTTAAAAATAAAATTAATAAATTATCTTTACACACTTTTAAAGTCCCATGTTAATAGCCAGTATATCCAAAGCATTATGTAGAGAAGAATTGATGGGCTGTTATGAAGTAAAGGGAAATAAATTAATTTTAAGGGTTCTTCTTGCTCGATAGAGCACTGCAGAAGCTTTGAGTCCACAGGAATTGTCAAGTATTTTGGATGCTTTTGTGAAAAGGAGCTTATCTGGGGCTGAATGATATTGCTGGTGTTCTGCTTTCTGACATAAAAGTAAAGTACCCTGAAAACTATATCAGGCAGGGAAAACATGGCCTTGCATTACAGTCATGTCTGGTGATGTGAAAGAGCCTTGTAAAGAGGATAAGTTTGACTTGGAGATCATATTGTTAAAAGTTAGAACCCATCTGTGTCTGACATTTTTTTTTATGTTGTAATAAATATTGGCTGCTGGTGAGAAGCCTGAACGCTCTTCTCATGCCACCTATTTTGAAAACAGCTAAATAGAATATAACAGTGTCTCTGTACAGTCCAAAGGGAGCAAAGGCACACTTCTCTCTCCCACTCCATTCCAAGGATGGCATTTCCCCCTTTATCCTGAGGGCCAATATTCCTTAATTAAATAATAATAAAAAAGCCCTATTCAACTCTTTCTTCTCAAATCAAATGCCCATAAATGAGAGACTTGTCTGCATAAGATGTAAGCGCACAACACTGAATAGAGCTTATAATAATCGCAGCAGAAGTTTTAAAAGGAGCGGTCCTTTGTTCCCGTGTCGGAGCAGAGAGCTGTGACTCCTGTGATTTCCAACCAGTTAGTTCTGTCCCTTCTAACGTGGCTTTTCCTGTTACTGTGCAATTATTCTGCTTGGTTTTCTTTGCCTTTGCTAGAATAAGGCTCTCAAAGCAGAGACAAAGGTGGAGAGAAGCGTGAAGACTGTGTGTTGGGGACGTGCTTTGTTCCAGAGTCTCAGAAAGCTGTCTGGATATATCTCTAAATTGGAAAAGGACCTTATATCCATTGTTTGACTGCTCTGTGCCATCCTGCCTCTGTTCACACAAATGATCGGGTGTAGTCATCTTGTTCAGTCAATAGGTTTTGCACTGTCTTTTTCGCTTGTGGTCAATGTACCATGTTTTCTCCTCTTCCTCCGCCTCTCCCTCCCCTGGTTTTAAAAAACCCCACAACATTGCCATGCTTGAAGTGTTTCTCTTGCTTTTAGAAAGTTATAGCCTGAGATGGAGTGGAGTGCTGATCTGATTAAAATGATTAAAACTATATACAGAATGCATAATTAACCTTTGCCCAGGCTGTCACGAGGACCTGATGCATGGAGCTGATACTGTATCTCTCCACGGCAGCAGGCGCATGCTACATGACCATTTTTATATTATTTTTTTTTCCTGGGGAACTTAAATCGCTTGAGATAAAGAGCCAGGAGAGAGAGATCAGGGCTGTATTAATCCTCTCAATGGCTTTATAATTTCCCCACTATTCTGCTGCTAGTAATCAAGAAAAATAATGCTGGCTTAATCCTGGACGCCAAGGTCAATCATCCCTGAGCCTTTTGATAGTAAGGATGTCATTATGAAAAGATTTTTAATGAACGTAATTTTCCTTGCGTACTTTGGGGCTGGCAATATGTGTGTGATTTCTTATTCCTGGTGGAAGAATATTTCTTGGTTGGAGTAATAATTGGCCCATTTTGATCATTTTCTAACAGCTGGTTATGGCAGCAAGATGGTCACAGCAGACACAAGCTATTTTGGAAAATGCAGGGGGAGGGAGAGTGCCACCAGTCAGGCAGGGCTTGTACAGTGGCAGCAGAGGCCGTTCCTGGGGATCAGCAGGTTGGGCAGGAGGGCAGCAGGACCCCAACAAGGAACGGTGATAACATATGGCCGTTCTCATTAGGTCTTGCGTGCCAGACAGATGTCCAAACTGGAGAGGAATGGCTGAGCCCTGGAAAGTTTTCTGGTGTGACTTCAACCTGCCACAATTTCAGCTCTCTAAAAAAAAAAACAAAACCAAAACCAAACCAACAAAAAAACCCAAACCCAACCCAAACCAAACCAAAACACCCACAACTTCAAAAGTTTTTTGATTTTTATTTTTTGTGTTTCTGAACCACGGTGGAAAAGCTTTTTGTCTGTTTTCTGAAAGCTGACATTCTGAACACCTTAAAAAGCCGATGCTGTAAATAATGCTGCTTACTGTCAAATTTAACTTAATTCTGCAGTGCTTTCAAGATTAGAAATGGCAAAAGATATGTCTGTCACTGAGACTGAAGTCTGAAAGTGCTAAAAAGGCAGAGCTGACACTCGTACAAGAGTTGATGTTAATAGTGGGCTTGTCTCTTGAGAAAACGTATCAGCTGTGTTTGTGTTCGGAGAAAAAAAGTGTTTGGGAATTTTCAGCTTTGTCCCTGTAACCAACGTTTCAGTTAATCCTATGAGATTGTTCTGTGTTCTTGCTTCTCACATTCATGGTTGATAACATCTAAAAGTTAAGAAATGTGCCGAGGATATTAACACTTTTGCCTTCTGCAAAACAACTCCTTTCTTCTAGAAGCATCTGTTAGGATTTGCTAACTTTTGACTTGTTTTTTTGTCGTGTTGCATGCCACAGCATCCAAACCATGAAGCCTCCTATTTAAAGTCGAGGGGAGTTTAAATAAAAACAAAAGAAGAAAACACCACTGGGTACACAATTTCATAAAGATCCTCAGCATGCCAGTCTCCCTCACGGCTAACTTTTTACAGAAAAGTACAAAATACGACTTAAATACAAACAGACACTAAAGTAAAACACAATAAAATCGATGTTAAGATTTTCAGTTAATCCAGTAAAAGGCAAGAATTCAAAGGAAAAGGCTTTTTACAGACCAGTTCTGTTATGCTTAGGACTGTTGCGTGGGAGTTGTATCTGTCACAGCATCGCCCTGCCCGTCGCAGCGCCGGGGCAGAGCCATGGGCATAGCGATTGCTCAGATACTGAACTTTACAGCCTTTACAGACCAAGCTTTCACGATATAGGTGATAAACCTTTTCTTCCTGAGAATTTTAAATTTATAATATTGTGTAATTTGACTTTTTCATAGCAGGATAAAGAAAAATCATTATTCAAGATAGTATTTGGGTTTTCTCATTGGGTTTAGATAAGGTGCTGTCAAGGAACTCAGATTTTCTTGCGATAATGTACGTTGTTTTATCTCCATGGTGGAAGTTTTTGAATTGTTTCATCACAATCATTTTATCCAGGGGAAAGATGAATTATAATTCCACAACATTTTTCTAATTTTTGGCTCGGGGAGAAGATGGTGGTTTACAGCATCATAGCCCAAAACCCTAATGTTTTTTTGAGTGATATTTTGATGTGACCAAAATGAATGGAAATTATTCTGCACATACATTTTAAATGTGATGTTTTGTGAGTAGATAGTATTTTAAATGAACCCAATTATAAAAGCTGAAATATAGTGCCTGACTATGGCTGGAACATAGCCCTTCTGGTTTTTACATACCACACTTCAGATTGTCCATATCCTTCTACATGGGAAACTAGATGCTGGAAATCATTATTCTTTTTTTCCACATATGCATGTTTTTTGAAGTTTTGTTATGGAAAATGAAATGGATGTTAACAATACCTAAGATCTTGTATAGGGCATATAGTTCAAGCCCCAAACAGCATGCCAGCTTTATTTGATTTGCTGGTTTTGTTGTAGCAGCACCTTAAGCTATAAAAAAACCCCAAACTATAAGGCCTGAACTCCAAAATCCTTTCCATTGAAATGCCGAAGTTACACAACAGGGATGACTGCTGCTTTGTCTGGTGGCACTATTTTGCTGAACGGCAAAAAGGGGCTTAATTATTATTGCTTGACAAGGGAAGAAAGGAAAGATTCTTTTATCCCAATTTCTCTCCTTAGTTCTTATCACTTTCTTCCCCTTTGAGAAGTAAATTCTACTGAAAATTAGGTACATGGAGGTACCTGCCTCCTGGAGGAGTTTTGCTTTGGGCCATAAATGCCGGTGGCTTGTCAATTCCCCAGAAGCGCCAGGGGCCAAGGCCAACATTGCTAATCTAATTGATTTGGTTTGTTATTAAACAAAACCAAACCATGTTCCTGTTTTCCCATGGAGCTCTCGTTGCTCCTGAGAAGCGCAAAGACAAGCTGAGTGAACGTGGGCTGGGGCAGGCAGGGATTCCTCCGTAATTAACAGAGGCCCAGGCAACCGGTGAGGTTTCCTTTGCTCATTTTCAACCTGGAATCTGGGTTTTAATGAAGAAATAACGTTCTGGAAGCGAGCACTGTAGTAAGGGAACGGTCTCTGGTTAGATAATTTTAAGCAAAAGAGATCTTTCTGAATTAAGAAAGATTTTGGTTCTGGCTGTATTAAACTGTGTGAGTGATGCAGCACTCTGCATTTGGTCTGATAATTTCTGATGCAAACTGATTAGTAATTAAGTCTGTTGTTGCTGTCTTGCTGGATTAGGATGACTAAAAAGAGCCATGCCTGTGCCTTATTTCATTCAGGTGGAGGATGTGTAAACAGGAAAAATAAGTTTTTTTTCTGCAGTGTTATTTAAAGGGATGTATTCTTATAGCTAGTCAGGTTTCTGAGTGTTTGCAGCTGTTCTCTTTAATTTCCAGTAGTGAGTATAGGTCACACATCAACAACCTGGTAGTCTGAAAGGAATTAATAATCATAGAAACACAGGATGGATGAGGCTGGAAGGTTCCTGTGGTGTGTGTGTCCCCAGCCAAAGCAGGTCACGTAGAGCAGGTCACTCAGGACCGTGTCCAGTTGGATTTTGAGCATCTCCAAGGATGGAGAGCCCTCAACCTCTCCAGGCAACTTTTTCTAGTTTTTGCTCACCCTTTCAGTAACAAAAACAATGACAATTTCTGATGCTTAAACAGAATTTCTTGTATTTCGGTTTGTGCCTGTTGTCTCTTTCTATATCCCTGGATTGCACTGGGAATTTACTATCGGTTTACAGGTGTTTTCTCTGCAGTTTGTTACGAGGACGGTGGGTGAAGCTCCGTTCAGAGCAGACTGAAGCCAGCGCTGTGCTTGTTTCCTTGTTGTCATCACACGCTGAAGCCTGCTCTCCTGTAGCCCGGATGTCATTGGCAGCATCCAGCACTAAAAGCAAAAAAAGAAACATAATGAGCTGTGCCCTGCGGAGTGGTTATGTTGGATAATTGCGCTAATAGACACTGGATTTTACAAAGGCTTTTGCAGATGAAAATATAGGGCACATTAGTGAATAAATCAATGGCAATACGTTAATAGACTACGGCTCTGTTCTTCACTCACTCAGTGAAACTACTCGATAATGGCATTTGGTTCAGTATATCATTTCAAAACAATAGTGGTCTCATCATGCTCGTAATGACTTTGATCAAATGTTGCAGAAATGGAAGGTTTGAAGTTTGACTGTTGATGGAATTTGGGGATTTTAGCATTTGTAGAGAAGATTCTATTAATAGGGAATATCCCAACAGCAGCATAAAATTTGGATGTTTGCCATGTGAGATCTTCAGCAGTACAAAGTAGATGTTCTAAAGCCTCAGAAACTGCAACAGTAATTATGTGAGGGGTTTAGTATCTTTTTTACACTTATAACTTTGTGTATCTGCTGTGAGGTAATTTGAATTCAATTTACCTGTCAGTGTGTGAGTAAGTAAAACTGGGGTAGAACTGAAAGATGAAGCAATTAAAATACTAATATTTTCTTTGAATTTAAATAGCACTTATCATCCAAGGATCCCAAAGCAATTTTCTATTATTAATAGTAAGGCCTGATTCATACCTAATGCTTTTCATCAGTATTCCTCAAAAGTCTTTACAAGGTGCGTGTCATTAATTCCAATATCAGAATGAGGAAACTGATGCACAGAAAGATAAAAGTGAATTAGCCTAAGATCACTTAGTTAGAATCAGGGGCAGAAACAAGGTTAGAAATCACATTTTGTAATTCCCAGTCCCATACTCTTCTCACTTAACAAAATGGGCTCCTATAGACAACACAAGGATAATTATTTTATAGAATTTTTAAGAGCTGTGTCAGATAATTCCTATTAAAATACCTCATGATCTGTCATCTTAAGGGGACAATGGTATAATATGATCTATTAAGGCCAAAGCACTTAATAGATCAAAATTGATCCACATTGGTCTGTTGAAGGATTGTCAGCAGTGACTGCGACTTGATCTGGGTAATGTACTTGAAGACCAGATGTGCTGATCCTGGAAACTCAGTGAAATTTGCACATATAATGTATTACTTTAGGGGTTTTGTGTTTCCATCTTAAAAAACGTGGTATTTTGGAAGGAATAGTCCCTTTCTCCCTGACCCTGTAATCCCTGACATCTGATGTAGCGCACTACGCATTCTTAAAAAAGCAGTTAATCAGAGGGTCAAATTCTTTAAAAATAAAGACATACAATGAAAAGTTAATGGTGCTTACAGATTTCATTGCAGACAAATTATTTTATTATGGACATTCAAGTGAACTGTGAACACCATATCCACTATGCTGTCCAGAAGATCACTGAACTGCTTATCTTGATGCTAGAGAAAGAGAAGAAAAGAGAGATTGCTTTATTTCCCCTTACCAGAAAACAATAGCATACATACAGACCTTAGTCCTTTACTTTTCATGCTGGGGACAGTTATTTTTGATGACATGGAATCATACGCTTTCGGTTGTATTTTGCTGGTAATGAGAATGTGCAGTAGAATATCTGTATTTTCAAGAAGCATTTGAATCACTAATTTTTGGAATGTATTTTCCTCATTTTTTTTTCTGTTGCTGGACTGCATTGACTGATACCAACCAATTATGGGAGAAATAGATATTTCTAAGTTCATCACTGCCATTTACTTGCAAGAGGCAGCTAGCACACAGTGAAGCTTTTTGGCAGAATCTAAACACTACATTGGAAATTATAGGGCAGAGAACATAAACCAGAAGAATAAAATGCTGGAAATTACCTAATGAGTAAAGAAAAGCATCAGTGACCAGAGTTTTTATGGGTGCAATTCCCATCAACGTTAATGGGAATTGTTGATATAAAACCCATCTCTGTCCTCCACCCTCCCATTCTCCCTACACACATCACCCTAAGTTGAAATTGCAAAATATGAATAAATTATTGGGGAACAACAATTTCTGTGTGCTATTGAAGTGTTTGCATTTTGATTTGCAAGCAGATTTTTAAAATTGTTTTTAAGAAATGTTGAGAAGGTAATGATTACTGTTCAAGCTCCAGCTGATGCAGGTAAATGGCCTGTTTTGATATAGCATAATAATGAACTGACAGTGTATCACATGATAGCAGCACTAATACTTAACCTTTTGGGCAAAAGGTCACCCAGTGTTGACCCCAGCAGGTCTGATCTGACTGTGGGAGCTGAGATTGCCCTGTGGAGGTTTCAGCCCATCTTTGTAAACTCTCTTATTCCAGCATAATTCCTTTTGTCCTGGGATTCTTCTCTAGGATCTGCTGTTCCACACAAAATTACGCTTCTGTGCTGTAGCTCCTTGCTAGGGACAGGGGAAGGACATGCTGCTTGGTCGTCTTCCTTGCTCCAGTGCTGGTACCAGTGGGGCCAAGTGGTCTGGTACAGCACATGCTACGAGGCTGTGGGTGCCTTGGGCGTGTTGGTTCTCCATCACTGCTGAGAATCCCTCACATATAGCATGCTGATCACCTCATGGTGCTATCATTAGTTCAAACTTTGAAGCCTCTCAAAAATGTAACAGGGAAAAGTTATTTTAGATAGCGCGATCATGCTCTAGGAAAAATGTGCAGATACCCCCTGTGGTGAGTGCGCTTTGAGATGATGATTCTGAACGTGTTGTTCATATACAGCCTGTGCGCCAGGCAGGCATGAGAATGGAAAGAATAAAAGGTGGGAAAGGTGGGAAACTAGGCTGAAAACCAGCTGAAGGGTTTGATTTAAGTAAGGAGGACCGCAAGGAACTGATTCTCCACTTTCTTGTACCACTTTAACTTTATTATCCTTGTCTGAATTACTATTTCATTTGATAGAGAGTAGTTTAGAACTAGCTTTGAGGTCTGGTAATTGTAAGGAAGGGTAGCCCTGCAAGCTGTGGGTGTGTTTCTCCTCTAGTACTGAGGATGAGAATCAGCATCAGGATGCGATTCTGTTAGGTGGCTGTGGATACGTGTAAGTCACTATTTCTTTTCTCTTTTTTTTTTTTTTTTTTTTTTTCCCCTTCTCCTACGAGTCAGTGCCATTTGGCAGATATGCTGAAGCATCCTGGACTACCCGAAACATCTATGAAAATTCCACCCCATCCCCTGTGAAGCTAACTACGTTGAAGTAATTGTATACAAATTAAAGAAAAGATTAGGAAAAAAGGGGTAGCTGGAGAATAGCTCTTGTTTTCCTGCTTCTGAGGTATTTTTATTCTGCACATACGTTCAAGAAACAAGACCCGTGGTCTCTGTGCTATTTGTTTACCTAGAGTGACGTCATCTTGGTTAGAAACTCTTGACAACTGGTGTTCCTTCCCCTGCGTTCCCCTGGTCCCTCGCCTACCCGTCACCGATGCAAAGAGTTTGCTCCTAATAGACACGCTAACTTGTATCCTGGACAGATTTAATTTGGTAGGGTTTGGTTAGCATTTTGGAACTATAGCAGCTTGTTTGAGTATATATTGCACTTCTCCCCGCAGAGCATAACAAATGCGTGGCTATTAAGCCGGGGTAGGTTCTAAACAGAAAGATAGAGTATGTGTGTTTGGGCACTGGGGAGAAACATGATGCTCGGGGATTCTCAATTCAGAGAAGCAGCAAATGCTCGCAGGTTGCCGTGACAGGCTCTGCAGATGACAGGAACACCAGTTCCAATGAAACCTTGCCACCATCATTTGTGGAAATCCTGATTACAAATTTCTACACGAAGCCCTTGCTGTGAACATTCATAGATTAAACTAGACAGCTCCTTTTCGAGTTTTACTTCATCTTTGCTGTGTTTGCTCCTGGGGCCATCTACAGCACATTTTCTGAGATTTAGAGAAAGAGTGAAAAATTACAGTGCATGTAGTGCCATAGGAACATTCTTCAAGATACTGATTTTTATGAAAAAGGAGAGAGGATGGATTGAACACCAGTCTAGTTATAATTGTAACCACAATATTTTTCAAACTAAAGGCTATTGATTGTGTCCTTGAACCAGCAGTGATTGTTTTTATGAAGCTTTATGTTAACCATTAAGACTATTTTAATATTTCTTGGTCTAATTAGAGTCTTCTATAGATGGCAATTAAACAAAAGAGTTGAAGTCGGTTATATTCATGTTAGATCAAAGTCTTGCAGCGGTGCTAAAGTTAAATGCTGTCAGCAGCGCTAATCTAAAAACTGCGTGTGTTATTTATTGCGTGGTTTGTGTATCACTTGGAATCCAGAAATGCCATAAATATCCTACAGCATTCTACGTAGGAAACCTTTTACCTTCTGTTCTGTACAATACAGGTACTTTTGTAATTATATTTTTAGTGATCTGTTTCATAATAAATTTCACTGTAGTTTAAGGGGTGACATGAAAAAGGAGCCTGCATCTCACTGAACTTTCACATGGACTTTTAACTAGCTGCTTAATATGTGCTGATTAAGATTAATGCTAGAACAAGAAATCTTGTCGAAAATACAATTAAAGGTATATCATGCGGTGCCATTTTCTATTCAGTCTTGGATTGTACTTCCTGGATCCAAACTGTCGTCCCAGGGTATGGATTCTTTACGTGTTCTAACAAAAATCTGAATGTCTCAGTGCAGCCGTGTTCTAGTTCTGTTGGATTTTCTACTGGTCAGTCAGATGGAAGCTGGTAAGATTTGTTACGTCTTTGCATTAGTATTAATTTTTAAAAAAAAAAAATCGAAAGTTTCTGAAAGATGTTCTTTTATGCTGTCGTCATCAAAATGTTTTGAAATTATTTCACAATATTTTGAAGAGCTGAACTGGGCCTTCCTTTATATTTGCGACTGATAACATGAAGTATGTACCAAACCAGTCTGCAAACACAAAAACTTTATTTTTTAAAAAAAGTAAGATAATGTTTAAGATATTTATAGAAGTGTTAATTTAGGAACAAAATGATAAGTATTTGTGACTGCTAGCCAAACTCCCAAAGTTAACAGATGGAAACAGTGACATGAGTTGGGGTGAGGAGCAGATTCTCTCTCCTCCCAGGGCACATCAGCTCAGAGTTGGGGCTTCAGCTTGGTCCTGAGAATAGGAATGTGTAAGACTCTTCTAAGCACCTCAGGGAGAAAAATCTCGTATAGACATCAGTACACTGGCAATTTTGAGAGCATTAGGTGGCAGACATTAGGCCATAATACTGAGAGAAGTGTATTGTTTTATATTTCTATGAAAGAAAAAAAAAGCTGTGGTTTAATTGCAAAAACAGTCTTTGCAACTTGTATCTTAAATGATGGTAGCTAAAGAGCCATTTCTGAGCAAGGATGTGCATGTTGACAGTGACCTTTTTAAATTAACTTTTACTTAGAGTGTAGAGGCTTAAGAACAGCAGCACATGTTGTATTTGTTACTCAAAACACATCTCTATTCAGCATAATGAGAGTTTGGCTATCGCGCTGTGCCTATTTGTCCATTGCATTGAGCTGTGGACCTTTTCACACTTGGTAATCAACTGATTCGTCTTATGTTCTGAGATGTAATTTTACTTTTCTTATTCTTTTGCTTGTTAGTAAGAGCTAGAAGTCAAGCCTGTTCTTTTAGTTGTATAGATACCTCTTAGATGTACATCCCAAACTGTGTGTTGTACCTACATGAGCGGGGAGGTAAAACTTCTTTGAAAGCAAAATAAGAGAGGAGTGGTAAAAATGACTAATTTTTTGGACAGTTTATCAGCTGTCCAAGAACTTTGTTCATTTTTCCTGGAAGTAGCAGTGCAAGAACTGTTTCTTTTTGTGTGGAGGGAGATGCCGGGCGCGCTGTGTGCCAGGCTCCAGCGCTGCGCTGCACCAGCAGGTCTCTGGGGTGTGCAGTACTTGGAGTCTGTGTTCAGCTAACAATGTGCAGGCTTGCAGGATTAGTTCTTCTTGTATTTTTTTAAGACAAAACAAAACTAGACTGTCACACTGTGTTGTTACTTAACACCCCAGCAACAGCATTTCATAGCTAGCTCTCATAAAAAAAAATAATTCTTTAAGCAGAATTACAGACACCCAAATTATTCTGTGCCTACAGATGTGTTTCCTGGTGAACTGACTTTGCTGGTAATATGCCTACCTGTTATAAAGCCAGTCAGCGTCATTAAAATGCAAGACTATAAGAATAAAAACTGATGCCTTAATTTTTTCGTAGCATTACTTTCTGTGTTGTATAATGGAAGTATTTCAGTAAGTTTCTCTGTGTCACCCCAGTTGTTTCACCTACGGTGCTTTGTTTGCTAGTTGGTTTTGTATCCATTTCAAAACTTGGGGTGCTGAGTGCTAGCCCTTTCCAAGAGCTTGCTTTCCATACCTTTCTTCTATAAGCCTTTTATGCTCCACTTGGTTTTCTCAATACTCAAACACTGAAATAATAAAGGGGAGTTTTGTGAACTTCTTGGTAAAAGTACACAGTTTATCCAAGATATTTAATTTTAATGGGTTTTTTTTTGCTACTGGTCCTTAAAGCCAGTTCAAATAACAAAAGGAGTGGTAATGTCTTTTGGTGCTTTAGTACATACCTTCCTTGAAATCTTGACCTCTTCTGTTTTTTTGACACCATCCTCACTTGATTTCTTATCAGTCTAATCACTCTTTCACAGAACTCCCACCTTATCCCTATTTCAGCTTTCTTGGGGTATCTTTTTTTGCCCTTCCTCTTAATCTCTTTGATATTTATCAACTGTTTGGCAACCGCTTTTGAAAACCCAGATTTATCTTGCCATAGCAGTTCTTACAGATCCTGCCACACCTCTTCCTCTCATTCTTTTCCAGTTCCCCAGAGAATGTAAACATGCTGTCTGTCCCAAAGGATGTCAGTGCCTAGAAATTACTTATTTTGCCATCTTTCTAAATGACTTGTATTTTTGTTGTATCTATTATTTAAAAATTTCTCTTTTAATAGTCCTGTGATGATACAGCCTTTCCAATCAATCTAAAGCTTGTCGAAGCTCTTAATTTGTATATCAATTACTGCAGTGACTTTTTTTTTTTTTTTTTTTTTTTTAAATCTGAAGACTTCAGAAAGCTGCTCCTTGCTATTGCTTTAATATTTACACTGTGTCCCACAGTTTGTAGTCGTCATCTCCACTTTTGAGGTAGTTTATGACCTTTCCCATTGTGGAGGTGGCAAGGAGCGATCAGCTCCTGGCTCCAGTCAGTCATTTGCCAGCCCATTACCTTCTTGGTATGTTTTCAGAGTCCCACCTATCCGAATTCCTATGCTGCTCCAGATTTATACTCAAGAAAAACACGCTAATCCTGTGAATCTGCCTCCTTGGTACTATAAAATGCCTTCTGGAAGTGTTTCTGTGCTGGGATGCCTACAGTAAACTTTGAGCATGATCCAGCAAATTAATATGCTGTTAGAGTTGAATAACTTCTTTCTGCTTTCTTGTTTGGCTCTATCGTCTTTGGGAGGGAGACTTCTGGCTTGTACTTGCACTGCAAGATCTTTGAGACAGCGATGGTCTGTTTTATTTTGTTTTGATGAACTGTTACCCTGTGAAGCCCTGGTCCGTGTCCTTGACAAATCTCCATTCCAGTTGGAGTCTGTTCTGTGCCTTAGGTTGGAGCTTCCACAATCTGGGGAACACGACTGAGGAAGCGTCTCCACTAGATACAGCTTGCTTTCTCTCAGGTCTGCAAACTGTTTAATTGCTCGTTCTCTGCAAATCCCACCAGTACAATGTCTTTGTTATTTTAGGCTTGTGAGTTACAAGAAGCTTCATTTATCTTTGCGTTCTCATGTTCCTAAGCCCTTTCTTTCCCTTTTTACTCTGGTGTCCAGGTAAGGCTAGATGTGCTACTTAATGCCTCAATTTTGTTCATCTACACATGCATCTGTTTCTTGGCATCATGTAGCTTCTAGTGGGGACCTGATTTTTTTAATTTTTTTTTTAAGATTTCCCACAGTTACTTTCTAAAAATATTTTCTGGTGTTTTTATCTCATGGAGCATTATGTAAAAAATATGAATTGAATAGATTGCATACAAAAGTAAAGAGAGAATATGAGGCTATGACTGACTGCAAACAGAACTTTGCCAATTTAACTGAATTTTTACAGTTCTATAACTCAAGAAATGCTTTGGATCTCAAAACTGAAAGGTTTTCAATAGCTCTGTAACAGCATCTAATTGCTCTAGCTATTTATAAAAAAGAGAAATTGTGAAACATAGAAGTTCAAAAGCTAGCTATTGCACATGCCCAACAATCTTTTTCAACAATAATATCATAATGATTTTTAGCTTGAGGACTTTGTGCTGTGCATTTGTAGCAGCCAAATTGACACGATGGAGTGTAATAGCTCCAAAGCAGCTATTACAGTCTGTTGGGTAATTAAAAGCTAAATGGAACGTTGAGAAATGATCCGTACAATCGGATTGGCTAATTTGTTCACTTTTGTAGATTTAAGTCACTCAAGATGTTACCATTTTTTTTTAAAGTGGGTTTGTATTGTTTAAACCACCATGAAACCCAATTCAGCCTCAATATGATGTTAAGGAAGATGTCAAGCTTCCTCGGTTTTGTGAATTTTATATACATTATTTTCATTTCATGGAATACTTTCACACTTTTGTTGTCCACTGAGCTCATAATGGAGAGGTTATTTTATTTGGAAATTCCTGAGAAATATGACACAGCTTATTTGCTGTTACTAGCGCTACAGGAGCACAGCACCAATAACAGACTTTCCTTGGATGCAGTGTCCCGGCAGGAGCAGCACAGGGATGCGTGGCATCCCCCACGCTGTGCGCCCTGGCCTTGGGCTGGGGACCAGAGGGGCAGATGTGACACCCTCACTGCCACTTTTGGTGTGCTCCATCTTGTTGTAGGGGGCTGTAACCCTGAATGGTGGGGATGCTGCGGAGTTGTTTCCTTAGGTATTGAAGCGTTTCTTTGGATTATGGATTTCTTAATCTAAAGCTATATGAAAGTATGAAGTAATCTCATCTGACCTTCCGTATATAATAGGTCATCATTTCACTGAGAGATCCTCTGTTGAGCACAATGCCAAAGTGCTCCACTCTTTGAGCAATTAATTGGGAATGAGTCTTAGGAACAGAAAGAGAGACACCAGAGTATTGAGGATCCTCCAGTGGCAGGAAAGTAATTAGATGAAATTTATGCTACAGATTCTGTTCTTGCAGGTATTTTCGCTGATTTTACCTTTTGTTTAAGTAGATTTAGGTATGTTTCAACTTTATCAGTTCTCAAACAGTGAGACTACAGTTTTCATTTACAAAAATCAATTTAAAAGATTGAGGTCTGTTAGAAGTTGACTCTCCAGCTGTTCTTTTCGACCAAGAAAGCACAAATGGATGACAATAGAACTTGTTTTGCAAACACTTGCCCCTTAGATAGGATGTCTTGGGGGATGAATGAAAGGTAATCATGGCGCCAGTAATGAAAATTGATCTTAATGCTGTCACAGTTACAGCCTTACAAATATTAAAGCTTGTTGTCAAATTAGTGGACATCTCCAAAAGAAAAGAAAGAGGGAGAGGGTGTTTGCCTGGTGCCACTGAGCAAGGTAAATGTATTTCTGCAGTTGTTCAGCCAGGTGGTATTTTCTTAGCCATAAAATTATGGTATAATATGAACTCTAAAATGTAGTTTTATAAATGTATGTGGAGTTTATATGTGTAGTTAACGTAACAGTGATTCTCAAGCTCTTTTGGCCATAGGAGAACAGATAACTGCTGTAGGCAGGTCTAGACCGATCTCCCTTTGAACTCTATTTTGACTTCATTTTTATTTCTTGTAACCTGTGAACCTTTAGTTGGAAATTAGATTTATACCTTAAGAGAAGACCTGTGGTCTCATGTCCTGGCTTTAATGATTCCGCTGTGACATTCCAATGGAGGTTGTGAAGAAGCAAGCACGTGTGGCTTTCAGCCTGAGCACTCCGGTCGAGCAGTAGTGCTCATCAGCGTCCTCAGACCGTGTTCTCAACAGATCTCATTTCTGTCAGGCATTACTCGTTCAGGAAACCATTCCTTCCCTTCTGGACAGCAGTGTTTCTTTAAGAGATGGAGATATCTTGACTGATTTATATACAGATATAGATACACACCAAATCATAAGATAAAAATAAATTACTTTTGCCTCCTCAGTTTAAATGGATCAGTGCCAAAATCTCCTGGCCAAGGATCTGACCCATTATGGCTATATTTAGTAGTGAGGTTCTAAACCTGTACAGAGACAAAGAGCAAATATTGGCTTCTGTACAAGGGGGTGTGTGCACGTGAGAATGAGCATCAGTTTACGAGTGCGGGTTTGAAAAATCTGCCTTTTCATTGGGAATTGGAAATGTAGTTCCAAGATTTCTTTTCCTATCCTAGACACTATATATGCCTAAGTTAAACATTTTGTTAGTGCATGGGTGGCCAGATGTGCTAGGCAAGTTGGTGGTCAGGTCTGCATTGGTTATCCTTGGAGGTTTACAGTCCCAAATATTCAAATAAGTGTCCTAAGGAGATAGATTTCCCAGAGATGGGGATGGATTGCCTTTGAGGCTTAAAAGTCCAGTGAATCTGCAACATGAGGATGCCTTTGCACTGTAACTTCTTTTCCAAAGGAAACATCCCGAAGTGCCAACCAGCAAACACTCTACACATACTAAACGGTGTAATCTTCATTCTATTCCACCGTAAATCTTAACTTCTGTAGAAATAAAGTTCCTTATATATATATATATATATATATATACATACACATCTTGCTTAGGGTGGCTTGATTTATTTATTTTTTTAAATAACATTAGGATATGCTTAATTTAAATCTCCTTCCAATGAGTAACTGTTCCTACAGCTTTACTTCTCCTCACTAAGCAATTCTTGCAGGCTGTTGTCAGTTCATTTTGTGGACCTGCCTGTCTAAACTTCACCTGGTGGAGGGTCACATATTTTTTATTGATTCTGGGATCCCCTGAGACATGCTCACCCTTGTAATTCAGCAGCAAGTCTTCTGCAGCTCCATCAGCATTTCCACAGAACAAGCTGTTTCTGTTTTGTTAGTCATTATTAAGCTTCGTGGTTTTGCCGATCTGTAAGTTGAACACTTCAAATAGGCTTCATGGCGATGCTGCCAGAACTCTACTTGACAGGTATTTTTCAACCTGTCCAGAGTTAGCTTGCTTTTACTATCACTTCAGACAGCTATTGTAGCAAAAATTAAGCTGCAACACAGGTTAGACAATCCATATTTCAGGCGGTAACAATGGTAGGTGTGCATTCGAACTTGTTAAAACTCTTTTGACTGTTAACTCATTTAAAAACTGGTTTAGCCCCAGAGGGAACAGGGCTTTGCCATCTCTTTCCTCCGGGACAGCGCACACTACCTGTTTCCCGAGTTCTTGCTAGCCTATAGAATAAATGGTGAATTAATCTTCTGTGACTGAGAGAAACTTATGGTACATGAAATTTAGAATGCTGTCCAGAGCCTTTCAAAGGGGCTTCCATCTCTTTCAGACCTCAGGCTCTAGAAAATTGAACCAAAAGAATATATGTTGTACCTCTGACAGAACTCCTGTTGTTAACTATTTCTCATCCTTTAATTTCTCTTGAGTCAATAACCTGGTGTTGATGCAGTCTGGGATTTTGTTCAGAAACCCGCTCTGAGGAATGCTGCGCCTGAGCTGCCGAGACAGTCACCTTCGTCAGCCTGGCTGCGACCTTGTGTACGTACTTGTCTGAAACTTCTGTTTCAGCACGGGCTAAATCCCCCCCACTGCATCATTTTCCCTTCCCTAACTGGAGTCCCCGACGAAGCTTTTTGTTTAGACAGGGAAGGACAATCTCACCAATAAGTAACCTGCTTGTCTAATTCTTCAGTCTCACTAATAGCTAATGCTGTAATTTTAAATCTGACTGGTGCTATCAGAAGGCCAACTGCATGGTGTTAGGTGGGTCAGGACCTGCAAATTCCAGCATCTTAATTTGACCTTTGCCAATTGACTCTGTGCAGTTTTATTCCCTATCTCTTCTCCTTAATTGCAGTTGCAGCTGTGTGCCTAGCTGCTATTACAAGAACTGAATTAGAAAAATGGAAGAAGTTATTCCGTGGTGCTTTGGCTCTAGGAGTAGCTATTTAACCCTCTGATTTTGTTAGAGCCATGCATGAAATCTGTGCCTCTGATGTCTCTTCTGTCACATGTGCTTACAATGCTGAGAAAGAACACTCTCAAAATGATGATAAAGGGAAAGCTTCAGAATTGTGATAATTTTGACACATCATTACTATGATTGACATGATAAATAAGTCAGGTCATAAGGAATAATGCAGTTCTAAATCTCCAACCACATAAGCTTGCTGAGAGGGGGAAAAGAAGGGTGTATTAAATTTTCTGTATGGAGATTGCAGTCAGTGGTGCATAAACAATACATTCTATAGCAACCTGTTCATTGCTCAAGTTGTTATTGGCAGGCACTGTGGCATTTCTACAGTCATTAAAAGAAGCTATCACTATTAATCTCCAGTCTCAAGGCAGACAGGTTTAACCTGAAGCTGATCATCAAATAACGGTAACATATTTGTGCTTTGTTGAACGTGCCCTTTCATCTTTGGATGCCTTTCCTATAATGTTATGAGAAGGGTTGAGGTTTCTAGCCTTCATTATGAAAGTTAGTAAGCTAGTAACGTATCCTTTTGAAAAGACTTTTCCCTCCCAAACCAGAGGTATTCACGAAGGAGAGGAGTTTCTGCAAAACTTGGCAGCTCATTCTGTGCATCCCCAGCATTCAGGGTATTGCTGCTCTCTGGTTTTCTGAGTCCTTGGTCTACTGAAAGAAACCCACCCTAAAGCTGTCCAAATGTGTGTAGATGTATACAGGTACGTGTTCCGTGAGCAGAGGGATAACTCGGTGGCTGGAAGAATATCTGGAGAGGGCTGGAGAGCATCTGGATCAAGTTCCTGTTAATATTCCTCCATTAGAAGGAACAGTGTTTTGATGGACTCCTGAATCAAGTCCCAAAATTATGTCAGAGAGTGTCGTACTAACTAAGAATGTATTTAATGTGTCCTTTTTCTTTCTGGTGGCCTAGGGAACTTGAATCCCACCCTGCAGGTAGATCTGTAGGTACAACCACCTGGGAAAGGGCAGCTGTATGGATGAATGTATGAAGTTTCTTCCTTAGCAAGTGATCCTTGAAAGAACTGAAAGAATCAAACTATTCACCTTCTCTTTTGCTTCCCTTTTCTCAAAGAAAATTGTATTTTCCTCTGGGAAATACAGGAGTCTGTCACCACAGACAAATGGGAAACTGTGGCTTATAAAGGTTACAGAGAGAAAATTCAATTTATTTTTCATTCATTCTAAAGAGAAAGTCATATCCCTTCTCAAATATCCCTTAACATCCTCTCAGAAATGGGATGACATCTGTCGTTTAAGCTCTCTAACTACTCTTGTCCCAGTTCCAGCTTTTGGTTGTGGTAATCAAGTGATTAGGGAGAAACAAACTCATCCTGAGTTATGTCTTCAGAAACCATTTTTATGTGCAAATAAAAAAATTGAGTTCCTACCCAGGAGGCTTCCCTAATATAAATTATCTTGGAAGCATTTAGTGTCACTAGTGTATGTAGTTCACCAGAGACGTGCCGGTAGCGCGGCCGCCTAGCCCGCTCTGTCCAGTGCGCTCATCCAGCTGCTGGTAGGGATGCGCTCAAAAGGGAAGGGAGGCAACAGCGGTTTACCCAGCAACTCCTTTGACCCTTTTGGTTTCTAGATCATTGATCACAATGATGGACAGAGACTGGAAAATAAATTCAGAATTCACAATTTTGAGCCCAATCATTCTCTTTTTAAGTTTTCAGAAGAATGCTCTTTGAGGTGAGATACCTCTTGCCCTTGGCTGACAGGGCTTGGGCTTTTTCAGGGGTCCGGTAAGCTGGTCCTTATTTTTATGCGTTTGTTTCAATGCTGCTTTATTTCCTTTCATCACCTGTACTTAAGCTTCTAAACCAAGTGGTAACCAGCAGGGCTACACCTGAGCAATAAGTTAACGAGATCTCAGATTTTATGAAATGCATTAACCACATGCGAGTCCCAAATCCTGAGCCTGTGGCTTGAGTGCTGCCTGTCGGGGAGCAGCCGGGGCAAGCAGGTCCGCAGGAGGAGAGTCAGGAGCTGAGGCTGCAAGGTGGCAGCGAGGTCCTCCCTGACAAGGGGCACAGTCCTACATGGTCTGGACAAGGGGCATGTCCAGGCATCACCAGACAAATCCACAGTGACAGGGTGGATCCTACATAAAGCCAGAAGGCCGGGTCAGCAAGGTGCAAGTGTCCCTGCAGCATAGCTCAGGCTAGGGCCGAGGTCCTGAGTTTATTAAATGCAGCTCCTGTGTCCATGGGTGG
Organism: Microhierax caerulescens; assembly: GCA_035590215.1. Classification (NCBI taxonomy): domain Eukaryota; kingdom Metazoa; phylum Chordata; class Aves; order Falconiformes; family Falconidae; genus Microhierax; species Microhierax caerulescens. The sequence goes on along the minus strand of JAVJGJ010000047.1, from coordinate 29,684,076 downwards.
AGGACATGGATGAGACCTCTCTCAGCCCTTCCTCACGCAGCTCTCCAGATAGTTGTTTCTCCAGCAGCCTGATCCAAGGTTATAGAGCTGCCCCGTATCAGAGCTGCCCTTGGCCCCAGGCAGCGATGCCCAGGATGGGCGAGAAGGCTGCGGAGCCTGCGGGTGCGCTGCCAGCCCCCACGCTGGCCCACGTTCCAGCTGGGAATGATGCTCCTCCAGCTGCTCCATGGAAGTCAACAGCAACCAGGAGTTGCTTTGGAGCATGTGGCACTGACCATGTCTTCATTCATAGGAAAACTGGGAAGGCAGGGAGATGCTGTGGGTTTGTGGTGTGGGGGGCTCAGTTCAGAGGCTCGAGAGCAGCAGCACCCCCGGCTCTGGGCTCCTTTGCTGGCTCAGTCGCAGGGCAGGGCAGCCAGTGAAGCCAAGTGCTCACTAACAGCAGAATTACACGCCAACCAAACCCATGCTTTGCAATGTTTCAGACTGTTCTTCAGTTTGGCTTTCTTATTTTTAAATGTTGAATATATGCATCTTCGAAAAAGTACAAAAGAAAGATACAGCAAAAAATTACTGTGGAGACTGAGGAGCAGGAATGCAGATTTTTAACATTAGAATGTGACCTGCTGTTGGAATGGCTTTAACATACATTATGATCTAGGGCTGAGACATTCATTTGTAATACTTTTAATAGCTAATGCTCAGTTAACGTGTACCAGAGTCTGCAGGCAGCTTGAAACAATAACTCTGAGAAATGCAAATTGCTGTTTTAGCATAGGCAATGCCAGTATGAGAATAAAACCTGGGAAAATACGGTCTTTCCACCCCCCCATCCAGTCTGCTCTTGACCAGAGATGCTGTGAATAACTGTCCAGCATTGTCTGAAAATTTGCGGTAGAATTTATTTTAAATTGCCATATCACATTAACAAATCTTTCAACTGAGAACTGACCTGCAAAGGGGATGTGAGAAGGGGAGGCGGGTTCAGAGCTTGCAAGATCCCCGTGGATATGGCATAGCAGCTGCTTCTTCCAGCTGGAGATTGGAAGGGAAAAAAAAAAAAGTTTTCCATCCTGTGTTTGACTACGGTCTGAAATGTTAAAAAGTCATAATAGACAGGTCAGACTTACCTGCTGTAGCCTCATTTAGTAATGTTTGTCCTTGCCTCATTTTCACGACACGTAAAATGGAGATAATGGTTCCTACATCTTCTGTAGAGGTCTCTGGTGTGCTGGTAGAAGCAGTTATTATTTTTCAAGAGCACTTTCTACTTCTTATGCTTTCCAGGGGTAATAAATTGTACTTTTTAATGGTAGGAGTAAAGGTTTTGTGCAGAATTAAATTGGCTTTTGTAGACATTCCACTTTCGCTCTTCACTGGGTTTTACTTTTTATGCATTTATATGCATAGAGAGGAATCAAAAACAACAGAAAAAGAATTGGCATTTAAAAATGTTTGTTTTAAAACATATTTGGCGACTCTCGTTCTCCTATATGAAATAAGAAACAGATTTGTTTGGAAGATGCTGTTTTTTCTTGTTGTCTTTTACATTGGCTATTGCTATTAATTATTACAAGCGATACTTGCGATAAATTGTATGGTTTATGGTGAATGTCCACCCTGCCTGTATTAAGGGAAGGTTCAACCATTTAACACTTCCAAAGACAGCTTTGAGTATTTTTAAATGATTTGCAGGAGATTCTTAATGTCTGTCAGAAATCTGGTCTTTTTTGTCGTGCCCATGGTCACAAACCTAAAATTTGTGAGCAGCTAAAAAAATGGGAAATGCAGAGAAACACTTGAAAGCCCACATTTCCAAAGCTTTGGGTTCACAATACAGTTGAAGTGTGTAAATTTTTCCATTTATGTTATTAAATAAAAAACAAAAAACACGGCACCCTCTCCCCACGCAAATCAGCAACAAACCCCCACGCTCCACTTGTGCATCATTGCTTGCTGGATTGAGGCTAAGTGGTAAGCAGGGAAAGCATAAACCCAAGGCGATTTCCATGTTCTGTAAAATAAATTGCTTTATTTTACAGCATTATTTTTTTTTAATTTCAGGGGGCAGGTGTTTACGCAGCCCCAGAATACTGCAGGTTACGTAGTGTGGATGCGATACTGGTACCAGTAACTACTCTGCCCCATTACATTGGGAAGTGCGGTGTTGCCTATCTTCCATTCCAATTATCAAGATCTGGGGTGCAATAAATGCTTGAGTGTGAGGAGCTTTATTTGTAAGTGACAGTGGGCTCTGTTACAAAGCTGCATTAAAGCATTTTGCTGAAATACCAAGTAATCCTTTTCTTTTTCAAAAGTGCTAAGTGAAAATGCATTGATTTTTATTTTCTTTCAGCAACTTCAATAGCTCAAGATGATTACTATTTTTAAGAGCGATAGAGAAATGTCAAAAATGCTTCACTTGTACTTTTATTTTTATATATCACCAAGCTTTGGGTTTTTTCATTTTTTTTTTTTGTTGTTGTTGTTTGGGGTTACAGTCTTCGGAGACAGTAGGAGGGGAGAGATTATGGTTTATTTTGAAAAGCTGCTTGTACTTCAGAGTTTTCTCAGAGATTTTGTGGTTCAGTAGATAACATATTTTATTGTCTTATGTTTGGTCTACGCTGTAAAATTCTTTGGCTCCTGAATTGCCAAATGGTCTGGCACACCTTAATCTCTTCTTATAATTTTGAAAAGAGAGGGGAGGAGATAGAACAATTCTGTGACAGTCTGTAGAGTGTTTTCAGTAGTCTGTAGAGAGGCCAGAACTAGCTTTTGATATTACATGTGATTTATTTTATGAATTATTTTAATAGTAGTAATACTTTCTTTCACCAAAGATAAATATTGACCCACTGAGTTTGCAGAACTAATGCCACAATCAAAAAGCTGGCCAGCAGGCAGCAAGCAGAGCTGGGCAGAGGCAGCCTGGCTGGTGGGCACCCCTGCAGAACTGGGGTCCCAGGTGCTACAGCCCGCTCTTCCCACCCTGCCTGCTTAGTCTGACTTTCATCCGTATCGAAATGCACTTTGTGTGTGTGTATAAATGAAGTGATTCATCCTTCATTCTGTGTGAGTCGTTTTAGGAGACGGCTCGTGTATGGAAGAAAGCGAGCGACAGTGCAGTGCTGTCAGGTGCATCCTGCGACGTTTTCTTACTGGTTTAGTTGCTCTGACATTTGATAGTTCTGCACTAAAGCAGCCCGTTACTGCCTGGATAGCAGAATCATATTTTTGTTATTTTGGAGGCAAATCTGAATAAAACGGGCTGATTAAATCTAAACAATGTTCTTGTGTTCTGCTAGTCACATGCTACCACTTAATTTCAGACAGATAACCCAAGGACATTTTGGAAAGTAGCAACATGTTTCTAATCCTAGGGATGAATTTATTTCTTTTTAAAACAAACTGAAATACATGTCACTTGTATCTCAACAACTTATAAATTCATGTCTTAGGCAATGTTACATTTCCTAGTGTACTATTCTCTCATTTTATCTTTCGTGTATTCACTCTCATTTTCCTTATTAACTGTAATTCTGTTGTGACAACCTGGTGTCATATCACGATGATAGAAATTTCAAATAAGAAGCAGCACAAAAGGCAAAGTTTTGGATAAGCTGGGAGACAAGAGCACCCTGTGGAAATAAGGTTCTGTGTTTCACTGTCAAAGCGATGAGTCCTTGTCATGAGCAGGAGAGGCTGCTTGCCATCCGTACAGCCCAAAACTGTGACCCAGTCCTTTTCCGAGGGGGCAAGAAGTCAACACCACAATGAAATACATCGTACTCTTAAACTCCTCTCTTATCTGGAAGCAGCAGATAGGAAATCATAAGTACGGTAACGCAAACATCATTTGTACCGGCCAAGTAAGGTACGACTAACAATTTATTTTTAACAATGCTGACACTACCCGTACTGCAGAAATACTAACAAAGAGCCCTGAGTAATAACTTCCCCTCAGATTTCTTTTTACAGGACTTGCAGCATTCTCCGAGCAGGCATTTGTGTACGGTGTATAAATAGGCACATACAAAAACTTACGCCGTTTTCCAGAGAAGAGAGACGCTGGTTTATTCTCACTTCAGAAAATTAAATGCTTATCCATCTGTGGAATTATTTTTGAATGAATAAGTTGGTAGACTTTCTTTAGCTGGGTTATTGTTTGCTCTTTTGGAACATTCTTTGCTTTCACAGTTGTTTTGTCCTTGCTACAGAGGAAATACAGCAATGTGTATTTTTCTCCCTGCTGAGGTCTGAGCAACCTTATATTATAAAATAACCAAAGATTGATAATCAAAAAGGCTGCAAAGGGAAAGCTGCACTTTATTTAGAAGAACATCTGTGCTATAAAGAGGAAGAAAAATTCTTTCTTTTGATAGAAAAATATTTCTTAGGATTCTGAACTCTGCTGCGTGAATGGTTTTGCCCTGCTTTTTTTATTTTAGAGTACTCTAAATATATAAATACATTTTTATTTGCTTCTGAATCTCTTGTGACCTGAACAATTCTACTTTTATTAAGGATTATATCCCTTTCTAGAAGAAAGTGGAAAAAGTAGCATGATATGGTCAGGGGGATGGAGAACTTTAGACCATATGGAGTGGACCTGAGGCCCCCGATAACCTATTTCTCAAAATATTATTTTGACAAGTCATTCCGTATGTTTGGTTGAGTTAGCCGTTGGAAGAAGGCTGTGGGGTATCTTTTTGTTTTTCAGATCTGCTCTTTTTAAGTGAAGACTTGGAAATAGCAGACCTTTGGGAGCAAGGTAGCAATCTGGATCCCAAAACATGTGGGGTGTGTGTGTATATATATATATATATATATATACACAAAAATAAATATAAATAGACTGTAGCAAGAGTTGACCTTGAGCTTAAAATGCTGCTCAGCGAGTACATCTTGGTTTGAATAGTACTTCAGCAACAAAGAACATAACTGCTTGTTTAGTTCAGTATTATAAATATCTGTAGAATTGCTCTCCTTTAAGCCTTCATAAATTTGTCTGTGCTCGTAGCATCTAGGATCTGAGGACAGGTTTTTAAATTCAGTTGTGGGTGGGTTTTTTGTTTTTTTTTTTTCTTTTCAAATGATGTTTATATGTAGCGAATTTTAATCCCTGTTCTTACAGTGAATTTTCTGAAGGAAGCTTTGATCAACCCCTTGCTTATCCAGTAACTGCAAAACTGTGCTTGCATGGCTGTAACTGTCTCTTGTGTACACTTTTTAGATAATGGTGGCCTGTACGTGCTTACTGGCACCAAATGTCTATGACACAAAAGCCTTTCCTTTCATTGTGAAGGATGGATCAACTGTGGGACGCTTTCAGATTTGTTTTTTACTGCTTCTCAGTGAGGGCAGGTTTGAATTCTTTGATCTTTCAGGAAGATCACAGATTTTTAAACAAACAGCCGGGTACAGTAGGTATCTCTAAATCTCTAAAAATCCAATAATATTTGTTATTTTCATGTATTGGCAGGCATCTAATAGCATTCTCCGGGATCTAAGTTGATGCCAGAAAACTAACTTTTTCTTAAACTTGGAGCCTAACTGAAATTGGGTATTAATTTTAGCTTTATCAGGGCTGTCAGATGATCGGTGTATATGCTCAAGTGTCTGCTTCCAACGTACTGCACCACAGCATCAGGTTCATTTAAAAAAATACTACAAAGAAATAGATCTTAGAAACTCATATATGGTCTATTGTATGTATTTATTTGTTTTATGCTCTTAATATTAAATATTCCCTGTGAAAATAGTGCTTCAATTATTATTGTCATAAAATAAATTCTTGAAGGCATTTCTTAAATAGTTTCCCCCAAAGCCACTTTTCTTCATTTAAGTCCAGTGAAGGATATATGAGGGTGTCTTTTTTTTTTCTTCTTCATCTTTTTTTTTTTTTGTTACCACCCTTTCATTTCTAAGTAAAAGAGTATTTAAACTTGTCACAAGTAGGAGAAGCAGCAGCTAGATAGTCAATTGTGTGACTTTATTTGTGCCACGATAAGGAGTTAAGAAATGCATTTATTAAAAAAAAATAAAATAAAATAAAAAAATCAAGCTGCCTGTGGAGATACATTTGAAAATAGAAGGCAGCATTTTATTCTTTCCCATTTCTTTCTTGCTGCTTGACAGTAAACCAGAATCTGCTGGTGGGAATTGCGGCACCTGAAATAGCAGAGGCTCTCTGGTTCCTGTAACACAGCCATGGCCCCAGCTCAGCTTCGTTTCTTCTCTCAGCTCTTGTCTCGCCAATGAATTTTGAATTTCTGGACGTTAAGATTAACTGACAGTTCTAATTTACTTAACATCCAATTACTGATGTGTGGTTTACTGACTTAATTTACCTTTATTAAGAAACCAAGTGGTAAATATCCAGATACGTGAAGTGCTAAGGCTGTGGAATGTTAGAAGTTCAATTTTTATCCTGTGGAAAAAGGGACTTTTGCTGTCTGCTGGAGAAGTCTGTGCAACTGCTCCGAGACCCCTTAAACCTGTCTCCCCCTCCTAAATGCGCACCCCTTTATATTTCAAAGGATGCTTCTCTGATGATGCGCTAAAGCTTTCCATAAAAATGTACAGCCTCTTAAAAATCAGTTCCACTGATGAGTTATTTTAATATCTTTCTAGACATAAGCATGTTTTGGATTATGCTTCTAAAAACCCGAAGGTTCTGGATGCTGGCTGCAGAGGCAGCGCTGGCTGTGCCGACTGGTTGCAGCAGCTGCTCTACCTGTTGCCTTTGCATCACTTTGAAGATGACTCTGAGGCTAATAGATTCCACTGCTAGGCCACGGCTATTCCCCCCCATCCCCCCTTTTTAACTGCTGTTGAATAAGATTACACACTCTATCCACTTATATAGCTGGTATTAAAGCTATCTGGTGAATTGAAAAGCCACCTGAGTGTTCTTTAGCTAGAATAGCTTGAGGTTATATATTTTTTCATGTTAAAAGCTCTAATGATGTGCTGGATGATAAGTTTCTAGACAGAAAGAAGCCCCTCGCTGTGCGTGGGGGAAGGTCAGGTCAGTGACAGAGACTGAACTTCCAAATTGCTCTTTTTGCACGAGGAGTTGTGAGAAGGGAATTTCAGATCACTGGAGCAGAAATTTGGTCTGCTTTTGAATGTAGATGCTGAATCATCACAGGGAATTGTGTAACTAAGGAGTAGCTTAATTTCCTTAAAACTACGTGGGACAACACTAAAAATTTGTTTCTGAATTAGTGCTGAAATACCAAGTGGTGTTGTAGACCTCAGGTAGTAGAAAAGAGGGGGAGCGAGTGTGTTTTGTGGAGGGCTCACCCCTCAGACAGCAATTTCTGGCTCACCTGCACTGCACGTCCCTTCAAAAAAGGGCAAAATCAGGACAAAAGCCAGATCTCCCATTCCTGTCCCAGTCTACGGAGCCAAACTGGTGAGAGACGAGCTGGAGAGACTGTGTCACCATGAACCACCCCAGCCATTGCATCTCTCCTTGGGCAATGCAGTATTTGTTTACAGAAATATATTTTCTGCTTGTAAATCAACTGTGTTTAGGCCCCTGTCTCGCATTATGCCCAGAAATAGACCCTAAAAACTGCCTACAAGAATTTAGAAGCTCCTCAAGCTGTATTTCAGGCTCTGTTTTATCTCATAAAATATATAAAGCTCCTCTTTGCTGTAGTATCTGCACACAAAAGGGTATAAGTCGTCTTGTGGATAGAGTTGATTCTCCATTAATCTTTCCCTAGGGCCAAAACGAACAGCTCCTGCAGTCTGTGTGAAAGTCCTTACAAAAGAGGGGGAAAAGCTGTTACTTACAAACATGGCTATTACTTCTCTAACATTTGGAAGTATTTATAGTGTGGTAGTAATTTTTTTTTTTTTTTTTTTTTTTTTACCCTTACTCCTATTTGGTTTGTATATATTTTGGTGAATCCTTCCAAACTTGTCAGACAAGAAAAGTTTGGCTTGTTTAGCTAAGTAAAATTAGGACTGTGAAGAAGTACGATTTGTTTTCTATAAATACTTTAGGATGTAAACATCACAGAGGGAGAAAACAGCTATTTAAGCTAAAGGACAGTTTTGGCAGAAGAACAAATGGGATACGTTGGCCATGAATACATTAATGCTGGAAATTAGGAGCAGGCTGCCCAGAGCAGCTGTGGGTGCCCCAGCCCTGGCAGTGCTCAAGGCCAGGCTGGATGGGGCTGGGAGCAGCCTGGGCTGGGGGAGGGGGCCCTGCCCAGGGCAG
>JAVJGJ010000047.1:29653860-29666069 GCA_035590215.1 Microhierax caerulescens | reverse complement strand
AGCTGAGCCCAGGGGTCGAGGGGCGGCCGCACCAGTGCCCCCAGTACAGGGGGACGGTCACTGCCCTGGCCCTGCTGGCCGTGCTGGTTCGGGTACCAGCCAGGATGCTGCTGGCCACCTTGGCCACCTGGGCACACGGCCGGCTCCTGTTACTCCCAGTACTCACAGAGAATCAAGTACACCTGTCCGTTTGCATGCATAAAATATTTGTGGCGTGTACATGTCGATGGTGACCTGATAATGAGCTGTACTACTTGGGAGAATAACGCTGTGTGGACTTAATAAGGGGTCTCAACTAACAGAAAAAGGAAATTATGTTAATAGAAAAGGTTTGTTTCCAAAATGATTAGGATAAATCAAATACAGACCCTCAATAGTATGGTAATGAGAGCTTTTGTGGATTAATAGAAAAAAATACTTTACTATTAAATTTAAAAATACTATTAACAGGTAGAATAGGGGTAGCAATAAAAAAAAATGCATCAAAGATATAAATAAAGAGCTAACCAAAGCTTTTTTACACATATATCACTCCTTGCCTTTCCCAGCTCAAGGGTGTCACACAATTTGAATGTGGGCTCAGAAGGTGATGAGCTTCTTCAGAAGGCAGTGGAACTTAGTCCAAAGGCTTGTACTTGGTTCAAATTATAATTTGTGGCCTACAATATTACCTCTGAAATTTTTTGCTGGATATTTCTGAGAGCAAATAAAAATAACAATAATATTTGAAAAATCTGAATATCTAATATAATAAAGTAGTACTGCATATACAAGAAGAGCATCCTCTAGTCTTGTGTTGGACTGCAGTTTTCATCTGAATGTGGCAAGAGGCTTTCTGACATCTTCGTATTGTTCCAGCAAGATAAACTGAGGTGGTTCCAAACCTTGGTTTTATTAGCTGCAGTTGTTATAAATTTTTAAAAGGTGGAATGTTCCTCAGTTGGCAGAGTAACAGTTTGGGAAAGATTTGTTGCAGATTAGATAAGAGCACATTTGTTTTATCACTAACAGTTTGAAGATTAAGTAATTTAAGGAGTCTTCTCGTGAACAAACTAATTTGAAAACTGAGCTAATCTTAAATTCTTTTGCTCCAGTTCTGCAAATCCCGTTAGTGACAAATTGCAATAGTCGTTTTTTAAGTGACTGCTCTATGGGAAATTAAGAATTTTAGGAGCTTAAGAAAATGAGGAACGAAACCCTTCTACTACAAAAAATCTGTGCTGCTCTTTAAATTAGATGCAGTCAGAAAGTAAGTTCTGAACAAAATAAGGAGAAAAACAATTAGAAAGAATGGCCTGGCGTGATGGGGTGTTGTACAGAACTGGGTGTTGAAGCCCTGTTGGCCAGTCCAAAGGAATAGGGTGGAATAAAGCAGAATCACAGTAGAGGACGTCCCTTATTGGAGCAGTTTTGTGCCCAAAGAACTGAGTTAACAGACATATTGCTCTTATCTAGGTGTTTCTTAGGAGAATTTTTACACCCCGGCTGGATAGACCTCTGTCTGAAAATGGGGTGATGAGGGAGTGTTGTAGGGCTGTGCCTGTCTTTAAAGGCTACCCTGGTTCCCATCAGGTACAAAGGATAAGGCTTCGTGGGATCATGGGATTCAGGAACACATGAGAAAAGTGACGAGGCTGGGGTGGAGGGCTCACCTGGCTAGGCTCCGAGATAACTATAGGGCTCTTCCTCCACCACTGGACTTCTCCAGGAGTGTTGAGATGCAGAAGAGCCCTCTTTGTGCATTGCCATTGCTCCCGAGTTTGTGTTGAACGTATATGTAACGGCCAGAGCAGAAGTTCTTCCCCGCGGTGACTACCAGCCGCGGTACCTCGTGCTCAGATCTCGGGAATCAGCCGGTCTCATGGCTCCAACTGAGGCGCTTGGAAACGCTACAGATGATGTCCTGAAAGCAGAGGAAAGTATTTTTCCGTGATGATTGTACTCATGTATCGTGCTTAAGAAAAGACCACGATGACTGTGTTCGTGTACTTTATGTAAGAAATGAGAGTTTTCAGGAAAACATTAACGTGAAGTGTCTTTGGATTTGCTTAAACTACAGTTTGGACTCAAAGCAGAGAAATGTTGGCGATTTTTGATTTGGCATGCCTCAGAGGGACTTGAGCTGGACACAGACGTGCCACCTTGGGCTCGGATGCACACAGGACCTATATTGCAGTGATGGAAAGGGACTTCTGGGAGCTCCAGCTTTGTCTCTGATCTTCAGGAGAAGTTTCCCCTTTCAGTTCTGCAGACAGGAGCTGTGTTCCCTGTGCTGTCGTAAGGTTTCAGAACACACAGAGTGCAGCTCACAGCAGGGGTAGTAGCAAGAAACCAAGTGTAGCTTTTCAGGTCTTTCTGTTTTACCCTGATATTCATGCACAGAAAAAAACTGCTTCAAGGAACCTGTCGTACCTGCACAGACCGTGGGGCTGCTCTTCCGGCGCGGCCAGGCTCATCGTCTGGCTGCACTTACAGGCTTTGTACCTACAAGGGGCTCTCAAGTTTCCAGTTCCCCTTTCTTTAGAAGATAGTCACCAAAACATTAGTTTATGGTAATGCCAGAGAAAGGCTTCTATACTGAATGCTCAGTTTTCCTCTTAAATATGCGAGCCTGAATTTCTGAGTGATGCAGGAATTTTGGCTTTGGAGCAGCCCCAGGGACTGGCTCTGTTCTTTCTGACTTTCATGTATGTATCTAGGATTAGGTCACACATCTCCAGTGCAGCTTGAAGGGTATGTAATGGATGCTGACTGCTATCTTTTGAATGTTAAAATCAGTGACCATGTAACTCTGTGTGTGGGAAGTTAGAACAGTATCAAATTTTGCAGACTCCCAGGGGCTTTGCAGAGAGGCTATCTTTCCAATGATGTCTGTAGTGCTAAAAAGGCCCTGAAACCTTCAACAACTATTAAAAGCATACATTTATATTCAAATATTCTTTCTCTCCTTTGCTTGTTCTTGACCTTTTAGTTAAGATCAGTCAAACACCAATACAGTATCTGAACAATACAGTATCTGTTTCTTTCAGCCTAATATGAGATGTGACCTCTCTCATTGCACGCCACGCTGCACTGCCAGCAGGGAGAACTCGGTGTAATGGATCCTTTCCTATTCTAACTGTTGTGATTCTGTGATTTCCAAAGATTTAAATGTTTGACCTGATACCAGCAGACTGCTGTCATTCCTAGAAATTGCCGTGTCTAGGGGCTTGTGTCTGGCACGTTACTAGTTTCAAAGAGGTTGTAATTTCACCACACAAATTTCTACACATGATTATTGCCTACATCAATAAATGTTCAAATTCGTACTGTGAGTTTCAAACCAAGCCTTATAAATATGTAATGGAATCACATATACAGACAGCCAGAATGCCCCTTCAGAATGCCATCTGACCCCTATAAATATTGCTGTGTTTTTATGGTCTCTTTCTGATAGTTATTCACCAGGTGGTATATAACCCAAATTCAGATACCCTGCATTTTTACTTGTGATTTATGCTGGGGCTGCAGGCCCTCAGGCACACACCTGATGAGCAGATGATAGATTTGACTCATCTGAAAAGCGGGGAGTTTTGGTTTCAGTTGTCTAGCACCTGTAACTAGAGCTATTTCTTCCACAGCCCGAGTTCTGTTGAAGCCATAGACCCTCCCTGCAAAGACCCTTTTGAGCATCCCTGTTGCTAGCGTGAGACACGTGGATGTGGGAAATCAGCACAGCTGGCATGGAAATGGAAATGGAAATCAGTTTGATTTCCCTGCAAGCCCTGAGAGTGTACTACCCCAGTACTGCTGTGATTCTTGCATACCTTAAATCACCAAGACTAATTTTCTGTGTGTATTAGACTTGGGATGCCACAGCGCTGTTGTCCACGTGGGAGTCTAGATTTCCAGAATTCCTTTACGAATTAGCGTTGCCTTCCCACCCAGGCTTGTCTCAGTCTCCAGGCAGTAGAAGCAGGTAGTTAACAATCAGCACATTGCAGAGTTGCTTCTGGAAGGTTTTCTGCCTGTGCTTAGTTTTCTGTCTGTGCTTATCACGCAAGAATGAGGTCTGGCTCCCCTGCGGGCTGCTGTTGTCTCAGCCTCTTGACCCCTCTGTGTCAATTTTAGCATTTGGCAGGACTTCCAGCTGCTGGAATGGCCATGAGAATTGAGTTCAGCAGGCTTCAGAGTAAGGAAAAAGGTGGGTCTGGGCTTGATGAAGACGAAAAATCATATCTGTTGGCATACCTACAGCCTGAAAGTCCTCTGGGAGTTGTCTGTGGCCTTTAGATTGCATCTTTCTGCTGCTCCTGCTCTTTTTCTGTCTTGTCTACTTCCATTTCTCCCTGCTGCTTTCAAAAAAAAGTTGATGTGAGTCTTCCTTTTATAACATCACATCCCATTTACCAAGTGACAGTTGTCACTGACTTCAAGTTCCTTGTCAGGTAATTCATTGTTTGATACCTGCTCACCTAAACATCTCTAAACATAGTAAGTTTCTTTGAGGGTGGTGTATGGGATTTAAAGGATGGAGCACAGATTGTAGGATAGGATTTTGGAAGAGGCATGGGGAAAGAAGACTGTATAAACAAAGTATAACTGCAGTAACTGTGTGCCACAGCAGCCCAGAAGCAGCGGTCACGGAACCACTGGCATCTTTGAGGTCACGTTAAGTGCCTTGCAGCTGGGCTGCAGGCCCATGTTGAAGGGATAAATTTGCAAATTTATCACTGGTGTGATAAATGGGCCCGTTAAGGGTAGAGTGCCTTACGAAAGGGGGGTGGAAGACGTGCAGTCGGGACCTCCCTCAAAGGAGGAAAATATATTTGAACTTCACTGGCTAAAGGGACACCCATTGAGGAAGCCCGGAGTTCGAGGTGCATGCGTGGATGTGGGGGTATGTGTCTGGATGATGTCTTGATCCTGGCTGCTTTGGCCACCTTTCCCCTTCAGGTCGCCTCACGATCAAATTAAGTTGCCATAGAACAAAAGATTCAAATTTTTTGAGAGATGCACGGATGGATACTTAGGTGCGTGTTCACAGACAGTTACATAGATAAGTAAGGATGCTAGGCTAAAAGTTTGGGAATAAAAAAGATAACATTCGGGAAAGTGGAGTGCAAGGAAAACATCAGGCAAGGCTTGGAGAACGGTGTGAGAAGAACGTGTGCTCGGAGTTAAAGCATGGGCTTAGATAAATTGCAGAGGACTCAGCAGCTTAGTTGATCAAACGTGTCAAACTGTGTGCCATCAGTGAATTTCAATTAAATGTTCAGCTTTTCAGTTTGTTGTTTAGATTAATGCATGAGATCATGTGCAATAAATCACAGCTGATTATGCATGTTTATTAATAGTTTTATATTTAGGCAGTGAGGATCAATAATGTTAACACATGTATATTATTAGAATATAATAAATCAGGTAGCTTGTTTTGTTGGGTTTGCCGGGTAAATGCGTATTCCAGGCTGGTTTGCAACCTCACCTCCTCCTCTGCACAAGATGTCAAAGACTAATATTGATTTACTTTATTTGGAATGAACACAGAAGCGTAATATCCACTGGTGCTCAAATGAGACCCCAGTTCTGTACACTCCAGCAAGTATTTTACTGCAGTTAGCGGGAAGGAGTGCTGGGAAAGGGGGGGGTTGCATTCTAATCTGGTGCTCACTGATGTGTGTGTACCTGCTGGTGTGTCACGTCATCCCTGTGAAATGACTGCAATACTTGCCATACTACAGGGGGTAGCAGGAGAAATAAGATTTTTCAGGATAAAATGACACGGTTTTGGTTTTATTTATGAAAATATTAATGTCCTATCAATAATACAAATCGCACATCTGTTTTTCAGGCATGCTTGGTGAACAGAATTGAAAGAAGGTCAGCTCAGGTGACCTTGGATCTTCTTGTAGCTTACTATACTTTTCCAAACCTACTTGATTTCCTTAAAATGGAAATACAAGTAACTTGTTCTTACAAGCTACTGATTTCTGTGTTTTCTAAAACTTACTAGCCAGCTTGTCTATGCTACAATAGAAGTCATTATAATCAAATAAAATGCTTCTAAAAACAGTACTCAGATGATAATTGCATTGAACAGACTACGCCAGTTTTTAGTTACCATGATAATTACTGCAACCTTAATGCCTGTGGGACTTTGACATGATGCTCTTCAATTTTATGCTGCATAGAAGAAAGAGTTACATGACAGCATGCTCTACGATTTCTGGAATCTTGTCTTTGTTTAATTAAATGTCCAATATCTTTTCTTTAGTCCTAATGACAAAGTGTGGATTTTTATGATTATTACTATAACTTCAATTAAAGCATTAAATCTGTTTGCTTTCAAGAAATAAAACAGTTGAGAAAAATTCTTTTTAATTATGCCGCACTTGTCCCCTGATGTTGGCTCTCTGACATGCTATGGCACTTTATTTGGCATGCTTCATGCCTTCATGAGGTGGAATTTAGTTTAGATACTGAAACAAACTATCCTATAAAATACTATGTTGTAAATATAAACCTTTACAAACCTCTCGGGAGGGCCTTTCTGAACGAAGAATTAAAATGTTCCATGATTCAGACCTATAAAATGACAAGTAGCCCCTGCTCTGAGTATTAACTTGCAGTGCAAACCCCTAAATCTTACCTTACGTTGACTTGACTCTAGAATCCATACTTAGCATAGGAAAAAAAAAAAGTTGTTGTTTTTTTCTGTGATGTTTTTACTATCAAGGAAAGCACCTTCAATTAGAGACAAACTTAAATGCAATGTGTGTGAATAGATTATATGATGAAAGTCTTTACATCAACTCCTATTTTTCATTTGGCTGTGGCTTTGTTTGTTTACTTCTGTTTGCTTTTCCCGTTCTCAAGAACCACCGTACTTCACGGCCGAACCCGAGAGCGTGATTTTGGCTGAAGTGGGGAAAGACGTAGACGTCCTGTGCCAGGCAATGGGTGAGTGTGAACAACTCAAACCGGGATGAACGATACATGTATGTTCTGTTTTGTAGAAAGCATCTTATATAAACTTTTACTGTTTCAAGGTCTCTGCATTACTGCTAGCTCTCACAGATCCCAGGGAGAGGGATGGCCTTTGCCCTTGGAAAATCCACCAGTCCTCCCAGTCTGCTTTAGGTGTGAGTGATGCTGGCACATCCATGTTTGCCTGTGGAGCAGGGCAGCTCCCACTCCTTTCCCTCCGGTAGCTTCCTTTTGCTTCATAATTCTCCTTATGTAACAGACATCAGTGTCTTGAGCCAGAAAATTAGCTGAGTTGAAAGTATGGTTATGGAACCGATCATTTTCAATGTAAACAGTATTTTCAACAATTCACATGTGCTTTTTCCTAAAAATTATGGAACTCTTACACTGAATAGAAACGTCAGTTATGCTGACATTTAAATATAGTTAAGAATTCTGCAGGAGGACAATTACAGGCAGGTTTTAATTGGCAGGTGTTTTAATAACATAAAAGGCTTCAAATGAGTAGAATTCCACCTAAACCAAAAGGGATTTTTTAGATTTAGTTTCAGAGAAATAGAAGCACCACCTATTTTAGCACTCTAGTAAGATACAAGGTGTTGCAGTCTGTGATTGGAGCAGGTTCTAGGTCACCGAATTGCTACGTGACTTTGGCAAGTGGCTGCACTTTTTGTTGTCTCACTTTCCCTAATGTTGAGTTTAACAAGCAATAGCCATAAAAATGCCATCAGATCCTTGGGTAACAAGTACATACCCTTGATTAAAAACCCACCCAAACCTAACAAACAGCTTGTTTGGATGGGCTTTTCCTCTAGATCAGAGCCAACATGTGATTATATTATTTCCAGAGCCAACATGTGATTATATTATTTCCAGAGCCAACATGTGATTATATTATTTCCAGAGCCAACATGTGATTATATTATTTCCACTATGATTTAAGTACTGTTTAATGCTTGATGTAGGAAAGAGACAACACTACTTTTCCAGAAGGGAGCTTTGCAAATAGCGAGGTAAGCAAGCATGTGCGTGAGGGTTCGTCGGCTGATTTGGAATGTCAGAAGCCTCTGATGAGGTCTCTCACCAAAAGGCTCTTGTAGAAATGAAGCTATCAGGTTATAAGAGACAAGGTCATCTTGTTAATTAATAGCTTTTTAAATAAGTCACAGCAGGACCTGCTGTCAGTGGAGTTTCCTAGGAATCTCTGCTGGAACCTGTGCTGTTCAACATACTCTTAAATGCCATGAAAGAGAGGGTGAATAGTGAGCTGATAATAATTGCTGATTATATAAAATTATTCAGAACAGTCAACATGAAAACTGACCACAACATTGTTGCAGAAGGTTCTGATAATTTGAACTGACTGGACAATAAACTGGCAGATGAAATTATTGACAGAGATTAAATTTTCTATTACTATGGAGAAAAGGTATGTTTTCTGAAAACCTTAGTTCAGTGCCGAGCCCTGGTTGGGAATGCTAGGTGCTGGGGAGAAAGAAATAGAAAAGGATAAGAGAATGCTGCTGTATGAATCCATGGGGCAGCACCCTCATCTCAAATACTTAATGCAATTCTAACCACTCTCTTGGAGAGAGCGATGTAGAAAAATTAGAAAAGATACACAAAAGTAGAAATAGTGTCGCTAATTGGAGGACTACCATAGTTTTTGAATAACGAGGAGTTAAATTGGCTGGGACATTTTGTGAAAGAGGTGACTGACGGGTGGGTGCATATGGGAAGGGGAAGGGGGAAGATGATTCTGCATTGCTTGGTGCAGGAAGCAGAGGAGGCACCCAGCTGAATTTTCAGATAGGAGTTGTGCGATAAAAGAAAGATAGCACTTTTTCAGAAAACATAAACTGTGGAGGTCATTGGTCCAGGCAGTAGTTGAGATCAGAAATAAAAATTATTTAGAAAAACAAAATTTATGGGAGAAAAATCCAGTAAGGACTATTAAACACAGCTGCATGCCTGCAGCCTCTGGCTCAGGAAATAGCTAAAGCAGAGGTTACTGGAGCTGAGAAGGTGGAAATAGCGCTGTGTCCTTGGGCTGCTCTTGCGTTCTGTGCCTGTGCGTCTAAGACAAGACAATTTCAAAGGAAAGAAATGTGACTGGCTAGACATTTATTCTGGCCATGTGCCAAACTTTATGCTTCAGAATGTGTTTTGACAAATATTGGCTTTTTTCTTTTTTTAATCGGATAAGATTTTTCAAGTAGCAGAATTAAAACTAAGTGTTGGTATCATTACAGAAATAGAGTTAAAAAAAACATTCTGAGATTTCAAAAGAAAAATATTCCACTACTGCACAATTAATTGATGAATCTCTGGACTAGTTCACAGTCACTGAAAATAAAACCTATCTGCTGTCTCAAATGTTTTTCACCTACTTCAAAAAAAACAAACCCACAACCTGGAGGGACTGGGGAGAGAAGAGGCTGGCTCTTCCTTCCACCCTAATTCTTCCTTGCAGCACTTTAGCTCCCAAGGGGGTTAATAGGGCACTCGTAACCATTCTCAGTAGATGAGGTCATGTTGGAGATGTGGGAACCCTTACCAGACAAAATTATTTATTTCTGCTGAACTCTTACAGTGCATGTCTGATCTGCTGAAGAGTGCGGTGCAGGAGCATGGAAACCTGTCTTCACATGGATCATTTTGCTGAGTACCTATAGCACAGACTTATAAGGGGCAGGTACTAGTATTAAATAAACATAAAGGAGCTTTGATCCATTATTACAGAAACCTGGCATTTGCCAGCATTTAAAAAGGCTAAAGGAAGGTTGCTGTCTCCCTGCTCTGAGCTAGGAGCTACAATAAAGCACGGGGGGAACTGCAGAGCTGCCCCGCACCTTTGCTACAAATAGAAAGACAGATTGCATTTCCCCCAGCCCCATCCAGTTCTGTGCACAAAGCCCATTTGCCAAGTCTTGGTGCACTTTGAATGTGTTGAGAGACAGATTAATTTCACAGTATAAGCAGAGATTAACTGTAAATAAAATTGCAGCTTGCACAGACTAGCTTTATACTTCCCTGTAATGGAGTTTCAGTGTACCAGAGTGCGCAGTAACCATGCTCTGCTGTGTATCTTTCAGCAGCTGCTGATGCTGCCTGCATTTTCAATGGGTTTCCTTTAAATGCTTTTTCTTATTTGCTTATAGAAAGTTTAGAGCTGCAGGCAGCGGTGGTGGTGTCTAGGGAGTGCAGTTAATTGGACTTTAGTTCTACCTGTTTAGACAAGTAGATGGAAAGATGCTTCTGGGATTCCCCAGTAGCCCACTGGGATCTAGAGAAGGCTATAAAAAATAAATAACAAAAATGACACAGTGCATATTTCAAGTCTTTTATCCAGGTTCTTAAGTAAGTTAAATTTGGCAAAGAGTCAAGCATCTGTTTCACAGATGGGGAAACTGAGCCGCAGATTGCATACATTATTTGCCCAAGGTTACAGAGAAAGTGGCAAAGCCAGAACCAGAGTCTCAGTTCCTGCCTTGCCTTCTCCTCCACAGCGCTCGATTCATTTCACCCTGAAAAATGAATACTGCAGCTCAGAATAATGCTGAGAAATAAGCCTATTTTATTTGTTATTACTAGTCTTTTAGGCCACTCTGTAATCTCTCAAACGGTAAGGTAGGACAGATGCTGTTTGGAAGGGTATAGTACAAAAGAGCTTTAAAGTGTTTTCTCCTGTCCATAATTTCTTCACTAGAAATGTTCAGAAAGGAAAAGAAGTGAAATTCCTTTGGGGGTGTGGAGAGAGAAAAGGATGTGGGGTAGGAGAGGGGGAGAGGAAAGGAAGATGGATTTAACCATTTTTATAACCAAAGAGGTAGCAAAAGGATGAAAGAAAATGTGTACAACTTGGAAGACAAATCTCTCGGGGAAGACCACTGAAGCCCAAATGAATGCTGCTGACAGGCATCAGAGTACTTAGATAAGATCCTATTATTCAGGCTCATAACTTTGAGTAGAGGAAGATATCCATAACCGAAATGTAGAAAAATAGAGATGGTAATATTCAGTTTGTCAGCTGAGTTGGTGATAGGAAGGTGTATCTCACAGTGATTATAGGATTAGAAGGTTTGCCAATACTGTTAGTAGAATGGGATTTACAGAATGACATCAATGTTAAAGGTTTGAGTGTACTGAATGCAGGATTTCATTATTTCCTAGGTGCCTATCAAGTCTAATGTGTGGGAAAATGGAGTTGCTATTATTTAAACTTGAAATCATTTCCAGGCTTCTCAGCATCAGGAGAACTATTCCATTTTGCATCATCTGTTTCTTCATTACTCAGTGATAATTTGTGTTTGCCCAGGAGGATTTTCAAGAGATGAATAACACTCTCACTGAGAATTCTGAACACTGAAATTTACGCTAATTTTGTATATGGGCTGTTGTATGAAATTTAAATTATGCCTATTGCAAGCTACTACTATGTCTATTCTCTATCAGAAAATGCACTCTGCATAGTGGCTTCCTTCCTGAGATGATTACTTTCTGGATTATGAGTACATTTTATTTTATCAGCAGAACAAAAGCATCAGAGGTGATCGTAGTAAATGACACATGTTTATAAAAGTAACAGCAGCAACTGAATGTTGTTCTTCGGTTGTTAAATACGTTGCTTTTCCATTCATCCCAAAAGTTAATACAGCTTTTGTCTGTATAAAGAGAATAAGTATACAGAGAGAAGATGTGAATGAAAGTATAATACAATAGTATTTAACTTTGGGATTTTTAAAATGACAAGGATGATAATATAGGTCTTCCTGATGTGCTTTCACCTGAGAACCTTAAGTCATTGCCATCGTTGCAGTGACTTTCTTTGTCTGCAGATGCTCAGTTCGTCGGTGACATCCCATCCCTATTGCTTCTGTGACACCCAGCTTTGTTCTATCTGGGCAAATTTCATTCACCCGTGAATTTAAATCCATAGTTCCTTACCTTATTACAAGGGACTGTGAAGCTCTGAAATTTTAAGTTATATGTGTTCAAAAATAGCTACTGATGATGAAAATGCCATGTTTGGGGCTGAAAGAACTTAAATCAGCTTGATACACTTGCGATGCTGTGATTATCCAATTACATAATAAAATACCTGCTTCACTGCAGGGCCCTCAGCACCTGGTCAGTTGGGTGTTTCTGGGATGTTGTCTGATATGAGGAGTGGGGTGACAAGACCTGTGTATGACTGTTGTAGGCCCCTGACATCCCTCGAAGAGGATCCTACACTATTTGTA
>JAVJGJ010000047.1:29599657-29653760 GCA_035590215.1 Microhierax caerulescens | reverse complement strand
AGGATCCTACACTATTTGTATACACTGAATTTACAGCCACTCCATCCCAGCTGGCTGGGATATGACTGCAGCAAAAATGTGTGAAATGACTGTGTCAGGGTTTGTAGAACCGGCACATGAAGGGAAACAGGAATAAACGGGACTGTAAGTTATATCTAGGGTAGGATTTTTGTTTCTCTTTAATGTCTGCATTTTTCAAATAACAGGTGAAGCTCGAGAACGAATAATAATAATTTAAAGCTGTCCCGTTGTTGGCAACATGCTGTTTGTACATCAGCTCAAACTAAGCTGCCAAATTAAGGCTCGAATACAGCCCTGTGAGCACTTCATTTTTTTTTATCTGTAACTTGCCATTTCATTTTTATTTTGACATCTTAGCTACAGTAGCACAGAGGAATCTTATTTGGGATGGAACAGTCTTACAGACTTGCTGCATTGTCACATTGCTGCTGTTTAAGTAGCATGATTCTGGCTTTCAAGATGAAATTGCTGTAAATCTTATTTTGTAGTAGCATGAAATATGATTGGGTGAAGAAAGTAATTTGATAACATGTTTTCTCAACATTCCCCCTTTCACTGTTTGCTGGTTTTATTCCCACATGTTCTGCAGTTTATTATTACCATTGATAATGTAAGATGCAGCCTCCATTTATCAAAAGGAACTTATAAACATATAAGTAATTGGCGTACAAGGATGGGAAACCAGGGATATGACCAGAACACTGCTGGGTATTTTGACTACATAAAATAAGTTTTGCAAAGACTAACAGTGAATTTTTTAAATTTTTTTTTCAAAGGTGTTCCCATTCCCACCCTGGTCTGGTATAAGGATGCTGTTCCCCTCAGCAAGCTGGAAAACCCCCGCTACGAAGTACTGCTGAGCGGTGGGCTGCGGATCCACGCGCTGCGTCCTCGGGATGCTGGAATCTTCCAGTGTTTTGCTAGTAATAAAGCTGGGGAGATACAGACATACACCTACCTGGATGTGACTAGTGAGTAAGGAGTTGTGATACGAGATCGATGAGTTGCCTTGTCATTTCTGTAGGCGATCCTGCATCCATTAGATTTTTCCACCTCTCTGTGCTCGTGTAGTTCAACTCACAGAACCTTGATTTTCATCGAGCATAGCTGCCCTAGCTGTAAGGTACCCCAAAATGTCCTCTGGCCTCAACACGTTCTGCAGAAGCCTGTAGCAAAACTTCCCAGGACATTAGGGGCTTGCAGTGAACTCTCCTATTTCACGCTACAAAAAGAGAACTTAGTGAAAATTGTACCAAAAAAAAAAAAAAAAGGTTAATTATGATGTACTTTTATCCTTTCTTTATACTTAAATAATTTAGTTCTGCTCTAATGTAATTCTGTTCTGAATTTGAACTACCACTTCATGATTGTGCATGGTGTCATTTTGTCTGCCTTTTGTCTAGAACTACAGTTGATAGGGCAAAGAAAGTAAGTTCAAGCTAAATGGCTTATTTCTGGCCAAAAAGTCTGATTAAATGGTTTTGTTAATGAAGTACACTCTTCTCTATGGAAGAATTACAAATCCTAGTAGTCTCTTATAAAAGTGATTATTAACAGACATTTCTGTAATACTATAACTCCTCTTCGGGAAGCTGATTTTTTAGCCCGAGAGCAGTTTACACATACTGACCAGAATCCTACTGCCTCGAAAAATACATCAGCCCCAGTTCAATATGTATCTGAGAAACACAGAAAAAAATGTAATAAAATGTAACTGGGGGGAAAATAGGAAAGAAAGAAGCCTGGAAAATATCTTGGATAAGACTCAGATTCTAAATTCTTTTGGCTGACATTTAAGTTTCGAAGTTAATGCCTTTCTCAAGTTGCTTTTCATTTTAAAGAGTTCTGTTATAAAGATGAAAGAAAATACTTCTGTTTATCTAGTTTTCTCAACTTCCCCCCCAACCACCCATTTTGAGCTTTATCTTCCTTTTACTGTAAGCCATCTGACTTGTACATGTACAAGCACTGATAGCTTTTTATTTTCCATGTAGGTAATAAACTGAATTAGATAATTCCTAGGAGATGAATAATGAAAGGTTACAGTCACTGCTGAAAGGTTTTCATGTATTATTGTCATGGCCTTCTCCACGATCAGCTCTATAAATGTGTATGTAAAGTTGTCTGTGATAATAGGTAAAGGATCTTTCTGATAGCTGATGCATTGAATTTTTAAAATTTTCCATTCTAGACATTAAACCAGCATTTATCCAGCCTCCAGAGGATACTACCGTTACAGAGGGGATGACCGCAGTGCTAACCTGTGAAGTTTCGGGGGCTCCAAAACCTGCCATCTCATGGAAGAGAGGTAGCCACTTATTAAGTTGTTGTGGAAAAGCTGTAACCGCATTTTCTTGGCCATTCCTATTACTGAGATTCTGTAGAGTCATTTAGTGCATATTTCTTCATTTCCTCGCTTCTGCGAGCAGCGGGTTTGTTGTGGGGCTGTTGTGAGCCAGTGGCCTGGATAGGCTGTAATAGTCTTGCGGAAGAACTGGAATTGCGGCGCTTAATCCATGCAGTCTACGTGACGCTAATCATGCTGGTTTTCCCTTCTGTGTTTCAGGACACCAGATCTTAGCCAGTGGCTCCGTTCAGATTCCTCGGTTCATTCTTCTTGAATCTGGAGGGCTCCAGATAACACCCGTTTTCCTTCAGGATGCCGGCAATTATACGTGCTGTGCAGTCAACTCTGAAGGAGCTCTGAATGCTTTTGTGATGCTGACAGTGTGGAGTAAGGATAATGCTTTGTTTAAAGTCTAACTTTAATCAAGTATTAATCAATTTTTGTTGTATGCTCAGGAAATTTTCATAAGTAATTAGGCTTTTCTAGTTAATAGAGATACTTGTATGATTTAATAGGAATAATGTATCTATTTTAGGAAACCTATCACAAATACTCTTTTTGTTTGTAAAATTATGCATATATAGTTTTATATTTTGTGCAAGGAAGTGTATTTAAATAGAGTCTGAATCACAATTATGATTTTACTCAGGTTTTGCCTTGGCGAATCTTGCATTGCAAATCAGACTTCCAACCCGTAGACTGGGCTGTTTGCAGTTGGTGTCTGCCTCCAGGAGTCTGCAGGCAGCATAGAGCAGCCCACGCTGTCACTGAGGCTGGGCCACAGTTACAGGGATATGCTTTTCCTCACACCTTTGTACTTCTTTGTGGCCCTGGGCACTGTTGGAAGCCAAACCAAATACAGCAGCCTTCAGCTAGTCTCTCATGCTACAGATTGGCACGGCACAGGGCAACCCATGAAATGATTTTGTCCTTCGCCGTTTGCTCTTGATCTCTGGTTTTGCATTTGTTCTGGGGGGGGAAGAGCGTCTGATCCAACAGGTTCACCTGTGTTACTTCTGAGTGAGTTAAAATTAAGTGTAACGTAGTTTTTGCTGCTAATAGGAAATAATGATCGTTGAGCTGGGTCTAAAAATAATTAGAAACAATGAAGGCAATGATGGTTAATACAGAAGTGTCGTGGCCCTCTCTCCTTTCCTGTACTTGAAGTACTGATTATGCTGCTGATGTGTGGTGCATGTTTGGCGTTTGTTAATCCCCAAACTGTGCAAGTTAAATCAGCAACATTTTTCCTTCTGAACCTGGGAATACCTGAAAAAAATATTGGCAGTAAATGTAATGGACTTGTGTCATATGGCCATCGTATTACTGACAATTTATTGTTGCTAGACATATCAGGGTGTTGTAAACTGAATGATATCCAGGTGTATGGATCAAGTAAAAGAGATCCCTCCTAATAATTTTTGAAATTTTTTAATTCTTATATATATTAAAGATAGTTCCTGCTCATTTTACTGCACTGTAGGGGGAAAAGAAAAGAGAATATAACCTAATATTTGTGTAGCAACAGCACCATTATAAAGCTAGAAGGCATACATAGGTACATCAGGAATGATGCTAAAAATTCTGTGCTATTAGAGTTAGCTTTTGATTTTGCTGATGATTCCTTCTTGTGCATGTATGAGGTATCTCAGTAGACGCTGATTATCTCTGTAGGGATTTGGGACTGATTAACATTATCCACATATCTTCTCTACTCATCCTAGTTGTCTACCTGCTTCAGCTGATGCTATCTGCTGTTGCTACTGTGTCTTAAGCATAATAGAGATCTTTCACACCAGATCTGGTTGCTGTAGTTACAGCAATTATTGTGTTCTAAGTCTCCAGGAGGTGCCTGAATAAAGATGTTCTGAAACATCTCTGTAAACAGCATATCTGTCTTCTATGGAAAATTCAGGCTACCAGAAGCTCCTCCTCCTCTAACCTCTTTCCTGGAGTTGATGAGATTGTAGGGTACCATTTCAGTTTTCCTCTTTCTGGGTATTTTTCTAGCGTACTCTTTGCACAGATTTTCTTTGGCAGTGTTTTTGTTTTCCCTGCTCCAAACAGTGTGACGTGTGTCCTGGCTCGGTGTATGTTTGGGCTCATTCATAACGCATTGTGAATGTACCTGCTGCTTTACGACTTAGGGAGCTGCCGTAGGCGCGTACCGCCAGACACGTGAGGGTTAGCACAGCGTTAGCACGCTTCCTACCCAGGTCACTGCCGACTCGGACTCATGCCCTCACTGCTTTTCCTTCCCTGCATCCACAGCGTACTGCCTCTTCTTGACACGGTGACATTAGAGGGAGGGGAGCTTTTACCGCAGAGACTTGAAGAGGAACAGCCCGCTTGCTTGGAATGACAAATGTTCGGCTGCCTGCTCTCTGAGTGAATACCCAAGTCAAAACGCTGTAATTTCACCTGAACTATGGCTTGTGTTCCTTTCAGATCGCACGTTCATTGTTCAGCCTCCTGAGGATAGCACTGTGATCAAAGGAACTACAGCCACTCTGCGATGTGAAGCGACTCATGATCCTAGAATTTCAATCAGGTTGGTGGTGTCAGTTCTTATTTGTGTGGTTTATCCCAGCTTAATTTTATAAGCGATATGAATAACATTAGGTGAAAAGTTTCAGGACCCCAGATTTTAACGCCAGACCCCTGATTACTGCATTATAAGGTTGTACACTGTATCATTAATCATATAAATCCCATCTTCTATTTCAGCCTTATGTATTATTTACAATGAGCTATGTTCCACTTCATGACTTCAATATAGCCTTCCATGATTTTACTGTCAAGGTTAATACACTATCAATAAAACCAACTTGTCAGAAGCTGATACTTAATGAGAGTAAAAGCCAAAGAGAAGGAATAGGATTTCAGAAGTGTTTACATTGGGGTGCATGAAAGCCACACAAGACATGCCAATGTTCTTGGAAACAACTTAATAACTAGGGACTATAGTCTGCTCTAACGGTAAAAAGGAGACCAGAATTTGTCTCAACTATTAAAATTTACGCTAGAGCTCTTAGAGGATGCTCGTTGGCCATGAAAATTCATGTAGTCTGAAAGCAATACGAGCAAAAGAAAATGCAAGGAACAGCTTGGAAGGTGCTAGAAGGGTCAACTGAGGAAAGAACTTCAGAAAGAGAAATACAGGTGTAAGAATGCCATGTAGAGATACTCAGCTTTACGGCTATGGGCTGTTGACATCCCTGTTGAGTATTGATGCATGTGTTGTGATAGCTGAGCTCTAGTAAACCTTGCCACAGCAGTTTCAAGATGTTACTGGTTATGGCAGTCTAGTCTCATTACAGTCTTAGCAGAGATGGGCCAACACCTCAGCGGTTAATTGCAGAGTATGATGTTCTAGGTTAAAATGCCAATGAAGGTGAACTTGAGAACTTGGACATTTATGAATGCTTCACCTTTTCCATGTAAAATATATAGTACTGTTTATTAAATATATTATATCTTGGATGCAATTGCATTTCTCATTCCGATCACAGATCTAAAACTTAAATTTTTAGAAGGCCCTGCTCCTGAAAGTAACTGTAGGGGCCTGTCATTTTTAATGTTTGATTACAGAAGCTGATAACTTAGAGCACAGTTCAACTGAATCTGTTTTGAAGTTCTTAGGAGCAATTAATAACCGAAACATTGTAATACTCAGGTATCTTTGGAAGAAGGACAGTGTTGTAATAAATCCATCCAGCAGTTCCAGGATCACCGTAGAGAAAGATGGAACTCTCCTCATCAGCCAGACGTGGTCGGGTGATATCGGAGACTATACCTGTGAGGTCATTTCTTTTGGAGGAAATGACTCCAGAATGGCTCGACTAGAAGTGATGTGAGTACTCAGTCTGAAATACGCACTACACTTGGTTTCAGATACCCTTGGGCATTTCTCTGGCATTTCATTCTAATTGATGTGGAGAGTCTGTAAGTTTGATTGAGTTTTTTGAAGGGCAAATAAGCCTGGTTCATTCCTAATTAAACCACCTTGAAATGTCCTCCCTTTTGCATACTGCCATGCTGATGGGGCCTCCAAGTAACGGGAGCCTTGGAAGTTACTTCCAATTAACTGCATCTCTCTGAATGTGTAGATATCCATCTGGTTGGGTGACGGAGCTCAGGGAATAACTGATGGAAGTTAAAGATGGAAGCCCACCTGAAGCCAGTAACAAGTGGACTGTTGCAGGGGACTGTAATGGGAAGTGCCCTGTCCAGCATCCTTATCAGTGATCTGAAGGAGATGTTGGAGTACATGCTCATGAAGTTTCTAGGTGGCACAAAATAGATGGGGGACAGTTGATATACTCGAGGGCAGGGCCACCATTCAGAGGAACTTAGGCTGAGAAATGGGCCAACAGGACCCTTATGAAATTCTAGAAAACAAATGCAACATCTGCATCTGGCGAGGAATAACCTTTTGCAGTAGTATAGCCTGGGCACGGGCTGGCTGGTAGCAGTTCTGCCGGAGAGAACCTGGGGATATTGGTAGACGGCAGCTGAACACGAGCCAGCTGTGTGCTCTGGCAACAAAACAGGCTAACAGCATCCTGGGCTACGGCCACACCAGCATGGCAGATTGATGGCCATGATTACCCCCTTTCATTTGACACTGGTTAGTCTACATCCAGAGCACTGTCTCCAGTTTTCAAGACCAGACTGAATAAACTGGTCTGATCTCATGGCTGACCCTGCTGTCAGCAGGAGGTTGGACTAGAGACCTCCTGAGGTCCCTTCCAACCCGAATCCTGTCATCCGTGCTGTAGAGCACTCCGATAAAGCCCAGGTGCTGCGTTACGATGTCAAGGTTATAAGAAAATGTTTTCCTCCTTTTAGTATTTTTTTTTCTTTGTTAAACTTATATCAGAATAGCTGGTCCCTGGACAGACATTGCTTACTCCTGCATTCTCTTTGTACGTAGTTATCCAGAGGAAAAATAGTTTTATGTAAGCCTTTCTCTATTCCTAAAAATCTTTAAAAATAAAACCAAGAAAATCTTTAAAGTACAGTTCAATTCTGAAAAAGGATTATAAAAATGTCATTACGGAGTTCCATATTTTCTATTTCTGTCTTTCCACTGGGGTGAAGTGTACTTCCATTTTATTTTTATGACTAAAAGCAACGACCGTGGGTTTGGTACACGTGTGGAGCAGACCAAATGAATAAGAAGGTAATGTTTTACTTAGACTTCTTGGGGTTTATTTATTTGAGTAGTGCCACATGCTTTAATTTAACTAAAATTGCATCTGTTTTTGCTGGTCATGCCTGATCTCTCTGAGAAGATGTCAACTTCTGCTGTTGGCAGTGCAATGAGTTTGCCTCTGAGATTTGCTGTGCGGAGGGCTGTTTGATGCAGCGTCATTCTGACAGTGCCAAGGCTAGATCAGATGCCCATTTTCAGAGAGCGGTCATACATTCTTTCTCTAATTAAGCACTCCTCAGCTCTCCTCCCAGAGTGCGTTTTACTGCTGGTTTGAGTCCAAGAGCAGAAGACAATTCAAAATATACTGCTACTGTACTGCACCCCGGCTCATTCCAGTTGTGTTGGCTGGCTCTCCGCGCACTGGGGCTGGCTCTTAATCCTGTATCTCTGCTTCCTCCGATGTTCTGCTGGTGATCGCCCATCACCTGTTTTTCCTGGAGGAATTAAAGACATATATCAGACCCACTCTTCTGGAGGACTTCAGTAACTGATAAGTCACTCAATCATACCTTGAATTGTGACATTTTATTTCAAAGTAGTGCTGCAGGTAGTGCAATAATGCCAGAGAACATTGCATTCCATTGCAGCTTTCATCATTATCGTTTGCCTCAGCAGCACAAATCTGTGAGAAATAGAGATACATGATACAACAGAAGTGAAATGAAGAAGAAAATATGTGGGAAGGAAACGTCTGAGGTAAAGCTTAAATTAAATTCTAGCTTGTATACGAATGACAGATCTATAACATTCCCTGTTCTCCCAGATAATTCTCTTGTGCAGAACATTAACAAACAGGGCATGTACATTCCCATCGATGAGCACTTACACTTCAGTGCCTTGAGTAGCACTAATGTCAGACAAATGTTCAGAGGAGGCCTCTCAACAGATGACAGACTGGAGCAGGCTACCAACAGACAATATTGTAGCCTGCCTTGCTTTATCTGACAACTCCAATTGTCTCACCACCTTTTTTTCCCCCAAGAACCAGCATATCCCTCCTCTACTTCTAGGCATGTCAAGAGAAATTTCCAAAGGCACAAATAAGTTTGTTACTGATTTCTATTCAAACTGATTCAATTCAAAAGCATTGACCTTCAGGGTGACCTTCAGTTATTTAATCTCTGAGTGGTCTGGTTTTCTAATCTGAAAAGAAGGGAAGAAAACTTTTTCTTCCTTTGTCTTCCCTTGTTGGAAGACAGGCTTGGGGGAAGAGGTACTGTTTCATTGCTAGAAGAGCATGCGCTGATAGCGCAGCCTGGTATACATTGGTGGTGCAAGCAGGATGGATCATTTTTCTCAGCATGTCTATGAAGAAAAAAAAATATTTGAAAAGGAAAGCCAGAAAACTAATGAAGGACTTGCTAAAGTGCAGCCAAAGGTTACCTTGCTCATCAATTTTGCACTGATGGTACTTGGGCACAGAAACTAATTGCTAGTCAAGATACTCTATTCATTCATTTGTCTTCCCTCTAAATATGTTTATTCTTCATGTACATCACTTGATCTGGTTTGCATGAGGTAAAACATTTGCGAGTGATGTTCCTCTTCTGCAAGAGATGGATTTTAATTTTTCACTTTTTTTTTTTTTTTCTCCTTCTAGCAGAGTTTCTTGACTGCAAATACATTTGCAGGTCTTTTGATGATGATCTTGTGCTTCTCTTGCATTCCTCCAAGTCATACAATTTGATCCTGAAAATAATTACATGTTATGAAACATCCCAGCTTCATTTGGCTTGCTTTTATAGTCCTGTAAATGCCATACTGAAATACGTGGAGAGGGAAAAACGTTTGTTCCTAAAGCTGCATGAGCTGAGTTATCAAAATGTATCACTCACCTGACGGGAAAGTCTGCTGATTCCAGCTCAAAGTATCCTGAGGGTTCTCAGTATATATAAAATATGCAGAATTACCGTTATCTATGCCTGATAATAGCTGCTGCTCAATATCTGCCTGTCTGCAGTCCATACTAAAGAACCTCTTTGTTGTATGAACATGACCGAAAAGTATGGTAATGCTGCATTGTTGGAAAATCAAAGCCCTGTACAAGCCTCTGTTATGTCACAACATATAGTAAAATCTTTTAGGCTCTTTGTCTATGCAAAAATATGGGGAGGACAATGTAATACAAAAATAGACAATTTATTCCTGGCAGCAAGTTCATCTTCTTTCAGTTCTTTTTCACCAGAGAAAGAAATATTATTGTTCTGTCTTCTTCAAAAGCAGAAGAGGGGAGCTAACCACTTACAATAAACCCCAGTGGGTTGCCAAGAATGCACAGTATCGCCTTTATCATTCATTTACACATGAATTTTGATACCCTTTTTACTAGAGTATTTGTAATTGCTACTTTTTCCAATTTCTTCCAAATATATCCCGTGAAAAAATAGCTTGATTGCTAAAAATAAAATCAGCAAGACCAGTGCAGAGTAACAAATCAAAATAATGCCTCATTACAAACTTGCCTTTATACGGATCCCATATTTCTCAGTTCCAATAGCCCATCTCTTTTCCTTTCTGCAGGGAGTGAAAACAGGAAGGATGTCAAACTTAAAAATATATTTTTCCTTCCTCATTAGAAAGAAAGCTTCTGTTTATTATTCCAAGCTCTATATTGAGATGTCATCCAAGAAGTAAGGTTCGCTGCCGAGTCTAAACATACTTGATACTCAAAAGAGAAATACTTCCCAGAAATACACTGGGAAATACAATTGTGACTGTTCGTCATTGAAGGTATATCAGGAATGTAGGTGTTTTTAGCAAAATAAAGAATAAAACTCAAAAGCTTTTGCCAAGTCATCTGTAGATTTGAGCTTGTGCTGACCACCAAAATGAAATGGGAAATACATCTGTGCGCTCTGGGACTTGGCAAGACTTTAATTTCAAAAATCCACCTCGTTACAGGCCTACGAGAGACAAAAAGCCTCAGAACTCATGGATGCCTAGCAAGAGCCCTTCCTATGTTTAGAAACTGAAGAGGATTCTTTTGCAAGAGAAACTGGAAAGTCCTGAGGAACAGATGATGCATTTCTTCATTTAAAACGTTATAAACTTTTATGAGCAAAGCCATCAGGGCTGAGTGCTTGGCTAGGCTCAACTTTTTACCACGTTATCAGGTCTAGCAGATGAACCACCTGCTCTGAGTAAAACTTGTATGGTGGACCTGATTTAGGAAATAATTTATTAAATAGGAGCAGGGCTTTTTTTATAAACTGACAAGAAAACTTGTTTAATCTCTCTTGCCTTTTTAGTAATCCCCTCTTCAGTCACAGTCTCTCTAATTACCTGCTGTTGGACCATTTTTCTCAGAAATCTCTCCAAACCGTGTCTGGTTTATTTCCCTCAGCAAATAGTATGCTTTTAGCTAATTTTGTGAAACACTCTGTGTGTTTGCTGAGTGAATTTTTCAGCTGCCCTCTGGCAGTGATGAGCTGACTCAAAACATTAGGGTTTCTGTTTTGAACATGTATCATCTGCAACTAGCTAGTATTTCTCTCCCAGATTGTCACAGTGGCTTCAAGTTCTTTTCTTGCAAATCTGCTGTTTTAATTGCTTTGTCAGAGTCCCCTCAGGTCACCTTGGTGGTTATGCCATTAACCTGGGGCTTATCTATCAATTACAGATTTAAAAGTGTCCATAGACATGCTTTGCTATCATACAAATAAAGTGATGGAAAACTTGTGTCCATACAACTCTTCAGCAGTAGAGGAATGAGGTCTTAAGATATTCTATATGGAAAAACCTTCATATATTTCCTGTTTGGGGCTTCAGTGAACAAAAGAAAGATAATAATAATGTTGGAATTAAACTTCCAATGTCAGATCAAGGGCTGTCCTGTGCCTGTGTGCTATTGTCCTAAACTTCATCTACTTTCTTGCTCTATCAGAAGCTGAGCAGTTCTAGTCCGAGGTCCTTCTCATCCTGAAGAGCGGTTGGAATTACCATTCCCTGCAATGATTTCTTGGATGTTAGCAGCAAGGAAAAGTAATTCTCTTATAGGAAAAAAAGCAGCAATGATCTCTTTTGGGAACATGAATATTCATAATGGTGGTATAGGTCTCATTTGTCATTGCTTCCACACAGTATGTAGTAGCAAATGAGAGGGAGAGAAAGTGTAAGTGCTTGCTAAAGTAAGAATTACTATTTATTAATCTCTGCTTTTGTATACTACAAACAGAGAAGTACACTTCTGTGCTTTGTCTTTGTAGTTTTAAATATTTATTTCTGTCCAGGTGTGTTTCTTAGGCACTTGTTATGTTCACCTTGAGGGATTTAAATCTGTACGCGCCATCTGTTGCTGTTCGGTGTGGACACATATGGCTAAGGAATATGATATTAGTGGAAATAGGTGTACTGGATGGCTGCTGCAGCTCACACTGCTCAACCCCTGTCTGAACAGAAAGTGCCTGTTTCCTTCACGCTGCTGACTGATCATCGGTTTGTGTCAATCTAAGAGAGTAACCAATTAAACCCAAATCCTAAGAAAAAAAAAAAAAACAACAAATCAAACAAAACCCACGTTTGAACTCAGTTTGTGCTTTAAAAAACATGAAAAAGGGGATGTCCCCTCTTCTCCAAAAGTCTTCTGAGACTCACACACCAAGAAAAAGAGACTGAGCTGCAAAGCCTTTCCTAGTGATGTAGCCTCTGTCCTGAAATTAACTGTTAATTCAGTCCTTCTGAATGTATGGGGAAACAGCGTTAGTAAACGCACCCCCTGAAAATATCCTCAGTATATACCAGGAGTGTTTGCTTAGTTCCCAGAAGAGGAGTTACATGGATGTTTGCTGTGAGCTCCCCCTCTGCCACCCCTCCTACGTTGCTCCCTGCATGACCATCATCTCCTGGATTAGGCTGAAGCTACAGCCCATCTCCGAGCTCTTCCCCGCAAGGCTTGATGATAAAACAGAGTAGAAACTGGGACCTCTGTGAGCCATGCCACAAGACATTTCACTCTCTTTCCTTCAGTAATTTCCGTTGTCAGCTTAATCACGAAAGCACTTTTCCAACCAGCTTGCTTAGGACATAATGATAAATTGTAGTGGAGGTTTAATGTTTATTATAATTTAATGTTTCATTCAAAATTAAGTAGCACGCTCCTGTAGTCCCTGTGTAAATGGCCATGTCTTAAATCCCCACTCCGTGCTTTCCAATGACAGGCTTGCTCTGCCATTTTGCCTTGCAGACCAGCTGCCCTCCTACTTTGTTTCCAGGTTCTTCTATTCCCTAAACTTGTTTATCCCAAAGTTTTTTAGCGCCGTGTTCAGAATCCGCTTCCATTGGACCTGTTCATGTACTTCCCTGTGCCTGATGTTTTTTCTAGCCCAGGAGTGACCATGTCTTATCTGTCTGTGCAGCAGAAGTCTGGAGCCTGCTTGGTCCATGCCCAGGTCTAAGAACGTAGCCAGCCTAAACTCCTCATAATCAAGGCATCTTGAGCAAGTGCTTTAATGAAGTTAAGTTCTGGATCACACCCTGAGGTGTCATTCCGTGTTTACTACAGAAGGAGCCTGGGGTCACCTTGCTGCTAATGTGGTTAGGCATTTAAAGTCAAAAGAGACCAGGCTTTGAGGCTCAGGTTTAGGCTTGGGAAGCACCACGGACCCTTCCAGCCTGGAGAGGGGTGGGCAGGTGAGCATCCCCCACTTGTGTTGTCCCGTTATCTGTGTGTTTTTTTCTGATCAGTCTTCAGCTCTCCCAGCAACCTTTTGTCTTGGTGCTAATGCTGCAGTGTGTAGCCATCGCAAACATGTAAACAAAAGCATTCACAGTTTTAACAGAAAAATAATGAAATTATTGTCTGGCTCTCCATATGTTCCTCAAACCTCTAGTATAACCCAAAAGCCAGGACACATTTATTGTTCTGGCTTAAAGCCAGAGTCTGTATTTACTTCTGTGAGTGCTAAGGAGTTGAGGTTTTTAAATAACTGTAAGCCTTCAGTGGCATGATACATTACAACCAGAAATCAGTACGTTTTTAAATTAAGCATGTGAAGACCCCTGTGGCTTCCTGCTCTGGCCGGAGTGGATTAGCCACGGTGCTTGCCGAGGAAGGGCTCCCCTCAGCTTCCCTGCAGAGGTGGAATGGGAACCTGGCCCTCCTTGCTTTTCCTTCACCCTGAGATCCTTGTCCTCCTTAGGAACCAGGACAGTAAGGAGCAGAAATCAGGCTCAAGTGTAATGGCTGAAGGGTTTCTTTTAACTTAATACAGATCAGCATTTAAGGTTTGCAGCAGAACTGAGTTTTCTTACTGCACCAGGCAGCCTCCGACTTTCAGCCAGTGAGTACAAATGAAATGTTTTTCCACAAATTGCCTTTATGTAGAGAAATTACACATTTTAATTGAGCTGCTGTTTTATTTTTGTTTTTTAATGTTTCATTTTGTATTTCCATGGGGTTTCTGCAGGCATTTTCACTACATTTTCTGGTTGGGTGCTTCCAAAAAAATCCTTATTATAGGAAGGAAAGATTCTACCCATGACAGGATAAGCCTGAATCCGCGAGTAAATCAAGCTGTTCTGTAGCCTAAGAATACATATGGTAATTTTGATTAGTAGCTCTATATGGATAGTGTCAATGTCTTCTGCTTCCTTGAGTATGAAAAATTCCATGTTAAATCATATCTCCCATGTGTTTTACTGTTTATACGTATTACTGCTGTCACATTGCTAGGACATCATCGTAAGAAGGGAGAAAAAGTGAGAGAGGAAATTTATTAGCCAACTTGTCTCAATCAAAAGCAGTATGAAAATTGGCTTTTTTCCACACTTAGCAACATTTCCATTAGCTGTTCTAAGCATCAGCCTTGGGACTTTCAGCATAATTTATTTTTTTTTCCAGATAGGATAAAATAGTGAAGAATTCAGAGATGTCTTTCATTTATTTAATTGTACAATAGCTGCTGGTAGTTTTATATCTATCATCATACGAGTCTAATGTCATATGCCTTTAACTGCCTGCAAGACTGTAGCTGAATGAAATGCAGATTGATTTTTCTGTGCTGTTTTCAATCCCTTTCTCTTTTCCTTAACAGCGAGCTGCCTCATTCCCCTCAGAATCTTCTGGCCACTCTAAATTCCTCGTACAGCCGCAGCGTGATGCTCTCCTGGGTGCGCCCCTTTGATGGAAACAGCCCTGTTCTCTACTACATGGTCGAGCTCTCAGAGAACAGTGAGTAAAGTCAAATACGTTTCAACCTCATGTTCCTCTTAATTATTGAGCCTTCTCTCAGACTCAGCTTTTACCAGAGCTACTAACGATGTGTTGCTGTTGTTTACCAAATGAGAGGTAGTGTGCGTGGAGGGGAAGCCCTGGGTTTTACACTCGTCTATTCACACGTTGAAAGAGTTAAACAACAAAAATTGGCCTGGGATGGCAGAATTGTTATAAAGGGATGCCTTAGTTCCACCTCTAGCATTGCCAGCCAGATTTGAGGCACAACAGCTGATTCCTCAGTGCTTCTATTCAACACCTGTAAAATAGCAGTAGTCAGACTTTATTTCTTACCTTTGTTTTCTTTTGCTCCAGTTTCATAGATACCTTGATGCATTCAGAGCCCAAATTTTACCTGAAAAATGCAGGCAGGCAGGATTATGATATAAGGAACTGATGGTCTGTCAGAGGAACAAACTTGGATGTCAATAGGAGCTACTCTTTTATCTGTGTGTGGATTCGTATTTTCTCCTCTTTCCCTAGGTCATCATTTTACACCTTTCTTTTAGCTAGCTGGTTGAGGATCTTTAACTGTAAGATACACAGCTATCTAGCTTTGTGGGTTAGAAACCTGGCCACCGTGAACTGCCCCTTCTGACAGTTTTGTCATGCGGTATGTCTGGTCCTTTGTGGCTCTCAGTTTGCAAGGTTATTCAGGGATATTGCTAATGCCTTTTTAGGAGTTGATGGAAAGATGAGGTTATATGGAAATCAGTCACCTTGGCAATACTTTCTAATCTCTATCACCCTAGGAGCTGGAAATCCAAGCCCAACAATTGATTCTTGATGAAAAAATTAAGAGCATCACTTTTTCTGACATGTGGAAATTAGCCACTGCATAACTGAATGTGAAACAGTCCTGATTTGTGATTATCTAGAGGCATTTTGTTTTGCCACACAGACAGCCTGAGATGAAACTTGAGCTTCAGATCACATACAACCCCTTTGCTTTGCAGGCTGGAGTGCATAACTTTTCAGATGTGGAGGTCCCAGAACTGACGATCTTGACATCTGTTAAGCAAAGTGCAGTATTCTAATCCTAGCAGCAATCCCAATTCATGCCCAGGACTGCTGTCCTTAAAACAGTTCTTTTCAAGCCAAGACTCCTGATCTTTTTGTAACAAATGACTGAGAAAAGTCAGTGTTCTGCACTTGTGCTCCATCTCTACCCTTTTATCGTGACCTTCTTTTTTTATTTTTACTGTTCTCTTCTTCCTCTCCTATCAACAACAGGCCAGCAACTACCTTTTTGCTTTTCCTTACCTATTCTTTCACCCAAGTACGTTACCCTTGTGTTTCATGTTAACCAGTGGCTTTGACAATGACAAGCTAATAAAGTCCCAGCCTGGGAACATGATGCAAAAGTACTAGAGCTGTATTTACGCAGAGACAGCACAGAGCGGGCAGAATGTATCTACTGGGGTCCAGTACGTTGGTTGGGAAAAGTCACTAAAAGAAAAGGCAAGCTCGCTCAGTGCCAGGAGAAGTTTGAAAGGTCTTCAAGTGCCTTTCTAGCAAAGATGCTTTGCAGTTGTTCTAGCATAGGAATGGGGTAAACGTGTCATCATTTTGAAGTGCTGTAATTCATTCACTGAATTTTGTAGAAGGCTCAGCAAAAGCCAACAGAAGTTCTCCAGAAATCATGCACGCAGTCCCTCAGAACTCCAGAGGATCCTGTGGACCCTTCCTCGCTCTGTGATAGATCCAATAATTTTGGCTGATGTCGTTGCAATCCAGCACCGAGTCTCATTATCACAAATCATAGGTATATATACTTCAGCAAGCCTGCAGCTGCAAAAAACAAACACGGGCTGGGTTTGTTGTGAATTGAGCATCTTAACTCCCAGAAATACTCTAGATCTTACTGTCCTTTCAGGTTTTGTCTTTATTTACTTTGCTTTTATGAGTACAGCGTCTAAATGGTTACTCAGAAATGGGACAGAGAGGAATTTAAGCCCTTGAATATTCCACTGTTGCTGTGTTCTCTCATTTCTTACGTTACTGCTCAGCTTTACCGGTACCAACAGAACAGTAGAACAATGTCAACAGTGACTTTGGTTTGGAAAGCTGACTGTAATGTCTACATATTGTCACTGTCTTGTTTTGGTTTTTATTTTCTGGAAGTGTTTGTTTTTCAGAGGTATTTTGATCTCAGTAGTGTGTGGTTAATACCTAGTTTCTGCAGACCTCCTACTCCTTCGGAAAACACCACCTTTCCTTTGTTCCCACCCATCCCAAGTGATGTTTGTGAACAAAGCTGACACTTGATCTTGTGTAGGTATAGTTTTGTCTGATACGACTGTGCAGAATCTCTCTTTGCTTTTCAAAGAAAATTTCCTTTCAGGTTTTCTGTCGGTCCTGTTTGTGCTGCAGAAAGAGCAACTGTCAAGGAGTCGGCATATGCCCTCCACGAGCTATCTGCTTGCGTCTCATCAGCTCTTTCACTGTCAGCGGCATCGCAATATGCTCAGCATCCCCAGCCCCGCTTGCTTTCATACATGTAAAGGTTAGGCAGGGACATGAGAATTATGATTTATTTTCCAGTTAGCAAAGCTGCCCAGGAGACTCTGTTCTTAGTTCTGTGGAGGTTTAATACATGTGTTTTGCTTTGCAGTTACAGGTGCCAAAATGTAGCCTAGTTTTGTTCGGGTTTTTAGCTATTTTGCTTTGAATAATTTTCTAATAGCTTTAGGATCTATTGTACGTTTTGAAGCACGTACCATAAATGAATACATAATAACAGTATCTGTTTCCGAGAAATAGCTGAAGAGGGTTCAAAATAATGAGTGTAAATTTCAGGGGACTAATTACTAGCTGTGTTAGAGAGAGGCGTGTCACTCCACCTGGCATAGATTAGAACTCCTTTTCATTAATACCAATTCAGTAAAGAGATATTAAAACCTTATTTTAATTAGAGGAAAAAAACAGTGGCAGATTGTGCACATAAATTGCTGGAAATATGAACGACTCTAGTCACCTAATTTTTAAAATGAATGTATTTGGCACAATGCAATAATTCTCAAATTACAAGTATTCACAGTAGACTCTGTCTGGGGGTGACTTGAGACATATGGCCTTAAACATTTGGGGGCAAATTTATAATCTAATTTGGAAAACACAGTTCTAGAGAAACACAGTCATTAAGTATTCCTGCCCACACAGAGCCAGGAACGTGAACCTTAATTTGAAATAGGATTTTCAAATAAATAGTACCATGCATTGCTGTCATTTGCACTAATATAATATTTGGATGTTTCGTGACCTGTTTAGCCCCTGTTGTGATATACCTAGGAATTCCAATGAAGTATCTTCGTAGAGTTAGAAAGGGATATGTTTAGAGGTTTAGATTTCAGGGATTAATGAAAAAATATTCTGAATAGTCTTTTAATTGAATAAATGAATTGATACTTAAAGAATCCTGCTGAGTAAAATCTGGGATATCTGTGCTGTGTGACATAAAGGTGTAACTCAGATTCATCATGTTGTGCCAATGAGGATGTAATAAAAGCTCCTATGAAAAGCATCTATACATGCTTAACTTAGCCTACAAACTGTCATCCTGAATTTGGTAGGAATATTCAAATGATAAAAAATGAACACATTGACAAATCTTCGCCAAAATGGAAGTAAAACTGTGCTGTTCATTATGACTGTTAATCAGATCTGTGTATGATTGTGTGAAAAGATACTCCTCAGGCCATTGGTAGACCTTGTTGAAGTCCTACCAAATGAAGGGTGAACCACTTAATTTTTATTTGAACTTTTTGCAAATCAGATTGTCATGAAAATTTGAAAGATTAATTCAGTAAACTCCAGCAGCACAACAAATACTAATACTATCGTCTATGCAAAACCCTCTGGAGAAGGAGAGAGATGGAAATGTACTCCAAACCTGCAAAAATCAGCTTTCTGCAATAGATCTAATCTGCAATATCAAATTAGAAATGACTTTTGAGAAATTTGCAATTAATGCATGAATTGTAAAGTACAAAGGGAAATACAGAAGAAATGCCTCTTGGTGAGTAACCAGTGTTACTAAACGTATCAGACGTGCATCCAAACATTTTGACAGAACAAAAGTAATTTCTAATACCCTCAAAATCACATTGTAAACTAGAGAGTAGCCTGTGATAGTCTTTGTTTCCAATAAATTAACTTGAAGAGGCAATCAGAGTTAATTCAAAATGCCCAATAACCCTAAGTCGATAGCTAAACGTGGAAGTTTTTCAGCCAGTAGCAATTTCAGTGGAAGAGCAAGCAAGCAAAGCCCAGAGTACATTCTGGGCAGCTTAAATTAAATGAAGGATTAGCACAGTCTGTTCAATCTAACAGGGGCTTATTTAATATTTTGACCTGGCAAGTCTTTTGTCACCATGGAGCTTCTCCAGGCTTCCTGGGACAAGCAAGTAACAGTCAACCCTGGAGGAGAAAAGAGTCGGTGTCGAAAATTTTACAGCATATTTCCAGTGTCAGAATTACTCTTCTCTACAATAAAACAAGCTTCTGTACAATTCAGGGGGTTGCTGTGTATTTAAGGAAGGAGAATAGCTTTTTGAAATGTTTAGTTTATTGATTGTCAAAAAAAAAAAAAAAAAGAAAAAAGACTTGACATTTAAATTTTAAAGATACTCTGCACACTCACTGTATCCACTGCTCCATGAGCAAGCAAATCCTCCCCAAACCACCTTCCTTTACGAATCAGAGTGCCCAGGAGATGAATAGGCTTCGTTTATATTAGTTTTCAGTTTAATCTCTCTTCCTGCCAGATCTTTTATCTTCCACCAAGAGAGGAAAAAGAATTAATAAAGTATTCTACAAATGCAGCATATAAACAGAGCAAAGCCCCAAGGTGCTGAAGAGATTAATAGGCCCTGTTGTTGAATCAAACTGCTCACTACATTGAGCTGCTTGGGTTAAGCACTCTCAGGTGGTGTTTACACTAGCAGGAAACAAATGAAATGCTCTAGGAAGTGGACCACTACCCGGGTAGCTCGTACAAGGGTATTTCACTGTCTTGTTGGCGTCTGCTCTTCCGTTTTCCTCAGGAAGCTCCTTCGGGCAATGTACTAGGGCAGCCATGCCCTCACCTGGGCTTACTTTGCTGTGCGCTCCGGCTGGAACAAGGTGAACAGTTGTTTGTGAAGTCTCAAGAGAAGCTTGATGAAATTCAGAAGGAACTAGGGTGCAAAACAACTCCGAACCAGTGCTTTTCTAGATAGCGTAGGTGTGCTTCCTCTGAGGTCTTTCTAAAAGAAGTTCAGCGTTCAGCTAAGATGAATTGCCATCGAGATCTTGCAGCCGAAGTGACCGCTGGTGAATCAGCAACAAGTGGTGAGGATGGAACTTGCCTGCCATGCAGATGTCCCTCTCTGGCATTCCCAGCATATTGCAGTGTCCGTTTTCCTGTTAAGAAAACGTTGTTCTTGGAAGGCTGTTACTAGAATAGATATATTGTGAGTAATTCAAAGCTGCAATGTTTATAGCCTAACTGGCATCACACCCTAGAGGACTTAAACTTGCTAAGGAAAGTGCCAGAAAAGCACTAAATGAGTGGTTTACATCTTGGTGTGAAGTTTAGCAGCCTTCCACTTTTGGGACATCTCATCTTCATTTTCAGGCAGACGTCTAGGTGACCTGCCAGGAGCTGCAGTGCGCTTCTGATGAGCAACGTGCACAGATACATTGCCAAAATCTACAGCTAGCTCCTCAGTAATTTCCAGAAGTGTTAGTAATTTTGAGCGGGGAGCATGAAAACAGCTGGTATTATTTAAAAACTGAACAAATCTTTAAATTGACTGATTCCTTTGCTGTACTGTTGCAACAGAGACCAAATGTCACCTCTCCCTAACTA
Source organism: Microhierax caerulescens (assembly GCA_035590215.1). Classification (NCBI taxonomy): domain Eukaryota; kingdom Metazoa; phylum Chordata; class Aves; order Falconiformes; family Falconidae; genus Microhierax; species Microhierax caerulescens. Next base: position 29,633,113 of record JAVJGJ010000047.1, on the reverse strand, counting down.
TTTCAGTCATGACTTCAGGGGGAATATATGATAGCAGGCTGTGAAGAAAAGAAGTCAGGATATTTAATTTTCAGCGCGCTCATTTCTGACCTCTCTGAAAACTTGAAAATGTAATTCGGGCATCAGAGGAGCTCGGGATGTCAAGTGTGTGAACTGACAGCGAGGGTTGTATAGTGCTGCCAGGGCTGTTTATACCAGGGAATCTTCTTGGGAAATGATTAGACCAAATGCCATATACTATCTCCAGGAAACAAACAAACAAACAAAAAAAAAAAAACCCACAAAAAAACCCCACTGCAGACATGGAGAATCTGCAGCAGAAGCTTCCTCAGGTCTTACAGTAAAGGGCTGATTTGGCAGAGAGAGTCACGCTTCTACACCTGCTTGCAAGCTGGGTAGGAAGATATTCCAAACTGCCTGTGAATTTCATTACAGTCCTTCCACCAGAGCCACTCATGGGTGTGGTGGTGGAATGGCCTGCCAAACAGATGGGTTGTGAAATACACAGCCCATCTGTCTTTATCATGCTTGTTTCCTCTTTTATTAAAATGTTAATGAATATAGTTTTTATTTATTATGCCGTGACATGTGCAGCATCACTTTCCAGTAGACAAATGTGCAATCTGCATAACCGTGTGGGTTGACAGGAAGGTTTCTTCTGCTGAAAAGAAACTTCTTCCCAAAGTTCCTCTGAGGAAAACGAGCACAAAGAGCTCTGAGCAGGCAGAGGCATTTTCTCACTCCTGCAGAGCCTTTAACGAGCATTTCCATCTTTTTTTTTTTTCACATGTAAATTGTTCCAACAGATTCTCCCTGGAAGGTTCACCTCTCAAACCTTGACCCAAAGATGACCAGTGTCGCTGTGAGCGGACTGACGCCAGCCCGCACTTACCAGTTCAGGGTGTGTGCGGTTAACCAGGTGGGAAAGGGCCAGTACAGCTCCGAGACCAGCAGGTACCGTAAAAATAAATAGCTGTGTACTAAAGGCACAATAACCTAGAACTACTGGGAGGAAAAAAGCGGCTGATTGTTTGTGAATGAATAAAGCAGTGATCTTTTGTACAGAAACGGGGGAATGGAGCAGTAAGCATTGCCCAGATCTCTGGGGAGCGCGCTGCAGCTGTCAGTAATTGGTGATAATGGCAATTAGGTGATGCAGGATATCAGCACACGATGGGAGAGGTGCCCTCGTATTCGTGGAGTACCAGTTGAGCAGAATCTTGGAAATTTTTTATTTTTTTTTTTTTGTTCTTGTGCTAAGCCCTAGCAGTGAGCCTGGGCAGGAGTACAGCAGTCACCCAATCATTGCAGTGTCACTTCTGGAATTTACCCAGATGTGACATAGAAGGATGGCTTCATCAAATTTAGTTTCAAATGCATCCCCCCTTCTTCTGCGAACCAAAGCTTGCTGTGAACTTGAATTGCAGAACAGCTGAACTCTAAATGGCTTTTTCAAAATGTAGGAGTTTGATATGAAAAATATTGAAAGAGCCGAAGGAAACAATTTGGAAGGAGTCACAGATGCTGGACCTGAGCTCTAACTCATTCAGGCTTGTAATCTTTTTAAAAAGTTGTAGCAGCCTGGGTGATTCAGGGAGAATAAGGTTACCTCAGCTGTCTGTCTTGTTGCTTGCTTAACTGATTTCCTATTACGTTGATTTGTTGTAAGTATTTCATGCATGTCTTCAGCAGCTTGATCAGTGTTACATTTCTTTCTAGTCATCAGACTTCGATAAAAGAAACTGGTTCGCATGAAGTAGAAATGTTATCTACCATTTATTTCAACACCCACCTCCATCACATTCTTTTGTACTTAGGTTGATGCTACCTGAAGAGCCCCCCAGTGCCCCACCTAAAAACATAGTGGCCAGTGGGCGCACCAATCAGTCTATCATGGTCCAGTGGCAGCCTCCTCCCGAGAGTGAACATAATGGAGTTCTTCATGGCTACATCCTAAGGTAAGTAATTTCCTACCCCAGGAGGTCTGGAGATAGAGCCGTGTGTGCATGAGGGAATTCAGGATGATGTGACTTAAGAGTGTATTAAAACTTGTTTCTAATTCCATTAAATTATTTACAAATGCTGTGGCTGCCCTGGTTTATTCCAGGTGAGAAAACACCTCTGTTCAAGTGGCCACAAGGGTGCAGGCACTTAAATTCTGTCTGTCCTAGGGAGTCAGCAAGCTGTGGTCTCTGTTTGCTCCTTTGAGCGGGCTAGCTCCCAGACAACATCCAGATAGCTTTTTTCCATTTTCAAAGTGAAGCACCAGGTACTTAAAATGTCCACATAGAAAGTTGGTACAGTGCAGCCTATGCATTGGAGATGTATGTTTGCTTATTAAAATCTTAATTTCCTGCTAGAAAGGTTAATTAAATTTATCAGACACAACAGGGCTGCTGCACTGTGGAAGAGCAAGAATAGAATCAATAAACTTCAGTTTTGTGCCAAACAAAATGGAAAGAGGGAATGACAGGTCAGATGCTTCATGGCAGACCTTGGCTGAGTTTTGAAAATCAGTCAGTTGAGTAAGATTCTTGCAGCCCCATCCATATTTATTAATGAGAAACAAATTCAGGCAATTCAGGATACTGGGTATCCTGAATTCATCCAGTCTTTCTGTTTACAGAATTTATTCTGTTGGAAAGGGTGTTGCCACATTGGGAGACTTTGCAAAGCATTTCCCTTTTGTAATTTTCTGGGGGACTCAGTTATTCACTCCTACCCAATTCAGCTACAGCTTACTTGCTCATTTGGCATCGTACACATCCTGCAGTGCTAGCAGCCAGCTAGGGCCACACCTTTAGTAAAGGAGGCATTATCTAAATTAAAGCTTTTGTTGGAAACTCCCAAGCATTGCACCACCACCGACATATTTCCAAATGATTGTTACAGCCTATTGTAGGCAGGCTGCTGACATTTTTATTACAGTGTCCTCCAGACCTGCTAAAAGATAACTATGCTACAGTTTAAATGCCAACATCCTGTTCATGCTGTGCTCCTACTTTTGCTGGCATGGATGGAAATGTTTTTGTGATGTTAAGAGTGTTGGTGAGCTCCCAAAATAGTGCTGGAAAGTTCCTTCTCTCTGCAGGCAGTCGAAGTCTGTTAATCTCCCTGTCACCTGCACAGAGCCTATTACGGTGCTGAGCCACTTGTGCGAGTGCCTGCAGTTCTAAGAGCTGGACTCAGTTTGAAAGCTGTGCCAGTCACCAGTGACAGGTTGGAAAAGGTGCTTTAACTTCTGTCTATAGCTAGAATCTTGTCATGAGACTTGGGTACCTATTTGCACGGGGTACAACTGTTGCTCATACGGTTCTTTCCTTCAAACTGGTCTGCTCGATAATAGGATTAATTCATTAGCTATTCCCAACGCGTCTTACCCAGTGGCAGCGTTATGTCCTTTGAGAAAGCAATCCCATAGCCTCCTACTTCTGCCAATCTGTTCTGTTTTCTCCATATAGCGTTTTCAATAATGTTTAAGTTTAAAATTTTCTACAACATCTATCAGCATAATTGATCCCTGTCCTCGCTGTAACATCTCTTTCCATTTTAATAGAGAGTGATCATATTCATTATGCTCAATTTGTGAATATTTTTGACGTCTACATGCTTTGTCTTGACTACAGAGCAGAGAAACCATTTATTTGACAGGAATTTAAGATTATCGTGTAAAAGCACAACTGTCCCAGGTAATAAACCAGGTTGTTCTTCCAAGGCAAAATGTGCGGTCACAGCAACGTGCACTGAAGAAAAGTCTTCCTGCATTTTTTTCTAGAATTAATTTCCCTAGAATTAAGACATAACAAAATGAAACCCACCATGTGTCCCAGAGATCTAACACTCCAGGCATGCAAGATACTAAATTGATGGAACACCTGATCTTTAAAAGCAAAGGTGCGCTGCACAAGTCATATGGAGTATACATCAAAGTCCATGGTGAGAAAAATCATGAAGACATGACATTTCTGAACTGGCCTTCTTCCTCTGCCCTTTTTCTCGCTGGCAGTATTGCATTTAGAGGACTGCCATGCTAACAGCCTAATAGATTAAATCACAGGAACGCTCTACACCTCCTCTGCTAGGTGAGACAAAGCATTGCGGCACAAAGCATTGACTTTGCCAGGAAGCATACGCCCTTCGCAGGAGACAAAAGAAAGGAAAAGTTAGATATTAGATAAAGTAGAAAAAGATCAAGATGTTCAATAGACTCAGCTGAGGGCTGATATTTCTTTATTTCCATTTGTACTTCATAAATAGAATCACACTGGTGTAGCATTACAAATATTAAGTATGCCAAAAAATGGTCAGGCAAGCAGCTCCTCAGCAGAGAATGGAGGGGGTTGTCAGCACTTAAGAACTGATCTCTTTATAAGAAGACTTTAGAACAAAATCTATGGCTGAAATACACAAAGTTGTCTAGTCGTAGAAATTGCACCAATTTAACTTAGATGAATTTAAAATCTGACTGTAAGATGTCAATGAAATTGTTCTGTGTCAATAAGCTTTTGGCAATTACTGTGAAGCAAAACATGAATAAGAGTGCATAAAAGCTGTGTGTTGAATAAAAATACAAAAGTTTCCATATTTGTCTTTTTCATGGAATAGTAATGCCTTGTGCCCCTTACTTGGCCTCTGTTTTTCTGGGGTTTTTTTTTGTGAATTAGCATATTGTAAGCATCCGTTGTACCATTTTCCTAAAGGAAGGAAAACAAAGAGTATTATTCACATTCACAGATTTGCAAGGCTTGTTTGTTTTCTATAATTTAGTTCTTCCCCATAGTTTATTGGCCTGAAGAGACACATCAAAGCGGCTCTGTGTTCTGCAATGCAGTTTTTACATGGGAAAATACATTCAGTGTTTCAGCCTCCCACGTCTCAGCAGAAAGTTTGTCAGAATGTTTCCCACTCACTCGTATTTGGTACAGCCCTTCTCCTGGAATTCCAATGCTTAACCCAACCCTTCAGCCTCGACTGTATTCCATCCTTATTTTAATCTGTCTGTGAAGTCAATACTGGTGGAAGCCAGAGGTGGCAATGCCTGAAACTCTAGAAGGTCAGAGCCTTCTCAGCTCTTCCTTTACAGATTTCAGAGGAGAAGGAAAAAAAACATTTCCCAAGCCGATTTACAGCAGCACCCTGATAAAAATCACATCTGGGCTATTTTTTCTACTAAATCACAGCTTTTACTAGACAAGCTGCATTTAAAAAGCTGTAATTTTTCTGCAACCATAAAACAGGATAAAATACCCATTTTGTTTAGCCCTGAGCGTGTAATCTCAGTAAGATCAGATTATAAATACTATAGCCGTCAAACGTGATATGGTCTTATCAGGAGTTAGTCTGTTCTTTGTGATTATTTTTCATTTTTCTTTGTGTAATTTCTCTGTAAAAGTTTGCATATTGCCTTTTCACAAAGGAAGCTTTTCCGCTAGTCAGGATATTTGCTATAATTGATACCATCTAATTAACTAACAAATTTTTCTTCCCATATGGTAGGTATCGCCTGGCCGGCCTCCCTGGAGAACACCAGTATAAGAACATCACCAGTGCAGAAATTAACTACTGCTTAGTGAAAGACCTGATCATTTGGACCCAGTATGAGATCCAGGTGGCATCTTACAATGGAGCTGGGCTGGGAGCATTCAGCAGACCTGTGACAGAGTACACTCTGCAGGGAGGTGAGCAAATTGGTCCAATATATCCTTTATAGTGAGTTTACGGCACGGTTTCCGAAGGAGGAGATGCACTCTCTGATAGTCCTTCCTAACACCTTGTAAAATGAGTAATCATTTTAGCCAAATTTGATAAACAGCTTAGGGTAGGAAACACCTACACATTTCAAATTCCTCAGCAGAGACAAGATGAGACTCCGCTACTCTCTGCTGTAGAAAAAGCTGTGAGTGGTTTCAAAAATTATCTATTTTTGTTGACCCTCATGATGACACGTTACCACACTTGCAGGTCAGAGTCAGCCGCAGCATAAGTAATAAATAAAAATGCTGAAGAGAGCTGTGGTTCCGTGGAATGGATTTACAGGACGTGTGACAGGCAGGGGTTGAGGTTACTCTGCGAGGAGAGGCAAAGAGAATATGGCGGGGAATCGGGTTTACCGTGGTCGAGATATGCAATACACCGCCTATGCGATATAGGAGACAAAAGCTGAGTAAACCAGCTGCATTGGTTCTGATAATCACAGAAATAGTGTGGAATAAATTGTCAGGAAACTGCAGGGAGAGAAGTACAGCCTGTGGAGAAAGAGTGTTTTGTAGCATTTCAGGAATGGTGCAGACATTTGCAAAGAGGAAGATAAAACGATCTTTAAAGCCCTGATTTTTATGCTACAGCTCCTCCACACCTTTCTGGTAAGTGCTTTAAGAAGAGTATAAATTACATCAACAAAAGGATATGTAATTACTTTTTACAACCAGTGTAAAGCATGTTTACACCTCTAGATTGGTATAAAAATCTGTAAGATAATTAAGTACCAGGCCCTTAAAGCTTTCGTATATTCCCATAATTGCAGGGTTGTGCTGCATTCTGAGCACTGGACAGTACATGGTCTCTACTTTATTGCTCATAAAACAATTAAACTATTTTAAAAACTTGCAGATTTACAGCACATAATTTAATTTAAAATCAGTGAAGAATATGTAGTTGTTTGTTAATTGTTACCAGGAGTATGTTATAGCATGATTAGATACAGTTTGAGGTGTAGGGAGATCTTTAAAAAAAGGTTATTCATATGCAACACTAATTAATCGCAACAATTAAAGAAGAAAGCTAACTATATTTTGTCTTAGGGCATGTAAAGTCTCATAGTTTAGAGGAGTCTAGACACACTCAACCTCTTTCTAGAAGTATTTATAGCAGACCTTGAAATGTTTTTTGGTCTTCTCGCAGCCAGGATTAATGTTTTGCATCCCACTAAAGACCAGTTCTCTGCTGAGAATTGGATTGCACACAGAATTTGAATCTCTTTTGTGAATATACTTGTAATTCATTACTTTGTTTATTTGCACATTTTAAGCTATCATAGCACCTTAACCTTTCATCTATTAAGACTCCGGTTTGGACTTCACGCTTTTTTTCTTAAATCCTGCAGTTGACTCTAATTTCCCTTGATATTATGTGCTGTTATTATCATCCTTTATTGATTGGCTGTCTGTTATCATTTATAAGGATATAAATCCTCTGTTATAAATTAAGTGTAGTCAGTCCTGCGTTCATATTAATCAGCAGAAGTGTTTAGACTGCAGGATAACTTGCAGTGGCCTGCTTGTCTTTATGTAGTTCCTAAATGCTCAATGGTGGGTAGACATAGAAGGAAACCTGGATATTTCTAATTTATTTTGTATCAGTATTTAATAATAGTTCTAAAGAACTACTTCATGGGTGCTTCCATCTCCTAATGAACCCCTTGCTGGGTTTCTCTGCAAATCACCAAAGGCATACAGTGTTCTAAAAAGGGTTTGAAGGCTTTTACATTTGGAGTTGAAAAGGGAGCCTGGTTGGTATCAGTAGCATTTGAAACTGGTTTAATACCAAGTCTCCATATGTGACACACTACTGTCCAGAACTCTGCTCCTTTTTCTTTCTTGTAGCTGGGAAATGACAGGAAAAGTCAGTGGCTGGTTCTTGCTCCAGAATGTCCTTCCTAAACCAAACCAGCAGGAGGAAGGAAAAGCCTTGTGTAAAACTGCCTTGTAAATCATATTCTGATTTTAATACAAGTGGAGATAAATGTCAAAGACACACATTCCCATCCATCCCCCTCTCCTACTACCACCACTACCGTCTCTGTTCTGACATGCATTAAATGATGTGAGCTATGCTGGCAAGAACCTGTCTGTCTGCAGATAAAAAATACCTGGAACACCTCATATTAATCAAGTGTGCTATGCAGTCAGAGCCTGGGAGGAGATGAACACTGCGAGCAGATCAGCCCATTGGCAGGAGCAGATCAGCACATTGGCATCTTTGTCATACAGAATATTGACTGGCCATATAAGCTGTGGATTTATACCAGAACCTAGACTATTAATCCCTCATTAGTCCTCTGGCATTGCTTTAGCCACTGATAACTAATCAGCTACCCAAAGCTCTTAGAAAATCATCAACTTCTAGAATATAGCCAAACTCAGAAGATGCTGAAACATCTAACCTTGCAGAGAAAGTGGCACATAATGTCAGTGAGATAAAATGTCAGAAAGACTTACTGGCAAAGCACTGAACATCCTAGCACTAGGGTCAGACAGTTTGACTGTCTCTAAATCTTGAAAGTCTTTTCAGAGTGATATTCAGACTAATCCTTTGATGCTCTGTATATATAGGTCTTTCTTCATCAGAGTTTCTCCAGCTGTTCCTTACTTTGATGTTACTTTTCGCAGGGATTTGTGCCAGCCTTCTGCATAGGGCAATTCTTCCTTATTTAAACAGTGTCCTGCAGGACTTTCCATTACCATATGAAAAATCAAAGTTTCCCAATACCTTTTCATATAAGAATAGGTATTGGGAGATTTGTGAGATGTATAAATACCTTTCTGGATGGTGGTGGTGATGTCTCTGCTCCGTACGCTGGGCATGTTTACCTTTTCCTGCAGGCTGATTTGAGAAAGCAGAAGCTTCCATCCTTTGCTTTGGCTCTGTCTGTCCCTTTTATTTCAGCAGCGTGAATACCGCTGAACTGCTCTCTTGGAAGAACTCCCACCACTCCTTAGATTTAGGCGAGATTTATAAGTAGAGATGCAGTTTTCATTAGGCTCTTTGCATTGACGTTAACCCACTTTTGTTTCTGCTTGAAGTGCTACATCTTTCTTTTGATGCGTATCCCCAAAGCCAGTCTTATGGCCCAAATGAGTCTCAACACGTAGTTTTCATATTATTTTCCCTTTTGTGCTGTTCATGGACACATTGAAAGGCAGGAATGTCTTAGCAAAAGGCCCTTCCGGAATAAAAGAGCGGGACAGTCACCAACCTAGTGAGTCTTGATGGTGTGGGGAGAAGGATAAGAGCAAGACGTGTCCGTTCAGCCAGGTCCAAAGTCGTGTCTTCCTCAGGCAGTAGGAGGTGAATCAGGGGAATGTGTAAGACTGAGACAGAAGAGCTAAAGAAAACCTAATTGAAAGCTTCCTACTTTATGTAGGGAATAATCTTTAAAAAAGAGTATCTGAATAAGGACTGTCCTCTGCAACCATTCAATTTTATTGCAGTGAAAAGAGGTTTCCCTTATCTTTCCCTTAGGCTTTCTTGGCAAAAACATCTCAAAGATCCTGGTTTGCATCCTGTGGAACACCTACCTACGGCCATGGGGCATCCGTGGCCGCCTGGGTCCCAGCTGCTCCTGTGCAGAAGCAGGGTGGAGTGGCAGTGGCTGACTCCTGTGGGTCGGTTTTATCGCTGTTAGGTGTCGTTTGCCATCTACTGCCGTTTTTGTAAATGATTTCACAAAGGTTGTGAAATTAACGGTTGCCTCAGTGAGCCCCCTGGCCCCCTGCTCTCAACAGAGAAGTAAAATCTTGTCCTTGGAAGAGGCATGGAAGGAAGGAAGGAAGGAAAAAGGCATTTCCCAGCTGCAAGGAGCAAACCTCACCAGTTAGTGCCAACTCTTGCACAACTGAATTTCAGACACCAGCACGTGTAGAAGTGCAGAGAGCACTTTTCCTGTGCCCCTGCTGCAGTTCGTAGCCCAGTGGAGGGTGTCAGCCGGGGGGGGCAGGGGAATGGGCTCCACGGGAGGGCTGGTGCCCCTGCAGCAGGACCCTGCCCAGCTCCCACTGGGATGGGCGCTCAGCACCACCAGCCCGCACGTTACAGGAGCAGCCAAATGTTCACGCAAAGGAGATCCCGCAGCTCCCCAAGCCTGCCTTATCGAGGCACAGGAGCTCCGTACGAGTAGGAGACTTTTCTACATGCCTCAGGTGAAGATCTGTATTTAAGACCAGTAAATTCTGGCTGTCAGAATCTCTGCAGGATTTACATGCTATTTGCACATAGCTGGAGACAGAATAATTACATGTACACATGCTTAACCTTAATGCCTTCTCCTCTCTCAATTATCTCGTCAGTGAAACCCTTTTAATGGCTTTTAGCTAGAGTGCTACCATGACCTTTTCTGCTTGGAATGCTGAGCGTTAACTTGCAGTCCTGGGGGCTGAGTTATTAACAGATTTCCAACCACGTGAACTTTATTGGGAAGAAAGTAGCAGCTGGTTTTGTCTGACCGTTTTGATCTGCGATTCTGAGATGCCTTCCAGATGGGTCTGGGCTATGAGACGGTTTAGGAATACTTGTAAATATGATGAAGTACTGATTTAAAAGCTGAGATTGTAAATACTTGGGGATTACTCTTGGAATGCCTGTTTGACATTGGTAGCTTCTGTAGCACTTGATAACAAGAAACTTGTAGTAAGAAGATGGATACCATCCACTGAATTAGAAAAAAAGTGTTATGTGGTTAGTCTCAGTTTCAGTAAGTTACTACCCATGATCGTGGAAAAACATTTGAGTCTGACATGACCAGAAGGTCAATTCTGATTTAGCTTCTGTCAAACTTCTTTTCTTTTTTAAATGCAAAACTGTTCAGATACCCAAGGAAGCCTTTAATATCAGGACATAAAAGGAGAACTTCATACTGGCACTTTGAAGTAAATTTGAGATTATAATGCCAGTATTTTACTGCTTAAAAATATAAAAATGTATTATATTATGTCTTCTGCAGTATAATTAAGCTTATGCTTATCAGATGGATCATGTTCTTTCCATCTTTAAAATGCATTCATTGAGATGCAGATGTTGATTTTTCAATAAGGATGTCCAAAGAGGAATTGTAATATAAATCCTGATTTCCAACACTGACAGTTTTCTGTTTTCTCTTAATTATTTTTACCATTTTTTTCTTGTAGCAGGTACTTTTTGTGCTATGGTGGTTTATTCTTGTTTCAGGATATTATCTTCTAATGAAAGAAAAATATTTCCCTTTTAAAATAAATAATGCATTTGGCTATCCACATTTCTAAAACTGTAGGAAATCTATCCTCAAGTGTTTGCTCGAGCTTTTTTGAGGACCGTAAGCACTGCAAATGAAAACTTGGAGCTTGCTGATGCAGGGTTTTTCCTCTCTTAAAAAATTTTACAATATTTTGAGTTATAAGACTTATCAGACCCTTAGAATAAAACCATCGTGATAATGAAATCACTGGAAATTTGCTATTTGTTGTAGAGCATCCATTGGATCCTTCTCTAAGGAATGCCCAAAGAAATGAAGCAGCAATGTACTTGCACATCTGTGTTTCAGGAAAATCATAAAGGCAGCAGGGAGTGGCTGCACTGTTCTCGCTCACGTCACCTCTATGGGTTTCTTATGCCCTGGGAAAAACAGACTGTTCCTGCCTCTGCCAAAGTTCTGCATTTCTTCAAGCGTGGCTGTCAGTGGGCAGTGTATACGTTACGTACAGATTTTCTGTACAACAACAGAGTTACAAGAGAGCCTAGCACACATAAATAGAGTTGTAATGTAGCAGTTCAACAGAAGGAAGAAGAATGAGTGCAGAGGATGATGCCCAGCTGATCGAGCCTCCTGACAGAAGGAGACTGATCGATCAGTGGTGTTCAGGTGACTTTCTGATAACACACTAACTCGAAGGCTTCTAGTACCATTTTCTTTCACAGTGACAGATCTCTGACAGTTACAATATCTGGATATGCAAATATGCAGGAAAGCAAGAATTTCGCTTTTTTGAAAAAATCTTAATCACATTAACCATTAATTATACAAAGTATTGCACACAAAAGCAAATTGAAAAATGTCATGGCTCTCATAATAAACAGTTTCATCAAAGAACATGGATAAGAAAAAATACATTTAGTAGGGGACTGTAGCCAAAGCACCTCATTATGACTGTAGAGTGACTTTAATATTTATGACTGTATATCAGGATGATTTGGTGAATCTCTTAACTACGAAAACTTTATGATGTCTACAGGTCATTAAGATAATATTATAACCTTCCAAAAGCATACAGGGAGTTATGATACATGGCAGGAAGTAGGACCCAGATTCTAATGAAGATTTAGAGTAGTATCGGATAAATTCTGGGTTTAGAACTCAATAATTATGCATAGTTCATAAATCGTGCCAACATGTTTTAAATTAGGGCAAGAAAATGCTGAATAACATGCAGTTTCTGAGATTAAATAAAATGTGCAGAGCTAAATTTTCAAGGCATTGTGTGGTCATCAGGGAGTTTTAATGACAGGGCATGAAGGTGGATGTTCTTGTCATTTCAAACCTGACATCTTTGAGGGTTTCTCCAATTTTCTCTGATGATATTTCTACTGTGTCTCTGATAAGCGTATGCTGTCCTAGCTCTGTTGGCTGCAGTCTTACTATAGCTTGTACAGCAGTTAAGAATAATGCCTCTTTATGTCTCTTTCAAACAAACTTAGCTTTTGGTGGAAAAAGAGGCATTTTTACATTTTTGCACATAGTTTTGATTTCTTCTCCATACGAAGACTCATCTTCCGAAAGTACTTTGTAGCTTTAAAAGTTCGTGGCCTGTTTTTGAAAAGCATGGAGCAAACCACTTTCTCAGCGGTAATTGTGGATACTTTTTGGGAGCATAGGTCACTGGGCTTTGGTAGAAATTCTCCCTTGGAAACAGAAGGAACAAAGCTTTCCAGGCTTCAAAACTACTTGTGGACAGTTCCTCTTTTGTAGAATACAAATGCACAGGACTGTCAATAGTAATATTTTTTAAGCTTTATTAAACTTATTTTATAGGACTCAAAGTGTATTGGTCCTTCTTTTAATACTCAAATAGCAGTTTTCTTCTTAAACTTGCTATAAGCTTGGTAATTTCAGAAAAATAGATCTGTCTATTAGTGTTCTTTCCTCTGAGAACTATAGAAATGACACCCTAAAGCAGTAACTTGAAGAAATTGCCTGGAAGGTATTTAAAGAGACATTATATTAAATGGCAAAGTACTTAGGTATTATTTTTCGTTGTTTGAAGGCAGTATGCCTTTATGTGCTATGCTTTCTTTTGTATTGAGAAAACATCTGTCTAATTAAATACTTGGCATAAAATGCTTATGCAACTTTTAGTTGATTAGAGGGTGCACTGGCTCAAAATATATATAATCAATTCAATATACATGAATGAATATCATATCAAGATGAAACGAGTACGTCTCCAATTCCCAAGAAAAATCTTTACTGCATGTGTTATGACTGGTCCTAATTCTTTAAGCAGCAGTAAATAATAAACAGATGCTCTTGCCAGATTATAATTCACAATTAGAACTTTAATTGTGCGGACTCCATGTTTGCTTGGTCTGATCTGGGGAATTGAGCGGTATTAAAAGACTGCAGAAATTTCTCTCTGAAACTGTTTGTTCTCTGTGCAGTCATGGATAATTGAATGAGATATGTTCACCTATCATTACCTAGCTTCTGTCTCAAGTCTTTGAGAAACTCATCTGTGGAATAATAAGCTGCAGAAATCATTTCATCCCCTCCCCTTGAAAGAATCTCCAATACAGAATGAGAAATTAACCCAATTACCCTTCTTTCCAAGTCATTGCTGGTTGCTCTTTCGCAAGAAGTGCATCCTTCTCTCGAGGTTGTTATTACAACATGAGTAAGTGGCAGTCAGTGGGTTCTGAGTTCATCTTTCTCTTTTGTCTCCTCATCCCTCCCTGCTCTGTTTTATGCCGTTCCCCTCTCTGTTGATCGGGAGCAGTGCCTACAGCTCCGCCGCAGAACGTGCAAGTCGAAGCCGTGAACTCCACAACCATCCAGTTCCTCTGGAACCCTCCACCCCAGCAGTTCATCAACGGTATCAACCAAGGGTACAAGGTAAATAGAAACTAGATTTCTGTAACTTCAAGTAACATTTGCTTTAACAGTCCTGCTATATAACAGTTAGAAGTTGAATCTAATAATCTCTGACTCTCCAAAGTGACTGTATATTTCCAGTGTGTATATGTATATATACTTAAAAGAGTAGTGAGCAGCTGTTGCTCCTAGCATTTGTAATTTATGTAAGTTCTGACAAGGGGATATGTTGTAGGCTAGAAGTCCTAATACCTTTGTCATTTATCTGGAGAATTTCCAAAGCCAAAGAGCAGTTCAGCATCAAAGAGTTTGGGAAGTCCGCACAGGACGTTATGTTGTTGTGCTGCTGAAAATCTCCCTTGAGATTTCCCTTTACCCTAATGCAAAATTCCCATTCATTTCATTAGGAACCAAGGCGTCTCGCTAAATGTTTCTCTTAGCTTCCCCACTGTGATGATTTGGGAGATGTAAGAAATGTAAAATGTATTAATTACGCTTGATGACACGGAGGTAGCGTGGTAAGCCCCTGTTGATGGGACAACTGGCAGTAGCTATTACAGTACGCAGAGTAGAGAGTGCTTAACAGAGCACTTGTTGGTACTTTGACCAGTGGAGGGTACGCTAAGGAGGTAGCTGGAGTGGTTTATTTCTGTCTCTCAGGAAGGACTGCTTAATAGAAACTCCTCAAAAGGTTCGGCAGTAGGGGCATAATGAAAGAAGGGTTTAAAAGCATTCACGGAAAGAACGAGGGGAAATCTCGCAGTAATCAGAGAGCAGGGCAGGGGAAGGGAGGTGTGTTTCATGAGCAGGGACGAAGAAGGGCGATTTAGGCGTTGGGTGAAGGAACATTGAGTGGGCTGAGAAGGATGTGGAGTTCAGAAGACAAGCAGTGTATTGCAGGAATGTAGGTGGGTGTAAGAAGTTTGGGAAGAATGATCCTTCTTTAAGAGTGTCTCAAAGCGGTGAAGAAGCTGAGACAGAGTTATGCATGGGAGTTCTGGTGGTTTTGCCCAGATCTATATGTTTCTGTAAAGAACGGCAGTGGTTTCAGAATCCCACTGCTGAAGTATTGTATACGTGTAGATGTGTATGGCTGTTTCCCCCAGAGACAGAACCAGCTCTCAAAACTGGGTGACTGACAGCGCTGCAGGGGTGGGCATGTGTAGAGATAAATACACACACACACACACACACACACAGAGAAGTAGTACTTGGCTTCTGTTCAGACTCTGGAGAATAAAAGCACTTTTGGGGCTCAGTGGACTGCAATGCACTATAATTTTCTGGTGTAAGTCCAAGCTTGGTGAGCTCAGTCAGATTTGCAATAGCCATAGTTTAGATTTTTTTTCTTTGTTTTACTGAAACAGAGTTTCAGTCTAAGGATTCTTTGTCTCATTGCATAAGCTACCTCTAATTTATGTTTCAGTTTCTTTAGTGGTGGTATAAAATAACTAAAATTGTAATTTGTATCTGTCAGTGGTCAGTGAAAACTTTTGAAATTATCAACATTTCTCTTTGGGTTTCTTTGATTGCAGTAGATTGCAACAGCTTTATCGTTCCGGTTTCTCATAGGGATTGTGAATTGCAGTACAAAGACTGTGTGAAAACATTTCTGTCAGTTACTGTTATAGCATATGTTTTGTGTATGATTTATAAATTACTAGTAGTCAAACCTAGGCTTTCGTTTTTTTAAGGACTAAATCCATTTTTCCCTTAAACTGACAGAATTGTTCACCTGCATTTCCTGAAGAACATGGAATGAAATGTACTCAAAAAAGAGAAGTTTAGTCCTCCAAAGTTATAAATGCCAATTGTAATCCACAAAGGTGATTTAGAAAAGAAATTTAAACTTACTATCCCATCAACCATTTTCCATTTTATCTTTTCTTTGAAATTTATTTGCATTTCAAGAAGTCGTAAAGTGCACCTTTTCAAATATGAAATATTCCTAACAAAATCATTCCTTATAGTCCTCGAACTGTGCTTTCTGATTATCAAAAACTATAGACATTGGCTAAGTGTGTCAAATATGGCTCATTAATATCAGGCATCTATCCATGTTTATGAGCCTGAAATCAATAAGAGTTGCACGATTTACACAGATACTGAGTAAGGCTTAGAATTTTAACAAGCTGATATAAGCCACATGATAAGGATTTCTGAATAAAATAAAAATTTCATATGCACTTTAAAGCCTTAGACTCCTAAGCTGTTAAGGCGATTTCAAAAATTGTTTTAAAATTTCAAAGTAATTTGCCAAAAAATAAATTTTTTAAGTCCTCATTTAGGTACCTTCACATAAGATATTTCACTCTGAAAAATATCGATCACCCAGAAAATCTCCTCGCGATGAATGAAACCTGGAAGAACTGAGCACATCTGACAAGCATGCTATTTTAAATGCAGGAAAATGTCTTTGGGAGTCTAACCTGTGTAACCGAGGGGTTGAAAATTGTAGTAATCATCAACCATTTTCTATTCTTTCTGTAGTTCCAGAACCGCTTGAATCATTCTGTGCGGGTATCCCAAAGCACTGACTGCGTTGGTGCTCCCAGTCTGCCAGGCAAGGCTGGTCAATGGGATGCTGAGGATGCTGTAGGAGGGGAAGGAAGATCTCTGTGTGTGTGTGTGTGTTCCAGCCAGCCTCCCCAGCCGGTGGGATCTTTAAAGGACCCCCAAAATAAGATAAAGCATCTGTATCTCAGAGTAGAACTGAAAATATTTTTCCCCCTTCAACTTCCTTTCAGCAGCAGAGCCTACCCAGCCTGGTCAGAGCAGCTCAAAAGAGAGACAAAAGGCTCATGTCATACAAGTAATAATTTGCAATTATTTTGGCATTGAGACAATGAGACGTGGAGAATTGCAGTACCTCCATGGTATCGGTATATCCCCCATCACTAGTGAGTATTACACACATCCCTCCAGTTATCATAGTAACAGTGCTATATCCATCTGTTCAGCGTCAAAGCTGACAGTAGTTTAACAGCATTGCTTGGTTTTTTACAATCAGATTAAGAGGGTTTTGGCAGCCAAGCGTACTCTGATTCCAAATAGACACAACTTCTAATACGAGCTCATCCAGGTTTAAATTTTCTAGCTTCTAGCGTGGACAGCGGATGCTCCAGAGACTGTGACTGTGGTCACCATTGCTCCAGACTTCCATGGTGTCCATAGTGGCTGCATCACCAACCTGAAGAAATATACTACTTACTATACATCAGTTCTGTGTTTCACCACGCCTGGCGATGGACCACGAAGCACACCCCAGCTCCTGCGGACCCTTGAAGACAGTGAGTAGTCAGCACTGGTAGAGAGTCTCAGTGCTCAGATTTTGTTTTGTTGGATATAAAAGCCAGCATTTTCAAATCTGGATCCTTAAAATCTGACCACAGCTTCACAGTCAGTTTACAGTCTCTTGTCAACTTACTTTGCATCAGGTGACCTCAGCCAGTTGTCTGTGTGTGTTCTTTTAGCCTGTGGCTAATGAATGATATTTGATATTTTTTTCATTATGGACTACACCTGGATGAATGTTTTTTACATTGGTCAGAAGCTGAAAGCTCCGTAGTCTGGTTCAGCTAACACACAACAGGTGTGTATGTCTGTGAACCCTTATGCTCTTCAGTCCATGTTCAGGCATCCAAATAGATGTGAATTGATCTTCCTAGGAACCTGAGCACTGGAACTTCCTATGGAGGCCAATGATTGATTTACAGTTGTTTCCTCCTGTTATTCAATATATTGACCATGTCTGTATCTGTGTTTTATTGCAAGGGTTTGTATAAATGAAACAGGAACATAACGATGCAGTAACTTTTATTCTCCAAAACTGGAGTCAGGATGAAGTAAAATGAGCTGGATGTTTAACATATAAATTATTTCCTGCATCAGAAAATGCTTGTAAGTGTTTGCTCAAGACATGTTTGGGACTAACAAATCTAGCATGTGTCTGATGCAGGTAACAAGTGCATTGCAGTGGCCCTGACAGCTAGCTGTGTGTCTGTGGTGATCTTGGCTCTGGCCAGCACTTCAGCATCTTCCTGGCATGAGCCATCATAAACATTGCTGCACATTTACAGATCCACATCAGAATGAAAATATGTCTAATTTATCCATTAATGTATTGTTTTTAGGAACACTACTTTGCCTTAATAGAGATCTTTTAGGCTAGTCAGTGTTCCTGTAAAGAAAAATTGTGATTGTCATTAACATTCACAGAAGCAAGGCTCAAAGCACTAATCCAATTTTTCATGAGATACTCTTGAAAAAACTTGTAGAAAATTAAATAGTTTCCCGTGGATTTTCCTTTCGTGGTTAGTGTCCTCCATATGTTAGACCTGTGCCCCAAGAGCAGATAGTGCACTTAAAACCTTGCCTGTTAGAAGATCACCGAGAGCATTTAACTACCAGAAATCTATGTGGACTATATGAGCTCATACTTGTTTATTGGGGGTTAAAGCAAAAGGAGTGGAGGAAAGAGAAACATGCTTTATGTTCCTGTGTGCAGTATTAACTTTTTTGCCTGCTTTCCAAAGGAAATGAAGCTTTTGGCAATGATGGTTTGTAAATGTACTCGGCTGTCTGTGTTGGGTCCATCTGTCTTTCCCCCTCACCCCATGACATTTGAACCCTGTGGCTAATTCCAACGAGAACAGAAGAGTAAGAAACCAAAGATACAAGACTCTTGAGGTTTCGCAAAAATTAATTGGCTGGGAAGAAGGAAGAGACCATTCATATTTCTGCTGAAGGAAAGGTTGTAAAAATGAGCCTTAAAGACTTTGCACGAAGTAGGAGAAAGGGCACAGTCAAAACACGGAGAGTATCTCAGGGAAATGTTGGGATCACGTGCCATTTTAAACAAAAGAAAATTCCATCATGAAGTGTAAAACAAGAAAAAGCCAGACTTTTATTTTGTAAAACATTTTAAACTTTTCTTGGTGTATGCATCTTATGCTGCAAGTAACCTCAGCAGTAGAGATGAGCAGGATTTTTTCCTTTTTTTTATTTTTACAATCCTTCAGAATTGCTTTCTTCGGTTTGCATGGTGACTGAGAAGTTAAGTGCAGGATGGTATATTGTGGAGAACTCGTTGAATCTAAGTTGCTTCAGGATTTATGTGGTGGGAAAAAAGATGTGAAAGGACTGTCATTCATGTTCTCAGGTGATAATTTTCTGTCTGTATAGCAAAGTTAGTCCTTTAGGAAAAAAAGTAGTGCAAACAGATGTGTTTGCTGATGAACTGTGGGTCAAATAAAGTCTGACATGCAGTCAGAAGCATTGTGTCCTGGCTTGGAGTAACCTGCACCTGGTTTTCATTATGACATTAAAATTGGACTGTGACTGCAGGAGCTAATTGGAGTAAAGCTCTGCGAGTGTACGGTCTGCACTTCTGCAGACACATGGTCCCAAACAGTCATCGTTTCTGTGCTCTCGTTGGGTATTCCTGAGATCATTCCCGAGATCGCTACCAGATCGGAGCTCTCTCTGTAATGCTTTGACTACTAGATACCGCAGAATGGATTTGGAAATTTTCCTCACTAGGATTGCAGAATTGCAAATGTGGTTGTAGCTGACCTACTGGCAGGCTTTGGGGGTTTTTGTCATAGCTGGAGGGGAATGAGAAACTGGACTAAATTGAAGAGGAAACAAAATATGAAATTGCAAACGAGAAATTGCCAACTGATGTCAGTGGAGCTGGAGGATGCTCGGGCAGGGATCCAATGACAGAAGCACAGTGAATATAAAGTGAACAAAACCTCCTTTTTCCAGTACATCGATTGAAGACAGAACAGCAGTTGGATCAAAAATCAGTCAGGATGTCTTCCTTGAAGATCAAAATTGAGGGAGGATGGCATATTCTTGACAGTCATTCCATTTTATGTTCTTTCATTGCACACTAGGGAGCTGAAATTTTTAAGAGCTCTTGAGCTACATCATAAAAATCCTTTAAAAAGTTTCACACACTTGTATTCATTTTACAGAAGACAGTTGCCATTATGTTGGACGTTTTTAGAGTTGTTTCAAGAGACTCTATCCAAGCAGTGGGTCGGTGACTCTGTCCTTGCTCTGACCTTGTGTAGGCAAAAGTTTTTTTTCCAGCCGGGGGGGTGCTGGTGGTGGTGCTGCAGACCCAAGGCCAGGTAAGCACACACAGCAGCACAGGTAAACGCCACATGCTGTTGTTGAGGGAAAACAGCAACGCGATTGCTTCCAGGATTGCCAGCTTGATTGTTCTAATTAGGTTAGATCAAGAAGAGAGGCAGAGAACAAGTTGTGTGCAAGTTTCCTGCTGCCACTCTCTTTAGTCCTCTGCACAGTTAGGGTGATGACTGGATAAAATAATTTATGTGATGCTAGCCAGAGTGCTTCTGGACACCTTGCGTTTTCCCCTCTCCCCTGCAGCTCTCACTGATGTTTCCAGCAGGCTTCCCTTGGCCCCGGCTCAGTGTTTTATTTCTTCAGCCCTAACCTTGCCACATGAATCAGATCAAAAGTAAGTGGGGTTCTCCTGTTAACAGATTTCCTTTTCTGATTGCCAGAGCCAGGAGCGGTGGGACACCTGAGTTTCACTGAGATTCTGGACACGTCTCTCAAGGTCAGCTGGCAAGAACCTGTAGAGAAAAATGGCATCATTACAGGCAAGTATCAGCTGCTATCTCTCTCTTTTTTTTTTTTAAGAATGTGTGTGGGGTGGAATGTATCATTGCAGTGAAAAAAATGTTTGTGTAATATTGCATTTAGGGAGAACTGGCTACTGCAAGCACTGGTTTCCTGGTCCCTCTTTTGGGTAATTGAAATGTCAGTTAAGGCACATTATAGGAAGTACGGGTCCAATTACTGGCAGCGCATGATTGTGGTCACTGAAAAGGCAGTCGGTATTAGAAATCAGCTCCCCATGGTGGTTCTGGTCTTATTAAATCTTCCCTGACCTCCACCTGTGTTACTAAATTTTTGAAACTTTGTGAGACAGTGTTTGGCCTTTGCCCCAAAGGTGGGGGGGGTCCTACATGGAGTTTACAGCTGCAAAATCTGAATTGGCATTGCTAAGATTTGCAATCAAGACCGAGTCTGAAATCAGTATTATCTGTCGTCTGTGATCAAATGATCTGGCTGTGGACCTTGTGACAGAATTTGCATGGCATTACTTAATTTTGTAGAAACTGTCACAAGGGTTCAGAACTGTCTTGTTTCTCTTTGATGAGCTTGCCATTTGACAAGCTGTTTATCTATTTACTGTATGCTAGTGTAGATACATCATCAGCAACCTCATTATTTTTCATAAAGGAAGCTCTAAATAGTTGAGTAAAACTCTAGTTCTTATCAACAGAGGCAATATTGTTTTCAGATGGGAAGCTATTACAGCTGCACAGGATGGACATTCCATTTAACGAAGGCTTTCAAGGTTCTGAAGTACAAGAAAGCTCCCAATTTTTAAATTACTAGAGCTAGAAGTCATAGCTGGGAAGGGAGAAGATTATTTCATATGTATCAAAATATTTTAGTTTGGGAGCATTGACGCTGATATGTTTAATCTTATTTTTTTTTAAAGTGTGTTATAACTTGTAAAAATTAAACACATTTGAGGAGTTAAGAAACAATCAGGGTTTCTGGCCCTGAACATTGAAATGTTAGATCAGTCTAATGTCCTGAGACGTTTTAGCTTTGACAGGTCTAATTATTTTGATAGGACTTGCGCTTGCCAGTGTTTCCTCTGTATGTACGTAACACGCACCATTTGTGCGTGTGTCTTCTGTGCTGCTTATAGTGTATGTGGAGCCCTTCTGCAGATTATTTTATGCCTTTATACCATGGTAACCTTCCTGGAATATGCATTGATTGAAGTAGTTTGAGAACAGAAACTAATGACTTCTGAAAGCAGAGCAGTATTGATTCAGTGAAGATGACCAAAGCCTTCAAGCCCAAGTGCTTAAATTTAGGTATCTAAATCCAGGTCTGGCTAAGTGAGATGGTGTAATACTCATCCTTGTTAAGCACAAGCTGGCAGCGCTATACTTAGTGTGGCAGAACTGCTTTGCTAGAGACAAGCTGCTGCCTCCCAGATTGGGTTGAAACCTGGTGGAGCACAATGATGGACAGTGTTATATTTGGGGCAAACCGTTTCAGAAAGAATTAACTCCAGAAGCTCTGTTGTTCATAAAGAAATACCTGTGTAAGAATGCCCAGCAAAGTTGATAAAGAAAAAGAAACATCTTTAATGATGCAAATTGTGTTCGGGATGGAAGAAAAGAATAGCAAAATCGTTCATGCCCCAAGTACCTCAGAGTTTATAGAGATCTGAGTGCTTAGGAGAGGCAATTATTCATCATTTCTGCTCATTGATATCTTTACTGGGCCTTGTTGTTCCCAGCAGCAGGGCTCAGAGGAGGAGAGCGTGGAGGGTGGCGCCCGGCAGCCAGCCTGCTCTGGGAAATTGCCCATTACTCTTGCTGTAAATCTCAGTATCTTCCTCGTTCTCTCAGTAAACATTGATTTATGAGGACCTGGATGTAGACGGACAGTTTGTGATTGGGAGTACTGCTCTCTTGTAGAGAATTTACTTCAGATCAACAGAAAATTATTTCGGGAACTCCTCTGGCCATTTGTTTCCGTTAGGCCGCGGTTTGTGGGGAGGGCAGTGCCAAGGCCTGCGGGAAGGCTCCGTGGCACCTTTCCTGGGCTCACGCCGAAGCCAGAGGACACAGTCCCAGCCCAGGCTGGCTGGGCTCCCCCCTGCACGTTTCTGGCGGCCAGCACGTCTGTAAAACAGAGAGCGCGTTTTTACTAACCACATGTCCCAAAGTTCTGCCCATCTGTCAGTCATTGTGGCTTTAGTGCTACTTGGGGGTATGGTGGATGCTGTTCCTTTCCTTCAGCGTTTGGTTGTTTTTTTTTTTAATCTGTTTTTGTTCTGCATGATTTCATTTGGCTTTGTGTCTGCTCGGTATGTATGTATGTTCGTTTTTTAAGATGACTAGAATTTAACTATCCATTCAGGACTGAAATATCCAACAGCAAACTCTGCCTCTTTGCCTTTGCTTCAATTTGCGTGTGAGCTCAGGATATTTTTCCTGGTGAATTTTTTTTTTTTTTTTTTTTTTGGAAAACAGGTACTCAGGCTATGCACCTAATGGGTGGGAAAGCTGGGTCTCAACCCTGTGGTCACAAAAGAGAAAACAGAAAATGTTCAAAGAATAATCACCAACATCTGATGTATATCCAAAGCTGATCTAGATGGGAGAGAAGATGCCTCAATCACTTAAGGTTGCCTAGAGTGCAGCAGATGAAACTTTTGGTTGTTTGTAAGGAAGAAATGGATAGAGGGAACGTTAAAAGTCCAGTTTCTCTTCTGGGTATTTATTTCTTTGAGCAACCCATCTTTTTTACTGTGAGGTGGTGCTCCCTGATTCCCTTTGCCAGCCCACACGCAGGGTTTGGGCAGGTGCAGCCAGCCCATGCGCAGTGCTTGGGCAGGCAGGTGAGCTGCTGCACGCCCCTTGCCCAGCCTCGGCTCCATCCGTGGCTGCACGGGGATGTTCTGCCGGCTGGGGACACGGCTGCCAGTTCTGTGTCCTCTGTTGGGAAGTGGGGAGAAGAACAACTGCACCTTTCACAGATTTCTTCTTCTTCTTCTGCATTGCCCTGTCTGGAGCAAGCAGCACGGTGGCTTTTGAAAGAAAGGGGTGTTTGTGATGGTCGTTCTGTTTGGAACTCTTTCATACCTTTTCACTGAGCATCAGATAGAGGGGACAGTCACCCTCCATCTCTCTGTTCGCCCTTTATTGATAAAGGCAATACAGTCCCGAAATTTTGTCAAAACCTTCATACAGATGATAATCTTGTCTGTGATACATAAAGTCTGATCACTGGTAAATGATGCCTTTCCAGAGCACATCAGAATGCCACGGTGTCTGAGAGTTATTGGTGAATTGCTGACTTAATTAATTCCCATTCAGACACTCACTTGAAACTGGTTCCAGATGAGCCCTGAGGAGTTTTTCTCCTTCCCCTAGGTAGTTCGTACTCAGGCAAGTGGTTGCGGTGTAGTGGCATTGTTGAAATATCACCTCTCCTTATCACTGCCCGTTCACCTGAAATGTAATTAGTGACTATATGAGCACCCTGAGCCCGTTTTCATGCAAAATTGGGTTAATGTCAGCTAGCACCAGAGGAAGGGTAACATCTCACACCTCAAACTCTCGCAGAAATATTTCTCACTAGGCTTTTAATTCACGAGCTGGTTGCTTAACACCATAAGGTATTTTGCTATGTCATTTTGTATACGTTAATCAGCTTATCATGTTTTAAAAAAAAAAAAAAAGGGGAGGAAGAAATATCAAGCCCCCCAGCTGCTCTGAATTCCTCATCTTAGATGATGGGAACAGGAGCCCAGCAGGGAGTTTCTCTAGCCGGCAGCTCGCCTTGTGCATGGTTCACTCAGTGGGGTTCCTTTCTGTTAGTCCTTTTCACTCACTTCCATTTCAGAGGCATTCAAGAGCTATGTGTATTCACACACACACA
The DNA here is from genome assembly GCA_035590215.1 of Microhierax caerulescens. Classification (NCBI taxonomy): domain Eukaryota; kingdom Metazoa; phylum Chordata; class Aves; order Falconiformes; family Falconidae; genus Microhierax; species Microhierax caerulescens. The sequence goes on along the minus strand of JAVJGJ010000047.1, from coordinate 29,608,761 downwards.
CACACACACACACCCAAGTCAAATCACAAAGAAAGCTGCAATCAAGCAAACTTTTCAGACTCGCTCTCTGGAGACTGGCACAGTGAGGTTCAAATGGGTTCAAACGAGAATAAAGTGAGACTGGGCAGGAGGAGGACAAGTGGAATCGGAGGTAAAATTGAGCAAATCAGACAGTAGAAAGTTTCAAAAGTTCTTGGAAGGCAAATGGTGATAAAAGTAATAAAAACGACAGCCTGGTTGTGTTAGAGGAGTAATGTGGAGGTCAGGGTGAGTACAGTTTTGGACAATGTGTTGGCCACACTATGGTTTCGAAAGAAAGGATAATGATTCACCCAGCTGAAGGATTTCTTTGAGGAACAAGCAGTGGGGAGTAGAGGTTTTTTGGTTCCTAGAAGATTCCCACAATGTTCCTGCCTGATCGTTGTTGTCAGGTTGGTGAGTATTTCTACTGATGGTTACTTCAGCCTCGAAAGGGAGTAGCCCTAGTAAAGCACGCACAGATTTTTAATTAGGTATTCCAGCTGGTGAGAAGATTTTATGTTTTGCAGTGTTTCTTCCTATTTGCTTCATAGAGTTCACAGAATCAAAGTCCACCCTTCTGCAAGGTTCCTTCCTTATAGAACCTATCCCTAGGTTTCCTAACCAAGCAAGCAGTGTATTGTCATAGAAAAAAGGGCACATCTGCTGAGACTCCATGTCCCCTAAGCTGTAACTTGATGGGCAGATGATACCCCGTGGCATACCTACAGCAACTGCTTATTTGAAATAACAAAAATTAATAAATATAATTATACAAAAAATAATAAAAACTTAAAAAAATACTTGGCTATTTTAGCTACTGTTTACTTCAATTTTTTATTTTTTTTTTTCTGCATTTAAAACATGGCCACAATGGAGTAGAATGAGAAACAAGTCATGCCACCATTGACCGCAAGCAAATTGTGCAGACATAGGAATTTACCTGTCTCTGGGTTATTGCGTAACTGCACTTTAGAAGAAAAACTAGACCTCATCACTGCTATGGCCCCCTGATTTCTGTGTAATGGTTTTTCAGGGTACCAGATCTCCTGGGAGGTATATGGCAGGAATGAATCTCGTCTTGCCCGCACGCTACCCAACACGACGCTGGAGTACAAGATCACGGGGCTGTCGTCTCTCACCACTTACACCATCGAGGTGGCAGCTGTGACCGCAAAAGGCAGCGGATGGGTCACATCCTCCACCATCTCTTCTGGTGTACCCCCAGGTTGGTGAAACTGCATTGAAACAAATTAGTATGGGGTGATTTTTCATGTATCTATGTTCCAAAGATCACAAATTACTTCGGTTCAGTAATAATAAAAATGGTTTTATTTATAAAACATCTGGATTCTTTACCACATAATACAAATTTAATTTTTAGAACAGACTAAAACATCAACATCAGTACACTTGCAATTTGAGATTACCAGTAAATTGAGGCTGTTTAATACAAACACAAAAAAAGTTGTAGGGATGGAAGAAGGAACAGACAAAGTAATAAAGTGAATACAATACAGAAATTCTTGACGTTTACAAAGTAACATAAGAATGAAGCCTGAATCAGTTCAGAAAGGATTGCTTAGGGGAAAAACAGAGTTTGGGTGATGCTGAAGGGGAAAGGTTTTTCCATTTATATGTAGTATAGCCTGTGTCACCTAGGAGAAGACAAGTATAATGAAACTAAAACCTTATTTATATCATCTGGGGGTTGTGGACTGAGAAACATTTGGGAGGAGGGAGTCCTGTACTGCCTTGTCTGAGTTGCCATTTGGGCACCTGTAAATTTAACCTTGTCGCATTTCATTTTTAAAATTCTACGCTCTCCCTCATCTACTAGAGAAAGCAAACTAAAAAGTCAATTCATACCTCACACAAACCGTTTCAGTTAATTTATAACTTATAGAAGTAGAATCTTCCAAAGTGGAGCAGTTAGTGTACATCACTGAGGTTAATCCAGTTTTTCCGTTTTCCAGTATTTTTGAACTTTTCTGTATGTCTTGAAGTATGTTTGCCTTTCTTTTCCCTAATCATAGGTAACTGTGACAAGTTGTAGACTGGATCAATGCCATGCTCCCTGTTGTTAGCCAGATAACAGCATTATCCAACTTGGTCAGGGTTAGTTTATCGATCGTAGCTCCCACAAATGTGAACTAAGAATCAAGAAATATTGTACATTCATGCATACTTGAAATATATGCCAAAAAGCTGCCCTTTTTTTGCCTGTTGCATTTGGACATAGTACAACATCATGAATGATTACTGATTATAACAGTAAATTCCATTACTTACGAATGCAGGTACTATTGGGAATTTATTCTAAACAATCTCTATTTAATCTCTTTCCTGGGCTTGCTTTTGTTGATAATACAGATAATATTAAAAATGTAAATGCTGCTGTAAGCTTGACTGATGTGAGGCAAAGATCTGTTTGGAACTGCAGATTTTTCCTCGTAGAAGGTCACTCCCTTTATTTGCAACAGAAATTTTTAAATAAATTATCTACTTTATTCAGGTATCAGAAATGCCCTCTAAAACCCATCCATTTTAGGTCAATACAAGAATCACACAATCTTCCCCATACACTACCCAAACTTTTGAGTCTTTTTCTGTTGTTAATACATTGAAGTTGTATGCACTCTAAGCAGTAAGTGCAAATTACTGACATTTAATTCTGGAGAAAGAGAAGTACTGTGGGATTAGGTGACTTGGCAAGTGACTGGCAGATGTGGAGCTGGGAAGTACCTTCCCCACTGAGCCATCACGCTTTGTCAGTTGGACAACTTCTCTAAAACAGTAGCTGTAATTCTGTAGATGGGCACTTTCTTTTCTCATTTGATCTATACAAATGTGGTGTGTGCTCAGAGCAGCAGAAATAGTAATGCTGTATGTAATGCTCTGCCAAAAAGAAAAAAAAAACAAACAACCCACAGCTATTTTCCTTATTATAATTGTTAGCAAGGTATTTTATATGTTGCAATACTGAATGTCAATCTGTGTTACCAAGCCAAAGACAAAGAGCGTTTTCACCTCCCGTTTCTATTTCTTCAGAACTTCCAGGTGCTCCATCCAACCTGGTGATTTCCAACATCAGCCCCCGCTCTGCCACACTTCAGTTCCGCCCAGGGTACGATGGCAAAACCTCCATCTCCAAGTGGATAGTCGAAGGCCAGGTACATCCCTGACAAAATAGCTCTTGATGAAGTTTCTGAAGGCTTCAAAATGGTCTAGATAGTGAATTGCTGTTTGGATTACAGGTTTTGTTTACTTTTGGATCAAAGCTCTTCAGTAAATGGCCTTGGTGGTAGCTGTGCTGGAAAGGTTGGGAATGCAAGGAAGGTTAGCAAGGAAGCTCGAGAGGCTTAGCTGAGAAATGTCTGTGCAGGAGCCAGTGGGAAAAGGGTCATGTGAATGCTGTAACTTCTGTTCAAAGGAACAAAACAAACCAAAAAAAAAGTAATATATTTTATATATATGTGTGTGTATATGTATATAAAAGTGCGAATGCTTATCCTTTAAATAATTTATGTGGATTTTTGTAAAGCAGCTTTGCTTATGTTCAGAAGAACACCAGATGCACCATCAGCAATACATACAGCAGAGCTTAAGTCCATCCATTTATTTAAAAACTAATTTGAAACCTATGTTTAGGTTCTGTTAGGTGTATTTTCAAACCAGGTGCAAAACTGGAATTATTATCTCAGTCAGAAGTGTAGGAAGAATTACACTGAACAGTAAAGATACCATTATTCATGAGTCTGAGTGTATTTTTCTCTTATAATGGATTGTGCTGAGTTTTTCTATCCAGGCCTCTAGATGTGAATAGGATGAATTCCCTTCTTCATCAGATTTAAACAATATCCCTCTTTCTGCTGTCATTATGCCTTGGAAGAGTTATATATTCCTCATTTGTTCTTCTGACAGATGAGCTTTGCTTCTTCCTTTCCACCCACAGAGCTTTATAAATAATATAATCTGTTTTTAAGACCAAATGTTGGACTTCTTAAATCACCGTCACCACTTAGACGTGTTGATACAATCACTTCACTTGGTAATGAGATTGCTGTGAACGAGTTGGTACGTTTTGTACCATTTACATACACACTATTGCATGTTATGGAGTTAAACACTCCACGCCCATAATGTGGTGGCTTGGCACATTCTGAGAAGCATTTTTGTGGTGGAGCACCACTTTGATATTGCTAGAGATTAGTTAATTCTGTGAGTTGCAGAACGCCTCCAGAGTGAAGTAAATGTGAACGCTTTAAAACAGCAATAGTAATTACCACGATGTTCATTGCATCCTCGAAGAGCCCCAGGTACAAGTAGTGGTTAGTGGGTTCTTGGCATGCAGGAAGGGAAGGGAGGATCTTTTCTGTTCACAGACCCTCATCAGCATCTCATGCATTGCTAGCAAAGTCAAGGGGTTAGTGGTTCTGACAGAACCTGGATCCAGGAATGAATATATGGGGAGGGAGCACAGCCAAAGTCTTTGTGGAGTCTGGGCAGTTCTTTTCACCACAGCTACCCTGCAAGTTCCTTCTGCACCATACCTCACTGTTTAGCTTTGGCATAACAAGAAAAGTTGTTCAAAGTGGGTTTAGTTTAAAAAAAAAAAAAATCTCGCTCACATGATTAACAAAAATCTTTTTGGGTACGCAGAGAAATTAGTGACTCCTTAAGGATAAAGTAAATCCTGTTTCTGGGTAACAGCTGCATATAATCCTGTGTTCACAGCCCCTTTCTGCCAGCACTCAAATTCTGCAGCACCTTTAGTCAATCTAAACTACAGTTCTCATTGTCCTGCTCTCATTCCTTCTTTTCATCCACATCACTCTTACCAAGACTTCCTTACTCCTACCTTCTACGTGCGCTGATTCTGGTGTGATCATACCTGGAGCTGCTACAAGACTTGGTCCAGCTGAGCACAAATGAGTTTCAGAGAGATCGACTCCGTGCAGGCTGTATGTGATCAGAAGAGCACCATTGCAAGGACAGGGGATGGAGACATGGGAGTGGGAGCAGAGATGAAAGAGGGAATGCCTCTGTCCTGACTTGGACCTAAGCTGCCTTGGACCTGCCCTCTGGACTACACAGGTTTCCCTGCCTACCTTCCAGAGGCACACAAGCCTTCACAAAACAGCTGCCAGTAACACCTCTGCGTTCACTTGTGCCTTCCACGTGCTCTGTTCCAAGCTGTGATATGTCTGTGCTGGGATGTAGGCTGCTGTTGCGACATGTATTTTAGCATGGACAACCATCTTTGTTCCTTAAGACTATGTTAGCTCAAAGGGCAGTGGTTATACCCAACCTGCAGTGGTATTTTCTTAACAGAAAGATAGGGAGGATTTTTTCTTTCGGGATCTTTCATTCACTGGCCCATGCACAGCCTTTAATAGCACTGTCAAGTGTTTCATGCCTTATCATTAAATTAAAAACACTTAAGGTGTGGGTTTGCATAATGTGATTTTAAAAGAGGTGGTGTTGCTGAGCGATAGGATCACATTTAACTTTAAACCCCTAATCTGTATGTTCTAGTGTACTTTGCAATTAATCAGTTAAATTAGAGAATAAAGGCTCTCTCTGAGCAGGTATGGGGACTACATCTCCACCCATTCACACATTTTTTGACCATTAGCCTCCCTGAAAGTTTGCAACAAGGTGCAGAGTAGCAGAAAACAGCTAATAGCTTGGGAAAGAAAACAAATAACAACCACGTTGTAGTTTACTAAGACCTCATACTGCACGATCCTGGGAGGAGGAGAATCAGGTTGATCTCCCACACAGCTCTGTTCTCTTTGCACTGTACTTCTGCTGCTGGTGTCTTCCTGACAAAGCATGAGCAACAAATACTGGCTACTGTCGTGTACTTCATCTGTGACCCCCTCTGTACAGCTGGGTGAGAGCTTTGCACTGGACATCCCTTGTCTATTACATCATCTCTTCCATCTCTACTGGGAGTATCCCCTTTACTCTCCGTGTCTGAGTCCTTACAGACAAACTTCAGCTCTTCACTATTCCCACACCCGATCAGCCTGCCACCAGCAAGTTTGCCGCCTTGGTTTCTCTGTGTGGTAGAAAGCTTCCTTGAGAAGGGCAGGTCTAGAAAATGTTCCAAGTCTTCCATTTTGGCTGGGTGCCATTTTTTGAAGTCTGATACCTCATGAACAATTTGGATGAAAAACACAGCTGGGAATTCCAGTTGACGTGAAATTTTGTACATCTGGCCTTGGCTTCTGCTTTTTGTTCTGGGGTGTAAATTCATGGGAGCCACTGTGGAACTAATTCTCAATTATGTCAACGAACATGAGAGGAGAATCAGGTCTTTAAAATTTTAGTGTTGGTAGGTACTGAAATATCAAGCGTTAAAAATCCTATTTCTGTGTTTCTAGTGAAGCTACATTCTGTACTTCTGAAGGGATTTCTTAAAAATCGCCAAGCTCTTTCTTTTCCTTCTTTACATTGGACTCAGAGGAGGGAGGAAACTGGATTTCCAAATGGATAACTACAAAAATGTACCAGTGCTATTTAAAAACAATATTTCTAACATTGCTTTTCCATTACATACAGTATAATCTAAAGAGAAGAGGGTCTAATGTGATATAAAGGTTCTGCTGACACTTGTTCAGAGGGACCAGCAGTAACTGCCTTGTGGCATTGAAACGCACAGGTAACGTGCTCATCCCCAAAAATGTCAGTAAATCCTTCCAGCCGTCCCGTACTCTCAGACGCAGTTAGAGTATATATTGTAAACGTTTTTTCTGGCAATTGGCAACCAAGAATGACCCTGAATTCCTGCTGTTGTTCACGTGGTTCCATGCTTGCACTCCATCTGCTGCAATCCAGTTTCAGCTTATTTTTCTCAGGCTGGATTTTTCCTGGGATTTTGTCAGGCAAAGGACATAGGTGACATCATCAGGACAGAGCCTTGGCGGCTGCTGGGCTGATTAGAAAAGCTAATTTCTGGGCTACTTTCTGCCAAATGTGATGTGGTTTTGTGGTGCTTAGTGGTGATGTTAAGGCAGGAGAAGACCTGTGGAACGAACGGCTGAAGGCCACTGATGAAGGAAGAGCTGTTGCGAGTCATGGAGCCACGAGTATATGGGCTAATATAGAAAGGTTTTGGCTTAAAGTCTTTCTGCAGTTTTTAAAGAGATTTTGTATGAATGTCATGGTGAGCAGTAGCAGAGTTTTGAAGTAGTAAAACCTTTTAAGTATTACCTCTGCATTCTCTTGTAAAGCTGTGAGTTGGGAAAGTCTGTAACTTTTAACCGTGAATTTATCTGGTTTTGTGGGTTAAGTCAGTGACCCAGATAGGATTCATCCATTGTACAAGGTGATTCCCTTGTTGTCATTTTTACTTCAGAGCTGGTAAATAAAGTGTCTGAAACCCTGACAATTTTATGCCTTTGCCAATCTTTAAATCAGAAATGGCTGAATCGATTTAAGGATTTTGTAAGAAAAAAAATTGCACCCAGGCTGACATCCTGTGAACCGAATTTCTCCCAAAGTGATTTCAAATGCGTGAGTTACGGACCTCTATAATGAAAAGTCTGACATATCTTGAACTATGGTAGAACACAGGGTACCTCTATAATGTACAGTAACATTGTGTTTTCCTTTCCTGCAGTTAGTACTTCATAACCATTCAAAATTTGGGAAGCATTACTGTCTTATAGAAAATATCCCAGAGAATTATTTTTTTCATTCCAAATTTTAATTATTTTTTTATTTCATTTAAGTCAAAATTCTGCAGCTTTGCTCAGATTAGTGCATTCTATCAGGAAACATTAAGTCACTATAAAATATGTAACGTTTTCCTTTTCAGAAATGGAGAAACCAAATGCATCGAGAAGTAAAGGGTTCTGACATCACTTCCAATGTTGTTTAATACTGTCTCATTGCTGTAATAATAAATGAATGTGCCCTTTTATTGAATGTAGTGCCTTGGGAACAGCTGAGAGACGGGGATGAATATGTGCTGACTCATGATGGCTGATCGTTATCGAGAGTAACGTGAAGTGTCTTGGTGGACATAGGTGTGTTTATTGTGGCAGTCCTGGGGTCCCCTGGGGATGGCGGCCTTATTGCGTGGAGAACTGCTAAGATGCAGAGAGCCTTTCTTAAGGAATTTTTCTGCTGACCATAACAGAAAAGCAGTCGGTGTTCTCATCTGCCTCCTAAAACAATGTGTGCACAACTATGTGTGCATCTGTCAAGAAACTTGATCCTTTTCTGACGTTTGCACGCACTGTTATCCAAAACACAGTGGCAAGAGAGAAGCCTCGACATAACTTCATTTTATGCGGAGCAGCTCATAGTGGACTCTCTTTGCCCCTCAAAGGACTCTTTGATCCTTACCACTGCCCGTAGTTCTTTTTGCCCCGTGGGAATCTCTTTGTACTCTGATTCTTGAAACTGATACGATTCCTCTGATCTGACATCAGAGTGCTTCAGCAAAAATAATTTCCTTTTCCTTCAAGAGCCTGGAACTTGGTAATCTACTATAGATCTTGCAGAAGTTGAAAATATAGAAATCCATCACTGAAGGTTCTCTTCCAAGACTCCTTTCTGAGATTGTTGCTAAATAAATGAAACTTGTTTGGGGTGACATTGACCTAGAATTGCTTGGCCACGCAAGTCAGAAGTCATGCAGAAGTCGCCAGGCTGGTCAACAAGCTACCCGACAGCCATCTGCCTTTCACAGTCCTCTTGGATTGGGAAATCTCACACAAGAAGCACACTCTTAAAATATATTACTGATTTCAGTAGATGATCTAACCATTTGAGTTAGTTTCTCAAATGCTGGCACCAGATACTGAGAACATTGCAAGGTATTATTCTAACTAAAGCAAGTTCCCTGATACATTTTTCTTAAAACCTTTTGCTGAATCACAGAACTATGCCTGTGGTTGATTTTTTTTTTTCTTTGTGCTGCCTCCCTGTCACTACCTTTCAGCAAAACAATAAGTCTTCAAAGCAGTTAATTGGGACTGGCTGGGGTCCCGCTTTGCCCAGGGTCCCCCACCTCCCGGTACAGGTTTACCAGAGCAAGCTGCCTCCTGGGGTAGCTTTCAAGGGGCTTG
>JAVJGJ010000047.1:29560216-29587598 GCA_035590215.1 Microhierax caerulescens | reverse complement strand
CCCCCCCCCCCCCCCCCCCCCCCCCCCCCCCCCGCCCCCCCCCCCCCCCCCCCACTTCAGCATTGGAGGGGAAAAACAAATTAGATTTTTAGTCCACTGCAGTTTTGTGTGATGATGCTCTGTTTCTCATGTCCCACATAATTGGTAGCAGGGACGTTGTTTCAGAAATTACTGTCTTTGTGGTTAACCTTGAGTGCACAAGGGTGGGGGGTGTGTGTGAATTTTTTTTCAATTTGTATTAATTCTGGTGTCATATTCATTATCTCATTCATGTGGTTAGGAGCTTCAGGAGCTCTCCTTCAAAACAGCAGATCCGTTCTTTCATTTGGACAGCCAGGAAAGCATTACTTTTGGCAGACTTGTGCTCCTTTTTGTGATATATTCAGGACCTAGTCAAGCCTTACTGTTCATAAGTGCTCGTGTAACATAACTTGGGGAATGTTCTCTTGAGGTCTGACAGGTGGATCATGCTTTAGAGCAGACTGTACCCTTCAGATGTTGGAAATGCCATCGGGGGTGGTGGGAAATAAAATAAATGTAAAAGGGCAGCATAAAATGTGAACTCTTAAAAATAGCCTCAAATTCTGCTTGTGTAACACGGCATGCTATTAAGCTTGCCTACAAAAGCCTGCCGTTGTGTGGTGGTTCTGCATCAGTTAAGAGTTTTAATGGCATGAGAAAATGCAAGTTTGCTCTTCTCTCGAGTCAGAGAAAATTACAGTGTTCCTGTGCCATCCGTTCTAATGATGTTTCTAGTTTCATAAGAGCCAATTTTGCAACATAAATGAAATAGGCCTATCTTTCAGTTACACTGTATCGGTCCCTGAAAATACACCTTGCATTAATGTATCCGTCTATAATTGATGTATTGCAAATGTTGAGCACTATCACATAATCAAAAGGCTTAGAGGTTAAAGAACTTCTTACTGAACCGGGAGTGCAATCCAGTCGTTGAAATTACTGCTAACTCTAGACAAGATGCTATAATTCCCTTTCAGATAATATAGGAAGCCAGGGGGGTGTAAAACTTCTTGTTCGAACAGATCGTACCATAAGATAAACTCCCATTCATAAAGATTTCTCGGTTTTGGCACAGGGAAATAAAACGTATGTGAAAGAAATACTAGGAGGTAGACTTCTGTAGAAGTCCAGCAATTTAAACTTAAGTCTAATTACTGCAGATATATAGAACTTGAAATTTATTCACATCTGACTGTATTTACTGTCTTATCTGTAGATACGGGCTAGTATTAAATGTTTAGCTCTTTACAAACATTGTGATTTCTAAGATGAACTGGCAAGAAATTGTGAAGCAGGCTAAAATAGAAAGATGTAGGATGAATACAAGAGAGGAAGGGGTTTCCAGGAACCTATCCCATCCTTTTGATTGGAATACTCTTCTACGGTATCCTGAAATAATCCCAAGCAGATAGGGAGATGGAGCAAAATGATCTGGTGTGTCTCACCTATTTCTGCTTTTTGGTGATGCTGTGTCATTCCAGTTCCCTCTGCTCCTCCTGAGAATGTCTCTGCTGAAGCCGTGAGTTCCACCCAGATCCTTCTGACATGGGCCACGGTCCCGGAGTCCGAGCAGAATGGTCTGATCCTGGGTTACAAGGTATGCAGCTGAAGTTTCATGCTTATTTAATCTTTAATACGTTACCTGGATGTGGTTTTGCATTTGCTATTTATTATTCACCTGCTGGATAGTTATATTATTCATGTCAGCTGGAGAGGGTATAGGAAGCGTGCTGTGTTTGGAAGGGGTGATTAGTGAATATAATCTCATTTTATATTTTGTGAAAAGGAAGAATCTAAAATATGTCCCCCTCTTTTCAGTCCACATGTAACAATCCTTTTCTTTCTACATTTCATATTGATTTATTCTGCAGATACTTTTCAAAGCAAAAGATTTAGACTCCGAACCAAAGAGCCAAATAGTGAGAGGTAACCACACTCAGTCCTTCCTGCTCTCTGCCTTGCGGAAATACGTGCTCTACGAGATCCAGGTGCTGGCGTTCACTCGTATCGGAGATGGGGTCCCCAGCTCTCCGGCAGTTATAGAAAGAACCAAGGACGATGGTAAGTTTAAAGGTTTCCAAAATAAGTATCTTATTTGGTCCAACCTTTTATCAGTGCTTTCTCTCAGTGATACAAGTGTGGGCTATTTGGAATTTTTTTTTAATTTTATTGTTTTTCCAATGAAGGACTTGGTGCCTAGCTAGTATCACTCAGTACTAATCCTTCGATCGTGGGCTGAGGATTTGGCAAAAATGCAGAAAACCAGAGTCCCCTGTTTCATCTTTCCCCACAGCTAATGAGGAGGGGGAAAAAAAAAATCTAAAATTGTACTCTGAAGCTTGCTGTAGACAATTTCTATTGAAGACATTTTTTAAAAGCCAATTATAAATTCCTATTGAAGTTCAATCATTCTCAAAAAAAAAAATATAGAGTGCTGCAATTGAAAGCAATAAACAAATTGAGTCTGATTGGACTGAAGGAGAAATATGGCATTTACAACTTCAGTAATCCATTCTTTTTTTTTTTTTTTCCCCAAAAAGAAGGAGGCATTGGCCCTGGAAAATATTCCTACCAGCTTCCTTTTGCAACCGCCTCCAGTGCTTTCCATGAGCTCAGGGACTCCGGGGTCCAGCTCAGTGTGTTGAAGGGACCCAAAGGAGCCCCTTGTCCCAGTGCTGTCTGACCACATCGGTGTGGTGGCAGCATTCCTGCTGAGGGACTTACAGAAGATCAGTTCCACTCTTAAAATATTTTTGGCTTTGCAGATGCTCGAGTTACTTTTAGTTCCATTATCTTTTCAGTAGTAAATGGATGTTAATATCAGTGTGAGAGGCGTCTGTTTATTGCTGCCAATGAAGATGAACAAGAAAACCTCTCTCTCTTTTTCATCAAAATCTTTTCGCAATAGTGATGGAATAAATACTGGTTTCTAAAAGAAACTTCATTAAGGTAATTTGGCTGGGCTGAGGACACATTCAGGCTTGAGGCTTACCAAGACATTTTCTGCGGAGTGCAGGGACGGAGCAGGAACGTGCAGGATCAGGGACAGCAGCTCCCTGATGTTTTTTAGCCATTTTTTCAGCATACTGCCTGCGTGGGGACTTGGCTTTCCTCTGAAAGGAAACAAAGAGAAATTACTGTTAGCAGAACTCTGCAGGGAGAGAAGCAGCATTCACTGAAATGTACTTATCGAACTATAATGAGAAATATTTTAAAATGTTTGTTTTCAATAACCCCATTATAACAGTTTCCTCCTTAAGTGCGTGTTGGCAAATGGTACAAATTGTTCTTCCAACTCCATACCCCTGACATAAATAAGTTGTGTCTCCTCTGGGTGCAACTTAATTAAAAGTATCATCAGGGGTAATGCAGGTGGAATTTGTGCTGAAGGGGGAATTTTGCAGCTACTAATGTATGAATTAGCATCTCCTCACCTCGCGAACCTGGGATGGTCAGCGCAGCCACCAGCCGCCGGTGTTAATGTGCATCTCACCTGCCTCCGGTTCTCCTGCTCAGACCCAAGTGTTTAAAATGCACATGTAAAATCAGAAGGCAGTTCAAAGCTGGCGCTGATGGCGTGGAGAGGAGATACTACTGAATTCCAACAAGTATGAAGTGGATTAAGCTGACACGTAGCTCTCTGTAAAGGCAGTTCAGTGACTTGCTCCATAGTATGTGACATTACCCAGCGGTGCTGCAGCCGTTGGCAGGGCCCCCCTTGGCTGGCGGGGGGGTTTAACTCTCAAAGAGGTCAGAGCTCCTTTGTCACAGCATCCTGCTAAACGTTCCACAGGTGTGGGTAAGACCCTGTAGGGTGCACTGGTTCCGTCTTGCCTTTGTTGTCTGTGGGTGCTGGAGGCATTTGGCCATGGACAGGATTCCTCAGAACAAATGTACATGATGGGCATATACAGGGGCTCCCGACCAGCTGCGGTTGGTGGTGGGGTACAGCCCAGGCTGCCTTCTCTGCAAGGGGAGCAGAAAACTTGCAATTCCTCCTCTGACATGCCATGCATGCTAGCACGATCTCTGTTTTTCTTTCCAGCCCCCGGGCCGCCCGTGAGGCTGGTGTTCCCCGAGGTGAGGCTGACATCCGTACGGATCGTTTGGCAGCCGCCAGAGGAGCCCAATGGGATTATTCTGGGTAAGACAGATCACAGCAAGCTCCAGCCGTTGGGTTTTCCTTCCCCTTGCACATCAGATTAGAAAGCACACATAAGCAAATCTGTGGCTAAAGAAAAGAAGAGATGTTGGTGTCAGCTATGAGATGTGGTACTGGGAGTCTGGCTGGCTCCATGGTGTGTGTTCCTGAGCCAGAATTACATGGCGTTCATGGCACTGTTCGAATTGTTGTCTCTCTTCCCCATCTGCATTTGGGTTTGTAACCCATTTGGCTGGCTGCTGGGCAAACTGCCTGTGGAGCTGCAGCGAGGGAGAGCTGGATTTTCCCCTCCTTCCCTCCGCTCGCTCCCCTTTGCCGGGCATGCCTGCCGTTTCGGTTTCATGTTTACTTCCATTTTATTGCTTCCTTTGCATAATACTGGCTGACAGGTCACAGGGAGTTAACTCGTAATTGGCTTACATCAAGGGAAACAGAGGCAGCACGGCATGACAGGAATTTGTGGAAAACCTTCCGACCTTCCTGCTCTCATAACTCTTGGGCTGCCTTTGCAATGTGTAAACCGGCCACTACTTGTACTTAAAATGTGAAGAATTTTACAATGTAAGGATCCATTTCTGCCTCTAAAATTAAAGTAGCTAATAGTTACCCAGCAATTTTGTGTTCTCTGATGATGTTAAACACATTTTACAGTCGTTCCAGCTGGTGAGTAAAGATTTGTCTCAATTCCGAAAACTGAGGCAAAAGCTTTTGGGTTTGGGTTTTTTTTCAGTTCTCAGTCTGCCAGGTCTTTCTGCTTCTGGTTTCACCGCCGCCGCTCAGCCTTGCATGCAGACCTTTAGCAGTATTTCCTAAAGCCTCCGTTGCTGGGTGGAGGGTGCCTACCTGCCTCGGTGTCATCCCTTTAAATAAAGGACCGGTCTTACATTGCATTTAAATCTTCAGTCAAGAACTCACAGTGTTTGCTGAGGTGTGTAGTTTCCCAAAATGATCCTGGGGATGCAGGGATATCATCAAATGGGATCCGAAGGCAGACGCTGCAGGGATTTTCTGAGCACAAGAAAGAGCCTGTGTGAAGCTTGGCAGCCGTTAGCTGTCAGAGACAGATCCACGCAGGGTTTCTCTGCAGCTCATGGAAGCTGGGCTTCCAGGTTGTCTTGTGGGTTTGATTTGTTGCTTTTTTTAAGGAACTGTGTGTCCTAAAACTTGCTCTCGGTAGCTATTGGGATTTGAATCACAGGATGTGGTTAAGGAGAAAAAAAAATCATTTGATAGAAATGATGAGAAAGTACAAAGGAGATTTCACTTTCCCAACTGTGTTCCAACGTCTCATGTTGCTGCACTTTGTCAGCCTTAGTTGCTGAAGTTGCAAAGTCGGTGGAGTAGGAGCTCTCTTCTGTGCTGTCTTTGCAGAGTGCTCTGTGCAGTGTATCCCCCTCTCAGCTGGTTCTTACTCGTTGCCGCTATATTGATGATAAAATCACACAAATGCAGGGTTGGGAGGAAAGGGGAAAGGTGTCCCTTAAAGGACGCTTGGATGCTCAGCACGTGGTCTGCTGTTTCCGATGCCTTGCACCATCACATCCCAGTAACAGGTCCCAGGATACTTGCTGCTGTCCTGACTCGACTTCTTTGCAGCACTGGTGGTGTAGCTAAGTAGGTTTATGACCCACTATTAATTCCTACCCTTTTACTGCAGAACACTTCCAGGTCAGTCAATCTCTCTTTTATATGTACCTGAAGCTTTTTCTTTGTAAGTGTGATAATTGGCAGGTTCCTTTATTGAATTTCATCTTACTGATTCCAGACCATCTCTCCTCATTATCGAGATCACTTTAAATTACACTCTTGTCCTCTAAAGTGCACACAGCCACTCACAATTTGGTTTCATTTTTGGAGTTTGCAAGTAGACTGGCAATTCCATCAGCCAGATCATTAATGAAAGTATTGAACAGAACCAGACTCATTCATGAGGTCTCATGAGAGCTTGCTTAATATGTCCTCCCAGTTTGTTAGCAAGCTATTGATAACAACCTTCTGACTTTTTTTTCTGAAAGCGTTCGAGTCAAAACGTGTAGTATTTCTCTTAGATTCTATTTCTTTTGTTTGCTTTTGGTGGGGCTGTGTGCAACCATACTAAAGCCTTACTTAATGTCTTATCTACTCTTCCCACCTGGCCAATTACAATGTCAAAATGGAAAACAGATTATTTTATATTTATTATTTGCTCCAGACAAATACATATTGGCTGTTCCTTGGCACTTTATGTTGACTCATATTTTTTTCCCAGGATCTTTCTGGGTATTGAAGTTTAGCTTGATTTGTCCATAATTCCTCTGTTCAGTCTTTCTGCATTTTAAAATATAGGATACTCTTGTTTGCCTTTCTGTAGCATTCTGGGATGTCACCTATCCTTCACAAGTTCTTGAAGATAATCACTAATTATTCAGAGACGGCTCCAGCTAGGTAGGTAAGCACTACAGGGCACATTTCATCAGGCCTTTCTGACTTGATTACATCTAGATTAACTAAGTATTCGTTAAGCTGTTCTCTATTCTAGCCTACATCCCTACTTATATTGTTGTCACTTTAATTTACATTAAGTATCTAGTCAGCATTGTGTGTGTGTGCGTGGAAGTGAAGCAGTGGAGTATCAGCCTTCCATTCTTTTCTGTCTTGCCTGTCTTGCGCTCCTCTTTTCTTCCCGCTAATTGACTTGTCCTCCTTCTATCTCTCTGATTTCTAATGTATTTATAAAATCTTTCTCATTGCCTTTGATGCCCTTTAAGTTACAACTCACTTTGCACTTGAGCCATTTGGATTTTGTCCCTCCATGCTTGTGCTGGCTATTTATACGCTCCTTTAGACATGTGTCCTGTTTCAACGTTTTGTCTGATTCAGTTTTGATTTTCAGGTCATTAGTAAGCTCTGAATGCAAACACACTGGCCTCTTAACATCTTTGGTCTGCGTTGGGATAGTTGTACCAATTTTGTCTCTTTTAAAACTGCCAGCTAACCTGAATTCCTTTTTCTCTTATAATTCCTTCCCAGGGGGGTGTTACCTGCCAGTTCCCCCAGTCCACCTCTTTTGAAGTCCATTGTCTTTATTCAACAGTTCTTACTCTTTTATTTTTCAATAGTAGAAATATTGAGCTTCATGGAAGCCACCGATGTCAGAGAGAAAAAGTAAAAATTACTCACGTTGGGTACTTCTGTGATCTTTCCTAAGAAGTGACGTCTGCTTCAAAAATAGATAAAAAACAATGTGTAGCATTCATTCTAAGTAAAGGTTGCGAGGTTGATTTTTTTCCTGTTCACCTTTTAGATCTCATTACTGTAATGAACTTTCAAAACACCACCGTAACCCCCACAGTCAAGTGCACTGAAGTAGTGTTGTTGAAATTATTAAGTTAATGTCATTTTGCGCGGTGCCCCTCTATTCACTGGTGGGGTTGGAAAGGAAAACCACTTGCTTTGCAAGAGAACCTACATTTGGAGCCTTTGAACTAATGTTCCTGCTCTGCTAGCTTTGTCCTCCGAGTATACAAGCACCTTTGCAGCTAACATTTTTGTAATCTATACCAAAACATGTTCTAGCATTTCAGAGAGAGATTAGCAGGATGAAATACTGGCAGGCACCAAAAGGAAAACCACTTGTTTGTTTGTTTAAATATTTTACTGTGGAAGACTGCTAGATATTTCCATTTCTCCTTTTGGGAATGTTATGCTAACCATCTGAGGCTTCGCTCTGTCTTCTTTTCTGCGCTCGGTTCAGCTAGCACCCAACACAGTTCCTTCAAACACTGCTGAGGAAAAATGATGCATTGATGTGCGTATGTACACCTCTAGCTATGAGCTTCCCTGAAAATGAGAGCCCAGCCCGCATCCTTCCAGGCCCTGGTTAGTATTTCTCACGGTATCCTTGTATTTAGCGTTTACCTGAAGCTTATTGCAAAAGAGTGTAAGAACTGCACTGAGAATTAGAACCAAAACTGAATGTAATCCACATTTGCAAATTCATATTTTGATCCTAGACTGCCTTTGCACACCCGCTGGCCCTTAAATAGATAAGCAGCAAAATCAACAAACTGGATTGCTGCTCCACTGGGCAGCCCGTAACCTCCCAGTATCATTTGGCTTTCCCTAAGTTCTGTGACAAATTAATAAGTGTTTGTATCTCTGCTGCACCGTGGCCTGCATGAATGGGTGCTATCGGTTCTGAAGGGTTTTGTATGGTGATGAGCTTGAAAACTTTTTTATATTCATGGTGTGTTGTCATCTTCCTGCGTGTTTGCTTTGGGGAATCCACTGGTTGTGTTACAATGACCTAACATTTAACAGGCGGTTCAGAGTGTTGCCATTTATTGAGTTCAGAAAGCATAGCTCATGAAACTGCTTGCAGTTGTGCAAAAAATACTTGAAAATATGCTAATGCAAGAAATAAGCCTAGTTTCAATGAATAAATAAACTCCTGAAGAGTTGATCTTTCAGGGCTTTTTTAATGCTGTTTTAGCCTGTGAACAGCAGAACTCCCAACAGCAGAAGAGCTTTGCGATATAACGTGATATGGGAATAAAATTAAGAAAACAAAATGAATTCTTCTCACTGACCTTCCAGATGTTTCATATGCTAGAAGATACTCCTTTCCTAAAAAGTTTGCCCTGATCACCTTTTAAAGATTTTACTTTCATTCATAACCTTTATTATTTTTAATATAAGATATCTGCATCATCTTATTGACATAATCTAGTCAAGGAAGGAAACTTCCTTATTCCTCCACTGCAGCAATTGTAGCTATTGCCTCTTATAGCCCTCGAGCATACATTAATTTCTCTTTGAATACTTTCCATTTACCTCTATTGATTTGCCTCATTTGATTTCACTTAACATTTCCTGTCGTCTTCCATCCCTTGTTGCTAAAATTCATCAACTTAATAAATTTATCTTTTTGATCTTGCATTAGCCCTGATTATTATCCAAGCTGTAGTTTAAATACTGTGTCTCCTGTGTCACTCAGAAAAAAGAAAAGTGATGCTTTTTATGCCGCTATATATCCTGGCTGATCCAAAACACTGAATAGGAGAAGGTGATGTAGGGGGATCAAAATTAAGGCAGTGGCTGTCTCTCGGGTGGGCTGTAGGTAGCAATAGGAGTGAGCTGAGTTCAGGTGCAGAGCTTGGATATGTAAAGGTGATGGCTCTGGTTGTGTAAACTCTGCCTGAGATATCCAGGAAAACAGATATTTACCCAGATCATCAGCCAACACAGCAGATGTAGCGGAGGAGAGTGAGGGCTGATACCCTCTTTCACAGGGATGCATTGAAAGGGCGTTTGCGGAGCCTGTCAGGGAGACGGGCTGTGACAAGTGATTTCTCCTTTCTCATGGCTAAATTAGTTTCTACACTAGCCAAGGATCCACTCTTGTGTAACTTATTACAATGGCCTAGATATGTATGTGTTCCTTTGCCTAATCTGAACGTGTTTGTAATTGGCTTTCCAGCACAAGTACCACCATTTGGCAGTAAATAGTTATCTTTCTATTCCCTCCTTACATTTTAACTACACTTTATATTTTACAAAGGTTTAGAAAAGAGAGGAAATTGTTTGACAAGGATATGTCCCAGATATCATACTTATCTTTTAATAACTAGATAAATCAACTTTTCTATTCTTTTAATATTCTCTGTTTCCCTCCAGGTCTTTTTCTTTACGTCTTATGTCCCTTTATCGAACTTCTTTAGCCATCTTAGTCATTTCTTCCTTCATCTTTCCTGCTGCTGCAAAAATTCCCCAGTGCTTTTCTTTGACTGTTTTTCCCCCTTATTAAGATCCTGCACCAGGGTTTTTACTCCCACTTTCTTCATATCTGTATAAACAAAAATGACTGTAGTAGCTCGGTTACTTCTCCCCGTTGCTGTCTGTCTTTCTGTGGGCTTTAAAACGATCGAAGTATTATAGTATTAAAGGTACAGAAATATTATTGTAAAATATATTGGACCAGTAATGGGAGAGCTGGTGCCGTGGATAAAAGGAAGTATTTGCAGGTGGAAAAACCCAAAATGTTCAAAGTGTACGACTGTAAGACTTTACTAGGATCTAAGCATGCTCAGGAGCTCCAAAAACCCCACTTTTTCATTTATTGGAGTAGCACAGGCTGTTTCAGTTGGAAGGGCCTGACGGTGACCATGTAGCCCAACTGCCCGACCAGGTCAGGGCTGGCCACGTTACCGCGGGGTGTTCCAGGCGTTCTCCAGATGCCTCTGAAACACTGGCAGGTTTGGGGCATCGGCCGCCTCTCTAGGAAGCCTGTTGCAGTGTCTCACCACCCTCAGTGCTTCCCAATGTCCAGTTTAAACATGCCCTGTCCAGTGTAAACATGCCCTGGCGCAGCTCTGGACCATTCCCATGTGTCCTATTGCTGGATACGAGGGAGAAGAGCTCAGCATCCCCCTCTCCACAGCCCCTCCTCAGGAAGCTGCAGAGAGCAATGAAGCCGCTCCTCAGCCTCCTTTCCTCCAAACTAGACAAGCCCAGATCCTTAGCCACTCCTCATACGACATTCGTTCGGGCCCCTTAAGGAGTCTAACGCTAGCCACCCGGCTGTGGAAATGGTGCTGTAGGAATACACCTGGCAGGCCGACAGCCGCGGCATGCGAGGGTGCACCAGGCAGCGTGGGGTGAGCCCGCTCAGGTGCTGGGAGCCTCTCGCTGCTGATGCTCACGATGCTCACCTTCAAATGTGGGTGCCCGGAGCACATTAAGGCACTGCAGTGAATCGGCTCTGTTCCCAAACCTGTTTGTAACCTCAGCCTGCAGGAGCTCAGGCTGAAGCCACAGATGCTTAGAAAAGCCAAGTTCACTCTTTGAGGCATCGCTGCGATCAAGTTTGTTCTGGGCGAGGCAGTTCTGGCTGTTGCCCCACCTCCCCTAGCAGCTGCCAGAGAAAAAAAGGACAAGGGAGCTGGTGCATCGTCAACAGCACTGTGAGTCAGCACACCAAAATTAATACCATCTGTATCCCAATTTAATTCCACTGTTTGTGACAGCGTGCACCACACGCAAGCGTGGCATTCATTCAGGAGAGTGCGGGAACTCTGTTTCTGCCTTCTCTGTGAGTGGGCATGTGGCAATTGTGGCATAGTCGCAGTGGGAAACAAATGTCATTGACTTTGTCTAATAGCCACAGGTAAGATGAAACCCTCCGTATTCATGCACTGACCTTCACCAAGGAAGCACGCGGGGTTTGGCTCCCCTCGTTCTTGTTACAGCCAAAATGTGGTGGGGATTCAGGCTCTAGCTGGGATATTAATTCCAAGAGAAAGGGATGGTCTCAGGTGCTGCAGACCCCTTTCGGTCATTCGGAAGATGAGCAGAGGGTTGGCAGAATCATGTCATGACTGTTTTGTTTTCAGCTGGTTTGATTTGGATTTGTTGGCTGCCCTCTGCCCTGTCTAACTCTGTGATGCGTTTAATCATACAACTGTATTCAGCTTGTGCAGTAAAGCCCCACACCAGTTCTGGTATTAATTGATTTTGGAAGTCAGCAGCTGGACTGGAAGTTACCAATGAGCTCCAGAAGTGAGAGCCTGATTAAATTGCTGGGTTTACAGAATGGGTTTGAACATTTGGCAGATCCTCTTCGGGGGACAGTTGTTGCTAGTGGTGCGTGAGAACTCTGGAAGCCTTCCTTTGCACAGTTGAATCATTAATAATACAGGCTAAAATGTGAACTCCTAATTGTCAGGCAGGTTGGACTGGGGATTATCACTTACAGGCATCAACAAAATTGATTATTAAGTGCCACATGGTTGAAGCAGGACCTCACAGCTTGCAGGCTGCTGCTTTGGGCTGTGGGTAAGGGCAGCAACGTTGAATAGCAGAAGAGGAGAAGGGTCGGCACTCGCCGGGCAGTTACAGGGGAGTGGGAGAGCTGGGGAAAAGGCAAGTGCAAAAGCAGGAGCAAGCCTTTACTTGAGCAGTATGAGGGCTGCACGGTTTGGGCAATCCAGCTGTGCTGCAGCTGAGGAACCTTTAGGTTGAGCCGGTGCTGCAGCTGTGAGAGGGCAGAGCAGCGCGAGCATGTGTGCGTCCACGTGTGCCTGGGCACGGCTGTGCTCGGGGGGGGGGGAAGCTGAGAGCAGAGAGTGTCGCCTTGAACTGGCTCAACCACGTGACATCAGTTGCACAGAGTCTGTTCCTTTGCCTTTCTGAAAAGGTACCAGTATCCTCAGGAAAGATTAAACTGGTTTTCTATCATGTGGGTGTCAAGGATGGCAAGTGTGATCAGCTTTATTGCAGATAATATTCAACAGACCCTCGTGTGCACCGCTGGGTGTGATTTCCCTCATAAGGTACGGCACCTGGCTGGGGCAGGACTGCCACATAGCAGTGTTTTATAACACTAAAGAAAGTAAATTACTTCATTCTGGTCTCAGATAAACAATTATGTTAAACTAATAGTAGTTTTGGTGCTCTTCTGCTGGAAGAAAATCCTAACCCTTTTTCTCTCTCTCGCTGATGCTGTGACTTCAGGGTACCAGATTGCCTACCGGCTGGCCAGCAGCAGCCCAAACAAGTTCACGACGGTGGAGGTTGGCTCAACAGTCAGGCAGTTTACTGCTACGGATCTCACCCCTGAGTCAGCATACATCTTCCGGACATCTGCCAAGACCAGGCAGGGCTGGGGGGAGCCTCTGGAAGCCACAGTGATCACAACAGAAAAAAGAGGTAATGCTTGCAGCCACAGGTTGAGGTACTTTCTGTTGCCTGCATTGGAGTCTGTGCTGCACTTAGGGGAACTTCAGTAACAAGCTACAGCCTGCGCAGCTCCTCCTTCTCACCCCATAAACGTGCCCCAAAGCATCATGATTTGAGAAACCTGGTGAGCAAGACAGACTTTTATGAGACACAGTTCTTCTAACCTGCCAGGCTGTTGGAGATTGATTTTTCCATCAGCTGCTATATTGGCCATACGCAGCCTCCTCCTGCAGTCAGATCTTTTTTTCAGCTCTCTCATTTTCTAGAAAGATTGCAATCTTAAGAAAGTAAGTGATGGATGAATTATATTGATTAGAGAATGCAAAATGAGAGGTGGCGATCTTGCAGGATTTCTCCACAGCTTCTCCATCGTACCTCAGTCCTGACCTAATGTGTTAGTAATTACTCTGGCCTTTCACTGCCACACACTCGAGCAGAGTGTTTGTATCTGGATCGCTCAGAATTTTTCTGCTTCTTGCATCAGCCACAAAACAGTTATTCGTATTCTGAATCTCCAATCAAATTGTGTTCTGTGGGGAACCTCCTTGAAGAAAGCACCAGTTACATGTGTATAAATGACCAGGTGCTTAGATACCAAATGTATCAAAAGGCATATGAGGTATTACAGAATCTGCTCTGTATCGTTACTTGGGTTTTTAAATGCTTTGGCTTAAGTAACTGCCCAGTTCCCCAGTCTTAGAACAGATCCCTAGAGATGCTAGTTAGAAAAATTGTATTTTCTACTTGTGCGTGAAGGTTTTATTTTTTTATAATTCAGACCTAAAAGAGAATATAGTGGTAAGGAACAGGAATGTGGGTTTTCCTCTGGTCTTGTACCATATGCCATGTTCCACTGCAAAGCATGTAGCTGGTCTCTTGAGCTGGCAAGGTCAAAACTAGCCAGGGTAGCTTTACCAGCATCACTGGATCGTGTGCCACGTGCCACTGGGACCTGTCGAGTTTCTGGATATTGATCTTTAAGAAAACTTCTCTCTCAAAAATTAGAAGTATGCAACTTCTGTGATTTATAAAACTCACAGTTCAGAGAGAAGCACCCTTCAGCAGGTCACTAGGGCAGCCCTCCACAGGTGTCTTTCAACTATTGTTAACACTTTTGCATGTGCTTGTTTGCCTGGTCTTGGCTCTTGCCCAAGTCTTGCACTATGATACAACAAGTTATATTTATTTCCAGTTCTTAAAACATGCCTGCTAAGCAATCTCTTGTTTTAACTCCTTTCTATACCTTGCAAATCATTTAGTACAAGAGTAAGGATTTCCCATGCTATTTGCCCACAATGTCTTCCTTATGATTTTCCTGTAACACTTCTAAGAAGAGAGGGCATTGGCCTGAATTCTTTACCATGAGGATAGTGAGGCACTGGCACAGGCTGTCCAGAGCAGCTGTGGGTGCCCCATCCCTGGCAGTGCTCAAGGCCAGGCTGGATGGGGCTGAGGGCACCCTGGGCTGGTGGAAGGTGTCCCTGCCCATGGCAGGGGGTTGGATCTCGATGGCCTTTAAGATCCCTTCCAACCCAAATCATTGTCTATGATGTTCAACAACAGGCAATGAGGATCTGTGGGGTGCATTTCAACTACTTCTGGCCTTAAAATTCTACTTCTATACTTCTATACTACTACTTCTGGTTAAAATTCTCACTGGCATAGCTCTCTAGGTCATGTGCAGCCTTCCCAGTGTGTAACAGTGTAGTCCTCAGAGAAACAACTTCCAGAGCTGTGTTAGGAAACTTAAAGCGCCTCTGCTAAAGATACTGTCCATCAAAGAGATTTATCGGCTCAAGGTTTCTTCCACCCCTGTCTGATTGCTGTCAGAATGGAAGTTTAAAGTCCAACATGTGGAAGTTTCAAAAAACCCCACCATGCCCAATAAAGTGAATACTCAAAGCTTGGAGCCTCTCCATTTCAATAAAATGTGCTCAGATTTCACAGACCGTGCACAGGCTGTTGCTGGATACACAATAGCTCAAGGCAGAACTCCCAGCTCTGCTGTGGGAACAATGATCCCTTGTTGCTATCGATGCTTTAGGGTTATCTTGAATGGGTAAGACATAGTATGAAATGCACCTTTCTCTCTTTGATGGATGGCTCTGCTGTATCTCTATGGATCCGAGTCCCAAGGCGAGGAGCCTTAACTGAAGTGATCCCCTATGTAAAGTGTAGAGAGAAGAATTGTGTAATTTCATATCAGCAAGATTGATATGAGGGGATGATAAAGAAATCTATCCAGTGCAGCTATTCTGCTAACAAGTGAATAAACAAACCTGAAACTTGTGTATGTGACAATAAATATTCTCGAGTGAAAAGATAAATAATTTCCATTAATAAAAATGCATTCGATACTCTTGCAGTCCTTGATACTAAGGCAGGCAGACACAAAAATTCCCTCAAAAATTAGCAAAATCAGTCACTCTTGTTCTTTTATATTCTTTGGATAATCCCAATATAGATCTTTACATTTTACAATCACACCTGTGATTTATAGATCTCGACTTGCATTGTAGCTGTATTCTCCAGAGATTCTTCCGTAGTGCTTTGAATCTACGTAGTAGTGTGATACCCTTCAGAAGAGTCAGCTCCAGGGATCAGAGCAGAACTGAGTCAGAAAATGTAAATGCGGCAAGAAATTAAAAGTAATCCATCGAGTCACGTGGCCTGGCCTTACATTCCTGTGCAATTCGCTCACCGTAGCATTTGCTCATGGCTAAATTCCCACAAATAAACTCTTTATACTAATGGTTTTGTACAAACAAGTCAGGAAGTATATCTTGCCATACAGGAGATTTTAAGATCTCCCATTAGCAGCAGAAGGAAACCCAATCATGGGGGACTGACTGCAAGATCTGACCTGCCCAAAACTGCAAGCTGGTTAAAGCTTATCAGCAGAGAGTATTAAATCCCCGCACAACACTCGCTTCCTCTGCTGGAATAACCCTGAATACCTGTCTCAGCCTGTCAGTGTAAGGCATTGACCTTTTCCATTGTACTCCGGCTCGCCGGCTGCTGGCACCAGGGGCTTCCTCCAGCTGATAGCTTACAAATCTTTGGGCACTGGTGTCAGCAAGAGCATGCTGCAGAGAAATGCCCAAAAAATGTAGGAAATGGGTTTATGGTATAGCAGCGAAGTGCTGGCCCTATGGAGCTGTGAGGAATCGGGCAGGCGGAGGTGTGTTCGTGGAAACAAGTGCTGATGAAGTTGAATTGAATTGCTTCGCAAAAGCAAGTCACTGCGGTGTCTCCAATCAATTTTTGCTTTATTACATGCCACACATTTTAATCAGAATCAATAATCTTCATGATAAACAATTAAACAATTATTCCTCACTCTATAGAGTTTCTCTATTGAAATCGATGGAGTGCGGAGACACAGTGACGGGAAAGGAGATCTATATTGAAACAGTTGGGGACCAGCATGCTTATACCTCCATTTCCATTCCCTGCCTCATCTAAAAGGTGTACGGGTAATTACTCTGGAGAGATCTCCCTCAGCACGGGCACTGGTTGGGCTTTGCAGGCTCAAGGTTTTGCAGGTTCAGGGTTAGTGGGCATGAAGGGAAGAACTGGGGAGCTCTGGACGTGAACTGCAGCGGGTGCTCACCCCCAGCTCCGCACTGTCCCCAAGCTACTGATGGTTCCCCGTTCTCTGGCCAGAGAGAATCTGGTACGGCAATTATCAGCTGGAAGTTGTGTGCTTGGACTCTGCTGCACAGCCACCTGTTCCAGCTCATCCCTTCCTCATCTTCATGCTTCAGCTGGGGAGCGGCTGGTGGAAGAGGATGCTACACAGCACACAGAGAAAGAACGTAGTCCCATGGTACCAAGTAGTAAGCACAAGTTAAAAAGTGAAATAGTTTACAGGCACGTTCTGTCAAAAGAGCAATTGCAGCTAGAAGCATAGCTGAGTTTCATTAAAGATTTCCTTGGTTTGCTTGGCTGCTGGTCCTGATGGTTCTTCCTTAACCTACCAGACTAAGACACCCCCCCAGGTTTGATGTCTGCCGCTAGGAAGGTGTATATTCAATGGTGTCCTTCTGTGCAGGGAGAAAAGAATCGATTTTACTGCTCTTTGCAGTAGGAGCTTAAGGAATGAAGTGGTTTGTGTCCTTCATGAGGCAAATCCCAAAGTTCAGTCTCCCATAGTGCTACCACTATGAAAATCTGATCAGGCTATCACGTTTCATGTTAGCTTGAATTTCCTCTCAAAGAAGTACCTAATTATGGTTTAATTGCAGAACGACCAGCACCCCCCAGGCAGGTGATGACCCCCCAGAGTGATGTGTCGTCACGGAGTCTGCTGTTGAAGTGGGTCCCAGGAAGCGATGGATCTTCACCGATACGGTATTTTACAGTACAAGTGCGAGAACTGCCAAATGGAGAGTGGCAAACCTACTCCTCTTCCATCAGCCATGAGGCGACGTCCTGCATTATTGAAAGGTACCATATGATCCCAGGCTAGCTTAGAAATTCCCAAACTTCCCACTAAGAAACCAAAGCAAGCATCACTCAGCTCCACAGTCTTTTGAGGGGAGAGAGGTTAAGTGAGGTCACTGCTCCCATTTTAGAGGTGGTGTCACAAGCAGCAGTTGAGAGATTTGCTGAAGGTCATGCAATAAATCTAATTAAAGTTGGATTGCAATGTATCTTTTTGAAGCCTTTCCTGAAAGCTCAGCACCGTAGATAATGCTACTCAGGCTAAACCATATGTAGCTACACAATGCTCTGTAAAATACAACTAGTTAAAAATCCTTTCAGTAGTGACTGATGTTAAAATCCACTCTCAGTGCTGCATTGCAGTTATACCTACGTAAGTTTTTCCAGATGAAATGAGAACCATTTTTATCTGTATTTTCCATACTGAAGTTTATAGATGGGATCAGAAAGTTTAAACTTTGTTATTCAGGCTTCATTATATCCTCGGCGGTGCTGTTGTAATTAAAGTCCTTGTAACATCTGCAAAAGCAATTGAATGTCTGAGAAGGTACTTGTTTTGCTGTCCATTTCCTCTGTTGACAAGCTTATACAAATCAGATTATTTCCAAAAGGCCGTGAGCTCTTGGTGAGTCAAGTATGGAAAGCATTCAGATACGAATTTTTTAGGTTTGTTATAAAAACATCAGTGACTATGGCATATGGCAGCTCACCAATCATCTGCTAGAAGATGCAGATACATTGCCATCTTTTCATCTAATTGTGCAGAAAAAAAAGACAATTTGACAGTTGTAGGTACAAATACAGACCTGATCCATTGACCTTGGAGGTGCTACAAGCACCCCAAATGATATCCAGTATCTTTCTAGTCAAAACCTGTAAAATCAAGGAAACCAACTATGTCATTTAGACTTGGCATTACTGAAAACAAAAGATCAAGAAAAAGATGATTCAAGTTGTTCAAGTTGCTGTAGGTAAGTAATGGTGTCCTAATGGGGTGGCACTACTGGAAAAGACTTCTTCTCCCCCTGGCTAAAAGCATTTTCCTGTGAAAATCCAGAAGAGTAGCATGTGCGTGATGCGTGAGTGCTGTCCATCAGAACGCATTATCCCCTGCTGCTTAATCATTCTTTACAAGTAACTTTACCGGGGGTTGTAGTTGGTGTTACAACTGCCAGCTGATGGCTGGACACTACCAATTAATTAGCTAAATCCCCCGTAACGTACAGCTCTGCATTTCTAGCCTCTGCATGCGACTTGAGAGGCAGCCTCCTCCACACCTTCCCCTGCCAAGCCAAGGCAGAAGAATCGTTGCGAAGGTTATGTCAGCTGGAAATCACTCTTTGCATATCTTAAAGCACTGCATAGAGAAAAGAGCTGCAAGGAACCTGTTGTTAGGGTCTTTATTAAATAATCCAGGTAATAGCATTAATTTGAAATTCAGTAGGAGTAAAACACAGCGATCAAACGGGATGGACTAGAGGATCAGTCCGAAGGCTGGCGCTCTGAATTCCAGTGCCTGCTGGGCTCTGGCTGACCCTGGGCATCTCACCTGCCTCCTCCTGCCTGTCATCCCCATCCGTGCCCCGAGGACGAGCTGACCCACAGAGCTGGTTTGAGGCTATCTCAGGCAAAGCACCTTGAAAGCCAGGTTTTGTCCAGCCATGCACAACTCTTGTCTCGTCCTTTCCAACAAGCCCCAGTCACGAGCTGCTCCTGTGAACTGCAGTGTTGTGGGTGTTTTCTGAAGCCCCACTCAGCTATGAATCTGTACATGTGTTCAGGAGCTCGGGCCAGTGGAAGTCTGAGAAGACACTGGTGGCAGCAAGGGTGCGAACACCCCCGCTTCATGGGAAGCTGGGGGATGCTCAAGGAAGAGGCGACGTGGAAAAGAGACAAACCACTCAATGACTTCAGTTCCAAGGGGCAGGGTCTCTGCAGAGGCTCAGTCTGGGGCAGGTCGTGATGATGTGGGGAGATTTCATCCCTCAGATGTGGTTTTTTTACATTCCACAGCTTGAACCCGTTCACCTCTTACAAAATGCGAGTGAAAGCAACCAACGACATCGGAGACAGCGACTTCAGCGCAGAGACGGAGGCGGTCACAACTCTGCAGGACGGTAAGCGAGGGGGAGAGGTGCACAGGGGGCATCGCCGCGGGACGGGCGCTCCCCAGTGCTCTGGGGTTTGCTGGACCAGCTGCGATGTGTTCTCCACTGGGACTGCGGAGCAAAAATTGAACCGCCAATGCGGTTTTGTTCACAGGAGATTGGTACAGGTAGTAATGAGATGTGGCTGAATTAATAACAGGCAGCCTTAAGTGTCCTGCTGTGCCCTCTGATAATGAATCGTTCTTTCAGGAATCTCAAAATGGAATTAAACTCCATTTGATTGGCTTCCAAACTTTGCACTAACCATTATCTTTGCAGAAATTGAATAATTTACAAGAGATCATTAAAAATAAATGCAGAACCATGCATACTTTTGAAGAAGTTTCTTCAATTGTTTTCACTCAGAATCCACATCAGTCTGCAATATGGCAAAATTGCTGAGGTGTAAGTAAGAAAGAATATGAAGCTCCTAGAAACATGAACATTTAATCCTGCAGATCAGGGCTAATAAACTGTGAATGACATTGACAAGGCTTTTATTTTTAGCCTTAGAGATCAGCTTCTAATTCCTTGATTGTATAAAGTCAGTGCCTGAATGCAGAAGTAGCTCTGATGTCTTGAATGGAGAAAGGAGCTCTGCAAAGTGTGAAACAGCATCGGTATTTACTCTTAGCCTGGGAAATGGGGTAGTACTGGGATGCATTTTTATATATGTATGTATATATGGTGCTAGGAATCAGCCAGTATTTAATACAGCTCAAGGAATGACTAGTTAAATACAACACTGAGATATAAAAATAAGAAAAAGTTTTGCAAATTAATGTTGAAAGAATGTGATCTTGAAATTAGAAATGGGAGGACAGAGCTCAGGAGTATCCTAAGTCAAACAAGAACCCATGTAATACTTGAATAATGTGCCTGGCAGCCTTTTAAAGACATCCTGACCTTCCTGAAGAGTGTCTGCTGTATTGATATGGGCTGTCACTGGTACTAATGAGACAGCACTGACTCGCTGTTTCAGAATTTAAAATTTTATTTTCAATTCTCTTGGAATTTAGCTATGGTGAATCCAGAGTTGTGCTTGGACTCCTCACAATACAGCAGGGAAACACTGTGAGAGCTTCTCACCTCCATGACAAACTGAACATTTATTCTGCTGAGCAAACCTGGTGCTGTCACTAGAGCATTGCGCTGTGGAGGGCTGTCAGCCCCTGATAAGCCTTCCCTTCTCTGTGTTTGAGCTGCTACAGCCTGTGGGTATGTGCTGCAGGCCATGGGCACAGGCACGGCTTAACCCGTGGCAAATCCAGCTGTCCCAACTAAAATAATCTGTGACTATGTCACACAGACTCCTAAAACCAAGGTGGGCTTGCCCCAGTTGTGGGAATAATATCGTGGAAGTTTTGGAATCGGTTTGCTCGGTGGTTCAGCTTCCCCTCAAATGTGTGTCCAGTCGTTTGGGAGCAGCTGGCACGCTGCAGCTTCCTCTAGATTTACACCCTCAGCTTTTCTCTTACTCCTGCTCCAGTGGCCACAGGCCATAGGTAGAGCGAGAGCTGAACGAGAAGTGGCTGGCGATGCTCGTACCCACCGCATGGCGTTTGAGACCCACCATATGGCAGCCGGGATAGAAGATTTTCTTCAGCAGCGAGGAAGGAGAACCTGATGAGGAGAAGCTGCCTGTTCCCCACCCTGCGGCTGTAACAGCTTTGCTTACCCACCTTTCTTGTTTAGTTCCAGGTGAACCACCCAGTTCCGTGTTGGTGACTCCCCACACGACTTCATCTGTCCTTGTGCAGTGGCAGGTAGGTACAATGAGAAATCTTGAGAGTTGTGGAACAATTTTTTGGTTGCTTTGACTTGTTGACATGTATGGTGCATTGCAAGGGCCGTTTTCCTGAGCTGGAAGTGCGGTAGTAAAGTTGAAAGACTGCAGCTGCTTCCTTATTTCCCTGACCCAGGCAGGTATTTTGGTGACGGATAGAAAATTTCTGGCAATTGCTTTTACTCTGTGGCCCATGAGGGAAAGCTTGGGAGGTGAAGGAGTTTCTGTAGCAGCGGCCAAGGTCGTTACTTGTTCTGGCCTTTCATCGATGTCGACGGACGTGGGTCTTTACGCGGCAAGCACTCACCGGAGCGCGGCAGCGGTACAGCTGAGGCAATGGACAGCTGGCTTCCCTTGGCGTTGCACAGCACCTCCTTCAGCTGCTGGAATAATCAGAAGCACAGACTGTGCCCGAGGTCCTGCTCATGCCTTTGAGGAACTCCACATGCCCTCTTGGCTCTTTGAGGGCTAAAAATTGAGATGTCTTCGGAGAAAAGGAAGGAAGTTTGAGCTCTCCGCAATAGCTCCGAGTTGGATGTGAAAGTATTCGTGCCAAGCCTGCGCTTTATGTAAGCCTTGCCTCTGCCTGCCTTTATCTTTCAATACTGACCTCCTGGGAGATGCTGGAACATTTTGTGACCCAGTGCCTGAGGCTTCTTTTTGCAGAGTGAGCATTAATAGAGGGAACCCAGTGGGGTACTGTGCGTTATCCGTAACCTAGCCTGGAAAGCCTCTGCCACCCTGCTCCTGAGACAATGTCCCACACACATAATAAGGATGACTTTGGACAGATTGCATT
Organism: Microhierax caerulescens; assembly: GCA_035590215.1. NCBI lineage: Eukaryota > Metazoa > Chordata > Aves > Falconiformes > Falconidae > Microhierax > Microhierax caerulescens. Next base: position 29,565,522 of record JAVJGJ010000047.1, on the reverse strand, counting down.
ATAGTGAAAAATGTGCATACACGTTTACAGTACAGATGGGGCTCCTTGCATTTTTGGAAAAAAAAAAAATATATATGTATGAGGGTCTGTTTATTGCTATGCAGCAGCACTTTAAAAATATGCCTGACTGTACTGCTGGGTTGCTGGCCCAAGTTCACAAAGCATAATGCTAAGCAACAACATTGCTTACAGCATGTTGGACAAATAGAAGACATGTTGAACAGTTTTACCGAAGGAATTATGGAGAGATGTAAATCTACCCACCCACCTACAAATAAGGCCCACAGCGAAGGGAAAAAGGTATACCCAGAGAGGACGAGGAGGATGTGAGGCATGAGGTACCACAGAAATAAACATTCCCCCAATTGACTGATTATTGGTGTGTAGTTAATGTGAAATAGGTGGTTGTTTAGGTAATTGGATGCTTTTTATTTCATAAAAATGAAATGGGGTTGTTGTGCCAGAGCCATCTCAAGGGAGTTGTGGGTGATTATATGTCATTACTACATATATATTAATAGGTCCTGGTAATTCAGCCGTACTATATTTTTCAAATAAACAAAAATCTTCTAGTCCCACAATAGCCTCCAATTAAGAGGAAGTTTCACAGCAGTGTCCAAGAAATAATGTAAACTGAAAACAGTAGTCAAGCTAAATGGGAGAGTAGATTTCCAAGCAACGCTAAATTTTTAACTTTGAGCTGTTTTAATAATTCACAAAACAAACTCTAGATGCACTATCTGTGCTTTCAGCTGCTCGGTCCAATCAGTCCATTATTTTTAAATTTAAAGTAGGAAGAAAATAAGTAATTTCCATTGAGGTCTGTTTTATCAATAATGCAAGGTTATTCCCGATGTTGTGAAGGATGTTACAGTTAACATCAGGATCGTGTTCTGTTCTGCTTCTACCTTAAAGATAACAATTATTCAAACTTAACATTTCAGTCTCTTTTTTTTTAATTATTTTTAAACAGCACAAAAATGTTTCTCTTTCTGTACATTTCAGGCTGCCACTCGTAATCATTTTACCTATTTCAGCAGATCCCTCAGGCCTTCCTACAAAATCCTAAATAATCCATTACATCAAAAGCAGAGTTTTGTCCATGAAAGACAGCTAGGAAGGGGAAGACCTGACCTTTTAGCAGAGTACCCTTTTCAGGGAAGAACCAACATTTCCATTGCAAGGAGAAAGACCGTTTTCAAGACATCTATTTTCTGAGCTTTCCTGTCCTAAATTTAAAGGAAGGAAAAAATGGAGAATCACATGAAAGAAAAACATTTGGTACCACAATAAGGAATTAAGCGTTATCTGTTAGGTAGTTGTATAGCAGAGCAGGGAGTAACAGTCTCTTTCTCAGCTTCAGCAGTGTTTTCTTTTTAAGATTCTGTAAGATATTCCACCTCATTTTTTTTTTATTATTTAAAAAAAAAAAAAAGTATTAATATTTGAAATAGGAAAAAAACATTGAATCTTTCCAAGAGCACCTTCCTTCTAGGTAGTGATTAACTGAAATACAGATCCATGTAACATTCACAGTATTTTTTTTTTTCATTGTGTGAAGTTTATTTCCTTGCTGGACAGGTTTTGTTTTCTTGCACCATCTCTCCTCTGTGGTGAATCACTCAAGTGCCTCCCTTCACCCTGTCTCTGGAGAAGGCAGTCCTGGTGCCTTGCGCTGGGACTCCTCCCCGCCAGGAGAGAGGGATGGAAGGATGCTGCCGTGCCATGGAGCCCTTCTCTGCCCCAAGAAAAAAAACTTCAGTGTAATACAGAAAACAAGAGAGAAAAGTCAGAAGATTGGAAAAGAAAAAGAAAAAAAGAAAGATCACTATAGATATACTAGTAACTGCCAGTAAACCACAGCTCGTCATCTCCACCTTGCAGAGGGAGAACATTTCAGCTGGTCCCTGGGTCGTCGTGTCGCCAGGCAGCCCTGGAGAAGGCTGGCACTGTGGTCTGTTTGCTCCATCCCTTGGACACGGGGCTCAGCTAGGAAAGGCTGTTGTACAAGAGGTTGATTTATTTACCTTGTGAAATGGAGTCAGCGAGGGAATATGATTGCCCTTTTTAAAATACATCACGGGAGTAAACATCCCGTAGGGGGAAGAACAGTTGAATCCAAAAGGCAGCATTAGCACAGGAACAAATGGTTATAAACTAGCTCCGAATTATTTAGATTAGAAATTAAATGAACGTCTCTAACCACCCAAGCAGTGAGGCTTGGAACAGCTTTCCAACAGGAATACTGGGAAGCAGAAAAATCAGCCCGTGTTCTGGTGGAGGTTGCTGTTTGTGACGGGGACAGTAAGGAGCTGAGTCTCTGCAGTCCTGAGGGCCCAGTCCTGCTGGTTCCTGAGGTCCCTGGCAATCCTGTGTTCCTGGAGCATTCTGTAGTGCGGACGCTAAATAACAGTGAAAGGTAGTCAGAGCTTCTCCAAAGGATGGAGCGAAATAATGAGCGTGAAAAAATGATGAATGAGGTTCTCCAGCCATGCAGAGCAAGGACTGCGGGATCTGGGGGCTATTTGGATTGCTTTCAGCAGGCTCTGGGCAGGACAGCTGCAAAAGAAGGCAGCTTCTTGCAGGAGCAGTTTCTGCTCTTTTTCCTGGTAGCTGTAGAGCTTCCTTACACGCTGGTTCACGTAATTTTCTTGTTTGGTTTCCATGAACTGCAGTCTTTCTACTTAATTCTTTCAGCCCTCACCCAAAGCAAAGTCCTTTGCACTGAGATGGGACAGCCCCCTCTTTCCATTTGCCATCGTGCTGAAGTAATGGAAAATTCTTGTCATTTCTGGAAGCAGAATGCTAGGTTATTACCAAATATCTTCCTCCTTTCCTGTAAAACTATTCTTACTTTCTTCATTAAAATTAGATGTGGTATTACCTTCTATTGTGGCAGCATTTCACGCCAGCGGTTAATTTGTCCACAATGGACAGAAGGTTTCCCTTAACAAAGACTGCTAGGGATCTTTCTGGATTAAAGGCAAGATCATCATTAAAATCCTTTATATTTTCAGCCCCTTAAATTTCAGCACAAGAATCTTTAGAAGATGGCTCGGGGCATCTTTTCTTCTCTGCAGTTCTTAGCTTGTATTAGACTCATGAAAGTAATTTTTTTTTTTTTTCCCAAACATGAAGAATCCCTTTGCTTGTCTCTATTTAAGCAAGCCATTCAAACAAAAATCACCTTTTCAAGTGTATGTCAGTACCCGAAGGAAGATGTGAAGGGCTGCTGAAGAATCCTTGCTGAGGTGCTATGTCTTTGAGCATCTTCCAGCATGTTGCAGAAGAAAAAACCCTCCTACCAGAGCCGGCGCAATGGCCATACACGCTGCGCTGCTCCACGCTGTTGTGGAGGAGGCTGGGGTTGCCTGTGGGACTGGACCTGTGCAACGCACCAGAGTCCATCACACCGTGACTCCTCGCTAAATGCCTCTCTGAGGCTATTAGACCTATTTTCATCTTCCTAATTAAAGCCCAAATACGCCAATTCTTTGTTATTCTCTCATCAGTCTTTCAGTAAAATAACGCCAAATGAAGAATGTCCTATGAGAAGTCCCCAAGGAAAATAGCCACGAAAGGAATTCTGTCTTTGACAAAATAATTTATTTCTTTTCATCTCCGAAGTAGTGAAGTGCTGTTCTACTGTTCCGCTGGTGGTGGCCAGCAACATGGATTTTCAGGGACACGTTTACGTCAATTATCACACACAAGTTCCCGTGGACCGACGAGGAAAGGAGCTTAGCTCTCAGCGTAGTAGATCAGGTGCCAGGGTTTGAGTAAAGAGCCTTTTGTTATTGCCACAGCTGAGCAAAATCGGTAAAGTTGCCTTTAAGCTGTGTTTTCCAAACAACACAGCCTTTGACCCTGTGTATTACCACTGGCTATTTTCAGCAGGGAGCACGGTGTCCCGTCTCGCAGGACGGGTGTCCGCTGCTGCCCGTCGTGATGGATGTTGGATGCGACGCACATCTTAACAAGCCCGTTCTTAACCTGAATGTTTTTCAGCCGCCCAAAGTTGAGAGTCTAAACGGACTGCTGTTGGGATACCGGATCTACTACCGGGAGCTGGATTACGACACTGGATCTGGAACAGAATCCAAAACCATCCAGAACCCTTCAGCTTTAAGAGCAGAGCTCACACGTAAGCCTGTGTTTGGGGCCCTATGATATCCCAGAATGGTAATCCATCATTATACCGGGCACCATCTGCCCTTCCGCTCCATGGAAATAACACACAATTGTGTCTGAGAGTCCTGGGGGTAATTTAGCTTTTACACAATTGGGGTGAAGATGCTAAAAAATGCTACTTAACTTCTGCCCCATCAGCAGCGGTTGTAATGGTACGTGCTAATCTACGCCAGCATACTTGAATTGATGATCTGTCCCCCATGTATGCTCTGATTCCCTGCTTTCTGCTGCCTCCATTTCATGATTACCCTGGTATACTTTGTTCTGCCTTCAGACAAAAAAAAAAAAAAAAGAGAGAGAGAGACTTCATTTCCTCAGCTGGGAACCTTTTTCTTTCATGCTATTTTTTTAATCATTTTTATAATTGACGTTTTGTTATTCTTCTTGCAGTATGGGAAAACAGCCGAGAAGTTTTAAATACATTTTTTACAATTCCAAAGCGCTTGTCCCTATTTTGAAAGAAAATAGCATAAATGAGCAATAATTTTAAGGTGCACGCTTGCCATGTTAGTCACTGGGATTTTTGGCTCACATGGAGAGAAGGTGGAGAGGGAGAGGAATAATAGAAAACTGAAAAGGATTTTTAGACAAAGGCTAGAAAGGAAATCAGAGGGAAGAATAGGCAGAATAAGATGATGGGAGGCAAAGATGTGAGCCCTTGGTAGCCTGACAGACATGGCCCAGCAAGGAGATGTGCTCACAGAGGCACCAGCTTTTGTCCTGTTTGATGTCAGTGGAATATTCAGAATAAGATAATACGCTAAGAGCAGCAGCATAGGAATGAGTGAGACCATTTCAATATCTTACACCATCTTCCATCTTTCTCTGAACCCATCAAAGTCGTCTCTACAAAAGCAAGAGTGATTTTTGTGGGGATGTGGAAAAAGTGGATGCCTTAAATATAAATAAGCACCTAACCGACCTCCGTCACATGGTTAGTGCTGAATGAGACTTCTCCGGCTGTTTTAACGAGGACAGAGCAGAGATGTAAATCTCTACTCATAGTTGTAGGTATGCATTAAGGGGTTTTCTGCAGACAGAAGCTGAATGACTGACTCTCTGTATTATCATTAAATAATGACTTTGGATGTTACCTAGTCTCACAAGCCAGGGAC
>JAVJGJ010000047.1:29515734-29560173 GCA_035590215.1 Microhierax caerulescens | reverse complement strand
GCCCTGCAGCTATGTTCCTAATAGCTGTAAAGTAGAAAAAAACATGCTGTACCTCTCCAGAGAGTGGAGAGAAAGGGTGGAGAGAAGCGTATTTTAAGCAAAATTTCCCTCCTTCTCCTCGTAATACGACAATTCACCCTTAGAACACCTCTGTTCCTCACTGACCTGCGGTTTTGTACAACTTGGTATATTATTACAATTTGCTCACAGCAGGAAATTTGAATCCTAGAAGTGAAACTGTGGGAAATCTAACATACATTTAAAGAAATGGGTCCCATCCTATTGTAGGTGTTCGCTCTTCGTGGCTGGTGTTCCAGGTCTTTACCCTGCAGCTCTTCAGGATTTGAATTTTGCATGTTGAGAAATAAGGATGTATAGTACAGCGTTGAGTGGTTCCCCCCCTAGAAATCGTTTCGTTTTCACTCATTTGTTCTATTTAATCTAGGAGTCAGGACATTTCTGTGTTGCATGTTTGTGAGATTCTGTTTGAGAAGGAAATGAAACAGCCCCGTGTGAGTGAGATGCTTTTGATGTGTTATGAGAGAGTGATGTGATTTTATTGCCCTTCAAGGTATAGTCCTAAAGCTCAAACTGTGTGTGTGTGTGCACTGCATCATTTGCCTCTGTCTCTGCTGTACATCATTTGCAATAACTATTTCCTTGCACTGTAACAAGCTTTCTGCTTTGCTTACCCTGAATAGCCCAAAGCAGCTTCAAGACAGTGAACAGCAGCTCTGCATTAACGACGTATGAATTAACACGTAAGTGCACATCGCCTTTAGATGGGACTCTGTAATGGTTCAAAATACACTATGGGCAAACTCCTATGGTTCTCCTCAGTGGATCTAGCAGAAATCAACACATATTAATGATTTGGCTTTCTCAAGTTTCTTTTTCTTTAAGCCTTTGCTTTCCCTACATCAAGAGACGTTGACGATGCAAGTAGGTAGCTGTGTTGTATAAATGTGGCTGCTGGGAAGGTAAAACATTATTGACTGAAAAAAGCCAGTATTGCTGATGCTAAATGAATTTTGATTCGCTTGCTACATATTTTGCAGTCCATCTGAGTTTAGCTGTATCACATCATTAGTCCTATGATTCAAGCATTGCAATGTTCAGGCGTTCCGTGGAGCAGGAGGCCAGCTTAGAGAGGGCCCAATGAGTTCATGTGCATCTCCAGAGGTGTTTTCAATTGGAAATGAATAAAATAGCATTCGACAGAGTTAAAAGGCAAGTTGCTTTGTAGTGGTGATGGTTCACTAGATAGGTTTTGCCCAAGGCTTTTGAGTCACAGATTGCGATGGGCTAAAAAAAAAAAAAATGAAGCCCTATCCCCACTGAAACTTGCATGCATGAACTCATGCGTTCCATTTTCTTACACATGCAGTTAACACTAAAATCTCCCTTGTGGCTTTTCATGGCAGCAATTAAGAATTCCCTGTACAAGCTGCCCGCGACTATATCCTATATATGTTACTTTGTTTGTTTACAAACTTAGCATCATTATTGCTGATTTGCTTGCTACATGTTTTGCAGTCCATCTGAGTTTAGGGGTATCGCATGAAAAAATTAGTGATGTGATGTCATTTACAGTATGCCTGGGACTGGGGAATGGTGCTGGATTTGGAGTCAGATACAGGAGCACAACACTGCTAAACACTTTTGTGAAACTGAACAATTCATTTTATTGAACCTTCCCAAAGCGATGGCGCACTGTCAGCCACAGAGTCAAGGGTGCTGTCTGTGAAACAGACAGCAGAGAAAATTATTGGCAAAGGGAGAAATCTGGACCCCTGGCCATGTGTGTCTTAATCAATTCAATGCTCATTTGGATAGGGCAGTTTATATTATTGAGTGCTCTCTGATTTCACTGTTAAATATTGTAGATGATAAATACTTCTGTTAGAATTGATTCTTTCATCCTGAAGATGCAAAATCTGAAACTGCTCAAGCGCTGCCTCCCCTCATGACGTTGACATGATTCTACTCCACCCTCATTTGCATCTGTTAATTACCCTCATACAGTTGGGTTTTCTAGATTTTTTCACACTGCTCTCACTGTCCTACCTCATCTGCCAGAGTATTTTCTATATGTCAGCAAAGCAGTTGGTTGCCTGGTGGCCAAATGGAGTCCAGGCTTCAAGTCCTCCCTTCCCTTTGTGATTGCTGTTCAGGCCGTGGTCACTCTGAAGGAGAAAGGGACCCGTGCGGCACTTCCAGCGGGACTCCGGGTTCTCCGCTGCAGATCATCTTCTGCCCCCTGCTTGAGCCGAGACATTCCTGAGCTGCTGAATGACTCCCTAGATGAAAGCCCCTGGGGTTAGGCAAAGGCTTGAAGCCATGTTCCTCCTTACCGGTAGAGGTGAAAAGAAGCCTGTTTGTTGAACGTTCAAAGCAAAGCACTGCCTTTTCTTGTCATTAAGAATGACCTAGAGACGTTCCTCTAGCTAGTTACCCATCAGGAAAGATTCCTCTTACTGGAGCAACACTGTGAGAAAACACTGAAAAATCCTGCCATTTCATCACAAAGATCTTTCATAATTGTGCAAATCCTGCCGTGATGTGTGAGCTAAGGAAGGATGGCAGTAGACATTGCACTGTTGTCCTGCTCTGATGCTGCGTTTCACGAGAGAGAAGTCTGGTGGTAAAGAGGGGATGGAATCTAAAAAAATACCTGTAATGAAGTATAAATAATAACGTATGCTATTTTATTTTTTCAGAGTTGAAGAAATACAAGAGATACGAAGTACTAATGACAGCGTATAATGTTATTGGTGAAAGCCCTACCAGCACACCAGTGGAAGTGTTTGTGGGAGAAGCAGGTAGGTAAAAGGAAAATTAGTTGATTATTTTTTTTAAAGTACTGGCATGCTTTAGTATTCTCCAAATAACCTTTAATATTTGTCCAGGAAAGGGTTGATTTGAAAAATTTCCCAGTTGTGATGGCTAACAGGGTTTTTTGTAGCGTCCTCTCCTAGAATAGGCTGGCACTGCCAGTTGGTCTACACAAAGAAGGGGAGAAAGGGCGTTTGAAAGAAAGAAGAGAAAATATTTCTGGAGTTGCAGGAGGATGACTGTTCATACCAAATTAGCTTGAGGGAAAAATTGACTCAAGTTAAAGAAGTGAAAAGTGGAGCACAGAAATGCCACGAGGGAAAAGATACAAAACTACAAAACAAGAGAGACTTGGAAAGCTGATGCTTTTCTTTTATAACCCTCTGTGTAGAGATGTGGCCAGTGCACCACACCTTGCTATATTTTTATGGTCTTGAAGTCAAGATGACAGTGTGTCTAGTTTAACGCCAGCTTCGGAGGCACAGGTGATGACTGCTGGCAGGAACGGGCACCTCTGTAGCCGCACGCAGCTGCTGCAGAAGCTGGGGGTCAATGGCACTATTCATGCCTTTACGTACTACAGATCTCTGCAGGAATCCAGGCTGTATTTATGAAATGTAACTTGCTGATCATTTTAAAATCCCTCCATTAGGAGGCTGGAGGTGGAGATCAGGATGAGGCAGTTAACTAGACACTGCTTTGAATGCTTTGTGAAACAGGTGATTTTGCAGAGCCCAGATAACCCGCAGCTGAGCCTGTGCTTCTCAGTGACGCTGGCTGAGGAGCGTGGGACTGGAATAGCTGATGTCTTCCTTACAGCCACGGCGGCGGTGCCGTGTTTATGGTGACCCCAGCTGGAGAGAGGCTGGCGCCGAAATCGTTGTTAGTTATGGTATCAATTTTTGCAGCAGCATCTTTTGAAGCTTAGAACAAGAATAGGCGACACGCACCCTCCTGTTGTTCAGCCTGCTACTGTGAATGAATCTGATTACGCTTTTGTTCTTCTGTCTCAAGGCTAGGATGTAGAAGCTATCAAACCCAGCACTAATTCATTTTGTTATTATTCATAAAATATTCTACTGCTCAAAAGTAAGCAAATCACTTTTTTTAAACTCTACTGCATGATTTCTTAAACTCTTCTTAACCTTTTCATTTCAAATATGGTGTAACATTCACTATCTTTCTCTGAAAACATCATAAATTAATCAGAGCAGCATGGTTCTGGAGAGACAGCTGGCAATATTTACTTTTTTTTTTTTCTAGTTTACTGCTGCTCCAACTTACTTCTGCAACTGTAGCAAAGAAAGCCCAAGTGGAGCCAACTGTATCTGGCTTTAAGATATTTTGTTTCAGAGCCGCTGATCTCCCTGCTGCAAATGGAGCCAGCACATGCATTTATACACATGTACACAGCACAGAAAATCAGATGGGGAAAACAAGGAAATGCTGTTATGTCTTTCAATCCCACGGCCCAGGTCTTCCTTGTGGTAACTCAGACAAGGAACGGGGCAATGGAAGGAGCCAAACTTGAGAGGGAACTGAGATATGCACAGGACCTCCTTTCGCAGGCAAGGCTGATATATCTGAATTTGTGGGGCATGACTGAGATGGCTTTTTAGAGATGCTGGATTTACCTCCGGTTAGGGACAATCCAGGTTCATGCGGTAGAAATGATGAATGTAGGATCTTCCTGCCGATTTTCAGTTTTGTTGTGTGAAGTTATTATGCTTTGTTAGATAACTGCCTCTTCCACCTCCAAAACTGGCTGTGATTTATACTGTGAGTAAAGTGATTGGAGCTGGTATTGCAATTTAAGTTTTAAATTGATTTGTGACACCTTTGAGTTAAAACGTGCTGTGGAAATACAAGGTTTTGTTGTTAGTGTTTATTTGATGTCCTTACCCATGGTAAAGGCAGTTAAACAGCAAGCTGGAAAAAAAGGGGGCTGCTTAGCTTGAGCAGTGGGGCATCCACGGTAAAGAGAGAGAAACCCTTCCCGATAAACAACAGGTGCTGGCATCACAGGCACAGCACTGAACACAAAATGATGGAAGGGGACCAGTCCCCAGCCTGAAGGCCCCTGGTAACTTACGCCTCGGGACCGTTAAACGGTGCTTCGTTCTGCCATAAGGGTTGCAGTAATTCTGGTGGGTGCGAGAACGTTCCTCTCAGCTGAAAAAAGGGGAATATACAGCACATGCCTTGGGGGAAATGTGCTGGGCTTAGGCCAAAATACCCAGTTCTGTGCAGTTCTAGGGGGTGTTTTGTAAGTGGGGGCACCTGGAAATAATACTGACGGTTCAGCTTTGATGTCTGCTACAGCCAGACGAGCGATGCAGGAGGAGTGTCTGTAATTCCTTCCTTCCCTCTTGCACTCTCCCCTGTTAGATTTGAAGATTTTCCTGCCATTGCATCTGGATTTTTACAAGAAAAGTAGGCAGTGGAACACCCTGACAAACTTGGGGGGAAAAAAAACCATCAAAACCAGCCTTCTGGCAGTTTTGCCAATCAAATGGGTAAAAAGCACCCAAATGGGGAGTATCTCTTGAGCTCGTTTGAGTGCCGCCGAGCTGTACTGCAGCCAGCAGCTTCCCGGGGCAGCCCGAGCGCTCTGGTCTCACTCGCCTCTGACTGATGAGCAGGGGGAGATTTTGGGAGAGCAACCTGCTGGTGGCCAACGGGCCAGACACAGGTAAACAGACCTCTGTGTGCTGCCTTTCGTGGTGAATAAGGGAGATGGATGCAAATGGTTTGTGGGTTGTTGGTAGGTTTTTTTTTGGGGGGGGGTTTGTTGTTGTTGTTTTTTTTCTACAAGGGGAGTAAAACCTTTTTCTTGTTACAGTAACCCCTAAGATTAAAGCCCTGGCAAAGGCTCCATTTTGAGTTCTGCCTGGACATTTGCAAAGCTCAGCGGTGTGGAGAGCGATTCTTCCATGTGTCAGGAGAGCAGCAGGCTGGGAGTCCTTGTGCTCGGTGCAGCCGGGAAGGATGCGCTGCCTGCTCAGTCTGAACAGAGCCAGCGTCCTTCCCCCACCTGCCTCCAGCACCTGGATCCCTCTCCTCCGCAGACCAGAAGATCCTCATAACATTGCCTTTTCAGAGCTGGCTGCAGCTCTGCCCTGCTCATTAGAGAACCGTGTGCATCTCCCGACAAATGACAGAAAAATTGAAAGCCACCACTTGCAGAAATTAGGAAGGGAGTCGCAGCCCCATCGGCAAGCCCCCTTCTCGCCTTGTTAATTCATTTAACAGTTCAGCTGTCAGGGATGCCGGCTTTGATTGGGAAGGCAGCGAGTGTTCGGCGAGAGGCTGGGTACTGATATTCATCCCAGCTCTAAACGCAGCTGCTACCAGAGGTGCTGTTCTGCTCGACTGAAATTAAGACTCTGTTAGAGCAGCCACTATATCAAGAGCATTATTCTACTGGGTCGCTGTCACTAGCTGATTGTGTGGTGGGGCTCTGGAGTTCAGAAGACTCTACTACCAGCATATTAATTAAACAAAAATCACAGGTTTGGGGCAGGCATGCTTCACCTGATTTGGGAAGGTGAATAAAATGGAAGGCATCAATAGAAATCCTGTGCTAACGAGCCTGCAGCCTCCAGTGCTTCTCCCATACACTGCAAAGCTGTTCTGGATGAAAAATAATGGAATTCATAATTTCTTCCAGCAGCTGCTGCAGGAGGAGAGCGTGTGTGTGGAGAGAAAGTAGCAGAAGGGGTGAAGTGCACCGAGAGACGCTAGCTTTTACACAGGTTGTAAATCCATTTGTGTGAAGAGGGGAGGGGGGGTGTCACTGTAACTGCTGGTGACATTGGCGACCTTCAGAATTCACAAGGACTGATGAGGCTGATTTGTTGTTGTTCGTTTTAATAATGATCTCTGAGAGGTGGCTCCACAATGGGAAAGGCAAGGAGTGAAAAAAGCTGGAGACAGAGATCCCCTTCTTAGAAAAGTCCTCTGTTGAAATGCTGCCTCGGTTATACCATCCTCTTCCAGAAAAGGTGTCCTGGCCATCTCACTTTCTTCCAAGTAAAACTGTAGCTTGGAAAGGAACAGGAGTGGGACAGAGGGACAACTACTTCTTACCTTTCTTTTCTTACCACCTTCAAAAACCTGAACCTATCTCCTGGTGCAAAGCTAGCAGGCACCAAAGCAAATCCCCAGCTGTTATCTACAATTATTTTGATCTGCCCTCCTGCCTGCAGCTCCAGGGTGTTCCTGGAGTTCACACTTTATTTTGTCCAGCTGTGGCTGCCACATGGAGAGAAGCTCTGCTCTGCCAGTAACATCGGGGGAATGCTCAGAGCTGCCTGGCCATCTCCAGCATTTTACAGGCAAGAAATAGAAACCACCTAGGAAGCTCCAAGACCAAAAATAGTGATTTAGGGTTGGGAAGAAGATAAAATAGAGAGAGGAAGCCATGCTAAGGAGACAGAAGCCTCGTAAGGAAGCAAAGACTCAGCTCCAGGCACCTGGCTCCCCTTTACAAAACTTTTTCTAGCAAAGAGTACTTGTGCCTTCTTGCCTGGTCACCTGTGCTTGGGCAGTGTCCCTTGCTGTCTCGTGCTGATGCCAGAGAATTCTCAGAACCAGGCTGCTTTGTCCTTGAGTGTTTTCATCTCTTTTTGCTGGCCTCACTCTTTCCATGTGTTCATACCAAACACCCCACGTGGTGTCACCTCCCCATCCGTAGGCCACTTTCTGGAGAAGGGGGTCCCTCAGCACTACCTTGGGCCCCCCTTTCTCTTAGAGCACAGAAGCTTTAGCTCCTTCCCTGCCCCGAACGTAGCTGAGAAGATGCTGTACAGAGAAGTCCCCTGTGCCTCTTTATTAACGGCCTACAAGAGGAATGACAACATTTCAGCGCATCAGAGCTGGCAGCTTCCCTCAGCCTGTCGTGCCCCCCGTGGCCAATTCCCCCGTTTGGGACACGTGGGCCCGTCCCTCGGTGACTGGCTGTGCACGTGCAGATCAGGAGCACGTCACTGCTGGCACAGCTGGAAGAACTGGGTGGGCATTTCCATCCCAGATGCCGCTGGAGGAGGGAGGAGAAGGGCTATCGCAGCCATTTCACATTGCAGTAGTCTAAAACCTGTCAGCCTAGAGACAGTATCTTCCCTTGATAAACAAAAGGGGATGGAGGGAAGCTGTTGGAAAGTAGCATAATAAATAAATTATTGGTTTCGCTTGCTCAGACGTCAAGTTTGAGTTCAAGTTCAAAGGGGTTGAACTTCCTTGGCACTTTAGAAGCGCCAAACCTTTGAAATGTTAAGGTATTTGCCTTTTAATTCTTGACACTTCTGAACATCAGCAAAAGGCTACTTTTGAGGGGTGGCAGGGTGTTTGAAACATTGATTTTCCTTTTCCCGTCCCCTTCAAAGAATCCACAGAGCTGTTCTAAGATCATGCTCCATTGTGAATGAGCTCGACACAGCTGTTCTGGGAACGACCTGCTCCAGGAGTGACAGTGGCCTTTCATCCTGTCCCCAGTGTCTTTCTCCCTAAGGAAGGAGAAGTTCTCCTCCGAGCTCAGAGTGAAAGAACCAAGCAACGCACTAAAAGAGAGAGTAAAGTCAGAGCAGAAAGGGAAACTAGGAAGATGGATGTGTGGGAAAAAGTAGTGAGGCATTTTCTGTTTGGACTGGGAAAAAAGACGTCTTTTCAGTTCCTCTTGCATTACTGGAAACCATTACACCTGTCCCAACAACGTTCCATTTCTGGGTGTAGGACCAGCCACTGGGTACATCCCATCACTATTTCTTGGTGGATTTTAAACTTCTCCAGACTCATTCTGTGCATGGTTCCCACTTGGGGCTTGTCTGCAGCAAGTCCAATTTGGATTTGTTGTTCCCATCAATGCAGCTCCACTGGTGGTAATAGCAGTATAGATAGCACTCGGCTGCATTATCTAATCCTGCAGGGCTGTGACAGGGTAGTAAAAAATAACAAACTAAAGTGTGCCTACATTAGAGCATTAGTCATTCCTTGTGTGCTACTGGTATTGCTGCAGTGCTGGGGAATTATGGATATGAATTTTCTATATAAAACTTGGCTCCCTTTCCTGTTCAAAGTGGCTATTTTTTTTTATTTTTATTTTTTTAAGGGTAGTTTTACGTTCTTAATCTGTTTACAGATAAGCACAAAGGTTTCATAATTAAACTTCCAAAATTCGGTAGCTTAGCTCAGTAGCTGCTCTTACAATGGTAAGACAGACAGTGACCGTGCCAGTGCGAGTCTGTGGAAGAAGTGTCCTTAATGTCAACATGTCAAAAAGGCATCCCTGCAGCTCTCTGGAGACTGAAATCTAATGTCAAGGCAGAAGGAAGCAAAGCCTAAGTGAGAGTCGCACTGCTGTCAAAGCGAGTTATCCTACCATATAGGAAAAGGAATTTTAAGAGAATGCACTGGAAAGCAGTGTCCAGATTGAGACATAGATTTGATGGGCTTATTTGACATCTTTAATTCTCCATTGACAATCCAGAAGCTCCCTAAAATGATTTGCAATGTTTTCATGCTGCAAGTAAAAGCTGAATGCGCGCCTCATTAACAGCTCATTAAGTTGTTAATATTGGTCATAAGCAGCCTTTGTACAGCACAATGCTTTATACAGCGCCGCAGCTCCTGCTTAGCTCTGGTGTAATTGCCTCTTTTCATCACATCTCAATGTAGGAAAGATGCCCCTGTCCAAGTAAAAATATCGGGTTTTGATCAACTGCGCTTGCTTATCTCTGCCACTGCTATTGCTGGGGTGGTTGGTGTGCCGGGCTGCAATTGCCACGTGACGTTTTGCTCAGATGATGAACTTCCATCTCACAAACCCAACAATTTGATGTTGATTTTCAGCACTGACTGTAGCCCAAGACGGACAGACTGTCCGTAGTCAAATTCATCATCAGGACTCCTGGCTTTGTTCTGTAACCGGTGCGAGCAGCGGTGGGAGTGGGACGACAGATCAGCTGTTCTGCTGCAGTGCTATATGGCCTGTGAAGAACTGAGTGCAGGGACATCCCTGCACAGTACACAGAGGGCGGGGGGATGAGAAGCCTGATCGTGTATGCAAAGCCTTACTGAACTAACAGTACAGCTACTCCATTAAAAGCAAAGGAATTAACCTTCCTTTCAAAAACATGAGCAATCAGTAGTAAAGTAAAACAGACCATAAATCACACCAGTAAAGAAGTGGGGAAGCCCCTGGCTGATAACTCATATTCAAGCAGCCACAAGCTGGAGTTTGAGTATTTTTGACTAAAAGGTTCTATTTGCAGCCAGATTTCTATCTCCTGTAATTGTGCAGTCCTGCTCTGCTTGTTTTCCATCATCCTGGGATATGTGAGCAAAATGCTGTAAGTATTTTCATGTGGGTCTCAACTCCTGTGGCTTTACCTCCTCTGTACAGCTTTGCTGTGAAGCCAGCTGTAGAGAAACACAGTTGGTTTTCCTTTCTGACATCTGTTTGCTGTATCCATTGTCAATCATAGAACTGGAGGCGGTTCAGGTTGCCTGTTGTAGATCGAAAACAAAAAAGTTGTCATTTTTTCATATGAAAGTATGAATTAGCGGTATTCTAAAATATTGTGGGCACAGCAGCCTGGACACTGAGATGATACGGGGGGTGTAAGGCCACAGGGATAAATGCATGGATGCTATGAATGCAAAATAAACAAAGAGGGAGAGAAAACTCGCTCAGAGTCAAGAAAATGAAATTTAATTTATCTCTCCCCGGGAGAACAAGATCGCTGTCCTCCACGGGCTCCCTGGGGTTCCCTGCCCATTGCAATCTGTAAATCCTAAATGAGTCCCTCGTGGGGGTCAGCTGCCCAGACTTGCATTAAAGCCACAGCGAAAGGTTATCGCAGTGGCAGGTCTCACCTGCTCAGTTTGACGCTTTTCCGATGCAGCCTTTAACGTTGGGTATATGGCAAACCCAGTGGAGATTCACCCTAATTGTTCGATATGCTCTCTTTAGTGGCACATAAGGAGTTGTCGGTGCTTATCAGGCTTTAGTAGGTGCTGCCATTACTGTTAGTGAACATTAAGTGGGTGCTTTTGTCAGCTGCCATGAACTTGCGGTATTACGATATTAGAGTGTGGGATTAACAAATTGTAATGAGTGGAGCACGTCTATAAATGGAGGAGGAGGAGTCTTGGGAACTGGGGAACCTGGAGAAATAGTCTGAAGTAGGTGGGTTTTGCCTCTGTCTAATATGTAGGCTCTTTTAAAGGAGTTGAGAGCAGTAGTTTCCCACCTGGTGCTGCTCCCACTGCTCCCAGTGCTCAGGAATGAGGATCAGGCCAGGGTACCAAATGCTCTGCAGTTCTTCACCATCCCTTACACCCTTGAACAACCTTCGGTACCTCCTGGGGGGTGAATCCTGCATGCGTCGGAGCTGACACCGCGCTCGGTTGACTCGCCTCTCGCACTGGGTTAGCTCTGCTAGCTTTAGCGGAGCTCACCCTAATTTGCATCGATAGAAGTGAGAGGGGATTTTAGCGTGTAGTTGATGCCTGTATGTTTGTTTGTGCATACTGAATGCTTGTCAGGCTCTTGCTGTTCCTCCTGGCGGGCCCGTCTCTGCTGACTGATGGGAAGCCTGCCTGTGTGTGATCATAGCCTTGTTGACATAAAAGAAATAGAGAAAAAAAGCTCGTTTTATTAGTTCCTCCCTTTCCAGTTTTAGCCACCTGTATGCCCTTTCCAAAGGCAGCCTGACGGTTCTGTAAGGGCTTTACTTCTGGGCCAGGCGCTCTCAGTCCCTTGATGGATAATCTCAGTATATGATGTGATAGCCTGTTTTAGGGTTGTATTAGCTAAGTAGAACTGTGGGCTTCAACAAAAGAGAAGCGCGTAGGTTTTGTTTGCAGGCTTTTAGCTATTTTGCAGCACCGCTCCGTGAGATTTGCCACGGTGGTCGGCATTGTAATGCAATCACAGTGACTTTTTGTGCATCGCTCAGGTCGTTCCTGTCCCACGAAAATCCTGGATTGGACATGGCTCGTTGGGAAATCTGGACCTCATATTAAAAAAGTAGTAATCACAGCAACAGAGTTTTCAGCACCACTGAAAGGAATAGTAAGGGACAGGATGAGAATTACTCCTGCTTGAGTCACTTGCCAGTTTATGAAGGTTCTTCATGAATAAGTCATATCTGTGGAGGTTTCCTCAAAACACGATTGCCTCCTCAGTTCAAAAAAATGGCACTGGCAGATAACCTCCTGGAGCCTGGGTCTGTGGAGAGGATACTCCACTTCTAGTCCTTGTTTCATTTCAGTGTTTTTCTGATATGTGTGGTGAATGTCTTCTCTCCCTCTTTCCTCCCTGACCCCTGCCTCCCTCTCATATCTTTGCAGATGCCGAAGACATGCCTGGCCAATGTTGGGAAGCTTCCCAGTGCTAAGCAAGGAAGCTGGGGAAGTTACGTTTGGGTATCATTTGCAGCTGCTCTTATTTATGTTTTTTCATTACTTCAATACCCTTAAAAATTTGATGTGGCAAAACACAGCTACTGTACTAAGTGTAGTATGCAGGAAGGGGACCAAGTGTTCGCCTGCCCAGATAATATGGCACAGAGTAAAGCAGTTGCAGGTGTGCTAGATTCCCAGAGTCCCTATCCTGACAGCTCTTCTCTTTCTCCTCTCCACCAAAGTAGGTTTGTCGGTTTATCTTTCTATTTTTGCATCGATTAGGTTGTGCTCTCTCTTCATCAGTGTTTGTGAGGGCGAGAGAGATGTTGTTCTGGTTCTTCCTGTATTGACTTCCGTTGGTCTTTTCTACACTAGGAAATGTTTCAGTATCTCTTACATCGATCTATGCAACCACTGAAATCAACACATGTATCACATATATCAACATTGATGAAAACGGGTTATTTCCTACTAAAACCTTGGCTCTTCCCGCTGCTTTAACCTCCTCCCCCACCCAGTCAGAAGTTGGGCTTCTCAAAGATGGGGGAGACCAGATTGCACCTTTCCTGAGAGTCGTTTCAAGTGGCAGGGTGACACAAGCCTGATGAGGTCAATAACTGACAGCGCATGCAGGTTTGGTGCCGCATTGTCAGGACTGAATAGGTGGGCAGGGACACTCGAGTCTGGTGTCAGCAAATGGAGTAGCATTGGAGGGGTTAAGACCCCCAGCCTTTCATGTGGGTCTGCCTCTTACTGAGGCTGGAATACACCCGAACAACCCCAGAAAGTGCGTGGCTGGCAAGGAGCGCATACTGCCATCACAAAATGTAGCCTAGCTAAAAACAGCCAGCAATTGATGGAAAACATCTTTCACATTCTAAATATAGCTTAGGCTGCTTTGTCACAGCGGAAAGCAGCTTCACAGTAGCTGTTTTTGAAGCACAATTAACTAATTGTTATTGAACTAATCAGCATGGCTCATGAGGTGCTGGTGCACAGGGGAAGCGTTCCTCGCTCCCACCTCTTCTTCCAGACACTGGAAGGAAATGGCCAATAAACGCTGAACATTTTCCTCTCATGCTGCTTTTGCTGGGTGGAAGGAGTGACTGGGAACATCTGCAGACAGACCTTTTTGTTCTTTCTGGGGAGGTACCATCCTTGCATTCCTTCTCTTAAAGCCCCTTGCGTTTCGCTTTGCCCGCGCTGCAGATCAGTCTTGCTGTTTTATCTGGTGACCTTCTGTTTGTTGTGTTGTGTTTGGCTTTTATAATCCACTTAACTGTTGCTTATCTACGCCATAACTTGAGGGCAGCGGCTGCAATGGGAGAAGAAACAATCTGTTCTCCGTGCCACTGCAGGGATATAACTCCAATAAGACAAGGATGGTTTAGGCTAGATATCTAAAAGAAAAAAAAAACCTCAGAGTTCTTTTAAGAGTTATTAAAATAGGGATATGCAGCAGTGTTTGTGTAGGGATGGCAGGGGAATCTGGAAAGAGGTCAGTGGTTGAGATTACACAAACATCTGACCAGCTGAGCTGATCCTGGTGTGACACGGGAGGATGGATGTCTGAGCCCTCTCCAAATCCTTTCCAGCTCTATTTTCCATGACTGCGTGCACCAGGAATCGGTGTGCAAACTTCGGAGGTGCAGCGCGTGCAAGCTTTAATCGTCAGCACATGCTACGCGGAATACTGCTGTGCCTTCTCCCGTGCTGTAACTCACTAGGTAGATGAGATTACAGCCGATAGATCAGAACATGCTGCAGCCACTCTTCCATTATAATGTGCAGACATACAGATTAGAGGCTTTTTGGGCCTGGAGCCGTCTCTTTGTTCTGTGTTTATGCAACACATTGTGCAATGAGATTCTGGCCTCTAGGTGCTAACACCAAAATGCAAATATATTGATTACTAGAGAATAAAAGCAGGCATGTTCACAAAGGCCTGCTTTGATGAACTGGGGAGGGGGGGGAATGCTTGCTGGATAGGAAAGGATCAGAGGTCTTTACAAAACAGAAATTTGCTTGGGATTGGTTGGAACGGTGGGATCAAGCTGATGCACAGAAAATCTTCCGTCTCTTTCACTGCATTTTCCTCCTCGTTTTTTTGCCTTCATGTTTATTTAAACGGCATGAGTACGGGGGAATCTTGTCCCAGACTTGTCTATGAATTGCCCGACATAATACTGGCATTACAAAAACAATTAGAAAATCAGTAGAGGAGAAATCCTTTGCTATCCAGAAATGGGAGCAGATGTAAGAGCAGCAAGGAGCGCTTCATAAAAACGGTTATTAAGTTTACCCAATGAATCACTAGGATTTGTAGCCTACCTGTGCTACAGAGCGTCGTGGCAACTGTCACTAAGAAAAGGAATAGTGGTTTCATATTGATGAAAAGCTCTCCGTGCCGCACAGCCCAGAGAGCAAATATCCCAGGGAAGCAGCGAGGAAAACTAAGGAGAACCTTCAGCAATGCACGGAGCTCCGGTGCGGGCAGGCCACCAGGGGTTTTAAGCACCTTCTCTTTAAAGGTTATAAGCATTTGCAAGCTCAGATTGCCTGCAGTGTGAGCAGAGGCTGTTCAGTACGACTGGAAAATGAGGGCGGTGATTTGTTTAAATGTGGGTTTGGATGTATAACTTTATTTATGGGCTCATTTTGACACTCTCACTGCATTTCCAGATAGATTTCTTGTCTTGATACAATTCTGCCAACATCATCCCAGTTCACAATTGTTATTTTTTTACTAATTACCATACAACCTGCTCAACCTTCCTCCTTCTGTTTTGGCTGAGGGAGAGTTTCAAGGAGACAATCTCAAAGGTGAATTGATCAAATAAGAAATGTTTACAAATATCTGTGTGAGATTCCAAGGCAGAATATGTGCATAGAATTAGACTTCATGAATGCATACCTCTTTTTTTTTTCCAGGGAAAGTGAAATGCTTTCCACCTGCCAAGAGCTGAGTTTGGACCCTCAGGGGTCTGTGTCACTCCTGCTATAGTTGGTAATGTCATTGACACCTAGAGCAGTGTGAGGTATGCAGCTTTAACCTTGCTTTTTATGTATTCGGGATTTCAACAGCCATGAAAAAAATTCAGAGCTCAGTAATCTCGAACTGCATTCCTAGAAGGTAAAATCCTTCTGCATTCACCTTTAAAACGCACTTGCTTTTATTGGCACAGGCTGCCCATGCATTCAGTGAATGGTTTGGGGTTTCAAACAGGTAGAGTCTTCATGGATGTGTTCCCTTCTTTTTAAGTATTTCATTCCGCCGTTAATGTAATGTGCTGTCTGCACAGAGCCACATCAAGCGTCAGCAGCACTTTTCTGCTGTCCCTTGCTGTCAACAAGAAATCTATGCTTAGAAGAGGAGGGACACATCACCCTTTGAAAGTTGAACAGAGGGACAGACTCACAGGGCACAAACCCAAACAATTTACATCTCATGGAGGCTCTGGGGTAGCAAAGAGAAATGTCTTTTTCCACACTGTCTGGATTATTTTTTTTTCCTCCCATCAAATTTTCCACTGCCAAGCCAGCAAAAGTGCAGCTCCAGCAGTGAGCGTGTCAGTGGAGAATGATCTCTGGCACTTTTTCGCCATTGTGTTTCTCAAATGTGCTTCAAAAAGGGTTTGAGGAAAAAGCGGTGTTTTTCTAGCGGCCGGGTGCACGTGCCGGCTCTTCTAATGGTCGCATCTCAGAAGCGACAATTGCTGCAGGCTGGCACAAGGGATCCAAAGCAAAATGCTATTGTAGGTGCTGCTTCAGACCTGGGTATTGAGAGCACTTTGAAGCTGTCAGCTCAGGACAGACTGCGGTGTCGCTACCTAGAAAGAAAATACATTGCTAAAGTGATCCATTTTCTTCTGTGATGGTACATATCCTTGTTTCCCTGAGCGTGTCATCATCTGCAAATCTCTGAGATGTATTTTCAGGTTTGGACTGTGTGATCAGGTTGGCCCTGTGCTCTGATGCGAGCTGTGAACGTCTCAAAATCTGGAGGTTTTTGGTCCTTAGCAGAGCAGCGCTACGTCGCGCTGAACGCAGCCAGCCAGCTGCCGCCTTCGCTGCTCTGCACCCTGCGAACAAGCTGTATTTTACTGATGGTCACTGTCACCTCATGCATTTGCTACATCCAGCTGAAAAGGAAACAAAAAAAAATATAATAAACAAATAGCTTTAACTAAGCGCTGGGATAAAGGCTATTTTCAATTTTGCCTTTCACATTTTAATTGTAGAGTGATAATTTTGTGATAGAGTTGCCGATGGCAAACAGGCAAAAGACATTAACTTTATTTATGTTTTGGATTATTAATGTGGCTGTTAAAATTCCTCCAGTTAGTTTTGATTGAATTGTTTTTTTTGTGCGATTCTGTCGTTTAATGGAGCGGTAAATAAGAATTTCTGATAATGAGCCCAAGCATCTGTCACAACAACCTGGCGCTGGTTATTAACATTTCCATTAACGGCAGGGTGGGCAGTGATAATATGGAAACCACACAGTTAGAACAAAATAAATAGTTGGTGTCAGGCTGAGTGGGTGTTACTTACTATTTTGTTTTATAACTGTGAGGGGAAAGGAGCATTGGTAGAAAAGTGTGACTTATGAAGGTCATTCTCTCTAAAGAAAGAATTCTCCAGAGGAACGGGTAACCGGGGCTATCTAACTTGCGTAGTGAATGTTTTATCACTTCTATTTATGGCCCGTAAAGGGGCAGAGAGGAAAGAGGCAGCTTTCTCGGGTGGCTTGGGTGAAGGCTGTGGCAGCGTGAACGTGGAGAAAGGGGACGCGTGCCCTTTGCCCTGCTTCTCTCTCCCTGCTTCTGGAGCCTGAACAGGACACGCTTTGGCACCTTTTTGTAAACAGACATTTGCTGGTCGGTGAAGACCTGCCGGAGGCAGAGGGAGCAGGTCGGGAACACAGACTGTCCTCGCTAGCTGCTGGGGAGGAGCATCCACCTGCACCAAGCTGGATCCGGGCAAAGGGAAGGGTGGCCTGACCCGGGGATGCTCAACGATCAGAGATGGCAGCAGGAGCCAAAGGCAGCCGGCACGTGTGCGCGAGGGTGTAATGAAAGCAGAGCTAACAAGGAACGCGCTGAAAGTCCTTTTGTCATACATAAAGTATGAGTTGCATTGATTAGCATCTGACGGGTTTGGGAGGTAATTTTAGATGCTCTTTCGGCCGTGAGTCTCGGAGCCTGGCAAACCGGCTGCTCTCCAGGCTGGGTGCAGAGCGGGAGGCTGGGCTGGTGGGGGCTGGGGGCTGCCTCGCTCCCCGATACAGCCAGGAGCGTCGTGTCCCTGCCGAGGGCCAGCCCCAAACCGTACCATAGGGTGAAGACAAAGTTCTCTTTTCTTTTCTGAGGCTGCTGGCTAAATTGAGTTGTTTCAATGTCTAACCCAATCCGTGTGGGATGGAACGTCGCCACCTCCGGAGGCTCCTCGGTCCACGTGTGCTGGGACATCCCAGCGATACAGACACCTCCAGGGCTGACTTTCTTAGCTGGCTTGTGGTGTGAACAGAGTCTATCCTGAGTCCTTCTGCAAATGGCAGGCTGCAACCTGGGTATGAGTAGTTCTGCTTGTCACTATTAATTCTGCTGTTCTCCTTCCTCTCCAGCACCAGCGTTGGCCCCACAGAACATCCAAGTGAACTCCCTTTCTGCAAGCCAGCTGGAGCTCACCTGGGACCCCCCTCCTGCCGACAGCCAAAACGGGAACATCCAGGGCTACAAGGCAATCCTCCTGTTTCTACTGGTTTCATTTATCTTGCTTGGCACTGCTGTTACTTGTGAGATAGCACTACAAACTGCGGTTGCCCTCACTGCACGAGGCAAAACAGCATTCAGACCGCAGTACAGCAATGGCACTAAGTCCCAAAACCAAACGAAAGCAAATGAGATTGCGGGGGGAGAAAAGGAAAAGCATGTTGCTATTTGTGGAGGAGAGCATGGGGAGTCAGGGTATGCAGAGAAGTAGGCAGCTCCACTTACGCAGGCGACATATCTGCTCCAGAAAGCAACAGGCGCACAAGAGCTAGGGGCAAGAAATGTACTGAAGAAAATTAACTGAGCTTTCTACCAAATGTTAAAAGCCATTAGGAAATGCAAAACTTTCTCCAAGCTAGGAGTCTGAGCCAGGTCAGATTAAGGAAGAATTATTTCATTTCCTTAACTTTAACAAAATTAAATCGTAGTATTAATTGCATTTGGTCCATAGGAGATGAGCACGTTGCAAAGGCATGTTGTTTACCTTCTCCAAGATGAGAACGGACCCTCAGAGAGTGGAAATGGGCAAGTCTACAAACACTGGAGCTTGGCTGGGGTTCAGTGTCTGGCTCTGCCTCTCTCCGTGAATTTAGGTCCATAAGCAAAGAAAAGCCAGGCCAATGCGAATAATCTGGCATCCCTTCCTGGCAGTAACAAGCATCCTTATATATCAATTCATGTTCTTTTCCTTTTGTACGTATATAGATGGCTCTAACAGCTTGGCTTGTGGAGCCAAGGTGGAGTCTTGCCTTGGCGCGTTCTCTCAACTTTCTGGCTTGCTGTGGCCTGTTGTAACACTCTGGCTGCCAGGCCTGTCCAATAAGTAGGGCTGGCACCACTTGTCCTCTTGGAAACAGCTTCTCCAAAGCCTAATTTTATGGCTTCGGGATAAAAATTATGTAAGGGAAGGGCAGGGAAAAGTACCTCAAGGAACTTTAGGGGAAGTCTTTATTACCCTCTTCAGGAAGGCATTTGCCGGGCTGTCCTGTGAGCACAAACGGTGAACCCGTTGTGTGCACGCAGAGGTGCGTTATGGAGCATCGCATCACGATGCCAGTGCTGACAGGAGCTAGCATCTCAGGGAGAATTTAAAAACTGGCCTCTCACCGCCGAACTCTGGCAGTATGTACCTGCTGTCATTAGGCCATCTTCAGCCTCTGCTCTATTTTCGAGTGACGTACTCACTGGAGTGACATGGTCACTGGACTCAGGGGAATTTCCCAAAGGAAAAGATTGGGCACGTGGTGAAAAGCGTTAGTATCCCATTTATCCAGAGCAAGGCCACGCCATCTCCCTGATCTTTTAGAGCTGCAATGCCCAGATATTTTCTACGTGTATGCCATACTAAACCATCTCACTGTCCCAGCAGATTTATTACTGGGAGAGTGACATCCAAAATGACACAGAGAAAGTGAAGGTCCTTTTCCTTCCGGAGACAACTGTCCGGCTCAAGAACCTGACGAGCCACACGCGGTACATGGTCTGCATCTCCGCGTTCAACGCGGCCGGGGACGGCCCCAGGAGCAGCCCCTCGCAGGGCAGGACACACCAGGCGGGTAGGGGACCGTCCTCGTGTCTCGGAGCGCAGGCGTGGGGATGGCTGGCACGTAACTGAGCGGGGGCTGAGGGAAACGGATGGATGCAGGAGGGCGCCGGGGCTTGGGGTTAGCTTTTGGATGGGTCTTTACGTTGTAGTGGGCTTGGGGGGGGGGGGGGATCAAATAAGCAGACCCTGTGGGAAGGGAGCGATGCAGTGGAAACGGGAGTGGATTAGCAGAAGGGCCAGTCCCTTCACAAGCTGGTCCAGAAGGAAACGGTTTGTGGGTCTTTCTGGCCTTTGCTGTCATATCTGAAAATGTGTAGGAATCACCTGCAGCATCTGGAAATTGCCCAAACAGTCCTGTGAGAGAATCACTGTGCTTCATTCCTCTATTTAAAAATAGTGTGTAAATAGTTCCTCTTATTTAAAAAAAAAAAAAAAAATTAAAGCTGGATCAGCAGCTGCCCAGTCAGACTGAGCTGTCTCTGTGCTGGACGTGACCACGGTGGGAGCGCTCCAGCACAGGGGGAAGGCGATGCCCATGCCCTTGGAGGTGGCTATGGGGAGGGGGGTGCACTCAGGCTGTATGCACACATAGCACCCTTCTGAGGGTCTTTCCCTTCTGTGCCCTGTCTCCTTGCTTCCTTTTGAGGCTCAGCTTTGCAGCTGAGTGGCTGCTTTGTTTTAGGACAGGTTGGGTTTCTGCAGGACATTTGGATACAATTAACAAATCCTCTTCTCAGTTTATTTCCTTTAGATTTAGGCTGGGCAGATAAACTGACGTTTTATAATATATATGTATATCAGATTGACTACTCTTACTGCAATTCAATCTATTTGTAATCCTTCCAGCACCCAGTGCTCCCAGCTTCTTGGCGTTCTCTGAAATCACTTGCACGACGCTCAATGTGTCTTGGGGCGAGCCGACAGCAGCAAATGGAGTCCTACAGGGTTATCGAGTAGTCTATGAGCCTTTGGCTCCTGTCCAGGGTAAGAAAGACCTCCGATCATACATATTCATGGAGAAATGACAAAAAAGTACTGTAATATCTTTTATCTCTGCCCAATTTCCCACTTGTTCTCTGCCGTTTTCCAAGAGAAGCCAGGTGGCAGAGGGTAAGTAAAACAATTCCACTTTTGCCAGAAGTGTTCAGCAAACTATAATATTGTGGAATTTAGTTTTTGTCTGTCCTCTCTCATTTTCTTGCACAAACTATGTTCTGTGTGATTTGAAAAGTCATTTTACAGCCATCGTTACCTGGTACGGGCAAAGAGGAAACTCAGCCTGAGAGTGCCTGATTGTTTCCCTGCGTTGCACTTTGAAATTGCTGAGTAGGCTCCATCCCAGAATAGTCATCAGACACATTTGCGTTGCTTATCACATCATGTGTCACTTCTGTTATTGCAAAGATTGCCCGGGCATCAAATGTGCTAGTCATCACTGGTACCGCTGCCACTTTTGACAGGGGAGAATAACTGTGATAGAGATTTAGTTGTGTCTGTTTACACGGAGTTTTCAAGCAGCATTTTTAACCCCGCACTAGATTTCAGCTAGACCACAACAATGTGGTGGCCATGAACTTTTCATTAATTTGCCAGAACAGCAATAGAGAAGGTTTTGGCAGTTTCTCTGAAAACAAATGTAAATTTATTCCAAAGGTGAATTAGAAAAAAAAAATTACAAAGTTTGGATGGTCTTATTAATATTTTTATATTCCTGGTAGATCGCCAATAGTTCAATAGGATGTCCAACTTTGGCAGTGTGACAGCAGGGAGAGTAATTTCAGCCATTGCCAATCCATTTTAAACTCTTTTCCAAAGAAATAAGGGTATCAATCATTTGTATTTGCTGCTTATGTAAGGAATAAAGATCTATATTGTCTGAATATCCATGTTTCATGCACTGAGAAAGTTATATTCAGGAATGAAAACACGAGAATAAAAGCACTTTCAGCCTTTACGGCTGGCAGGTCTGAGCACAAAGAGCTAGTGCAGAAAGCATTTCTAATTCTGACCAAGAAATGTGCACAGGGTGTGCAGGAGGTTCAGGCTGTTTGGGCATTTCCTGCCTTTTATTCATTCCTACACAATGTTTAAGAATACAGGTTTCCCCTGAAAATATGGAAGTGTCAGATCATGTCTTCTCTGCATGCATTTGACTTAACATCCTCAGAATCTTCGTTTGTTTTCTTTTCCCCACCTCGTCCTGTGCTGTCTGTGGCTCCGGCTTGTCTCTGTTTCCCCTGTAGAAGATTTCTGATGCGAGCAGGGAGGTTTTGGAGGGCTTTTCCTCAGATTCTGAATTTTTTTGCCTATATTTGTTTTCCAGTTTCTATCCATTTGCTGTTGTGCCAACCATTTTATTTCAGCAAATCTATTTATTCTCCTGCCATGGTAAGCAATCCCTCCCTTGATGCCATCATTTTCCCATGATAGAAAAGTCATGCTCCGTTATTTAGTGAGCAAGGCAGAGCCAAACTCGTTTGAGGATGGAGCACGTAATGGTGCTGAGCGCAGGCAGCGGGGCTCAGGGGGGCAGCAGCTGCCAGACCCCACGATCCCAGAGGATCCTTCCAGCCCCAGGTCTCCTGTTCCTCCATGCCAGCACTGCAGCAACACGGATGGACCAGACCCCCTGGAGCTTTTCTCCTGCATCTTTTGACTTTGCACCTATTTGTGGGTTTCAGCTGAGCATCCTTACGTTTGTGACACCTCCTGCCTTCCCCCTCGCAAGCCACCACTTCAAACCTGCACATTTTGTATAACTTTCTAACAGCAGTCTGTTCTTTAGCACAGTTTTCTCCTGGTTTGACCTTTTTATTGTTTAAGCTTTACAGTGTTATGTTTTACACAATAATAGACAACAAAATTGCCCTGGAGCCTTTTTTAACAGGTTTTGGGTTTGGTTTTTTTTCCTAACATAACTTCAAAATGACAAATGCTTCCTGATTTGTCTCGGAGAAATGAAATAGTACACCTAGGGAAGGAGAGAGCACTTTTACTGCCTCCTCGTTAACCAAGGAAAGAATCTCTGAGTTGTAAATTGTATCTGGGAGAAAACTTTGAACAGAAATTACTTGGACATTATTCTTTATTTAACTGATAAAACCTGAAAGCATCATCTTGATTTGCATAAAATAAGCATCTGGATTGAAAAACATCTTCCTTCTGCATTTTTCTGGAAAGATAAACTAGCAAGCAGCCTTCTCTCGTGGGAAAAAGGTTCTCCCACTTTCTAGCTTCTTGGTTTGAAATGGGTTATGTGCATCTACAGCACCAGAGGAATGCCAAAAGGACTCCGTAAATTCAAACTTTCTGTTCTGTAAAATATTTTATAAATCAAATCTTTTCCATTGACTTACTTTTAGGAAATGTCAGTGAAAACTAGATTTTTTTTTTGGTTCCGAAGCACTTAGTGCTGCTCTGCCCTTTCCTCAGCATCGAGAATGTAAACATGATACTAGCTATGAACCTTGAAGGATACAGCACTGTTTTTCATTCACCCCTGCAAGAAAAAATCCTAGGGTGAGAAGGGTGAAACGCAAGTCATGACTTAGCTCGTGCAGGCTAATAGTGCTTTGATGGCATCCCCTGTTGCGGTGGCATTTATACCCACGAGCTCCCTGTGAGGCACACGTCCTGCGTTCTGCATTCACCTGGCAGTGGTGGAAAGGGCAGGATGAGAAGAACGGAAAAAGGCTGGCCCTTGTTTCATCCTCCAGGCAATGTTGCGGGTTACTTGGCAAAAAAGCAGCGGAGAAATGCTCGCTTACGAAGCCATCTGCAGCATGCAGTCCTCTTCGTTTACATCCTCCTTTCTTTCCAGAGTAATTAGTGAAGTTGCGTGTAGTCTCTTGGCAATTTCCCAGTTGTGTTGTAAGGTTTTTTTCTTGTCAGTACCCACTTATCAAGCTTAAACTCTAATTATACTTATCAGTGCTGAAAATTGGCTATTATCACTACTTAAACTCCTGCTAATTGTAAGAAATACTTTCTTAGCAAACTGTTAGATAATTTTACTTACCATCTAGATGTAATAAGCTCCACTTGATTTCTTTTGGGGTTTTTTTGCATCGCAACCTTCTCTTATTTGTGTATCTGCGTGGCTGTTCCAGGGGTGAGCAAGGTGGTGACCGTGGACATCAAAGGGAACTGGCAACGCTGGTTGAAGGTCCGAGATCTCACCAAGGGCATGACCTATTTGTTCAGAGTGCAAGCCCGAACCATCGCCTATGGACCTGAACTACAAGCCAACATCACAGCTGGGCCAGCAGAAGGTAAGTGGAACCATAAAAGCATGTCGCGAGCCAGAGCAGTTACACAAACACGGTCCAACAGCGGGGAATAGTGCACTCAGGGCTTCCCATGAATTTCCAAGCCAAGGAGAAGTTGAGTCACAGGAGCTCGGGACATGATTCAGTGGGTTTCACAACTGCCCATGAAAAACGTGTTTCCTTTTTTCCTGAAATCTGGAAGTCTGATATGAATAAACAAAACAGCATGAATAAATCATAACACAAACAGGCTAGCCAGGGATTTCAAAGCTGCAGCCTGGCAGCACGGTGTGTAATTCTGACTGTACTGCTCTGCGGTGGAGTCAGAACTGGAATAACTCTGCCGAAACCAGCAGAGGTTCCTGGATGTAAAACCGGAAAGAATTCACAATTATTCTCTCCTGACGCTTTGGCTTGTGCAGAGGGAGAGGTCTGCGAATTTGCTGGT
The DNA here is from genome assembly GCA_035590215.1 of Microhierax caerulescens. Lineage (NCBI taxonomy): Eukaryota > Metazoa > Chordata > Aves > Falconiformes > Falconidae > Microhierax > Microhierax caerulescens. The sequence goes on along the minus strand of JAVJGJ010000047.1, from coordinate 29,535,897 downwards.
ATGTCAAGAGAAGCTACGGACTGGATGGCGGCGTTCCCCGCCTGCTTCAGTGTCTGTACCAAAAGAGTCATTTTGATCAGTGTTTTTTGAAAACCAGATAATCGTAACAAGGTAAATGTTCTGCTACGATACCAGCCTGTCCAGTAAATCACAGAGCATCCCTGCAATGGTTCCGGTTTTTGCTTCTTTTCCAGCTCAGGGAAATACTTGATCCCTCCATCAGGGCCAAGTGTGGCAGTTCCACCCTTCTGGGTGCCAACGAGCTTTCATTTTATCACAGAGCTCTCCATCACCATTATCCGGGACAGCGGCACCGTGGATCCACAGCCTGACTCTCCTGCCTCACCACCGGCAGTATAATGCAGGAGTTCTCTCTAACGTGGCTGTGGCTTCTTCCCAAAGGGACGGGCAAGCGGCTGTCCCCGGGAACCTCTCCCTGAAACTCGGAGGCTGGTCTCGCCTCTGAAGTCAGAAACAGCAGTGGCAACGTGCAAACACTGCAGAGATGCTAATGGTTGACACGAGAGTGGGGTTCCTTTTCCCTTCTTAACACAGGCACCAGTAAAACTCAGCCTTTGATAGGTAACTGCTGGTGCTAGTACCTAAAAGATTAGGTCAGTAGCCCATTGAGCTGGTTTACGTCGTGTGTTTGTTGGCCAGTACTGCTAGATGTTTTTTTTTTACCTATATTGGTATAAGAATATAATACTGTCGTCCATCTCCGATAGCATCACTTCCTATTCTCTTTTCATCCTTCAGGGTCTCCTGGCTCCCCTCAGGAAATTCTGGTGACAAAATCTGCTTCTGGGCTGACGTTGCAATGGACAGAGGGAGATTCAGGAGAAAAACCCACAACTGGCTACGTCATAGAGGCACGACCCTCAGGTAAGGCATGGGAAACACTGCGAGCTTGGTGCCATGAGTTCCCTTCCTTCAGCCCACACCGAAAGCCATCCTGCAGCCAAGAGGTTGGTGGTTGTCCCAGTAAGGCAATGGGATTTTGTGAGAGAACACTGTTGCCAGCCAGTATTAAATGGTTGCTGGTTTATTGCGTGGTTTAACAGACTTTCTCCTGTTTAGGAGTAGTCACAGAAAATTACCCTGAGTGCTCTGGCTTTCGCTGTGCTACATCACTGGTAAATCATCCTGCTGATGAGCTAATATAGTTAATAATTAAAACTCACTTAAATGCTTACAACATCTTTCATGCCTAAGGACTAACCGGTACTTGCAAGCTGTATTTTGAGGATCACGGATAGAGATTTGACCTCTTCTGGAGCAGAACACCACAGCTAATTACTGTTGCACAGTTAATAATAGGGCCAGCCCCTTAGCACCACTTACACATCACTTTCCCCATTCGTTCTGCAGGCAGGATGCTTGCGATGGGAGGGCAGGAATCCCCTCATCACCACAGTTTTTCCCGGTGCTTTCCCGGAGCTCCTTTCCTTCTGGGATTTGCATCATACTGAAGCTGCTCTCTGCTTTTTCCAGAATATTTTCCCAGTTGGACAAGATCAATTTAAAAGAAGGCGTGTGCTCCAGCCTGTCCGCAGCCTCTCCCCATCGGTACCCCTTGCAAATTCCATAAGCACACTCTTTCTGGTAACCAAGTCATTAAGAAAAAGCAGTGAGCGCTGCCAGAGCCCTGTGTAACCTGACGTGGTGGTTTCCCTCCCCTCTGACAGAGAACATTGCTAACCGTTCGCCAAGTGCAGTTTTCCAGCCGGTGATGCATCTACCAGATACTTGTTTCGCGTGGGCCGTGTTTGAATGTCACGATGTCAAAAGCTTTGCTGAAGTCAGGATAGATGATGTCTGCTCTTTCTCCTCTATTGACAAGGTCTGCTACCCTGTCACGGAAGGAAATTAGACATGATTTATACTTGACATATCCATGTTGGCTGCTTGTTCTTCCCTTTTTTACTTCTAGGTGCTTGCACATTGCTTGATTATATATTGATTAAATGAATGCTTATCTGTTTGATATATAAAGGAACCTGCTTTTTTTATGTGTCTTGAATGTAAGGTTGCATTTAAAACAGATTATTTTAATTACGGTTAACCGGACCTGTAACAAAATTATTGCCTGTGTTTCTGTGGTCATCACCGAAGATGATGCCATGAGGCATTTTCCATACCTGCATCTGATAGAATTTGCTCTGTAGTGAGGCTCTGCTGTGACCTTAAAATTTCTTCCTTATCTCTGTCATTTAACCCGACAATTGTTCTCAAAACAAAGGCAAGGAAAATGTGTACCTTCTCAAAGCACCGGAGTTTCCCAAAGAGAGCAAGATTTTTTTTTTAATTAGAGGCACGACAGCGCTGTGCTTCTGTTTCACTTACATCAGCTTATCGATTTCTGCCCTTATTTCTTCATAGGTAGAAAATACTGTCTTATTTGAACAGCATTGTTTAGATAGCAAGTTAAACCAAAACTGTTCATTGAAGTTCACTTATCAGCTTACATTTCCCCTGAACAGGTTTTTTTGGACTCAGAGTGTTTTACAGGGAAGCCTTCAGCCCATGCAGGGATTATCTGCAAGCTGGAAATTCAACTCGTGTGAGTGGTGACATTGTGGACTCATCCGATTTTCCTGGGCTTGTCTCACCGTTGGATGTGAACAAACATTTTACAGTTCGTGGCTAAGGGTGTAGGATTTGTGGTCCACTCTTTTTGAGTAGGAAGAAAATAGTCCCTCCAAGGCAGGTCTGAGCTGCATTAACCCTGGGTCACTTCTGCTGGGACCACTCCACTGATCCTGGAAACACACAGAAAAAGTCTTATTCTCCTGCTCTTGCAACCTGACTGTTGAGGCATTTAATTCCTCTTCAGATTATTTTAATCCTATTCATGCTGCTATAGCAAATGAACTAGGCATTTGTATGCTGGATTCTCATCCTTCGTTCTGGTTGCAGCTGTAGGAAGCGTGAAATGTGATCCAGGAGAGGAGACAGACTAATTGGAACATTTGCTTATTTCACCCAACCGACGGTTTCCTTTTTATGCCGCTTTTTTTCCTCATCCCTGCATGGAGGAGTTTGAAATCTGAATTACAAGCTTAACAAAAGTAGGGAACTAATTCCTTCTGTCAGGGCTGGTCATTCAGAGCAGCTTCTGTTTTAATATTGTTCTAAGAATTTGCTTCTGCACGTTGATTTATAAGGGTAGTAGAGCATGGATTGGAGCAACCTTTGTTTTTAAGGAGTAGTTGTCCAAGAGGAGAGCAGTTGACTTGTGCCCTTCACATAAAGTCAAGGAAGGGAAAGATACTCATCCTTCTGAGATCAAAAAGGGGCACTGAACAGACAGATGAAAAGCATTAGCTTGTTGCCAATATTTAAATGCAATACCACTACCTTAGTGTTTCACATCTCCAGTGTCATCTATTATAGGCCTCATTACCCCAAACGTTAAATGCTGTATCATCTCATTTTCCCTGCTGTAGCTCCCTGCCAAGGCTCTTCCATCAGAGCAGGAGGGTGGCTTTCTGTCAGAGATGGCAAACCCTACCCCCTTTTGTCGCTTCCCTTTGAATTTTTCAGTGTCCTGCTGTGTCTCCCAGGGCTCCGGCTGCCCCGCTGGGTTCAGCAATGGTGGCAGCAGGCAGCTGAGATTGTTCATTTGATCTCCCCATTTCTCTCCCGGATTTATGGAAGGTGACCAGGCTGACTGCCTCCTCTGCATTTTGAATATACCCAGACACTGGGAGGGCGCAGGCGAACCAATATTTTTTCCAGGGTGATCTGTGCTAGAGGAAGACATTACAGAAACAGAAGAGTTTTTTCTTTTCCTTCACCTTCTCTGTCCCTGGAGAAAGGGATTCCAGTTTAGCTCCTTGTGCATTACAAGAAATGCAATTAAGCAGCCTCTGTCACTGCCATCGTAAGCACTCCCGAGACGTCAGCTAGGCTGGCTAAGGAACAGGTATTAGATCATGGCCTCAGTTTTTACGTACAGCGGAAAAGAAAGATATGGCACAACACTGTTAACATTCCCAGTGTACTCAAAGGAGTGGAGAAACTGGTTTCACCCCTCTTTTCCCAACCCCACGCCACAACCAAGGCTCCTCTCTCTGTACCATGCTTTAATGGGGGGCATGCAGCCGGTGGAGTACCCAGCGTTCTCACACAGACTTGCCTTCCCAGTTATCCCCTAGTGCCAAAGGAGGTGCTGCTGCAGAACAGCCTGGGGGTCACTGCCAGGAGCACGGGGATCCGTAACTGCCAGCAGAGACCTTTGTGCGTGTATCGGCTTGCTGCGGTACCGGCTTGCTGCAGCGCGGCCGTATAGGCGATCTGTCCATCTGCTTCTTACGAGCATCGAATCATTTAGGTTGGAAGAGCCCTTTAAGATGATCGAGTCCAACCGTTAGACCAGCACTGGCAAATCCACCACTAAACCATGTCCCTAAGCAAGCACCACATCTACATATCTTTTAAATACCTCTAGGGATGGTGATTCCACCACTGCCCTGGGCAGCCTGTTCCAGTGCTCGACATCCCTTTGGGTTGTGTCGCTTCAGGAAAAGCCTCCAAACCAGGACAAGCCGATACAGATTTCCTCTTCTGCCTCCTCTCCCCATCAGATGTTTTGGACTTTGCTTTTCCCAGGCAGGGGGTGACCTAAGCCTGGTGGGAGAGAGTGGCATCTTAACATTTCCAATATTTCTAGCACCGTGGCTGGCACGAACAGGCCAGTAAACCTCAGGTCAGCCACAAATCAGGAGCTTAGGACACAGACTAGTCAGGGAAGTGTTTTCTTTTGCTCCCCTGGGTGATGAGTTCTGTGAAGGCAGGAGGCGTTCTGGGGAGAACCCATCTACTTGGAGTGGGAATCATCCTTCCCACAAATGCTGGTTTTCGCTTCCCACACCCTGAGGGCAGATCTCACTTTAGTTTCCTTTCTGGTGTCTCGAGTAATGTTTTTTCTGGTTTCTTCCTTTCCTGTTTATTTTTAAACAAATGTGGGAGCGCAGTGTCGGACGTGGACACCAGCCAGCCCAAGTCAGTAAATTCAAAGTGAAGGGTGCAGCTGCATTGCCGGCATCTGCCAGGGGGGCTTTGGTCCGCTTCTGCTCGCAGACGACGTGCCGAGGCTGACGGTTTGTCAGCCTTCACTTCCCATTCTCGTCCTTCCGCTGGTCTGCACGGCCACCCAGCCCTTTGCCGCTGACAAACACATCCACCTTTTCATTTTGTCCTCTCTAGGAGCAACACCACTGGCCTTCAGCCGGCCCTTAACTCTCAGCAGCTTCTCCCCTCATCAACCTCCTAATGCGTAATTAGGATGAAGTTTTACGGCACGGCTCTCCTCTCGCTCCGAGAGGGGAAGGCTGGTGTTGAAGACCCAGATAACTGACAGCTTTCCATCTCCCCAGCCGCAGCGTGGTGCTTGTTTGTTAGCGGCCTGAGTTAGCAGAGCCAGGAGCCTTCGTTACTGACTGACAGGTTGATTCAGCATGGAGACCCCGACTAATTGCCCGTGAAGCCCGGCTGGCGCCTGGGTGCTCGCACAACTGCAGGCCGCGGCGCGGCTCCTTGCCACCACGGGTGGGCTGGGGCAGGCAGCCGGAGGTGGGTGCCCCTTCCCCGTCAGTCAGATCCTCTCCCCAGGCACGTGCCTCACTCCCAAACGGGGTGGAGGAGTCAAGGTGGGAAGATAAAGCTCAAATCTCATGTCAGCGGGAAATAAGGCTGGGGCAGGGTCCGCTGAAGCGTTGCTAGAAACAAGAAGCAAAGAGAAATGGGGCTTTTTGAGGAGCCCTCCCCTTTCCATCACACGTTTAGGCCTGTTTTAAGAGGCTGAGTGCCCAGTGGAAGGCGATGTGAAGTGAGGAGAAGGACAGATGTTACTGAAGGAAGAGCATCTGCGGGCAGTGCGGGTGCGTCCCCACTGTGCTGCCTCCCGGGGACACCGGCCGGGGCCGGCTGCACGTCGCATCTCTTGGTGGGAGCCCAGCGATGCAAACTTTGCTTTCCTTGGCGGTTTTTACGAGTTAATACCCACCTGATAGCCCAACCACGCTGTGTGCCTCTTTCCTCCTTAAACTAAGTGGGAAATACTGTGTACAGCGTGCTAACGATTTTCTACTGAACTTAAAGGCCAATCTTCGCTATCACAAGTGACCTTCTAATGAATTCTCTTTCAGCTGAACATCTAACGTTTAGAGCAAACCTAGTTTTGAGGGATGGGGAAGAGATGCAGTGAATGAATTCACAAGCGCGTGTTCAATATTTAATCTCGAAAGTTCACCACTGAAATAAAATGCTTTTTTAGTTTGGAGATATCTGATCGCCATCTCTGTCTACAAAGTGGGGACTGAATGTTCCAGATGGAGATGAGATAAATTAATTGAGGCTCTGGAATTAAAAATCTAGTTGGCCAGGTCTTGGGAAGCCGCAGGCTACACTGTGCATAGCACTGGGTTGGGGTCAGCAGTGAGGCAGATGTAAGGATGTTCCCCGTTCCAGGTTGCCACCGCGTAGATTTCTGACGGCTGTAGCTGCACCAGCACCTCTCTGGAATCCCAAGGATCACACCCTGGGTCCCATCTTGGCCAAGCCCTCTTTCCTACCCCAGAAAAACAGTTTGGGCAAAGATTCTTTCAATGACTGAGAGAGTGGTGGGTCGGGGAATGTATGCCCACCAGCTGGAGCATCTCTGAGCCCCTGTGAGACAGGAATCCCTCTGAAGGAACATCTACCAGCAGCCTTTGCTGCCCCACGCCACCGCCACCATAGCCAAGGGGACAGAGAGGTGGCAGTGCAACGTTGACTTCTCAAGGGTAGTTTTCCCGACTTACCACAAGCTTTACAGAGTGGTTAAATTTACACTTCTTGGTCTGCTGGATATTCTGCACTGTGCACCCTGATAGGTTTGAGAAAATGAGTGAGAAAGTGTCTGCGTGAGCAGTTGTGTTTGTTGCAATGAGTATGGAACATTCATTTTTATTGTTGCCTTTTCTTCCCCCGTTTAAGTGGCTTTCAATGCAAACAAATTGCTTTTCAGACAATTCACAATGGGCTCAAATTCTCTTATTGCTGTTTACAAATGTGTTTATGAAAGCTCAGGCAATTCTAGCAATTATGGCAATATTTTATAGTCTGAGATGCATCTTCCTGGTACTGGTGGTTGCAACAATCTGACTTTGAAAATGCATCCCTCACTCCACCCTCTCCAGAGAAACTAAATCCCAAGCTCCTTTTTTATTACGTTGTAAGTTTACGTGGTAGAAATAATCTAGCCTTCTATTGCCCTGTAAAAGGGAAGTCAATATTTTATCTCTTGGTTTATAGCCATTGTAATATCCAACTAATACATAACAATGGTACATTATGATAACTTCATTATACTCTGATCATGCTGGTGAATAATGTATTGGTCTGAATTTTAAGCATGACGGAAAAATTACCGATTTTTATTGTTCTTTGGTATTTCTCAAATGTACCTGGTGCAATAACATTTCAGCCTGCTTTTTGCATCCACTGAGACTGCCAATCCTCCTGATCAGAAAAGATGTTGTTGGGGGGCTGTTAGCTGGTGTGTGTGTTGCTAGACGTGTAGCACAGTACAAATTACCGAGCTGATATTTACTGATGCCAAAGTTAAAACGTTCACATGGAAATGCACCTGCAGTGTTAATCAATTAATCTTTGTTGCTATTCCCTGTTGCACAGAAGTAGGCTAAGGGCCAAATTTTTCTCTTATTACACCAACACAATTTCAGCATCGCTGTGGTGACTCCAATTAATTTACACCCAGGTAAATGCAAAGCAAATGAGAACAGATTCCTGCCTTACATTGCAGCAGTGGAACAAGTCACTGAGACTTGCTGGCTCCGGCTTTATTGTTACCTTGATAACACCTCAAGCTACAGAAGTCATGCTGATGCTCAAATCTCGCAGTGCAGAGGACTTTCTTTCAAAGCAGGCAGCTCCTGTGCTGGAGCCATATCTATGCAGAGGTTATCATTGTGTTCCCATGGCTGTGGGGCATGCAGAGAAAAATAGACATTGCTCAAACAGCTTTGATGACTAAAAGTAAAAGCCCAGTGGGGTACTTGCGAGGTCAGAGCTCTAAGAGCTGCGCTGGCTTAGGCTAGCTGAGACTTTGGCCCCATGCGTAGACAGTAACTCCATTTCGTCAGCAAAAGTGCTGGGCACCAATTGTTACTGAAAAGCAGTCCGTTTAGATTAATGTTTGATTCCTGCACTCAGAATTATTGACTGACGTTTTTAATTATAGTTGGTTTTGTTGTTATTGGTAACAGCATCCATCTTGTTGGAAGTTCATTCCATTGTAGTCAAGTGAATATAGGATTACGGGTACAGATCAGGAACCGGAATGGTGTCTGGTCAGGATGCACATCAGGATCAATGTCAGCAAGGCGGTGGAGAACTGAGGTTACCCTACTGAAACACTCTCATCAGAATGGCACTGTGTTTCTAACAGCTTTGAGAGGTTTCTTCATTTTATTTGAAATGGCACTGAAGTGCAGTGTTGGCCGCCTCACTCTGCAGGCTGTGCCGTGCTGCGGGCCAACGCACTCAAAGGACATCTCATTTGTGATGCTGTGGAGCAAGCAGCGCTCCAGTGACACCAGTCCACCAGGCACCAGTTCATGCAAGGCCGCGGTACTTCCCACCAAGACCCATATCTGGCATTCATTTGCAAAGCCTGGCCTACACGGTTCGATAGGCAAGTCAGTTGTGCCACATAAAAAGCAGGCAAGCCCTGTGTGATTAGGACTCATTAATGTAATGCGTTGCTTTGGGTTTACTTGCTCCGTCAGTAACAAGCGTGCTGATGCGGTGACCTTGCCTGATCAGGAGGGACCCAGATGGCTGCCAGCTGCTCTGGCCAGCTCAGGTCACTGTGGGTGCTGCCGCCGATTTTAGAGGAGACTTCTTCCATCTGGGCTATTACAAGACCCCATCACGAATAAATGCCGTTACAGCTGGGGTCTGGCAGGGTGTTCCGTGTATCACCGGGCAGCCTTCAGGTGACCACCCCTGCTGCCTGCGGGTGAAACACAGCTAATTACGATTTTTTTTGATGAAGTGCCAAGTGGCACGGTTCATGTCATTGCTCTCCTGGTTGCTTTCCTAGATGAAGGGCTGTGGGATATGTTTGTGAAGGACATCCCTCGCAGCGCTACCTCCTACACAGTCGGCCTGGACAAACTCAAACAGGGGGTGACCTATGAATTTCGAGTGGTGGCCGTCAATGAATTCGGCTATGGAGAACCAAGTCTTCCCTCTGTGGCAGTATCAGGTAATCACATGTTGTTGGGGTTTTTTTAATACCTTTTCCAATTGAATTTCTTGGGCTCGGGGCAGGGGGGGAGAGGAAAAGAAAATAAAACAACCCACATTCTCTAGCTGCAACAAATAAGCAAGAAAAGCTTGGGTTTGCTTGGTTTAGGGTAAAACCAGAGTGATATAGTGGTGAATCAAGGCTAGTTATTACAGTATGCTTTACTCTCAGAAGGAAAAATCCATATGTGCCATTTTTCAGTTTGACAAAGTACCTTCCCAGGAATTTCACAAGTTTATATGTAAGATCTCTTGCCCTAAGACTAATTTACACAGTCTACAATTTATTTGCTTTTTCTCCTTTCCTAGTCTGTTGGTTTGTTTGTTCTGCTTCCTTCTGTTTTTTTTTCCCAGAGTTCTCTGACAAACAGTTTCTGTGTTATTTTGTATTTAGCTCTGAAAAATAGTTTCCCAAAAATATTCCTGATATCCTCTGAGCTAGCAGTTCCAGTACGATGCGATGCCTCCAGTCCCACTTCATCAGAGCATCACCTCCTTGGTGATGTTCTCGGGCTCTTCCCACCCTCCCTTCTCTCTTGTGCTTATTCCCAGCAAACAGGGCTATGGCCCAAACACGCTTCCAGGAATCCCTCTGAGCAGCCCGGCACTCCGGGTGTCTGAAGGAACTTCAGTGCCACAAAAAGCAAACCCCACTCAGCTGGCCACGTCTGGGTGGCTGGAGTTCAGTGGCCCATTGTGAAGCGGAGGAGCTTGCCCTTGGGGAAAGCTTTTGCTTCAGGTCCCCTCTCACCTGCAGGGACAGCTGTACTCCGGGTTGCTTTTGAGCAATAGGTTTCATCCTTGCTGTGTTAGCAAAGACAGACAAGAAGAATAAAAGAACCCGATAAAGCAGCTTTGTGATTCAAAATTCTGGAGAGTCCTGAGAAACTGGCAATGCTCCAGTATCTGGAGTGGCTTTTATCTCTTTGCTCCTCCAGTGAAAAGCACAAACACCGTTCAACACTTACCCAGCAGGCAAGAGTAGTAAACGCTGCTATCGCCATCACGGCGGCATTTGTCCTTACACAATTAACCACTTAGCCTGCGAGAGCTGTCTGTGGATTTCAGTGTGAATGCTACCCTTGCTTTTCTCCTTCAGGACAAGGGCACAGACAACCCATTTCAAACATCAAGAGTCAGTGTTTTTCCTATCTGAGGTTTCACAGAGGCTATAACACAATGCAAAGGGTCAGTAATCATGTCAGCCTCTCCTTTCCTGGAAGACATTATTCCTCTGAAGCTGGGCATGCATCTCCTTGTGATGCTTTTTATAAATAAACTGCTTGTTTGTAAGTTCTCCGCTGGAACAGAACTATTTAATTCACCTCCTTTTGATGCTTCAGTGTTCATCTCAAATTGCTGCATGAAAGTAAGAGGTTTCCGTTGAGACTCACAGTCATAAAAGTATAAAGCATTTTAGGCTGGCCACTTCAGCTAGCAGAGGGAGGTATAAATTGCACTGAATCTGCTCAGCCCAGCATGGCTGGTGCAGTTGCCTTAGGACTTTATTGGCCTGGACTGGCTGCCTAGTGAAGAAAGATCACGGCTGCTTTTCACTGCTGCGGAATACCCGGTGATCTGGAACAAATTTCAGCTCGTATCATCAGGCTTACAACAGGCTTGTGCTTAGATCCAGGGCTCAGGACAATTGGGGAAAGAGAGTGCCTAGCTTCAGTGATAGCGAGGGCTTGAAGTTGGTCTCCTGGCATTATGTGTTCCCATCAGGTGTTCTTCTACCTTACGGACTACAGGGAAATTACATCCAGCTGCTGGCTTGTGCTCCAGCAGCGGCATTTTTTTCACAAAGCTGAGGGATGCTGACAAAGGGACTATCAGCGCAAGAAAATAACAATAGTTATTCCTTTAAAGCAAGACTGGCAAGATAACTCTAGAAGGGGGAAGTCAGTATCATTTTGCGTCTCCAGTTGAGGTCAAATGAGGTGAAATGACTTAGGACTGCACAAAATTCTGGCAACTGAACTGATCCATGGGCTGCACATCAGGCTTGGCTAAACTGATGGGGAAATGATACGGAGTAGCAGAGAATGTTGGAAGTTGGAGTTAATGGAGGCACTGAAAGACGCTGAACCGAGAGTACTTTGTTCCCTGGCACTAGCTGTATTTTTCAAAGAGCCACTGAGTGGCATTTTGGAGAGGCAAGCCTCTTAAAAAGTGGAATAACTGTGGGTCGTGACAGATGTATCAGTGGTTCCTTTGACGCAGGGAGTACTAAGCATACCGCAATCGTTAAGAAATGCAGGTGTGCAGAGCTGTGGAAAGAAACCTCCCTCTCTTTACTCGGTGATAATTTCTTCTTAGCTAAGAGATTCTGGAGTGCTGGTCTGGGTGTGTGAAAGCTGCTTGTGGAGATGCTGGAGCCGTGATGTGCTCCTGCTCTCTTTGCCATCCTAGAAGCATCAGCAAGCCCCTTGAAAGTCTGACTGCGGAGTAGACGGTGTTGCCGCCTTTGAACACCCCTCCATCCTGAACACTATCATATATGCATCGTTCACTTTGGGGAAGAAGAGAAAATGTTGAAGGAGGAAAAAAAAAAAAAAAGGAATTGCGGTGGTTTTTTGTTTTATTTTTTTTTTCTCTTTCAGCGCAAACGGAAGCCCCTTTCTATGAGGAGTGGTGGTTTCTGCTGGTGATGGCGCTCTCAAGTCTGATCCTCATCCTCCTGGTGGTCTTTGCATTGGTCCTGCATGGCCAGAGCAAGAAGTACAAGAACTGCAGCGCAGGTAAGACATGGGCTCCATGCTGTGCATGCACTCTCAAGAGCTGTGGGAATTAGAAAGGTCTTCCCTTTGAGTCAGCGTGGACTCTTTTTATAGGTACTTTGTTTGCAGAAAAGTGATCTTTTTGCTGTCTGGTTTGATAGAAATGGCTTTTGCCTATAGACTTATGGGGCAAAGAGTGCCTGATTTTATTAGGTTTTGGATGCTAACCAGCTACGGGCTTGGACAGGACAGCATCTGGGAGTCCCAGAGACTGTAGAAAGAGCCAAGGAGTCTGGGTGAAATGCCGCAAAAAGACCACAAAAAAAGAACGAGCTGAGACTTCCTTTAGCTTTGTCATCATTCCCTGGTAGATGGGGAGAAGAAGAAAGATTCTGCTTTTCAGTGACTGTACCCAATGCAGATATTCTGGGTCTGTATGAGTGAGGACTATATCACAAGCCCTTTATATTAACCAGAGTGCCCTGCATCTCACGGTCATTCCCTAAGCCAAGCTGCAGTTGCTGGGCTAGGGGCCAAGTGACGAAGAAGTGTCTTGGTTATCGGGACCTGTTAGACTTCAATGCATAATGAACATCAAGCTCTGAATTTTCCTTTAGTTACGATTTTTACCAGTCTCCTTTCTGAAAGGAAAGAGGAGCTGCCTGCTCTAAAACTAGGAATGTTAAAATAGTCCCCTTTCAAAATGCTTAGTTCTTGAGCTCTGAATATTGTTTTTACCTTTTCTTCTCCTTACATGATAAAATCCTGGAAGGGTTGTTCACACATATTTCTCCAATAGCCTCCTCTACCTCCAGCAAGAAATTTCTCTGATGCCAGGAGGTGTCAAAAAAGGCACATTAATGAGTAGGATCAGGTTCACAGATCTTTGTGCTACCTCTTCTTAGGGATCCATGTAATGAAGGAGTCTTCCAGGCAGTATTTAGTCATTTGGTCCCAAAGTGAAGATCTTTCCTTTCTTTATAATTCACTTCTAACACGTGTTAGGAAATCAGATTTCAGTCCCATGACATAGATGTATGAACACCGTGGCATTTTACCAAGTTAATACTATTACATATTTGTATGCATAGCTCATAGGAAATCTCTCATCTTCTTAGTTTTGCTCCGTGTTTGGGGGACAGACATGAAAAGACAGGTCAGACCTGTGCTGTCAGATACCGGTGTTCACACTGAGTCTTAATGTAGCACTGAAATTGAAGCCAAGGATAAAGTACCTGTCTGCTGCAAAGTGGCAATATGCAACCGGCCCTTCTCCCCAGGACACAAGCTGAGCTCACACCTTTGGGATTACAAAGAATGAGCATGGGAGAGAATAAGCTCTTGCTATATTTGCTCACAAGAAATAATACACTTTGCTGTATTTTTCCTCTTCTTCCAGTCCCCTGTCCTTTTCCCTGCCTTACATTGTCCAGTGGTTTCTCACATCTATATCTTATCTTCATTACAGCTCCAACATCTTTTTCCCATTTGTTATCCACTTACCCTTTCTCTTGCTTTCTTTCCTGCCTCCTCCCCCTGTCCCTTTTCCTCTTTATCTGCCTTTCCTAGTTTTACTTTCTCTTGCTTTGCTTCTGTCAGCATGAATGGGATTCATAGCACCTGATTTAGGACATTTTCAGCAGCCACTTGAATTAGTCACCGTGTTTCTATTTATAGTCGAAAGACAAGAACAAGCCCTTTTGGAGCACAGTTCATCTGTGCTATTTTAGATACTTACCTCTGAATTAAATGCATCCATCCATGACTCTTCCTTTCCCTTCTTTTGGCTCCTTCTGCCTGTTCACACTCCTGATAACTTTCTTCCCTTCACTCTGATTGTCCTCATTTGCCAGTAAGAAAGGGAAAGAGATCCTCAAAGACTTGATTCTGTCATAAAATGCAAGGAAGGAAAAGTTAGCTCCTACAGTTGTATCTCAGGGGAAAGTGCCTTTGTTTCAGTGGATTCTTTCATTGCCTGGCTCCAGGTAAAACCATCTCCAATGTGGAAGAGTCAGTGACCCTGGACAACGGAGGCTTCACTGCTCTGGAGCTCAACAGCAGACACCTGAACATCAAGAGCACTTTCTCAAAGAAAAACGGAACCAGGTAAGAAGCTGGGAACACCACCAATGCCCTTGGAAAAGGCTTTTTATCTACCTTCAAGCAACTGTTACATAGATAAAGGGGGCTGTTGTCTGGACTATCTAAGGGGGACTTTAATGCCCAAGCCACTGCCCAGGGTCTGCCTTGGGTGTCTAAGCATGATTTCATTGTGCCATTTCAGAGAAATGACAACACTCAATACACTCACCCTTTCTGTTCCCTAGGTCTCCTCCTCGCCCAAGCCCAGGGGGGCTGCACTACTCTGATGAGGATATCTGCAACAAGTACAACGGAGCTGTGCTGACCGAGAGCCTGGGCCTGAACGAGAAGCCCTTAGAAGTGTCAGAGTCGGAGGTAAGGGCTTCCCTTTGCCTTCCTAGATGTTGCCCAGTCACCGCAGACGTTCATTTCCCCACTGAATCCTGGCAAGCCTTTCAAGTCCCAGTCCCACACCTGTGTTAGACTGTTGTCACTGTTTGTCTGCCTTGGGGCCTTCAAAACGTTCAGTTCGCCAGGCTGTTTGCATGACATCTTAAAATTAAAGTGTCAAAGGAAAGAATGACATGCAGGACCCAGCCAGCGCAGATTCCAGACCTGACCTTGGCAGATATTCGCGGTTTTGTAGTGTTACCTAGAGAGACAAGTGCAATCAGTCAGCCGGTGTGTGCTGATCTCTCTGGAAGGGGCTGCACGTTCCCTTCTGCCTGTGGGCTGCAAACGTGGAGCAATTTTGGGCAAACATCTCTGTGCTGCAAAATAACCAGCTGGCAGCAGCTACCCCCTGGATGAGGTTGATGGTGGGACACGCTTTGGGTTGTTGCATTGACTGCAGAATGGGATGTGGCTTGGAGTTTTCACAGTGCCCTTTTTAGACAGCTACAGCATACACCAAAATTTGGAAGACCGGTCTGGAGTGGTGATAACTGCTGCCTCTGTTACTGAGCGAGTGAGTGGGGAATGAGTAATGGCAGGGAGCACACGGCCATGGCTGTGAGAGCCCAGCATTCAGGTTTCTGAACACCCCAGCCTTCAGCCTTAGTCCAGCTCAGGAGGAGCCTGCTGCTCTGGTTGCCTTTAGCCTGTGTTCTCCAAGGAAAGAGGGTGCGTGCCGGCATGATCCGTCTGGCAGCGCTCCATCTCGGGTCTTATATCCCTTTTAAGAAGAAAGAAAGTGCTTGCGGTCTGTAAAAGTCCAACAGTGGCCAGGGGTGAACAGGCAGACTTCAAGGAATATCCAGAAAGGTAAATCTGTCTCTAAAATCATGTGTCGTCAGCTGAGATCCTGACGAAGCCGAACTGACAGCACAAGAAGCGAGCAGTGGGCCAAACCACTCGGAACCCGACCCTTCTAGCAAGAATAAATGAAAAGCAGCAAGGAGTGAAAGAAGATGACAGTTTTCATCTGTAGCTTTTCTGCACCTGCAGCTACAGCTGCTTTTCCTGGCTACCTAGCTCTCACCTCCTGCTAATTACCACCGACAGCCTGCTGCTTGGTGCTGCCCCGTGGCCAAGCCGGCGTGCGGGCAGCTTTCCGGGGTGTAGCTCAAGCTGCTGCCTATGCAACGCGCAAGTGTTACCCTCCAGATTAAACCCATGGTGCTTTGGTCATGTCACCGTAACAACCCAGCATTAAACCCGTCATTAAAGCAGTTTGCTGAGCATGATCGTGAATTTAGCAGTGGCACCTTTTGACATTAATTTCAATGCCCTGTGTGGTATTTCCCGTTAAAGCGCAGAAGTCTACTTGCAGGGTGTCGTTACTGCCTTCTATGTGCACTCCCTGTACAGCATATGGGGGTTGTCTCTTTTCTCGGGCTATTATTAATATTATTTATTTACTGTGGATTCCAGTTGAGCCTGAAGGTCTCAACTGAGATTCTAGTGTTTTTGTGAATCTCTGTATACATGTGGGTATGTGAACAAAATAAGCCTCCTGTTTTTCCTTGGGCCGTAGACACGCAGCCCGTCTATATAATGTCTTTGATGCTTGGGTTTGGGGGTTTTTTGGTTTGGTTTTTTGTGGTGGGGAGTGCTTTTAGGCATGAAATGTTAATATGCTCCCAGTAGAGGTAGCAATAGGAGATGCTGCTTTTTGATCAGCCTGAAAATGCTTTTTACATTGGCTGGTACAGACGGGAGGTGAGGGTGGGCTGGGGCAGAGGGGGATATAGATCTTTGACCACTCTCTTCTCAAGTATTCCTGTACCTATTAGCTCTTCCTGTTTGTCTTTTCTATTCTTTTTGTTTCTGTTCTCAAAGGAGATCTTAACAGGAAAGTGCTGTTTTCTGAGAATTTCAGAATTTCCATCTCTCTTAGCAGGCAGGAACGTTTCCTGTTACATGAAGAGTTAAAACCATCTTTTTATAAAAGCGCTCTACACAGGTTTGGTCCTCTGCGGGAAGGGGGGTCCTGGTGCTGTTTTCCTCTAACACATCTTTGTGTGGATCTCAAATTCCACTTAATCCAATGCACATTAAGGGCAGGCAAGGCCAAAACCTGCGCTTGCGCTTTCAACCCGCCTGTCATCTCGTTGCTGCTTAGTCTCAGCTCAGTTGCCTGAGGTGTCAAGATTTTGTATGGAAAAGAAGGAAGCTCACTGGCTTCAGGTCTCATGGGGTTTACTGAACATGAAGAAGTCGGTGAGAAACTCTGGGGCTGCCTGACTGCACTTAGAGCTGCCGGGGAGCCTTCCTCCGAGATCCCTCCTGATGAGGAGAGCAAGAGAGAAGCAAAGGAAATCAAGCAGGCCAAGCAGTGCTCTTAATATTCATAAATCAAGTGGTTAACTTACTCCATGTCGTGAAAGCCAAGCACCAGTACTGTTAATGAGGTTAAAGTAGTTTAATTGGCAGGTATGGAGGAAGATATGCAAAGAGTGTAATTTCTAAATGATTAATAATAATAGGCTTTTAGATAATGAGTCAAGTGGACGAGGCTCTGGACCGATAATCTGAAGAAATTTGGTGTTTGCCCTGTACAGAAATGTGATGAAATATCTGCAGTGTCATCCAGCCATGGAAGAGCGGTTTTACAGGAGGGGAGGGTGGTGTGTGTGTGTGTTTGTTCTCACATGTCCTTGTGGTCTCCCAAAAACTGTTTTCAGGAGATAATATCCTCACAGATTGCGCGCGTTATCAGTCAGTGCCGAGTCCTGGCACCGCTCGGGTCTCGCCCAGCTGCTCTCTGCAGTCTAGCTGACTTTTGCTTTCTCAGCTCTGTAGGAAGATATTCTAAATTTCCACTTACCACTTAATAGGGAATATGGTTTAACTATTTTCCGATAAAGTTCTCCAGTGATTTTGACGGGTTGGGCACCATGTGGAAACCAGCTGCAGATGCCATTAAAGAAGCAAGGTTTCCCATGTCTGGAGAAATCCTCTTGCATCCTGCCTTGTCTCTTTTACAGCGTATTAATGTCATGTCAACCAAAAGAAACTGCTGCCACCTGTATTTTTAGAAATAATCTTATAAGGATGTTTCTTACGCAATCACTATATATATTAAAAAATAATAAAAAAAAAGATAATTGGAACTATTTTCGATTTCCTCATTGACTAAGCTAGCTAACTCCGGTTGCTGGTTTGCCTCCAAACAGCGCTTGCGCATTTCATACTATCAATAAAACACTTAAATAGCCCCTCTTTTTCCATGTTTGTTGTTTCGTAGGCATCCATGCACCTTTGGTTGACAGTCTGTAATGTCACCACACACCCAATCACACTCCAGCCCATGGAGGTTTCCAAGGTAACAAAGCCACAGTTGCACAGAAGGGAGAAAACCAAAAACAAAGCAAAAAGCCCCGTAGCATTTCTGTTTACTCAGTAGTTTAAAAAACACTGAAAAAAGTAATCCTCTAGTATAAGCTGTCTGGATTGTCATGCAAAACAGGTTTATCTTGCTTCTTGATTTTCACCAGAGCAGAGGGGGTGTGGGATGGCAATTTAGAGAATTCCTGGCTGGGAAGGGCGGTTATCGGTACCTTGCTCAGAGCAGACCTTAGCAGATACTTGAGTAACATGAACGGAAGAGTCGGTTCCTGCCTGTTCTGAAGGAAGCACAAAGAAAACGCGTCGTATTGATTCTAATAAGCAGGTTATCCTTTCCAGCATCAGTGCTAATGCTGGGGAAAGGTTGAAGCTGGTGCAGCTATATGCATTTCATGAAAGTTGCTTCTGAAAGGCCCTGGCCTTACTTACAACAAATTGGTGTTCTTTTTCAGCTGGTATAATGGACTAATTAGTAGACGGATTATCAGCAGGTGCTACTGTTTTAAATTCCCTCGTTGCGTTCATGGCAAGTCCAAGTGACGCTGTATTTCAAGTGGCAGCAGCCCATCCAATAATGCTCCCGGTATTTCTCCTCTTTATTATGTTGACTTCTGGCAATCTCAAAAGAACTTGGCTTAGGTACAGAAATTATATTAGTTTTGTGGGTGAGTATTTTTCTGCTAGGGATGGTCAGAAATCAAGTGGCTCCATCAGTGTTACAATACCCATCAAATCATGTGCCAGTCTTCTGGTTACAGCTTCTTCTCAGCATTTCTGCTTAGAGCTTCCAGCCTTTTAGTTGTCTTTATGTTGCTGTGTGTCCGTGGGAACATCAGGTATACCAGTAAGGAGCCACTAGAAGGTTGTGAAGTTTTTTCTCCTTATGCTTATGACACCTCAACTCAGCTGTGATCCATCTTTCCAGCAGGGAATTGTTTCTCTGGGGGTTGGCTGAGCGTGTCCAAGTCAGTAAGAGTGATGGTGGATTGGGGAAGGAGCCAGAAGACGTGAGAAAGGCAGTGGCAGCATTATGCTTTTGATGGAGGGAATATATCCCTGATAGCTAGAGGAGTTCACAACTTCAGGTGCTGCTTCTGGTGAGTGATCCATAACCACCTGCATCTGTTCAGGATGCAGAGACTTTTATTCTGGATGCCCACATCATCCCCCAGCTTTCCAGGGACTTGTTACCTTAACGTTAGACTATGGAGCTGCAGCGTAATCTTTGAAGATGTGGGTTTAGGCAAAGTGCAACAATTTACTTCTTGGTAAGAATGGAGGAAACCAGGGTTTGGGGTTCTTTTGGTCTGCAGGTGAAGTTGGTTGTGTCTGCAGCCGAGGACCAGCCTGCTGGAGCTGTTGCTGCTGTGCCTGGCCATGCTGCCACGTCTGCAGTCAGCAGAGGCACTCTGGCTGGAGCCCCTTGCCAAAACAGAGAGGGCGGCGCTGGCAGGATGCTCCCCGCAGTGGTGCCAGGGCTCTGGAGCCGCTTTCGGCACCCACTGGCTGTCAAGTGGCCCAAATCTGGGGATATTCCAGGCATGCCGCAAAAACCACCTGTTCAGGCAGGTCTTTGGGGGGGGGGAGTTGGGGGTTGGCTTCCCAAGGCTGGCAGCTGCTGCAAAAGAGTGTTTTTTTAGGAGACAGGCTTGCTGAGTTCCTTCTGGAGTAATTATTAAATGCTGGTAGGGTTTTGTTGTAATAGCAATTACGTGTCAAGGCACCTGATGCTTTGCCTCCTTAAAATAACCAAACAGTACGTCATTCCAAAAGAGCCAAAGCACAGGGTAACAGCGGAAGGAAAATTCTGCAAAGCTGTAAAGAGCTGCTTTGCTCAGACTTTTGGAAAACTGAGAAAAATTTCTCAGCTCTGTCCATCACCTTCTGTGCTGGAAAATGGGCACGAAATAGCATCGAAGCAGCTATCTAAGCAAAGAAGTGCGATGATGGATGCGGTGCCCTTTTCAAACGATGGTTTGCAAGGCATTTGAGGATTGTTCTTCAGAGACCATTAAAAAGGAGCTTTAGAGGAGGGAGAGACTGGTTGTGTGGCAGGCAGGATCAAGAAGGATGTGTGTTTGCCGTGCGGTGTCATAGATCAGAACGATACCAACCTTTTGAAACTAATTGCGGCAACTAACAGTTACGAGCTGCACTTACCCGTCTCTCTGTTGTATGTCTGAGGCAGCTACTACTTTGATATTTAATTGCCTTTAGAACTAGCTATGCAGATTATTGGGGGGGGGGGGGGGGG
>JAVJGJ010000047.1:29493542-29515634 GCA_035590215.1 Microhierax caerulescens | reverse complement strand
CCCCCCGAGGAGTGAAAGTTTTGCATGCTCGAAGCAGAGATTTTGAGAGAAGCCATGAGACATGGAAATAACTGGGAAGATGTTTGTGTGCTGTATGGGATGTGGCTGGTACTGGTGGGATCGTTAGTGAGAACAGAAGGAAAATGTGTGCTTAGGTCCTGCGGCCAGGGCTTTGCCGTGGTCTCTGCGCTCGGAGGAGATGTACGAGCCCTCTGTGATTCCACCAGCTGTGTTGCAGCAGCAGTGCTTCAGAGGAGGGGCAGATGCACAAACCTGATCTGGTTACATCTCGGTAAAGCTCCCGCTCGATATTGAGATGAGCTTTGAAGCCATCCCAAGAAAGCCACCCCCCTGCCTGGCAGTTCTCCTTTTCCAGATTTCGCATTCTCCTTCTCCTGTCACCGCTGGTTGCATGCCTTGTAGTACCACCAGTAATCAGCTGGAACGTACAGATAGAGCTGTTTGCCTGAAAGAAACCTGTGATTTCGTTTAATTTCCTTTCAGTGATGTAACTAATTTTCAATACGTCACAAGGTTTGGAAGCCAAATCCAGAGCCAAATCCAGATATGCCGGTGGCCTGGTGTGACCAGCACAAACAAGCACATCTGGCTAACTTGGGTGCATTTGCACGGCCGGCGTTCTGTCTGCCCTTGCACCAGGAGAAAGCGATTCTCAAGTTTAATTGCAATGGTTTTGATTACTTGATTGAAAGCTGCTGGGTTCCCTATGACACCTCTACAGTTCCCTGCATCTTGTGTCAATGTAGGAACTCCTGGCTCCCGCTGCAGTGTTCTGCAGTGAATTAGAGGGGATTTCTCTGCATCTCTTATCACCAGCATCCATCAGGGGACTCTCCCTCCAGCAGCAAAACGTGGCTACACCAAAGCACAGTGCTGTTCCACAGCCCGGCACGTATTGCACTTGGACTACAACCCGTCCTACCCTAAAATTACAGCTTTTGTCAGCTGGTGATGTTCAACTTCTCTAATTTCTTCTGCGGTGGAACAGGCTAGATCATAGATGCTAATGGCTGAATTGTTTTGGTTTTGTTCTTTTTTTTTCCTCTCCTGATGCTCCAGGCCACTGACTCGGATTATGAAGACGAGTTGCCAAAGCACTCCTTTGTGAACCATTACATGAGCGACCCTACGTACTACAACTCATGGAAGCGGCAGCAGAAAGGCGTGAAGCACCCAGCATCCTACAGATACGAGGAGTGTGCCGCCAGCGAGGCAGAACCCTATTTCCAGACTGTCATCACGACACAGAGCTCAGGAGGGGTGTACACCCCAACGGGACAGCCCGCGCCCGGCTCCCGGACTCCAGTGACAGGGTTCTCCTCCTTTGTCTGAGCCGGGGCTGGGGGATACGGCCGAGCCACCGGTGGCACTCGGGGGGACCCGGCACAGTGACTGTGTGTGCGTGACCGGGGCGCTGAACTGTGGGTAACTTCTCTATCAGGGTAGAAACGGATGGGAACACGGATGAGGCTGGGTGGGTTGTTGTTGTTTTGGGTTTGGTTTGTTGGTTTGGGTTGTTGTTTTTTTTTTTCTGAAGACAATCAACTCTAAAAAGATGGAGCTGAACTAGCTGAAACTTTGTTTTAGAAAAAAAAAAAAAAAAAAGGAATTCTGAAAAGTGATGATTTTAACCACTTGTGAATAGTAGGGGTTTTTTAACCGCTTTTTGTAACACTGCTTCAGGAAGCAGCTCCCATGCCCTTCTTTTCCCTCTTTCTTTCTCTCCCCTCCTTCTGTCCCCCTGTTCCCAAACAAGGAGGTGAATTCCCTAGATGCAATGAGTGACTCTGTGATGTGATTTGAAGAGAAAAGATAAAACCTCCCAGGGTCCTTTTTCTTCTTTTTTCTCTGCACTTTTTTTTTCTTTTTAATTTTTCCCTGCCATCAAGGCCAAGTAGGAAAACATAGAAAAGGGATACATTTTTACACAAAAAGCAGACGCCTCCTCTCTCCTTTTCTCATTGCTGCTCCCCACATTAGGAGCACTGGCTGATCAACTGTAGGCTCAGATGTGTCACTGTGTCTGCTCTAGGCTCACTACTGGTGTATTTATACTGAATTACTGACCTGCTTTTCTTTTTTGTTCAAATGGGACCTGCTGAATTCTTTAAATATTCCAACTCCAGGGCCTTTGGAAGAGGAGATGGCTCAAAAGAGCACTGTAGGCAGTGGTGAGTGAAGCAAGTGGGAAGAATTCAGATGCAAGGTCAGTTTATTTTTGGTGTGGCTCTAATCCTCCCTGGTGGACTGCATGTGCCATTTGAATGGGTCATTTTTTAAAAGTCAAAGGACTCAACCCAGCAAGCCAGAGGGATCTTTCAATTAAGATTGCAGTGACAAGCTAGAGAGTCTCCTAATTGATGAGGTTTTTGATCATTACAGTTATCATGCCCTGTCAATAGAAGTTGAACATCCTTTCTTGCCCAGACTCTGCAGTGCTGCTTACTGGCCTGTAAAAAAGTACACAGTAGCTGGATTTGATTTTATTTTTTTAGTACAAAGACATATCACGCAGACTGGGTGAGTTTTGGTGTCCACAGGTGCCTTTTATTGATTCTTCAGCTTCATATCTGGGAGAAGTAACAAAGTGTCTCCAAATAAAGCTAACCAGGTTTTTCAAGCATTAGGGTCATGAATTACCTTGTGCACGTTTACAGTCTGCTTTGTGCACTTGGAGCTACAGCCTTTGGAAAGAAGAGAGGGGATTTTTTAGTTTATTTTCCATCCTTTTGTATAGCTCCCTTTTTGTTTCCTTCTTTTTTATCTTTTTCCTGAGTCTGTCATGTTTAGCAGCAAGTCGTTTACTAGCAAGGAAGTTGTCAGGGGGTTAAAGAACCCACGTTCAACCCTTGGACCTAGCAACAGTCCTGGCTCCAGACTTTTTACCGCAAGAGTTTGAAAGGTGAACGTAGAAGCAGACAAGTCCTTGCCACTCCAGCGTCTGGCATTTCCTCCCAGTTGGATGAAGGTCAGCCAGGAAAATTGGTGTCCTGCTGCTCCTGCTGCTTGCTAACTTCCCATCAGGGCAGGTGTGAGCACTGTTACTATTGTGAATTGTCCCTGTCCTCTCTGGAGTGATGTGGGACAGCTGTGGCACGAGGGGGTGGGGGTGGGGGGGAGGGTGTCAAGGCAGGCTGTTGAAACCCACCTGGTGCTGCTGATGGTGGCTGCCTGTTCCTGCCCATGGGGGCTGGTTAGAAGTAGCCTGGTGGCACCTCGCCTGAGCAGTTGAGGTCCAAGGGCAAACTGAGCCTTGCTGTCACCTTTCAGTGCCTCTTGGACAGGGCAAATGATCTCAGAACTGCCGTTACTCTTTGGCACTGCCTCTGAGCACTGCTGCTGCTGGTGCGTACAGATTCTGGATAGCTTTGGCACTGGATTGCTGTTCCTCTCCAAAGGCTCCAGAAAGAAAAAGTTCAAAACCAAAAAAAAACTCCAGTGGGTGTGTTTAAGGGCTTTTGAGTTTGGGATAATGATCCACAGCTCATTAGATGGCGAGGGACACGCAAGACACAGGCTTGAGCCAAAACCCTTTGAGCCATCCCCCTCTCTGCACCAGGTAGGGTGTATGTGGGATGGAGAAGGGGCTCCAAAGAGGATGAGCTGGAGCTTACTGTGAAGAGGAATGCAAAGCAAACAAAAAACCCACTGCCTTCTGTGCACTTTGACTGTTCTCTTAAGCCATATGGACTTTGCTTTAATGACTGAACTGCCAAAATTTGTTTGCAGTCTGATTTTTTTGTTTCTTAGACAAAATTATCTACGTGACTTTCTGGCTTGTTTTCTTTCTCCTTTGTTATTTCCTGCATCAGATTACGTATTTTAAAACACCTTGTTTTATATACATGTGACATAGCAATGCAGTTGCTGATGGGATTTTAATGGCGCTTACCCAACAGGTATGAGAAGTAGTGCTACAGGAGGAGCTTTTCAGGAACCACTAAGGACTTAGGGATGTAGATTGGTAGAAAGTAGATTGAACACCGAAGAGGTTGCTCCCAAGGAAAGCATAGTGCGAGCAGCTCCATTATCTCCTGAATATTGCCGGATCTGAACTGGTGTAAGGTGCAGTCGCTCCCTGGGGCTGATCTGATACCACATTGAGCAAAAAAACAAGAAAACCATGGGCAATAAAAGAAATGGACTTTGTGGCCACTGCTCCACTGAAGGACAACACGGGGAGCAGCACAATCTTATGAAGCAAGGAGAAGAGACTATCCCTTTTTTTTTTTTTCAGAACCACCTGCAACTAAAAAGCCTGAGCTTGCTGAGGACCTGCCAAGTTGGCTGTATGGCCTTTTTTCTTCTGACTGCCGCTGAAATAACAGGTTAGGTGTGATTCCTTTAGGACCTGTTGATCCAAACAAAGGTATTTCTCTTCCATTCCAGTCCACACTATTGTCACTCCCAGTTATGTTTTGTTGAGGAGCTGGCTTTTCTTAAATGTGGGTTGCTTTAACTTAGGCAGTTGCAGAGTGTGGATGTGCGCTGCCCTGCTCACCCCAAAGACGAGTATAAGGTGCGTGTTCTGCTGCCCAGGATATGTGTAGCTACATGCATGATGCCTGTGCCTTCTTGTTAACATGCTGTACTTGTAAAATATGATTAATGGGTAGATTTTATTTACCTCAGATATCAGGTAAATTGTTCTATCTGGAAGGAAACACTCCATCAGTTAGCAAGAAAGCTCTATTTCATAGCTGTAATCTTTGAGAATCGCAGCCTTGAAATACGACTCTTAAATGTTAGTTGTCATGTTACAATAACTTCACCCATCAAATCCACTTCTGTTTCCATCATCCTCTTTAGAACAGTCTTGAAAAATGAAGACTTAAATTTAAAATGCCTTCTTAGGATATTTTATTTGTATTTATTTACTTACTTTCCCATGTTTCTCAGGTCTCTTGGTGGCTGTTACTGAAAAATAAAAACAGCGTCATGAAATGACCGAGGGAGACATTTCAGGGAGTGGTTTAATAGGAGCTCGTTTTTCATGCAATAGCCATGGAAATGTCCAATTGCCTGCAGGAAATAAGTGCCCAGGTCTTCACCCCCTCTCCCAGGGCTGAGATGTCAGAAGCCACCACTCTCAACGATGCTCCCAGCACTCCCAACGGCACCAAACATCAGGTTGTCCCTACCATAAATCACATGCAAGAATGCACGTAAGTGAAGGAGCTGTAGCGTTGCAGCCCACTCTAAGTGGAGCATTTTATCCCCCAAAAGGCCATACCACACGTGGTGTGTCCCCCACCATCACCCACACCCTTGGGTGCGCTGTTTTCCATTCCATCTTTTAATGCCCCGATGATGGTGCAGGACCAGCGCTGCGCAGGTGCAAGCAGCAGCGGTGAGGAGGGCAGGAGAAGGCACTGTTCTACTTCCATCGGTCACGGTCTCTTCTTCCCCACCCCAGGAGTCACCTCTGTGGAACCCCTTCATGGGGAGGGCAGGGAGAAGTGAAAGCACAGAGGAAAGGCTTTCATCAGCATTTACTAAAGGAATCACACTGCAGCAACAGTACCACTTTTGGAAGCAGTTGGTATTGCTAGAGAGAAGAAAAAAACCATACAGAAACAGAAACTAATCCATTACCCAAAAGGAGGTTTTTTTCCTCTTCATTTTGAGTGTTAAAGCCGGTGATGCTTTGCAGATGGGCCGAGATCTCATTTTTCCTGCTTATACCCAGGTCTCTGCCAGACTCTGCTGTAGCAATTGTTTAGAATAAATATCCAAGACTGTCTTGACATGGGGATACATTTACTATCCTTGTCATTGCTTCTCTTAAGAACTCCATTGGGTCGTCCAAAGATTATCCAATCTGCTCTCCAAAAAGGGAGGAGAGAGATCTGTTTGTACATACAGAGCACTGGTGTCTTCTCCTTGCTCTTTTCAGATGGGCAGGGCACCTTGTTTCAGAAAAACCCTTTTAGATAAGGAATTTATCAGGAAACTTAAAACACAACATACCCACAAGAAAGATAACCTTTGGCAGGGCCACTAGAAATCTTGAAGACCTAGAGACGTGTGATGTGGAAGACTGGATATGATCCCAGGACCTCCTATTTTTAGTGATCTCCTTTATCCATAGCAGCCAGAAGGGCACGTGCAATGAGGGGTTGTGTTTGGAGAGGAAAAGCCATCGCAGAACAGTTGCTGGATGGGCAGGTTGTAATGCAAACACCTTCATTCAACCTGGAGTTCCTACTAGTTCCATCACACATCTTCGGTTGTTCCTATAGTTTTTTTGCCAGCAGGTGTGGAGCCCATACACCATCGTGGCGTTACTAGAGGTCACGTGGGGGCAGGTGTGCTGCGGTGGTATTTACACAAAGCCACCGGCATGAGGATGTGGTTGTACAGTATCCATTGGAACCCGGCAGAAAGCCACCCTTGAACTAGGAGCGCATCACCCCAAGCCTGGGCGTGTTGGGCTGGGTGTGAGCTTTCGATGGCTCCACCTGACAAGTCCCTGCAGTAATTTGTGTTTTCCTTTGCTTCTCCCCCACGTCGCCACCCCCAGCCCTCCCAGACAAATGAAGCTGGCTTGCACTTTGTGAAGGTGTAAAGTTTGCCACCCTCGGTAGTAGAGAGCCACCACCGATAAGCACACGTGGGACAGGTGAGGTATGTTTGAACAAGGAGTGAAGTACCACTGCGGCTTGGCTTCCAGGCTCTGACTCAGAGTTTTGTTTTCTCAAAGCTGCCACCTGCCCATTTTAAACGCCCTTGGAGCCTCCACACTTGGAAGGAAATTCATTATTTTGATGCGGTTTGATCACTGTGCACTTTCTTGGGGCTTGAATTGCTGGATATAGAGACTGGAACGATGCAGAGCTTGATATCCAAGTGTTTTCCCATTTATCTCTGATTCTCTAGATCTGGGAAGGAGAGCTTTCTGCTACCGCGGAACGGTGGTGTTCTGCTGGTGGGGCACCTGGGAAGTGCCACCAGCGCTCCCCCACCGATGCCATCACGCTCCCAGGCAGTGCTGGGACCTGTCACAGTGCAGTGGGAGCTCTCGGGTAGCAGAAAGGTGCAAGAGCACGGCATTATGGTGAGTTTGTAGCCGGTCAATTTGCCACTGTTGGGATGGAGTCCATCCTCTGGTTTCGTATCTGCTGTCAGATTAGGAGTAGGACCACCTTACACAGCTGTGTTTGAGTTACCCTTCGGTGTACTATGGTTATTGGATCGTTGCTTTTGATTCAGTGTCTCCTTGGGGAGTTGCCCTGGATTTTTGTTCCACACCTCTTGTTGGCCTCACCTTCACCACACCACTATTTTATATGAGAAAGTTACTTCTTCTTTTGCAAACTTGCTTCTAATTAAAAGAACCCTTTTTGAAATGTGTGTGTCCTCGGTACATTTGTTTTGGGGAGGGAAAAAAAAAAAAAACTTTTCCAGCCTTTTCTGTTATGTTTGGCTTGAAGAAGTTTCTGGGTGTCTTGCCAGCATGCTCACGAGTTAACAGCTCAGGACAGTGAAAATGTAACACAGGCTGAAATTCCTCACTGTTAGTTCTGGACTGTAAAATCTTGTAACTCTTGCTGCTTGTCAGCTCAGCTGACACTCTCAAATAGTTTACACCCAAAATTTGATCAGCCCCTAAATATTTCATTATTCTGCAGTGATAAACTTCCTCCAGATCCTTCATACAGGAGAGTCAAAACCCATTCAGAAATGGAAACCTGGAAGCCTGTGGGGCCAACGTTTTGTGTGCCTCAGTCCCCCTGCAAATAATATTTCTCCCCACCCCACCCCACCCCCTGCAGCATTGTTAATGGGTTCCCACATCCCATAGTGGGTGCCCCACGTCCCACAAACGTGCTGGGGCCCGGGAGGCTGGACCCGATCCCAGCCGGTGGCAGTCAGGGCAGCTCTGCTATTGCAGGGCGGTGGCTGGTGCTTTTCACCAGCTGAGCATCTGGCCCAGAGAAGTAAATTAACACAGTCGGGTTGGCTACAGCTCTGGTGGGAGAAATGAGGGCGAGAAATCAATGTTTTCCAAGTGGGAGAGGGAGGAGATTAAAAAAAAAAAAAAAAAGTCAAACTGCTAAGGAAAGAACTCATATTCTCCTGCTTCTGAAAGGGGTATTATAAATAATGCAGCGTTGTATAAATACAGGCAGCCCTCTGCGGCTGGTAGCTTGCAATAACCCAGAGGTACCAATGTACCCATTTTGAAGATGAAAATCCTCACACCATAGCATTTCATGAATGAGACATTATTCTGCAAAATTGCCATAAGAAGCAGAAGTGCTTTTTTGAGGTCATTCAGCCCCGAAGCGGATCATCCTCCCACTCCCAGCCCTTACTCTTTGCAGGACATGTTTCCTCCGCACATGTTTTTGTGGTTTGGATTGGAGCACGGACAGAAACTCGGGAGTGGATGGGAAATGTGCCACAGCATTTGTAGCCTAAACAATACCAGAGAAAACGGATTGGCTTCCCACCCAGCCCCGAACAGCACAGGCAGTGGTTTGACTGAATTGAGTAATCTGGGCTTTCATTACTGACCCTTTTCCTGCTTATTTGTCTCATTTGTTTCCTCTTCTTCCCCCTGTGTTTTTGCTGTAGGGTTATTTATTTTTCTCCTTGCTCCTTTTATTTTCTTTTTTTTTTCAAGCCCGCCTCTTCTTGTTGGGTTTTGGTTTTTTTCTCTCCTCCTCTTGCCTCACCAATTATTTTCATTTCAAACGGGCATTTCCCACAAGATCAAAAGGAACTTTATCTGATCACAGGTATTTGTTCATTTCTACTGTGCCCCAAGAAGAGGAGCCCTTTTGCTCTGCTGTCTTGTTTCCTTGGAAATGCAGGGCACGTGCCTCTAAACCACTGTGACGTGGCTGCTGACTTCCCAGGCCGGTAGAGACCTTCATTAAGTAGGCAATCGGCATATTCATCACCATTTGTTAATGAGTTAAGATAATCCTAAACCAGCTGAGTCTGGCTTGTGGAGCCATTCTGCGAGGTTTTACCAGGCAAATCTCTCAGCAGCACCGAAACCCGTGAAATCGTTCGCAGAACCAGAGAATCTGCACCCGCCCGCGGGGAAGGGAGCGAGCCGCAACGCGCCGGCGCGGCAGCCACCGGAGTTGTCTCGGAGGAAGAAGGAACCAACGTCCACGGCGTCATGCCAAGGTACTTCCCTGCATTGTGCAACTGCCAGGGGTGTTGTTGGGTTAGACGTTCTGGCAGAGCAGCAGCGCACGCAGCGGCGAAGCCGAGGGCTCCTTCCTCACCCTGAGCCTTGACGGTCTGAGCTCGCGCAGATGCCTGCACTTTGTGCGCTCCAAACGCTGCTGCGGCTGAGGCTAAAAGGCAAGGCTGGGAAAAAAATCTTGTGTAATATAGCCTGGGGCCTCGTGCCAAGAGTGATAAAATGCCTTACAAACACAGGTGACCTCGCCACAGCCCTGTCAAATTGGGAAAGATTCATATCGCTTGGTAGGAGGGAACTGAGGCACAGACTGGCTTTGCCTGTGGGGCCAAGCGGCAGTCGGTGTGGCTGGTATCGCGGTGCCCAGGTGGCCTCAATTGCAAATGTCCTCAGCGCAGGGCAAAGAAAACACTTTTCTTACAAAACAGCAGGATGAGTTATTTTTGGATCTCTATAAATTGTCTGGTTTCCAGCACTATCATTCTTACCCTACCAGGGGAACATGACTGACCTAATTAGAGTCTAATTCCGACAGCACAAGACTCAACTTGTAAATACAAACTTTTTTTTTTTTTTTAATTTGGGGTTATTTTTTATGTATGTACAAGAGGATCGGATTGGAACAAACACCCCAGAGGTGGGGGGCAGGGAAGGAGCGGGGCAGTTAGGGTCATCGGAGAAGATGAACTATGGAAAATTTGGGATGAAGCAGGGCAAATTTCTAGACTGATTTATGAGACTATGACTTAATCTGTGGGGAGACTGTATCCTCTGGGATTAAACCTCATGTAACTTGATGGAAATTAGGAAATGTTTTACCCCCCACCATGGAAAGGGCTGGCAGAGGAATGATTCAGCATTTTCAGTCCTTCATCCAGCAAAAACCATCCAAGGTCATCGATGAGGACACTTCCATTGATCTGTAGCTGTCTCCACACCACAGAAGAAATTAAAGAAGCGAGAAGATAGTTATTTTTAATGAAACCTGTTTCGTGAAACAAGTAAGGGTTAATCCAACCAGCCAAATGCCTCGCTTTAGTTGCTGTAGAAAAATCGTCCCGGTGAGGTTGAGTGAGAAGCCTCCAGCCCTACCTGCTTGGATTCTCGGGAGGGACTGTGCCCAGGCACGCTCGGGATGGCTCGCATCCAGCACCCGCTGGCAGGGAGTCCGTGATGCTGTATGAATCACAACCCAAACAGCCCCTGGTCCGTACGTGGGGTGTGCCCGGAAAAAACAGCCAGAGCCCAGATACCAGGGACAGGAGCGATGGGCCAAACTCTGCCACTGGGCAGCGATGCCGCTCTGACCAAGCAGAGATCCTGGCTCTAAATGGCTACCACCCGCCGGGCTCTTTTTAACATGTGTCTTTGTGAGGTAGGGTGGGCTTAGAGGTAGGGGGATTATGGTAGAAAGGGCTGTATATCATGTGTTGATGTCTTCATGGCCATGTCATTGTTTGGGGTTTTTTTCTGGTTTGACTTCCGATTTGGATGAGGCTCGGCAGAAATCGAGGTCATCGCAAATATCGCAGTGCCACTTCACTTGCTGGAAAGCGCTGGCTGCTTCATCAAGTGAGCCCGAGCTACCAGCTGGGAGGTCTGAAAAGACAGTTCTTCTCCGGTACAATGCGAGACAGGCAAAGGAGAGGCTGTCCTTGAAGGAGCTGGTGTCCGAGTGTGCACAGCACTGCTCCCTCCGTGCTTTCTGTAATTGGCTTTATGCTGTAACACTGGCTGTAGCTTATAATTTTCCATCCTTGCTCAGAAATTATAAAAGAGTGAAAGGGAGATGGGTTTCAGCTGTCGACGCTTCAGGAGCATTCAGCAGCGGTGCTGGATGAAAGGAGCAACGTGGTGGTTTTGCTCTGCAGAGGTCTCAGAAATACCCAGGCACGAAGCACTGCGTGGTTTCGGGCTCGGGGAGCAGGCAGGCAGGAACCAGTGCCAGCCCTCGGTCATTCCCTGGCTGCTGGAGCTCTTCGAGGAACTCGTACATCTGGTGCTTTCCCATTTAGTCCTTTCAAGAGGCTCATTTGAGAGCAAGGTTTGTAATGAAGAGCCAGAAATAAACAGCTCGTGATCCCATTTGTGGGACGAGAGGAACATAAGAAGAGAACTGTTCAAGATGGGACAATCAGTGAACAAAATTCACTGGTTTTAACCAGGCTGACATTTTGCTATGTCTGTTAGCAGACCGTTGTGTGTTACAACATGACTTTTTCCATAGCGTGTGGAGGAAAGGAAAATCTTTGGGTCTACGATACAACAGCTAAAGAAAATGCCTGAGATGGAGCAGAGCATGATCTGCTACCCGGTGGTCAGCGTCCATGAAGGACTTCTCTCCCCTTGGCCTCCTTCAGTTCCACCGACCAGACAGTGGTAAAATCACCTCTCCTCTGCGGAGGACTCTGTAGTTTAGTAGTTTTATGTACCTATCTCTCTGGGAGTTTTTACAAACACAAAGGGAATTTCATTTGCCGGCCCCACTCCTCTGAAATTCTCCATGAGGTTTAATATCACCACCTATGCCCCGTTAATTCGGTCGTCATTTCCCCAGTTTCTCAAAGATGTATTGTTCCGTTTTTACAGCTGTGACACTACTGGTGACTGTAGCCAAATATCACAGCTCAAATCCCCTTCTGTTTGTGTTAACCATGGTGACCATCAGCTTTTCAGTCTCCACGTATCTACTTTGCTTGGCCACCTGTCCCCTCTCTGCTGACCGCAGTGGAAGGATGCTCTGCTCCTTGATGACAGTCACACAGACACAGGGAAAGCATCCGATGCGTGAAAACCCAGCACCCTGCCACTGCTGCGATAAGGACTGGTAGATAGTGGTAGATAGATAAGCAAGTTGATATTGAGCCATGATTGTTCCCCAGGGTGATGTGGCAGGAGCAAACACGCCAGGAGCCACCACAGTGTGACAGACCGGCCAGTGGACAAGCGTGGGACCGCTATGGGAGACCTTGCCATGGTGGGAAGTGGAGGTCACACTGAGTAACCCCTCCTCTCCGCAGGGTATGAGAATACATAGTCTTTTTATAGCATTGTGCATAACCCCAGGGCTTCTGCAAGCCTCTTCAGAGTCCTTGGGTTTTCTTATTAATGGGGAAAGCAATGGCACTCTGTTGGTGTCAGTTAGAAGGGTGATGTCAGAGGGGCTGAGGCCGTTTCTGCTCATGACCCAGAGAGAAGGCTCCTTTTGGACCACTCTGGGTCCTCCACAGGTACAGATCGTTAATTAACCCTGGAGACATCACTAGGGCTGTAAACGATCTCTGTCTTCTAATGCATAACTGTGCCCGCAGCCCAGTGCACCGAAGAGGTCACTGGCCGCTGATGTGACTCTTACCAATGGGGTTTAGCAGCTCTCAGAGACGTTTCCTATTAAACAAGTTGTTATCTGAAATGGGAGAGGGGGGAGAAGAAGTGACAATTTTGTGAAACAGGTGAAATTAGAAGCAGCATTGATGTCAGCTCACTGCTGCTGCTGCTATTTTTCACTTCTTTTAGCCCATCTGCTGCCAGAGCGCAGTGGGGAGCAGTCATTGCTCCCCCTTTCCGTACCACAAGAGGTTTTTCTTGGGTCACCCGCCTTGGACAGACGAGAGCCTAAACTTGGGCAACTTTCTCCCTTTCTCTTAGACAAGTCGCTGGGATGCCGCGGCAGTCTCACCTGCAGCGCTGCTGTGTGGTTTGCTTGCCCACAATGCTAAAACCCTCTAAATGTTGCCAGGAGAAATGATGTGGAGAGCCTTCCCTCTGCTTGGCCCCTCCTGGGTGCCGTTTCAGTGACACATTAAAAAAAATATCCTCTGTAAGACCATCACATTTGGTCCAAAAGGCGGCGTAAGTATAAAAGCATCACTTTAATACATTAAATTTGTATAAAATTATGCGACAATGAACGTTCAGGATTGCCCCACCTGCAGCTCCGAGCTGCGGTAGCAGTTTTGGTTGGGAGGTGGACTTTTTATCAACGATGGTGATCTCAAATCTGTGGAGCTAGGGAGACAGCAGCACTCCAAGAGACATGCAAAAAAAGAGAAGAAAAAAAAAAAAGTCTGGTGCATGAGGAGTTTGCAGAAGTTTCCCAGCCACACGCGCACCCCGCGACTGCAGCTGCCAGCAGGGATGCTGCAGGGCCGAGAGGCAGCAGCCATGCGCGGTGACATCCCCACCACCAGCCTTCATCTCCTCGGCACTCACCGCTTCGTCACCGTAGGGTCACGGGGAGGTTAGCAGAGCGTGTCGCTGCCGGGAAGTGCTCCTGATGTGAAATGGGTCAGGGTGATGTGTCACTGTCCCCCCTGCCCAGCTGCGTGATGGAGCACTGAAGGGTTCAATAGGGCTCTGCACCCCATCTTCTCCTTGGTGTCACCCCTCCATCAGCAGATTGCTCCTGCTTAAAGTTGCTGTGGACAAACGAGCAGGTTCCTGGCATGTGTTCTTTCCTTGTTCTCCTCGGATGTCTGGCTTTTGCCTCAGTTTCTGTGTGAGAGAGGAGAAAATACTGACCTACGAACCTGCTTCCCGCTGCCAAATGGCCACGGCTGTTAGCAGAGCTTTTGGGAAACCAAAGGGTTTGTGCAGGGGAAGAAACGCAGCTAATCCCAGCCGGGGAGCTGCTGCCCCAGCACCTCGTGCCTCTCATCGCAGTTCTTGATGGCCGCCTGGCATGGGATGTGCAAGGGGGAGAACCAGCCTTTGGATGCAACAACAAGGGATAACTCCCAGGGTATGGCCGCTTCAAGGTGTCTTTTCAGGGGGACACCCCAAAAAACGGAGACTAAGGTTCCTGCCACAGCATGCTGCTGGGGTTCAGCTCTTCAGAGCAGCCTGGGCAAGCAGGAATCAGGCATGCACCTCCTCCATAAACCGGTTAATTGATTACGTCAGCCACAGATTGTGTGAATCACTGAGCACATCACGCCCATGTGAAGCTGGGCACATCTGAGACGTTGTCCTACCGAAAATGGCAGCACTGCCACTCGGCTCTGCTGCATGGGTGTGGAGGTGACCTCTGGACTCACTGGTGGCTTGATGTGTTTTATGAGGCAAAATAAATGTTTGGGCAGTGGCAAAAAAATACCGCTGGCCTGTGGGCATGGCCGCGTGTGATCTGCCTGCACTGACTGGCAGATGATTGCAGAAGCACTTGGGTTTCTTCAAGGCTGAGTGTGCCGAAGGCACAAACGCGATGCCTGGTGCTGGGGAGCGTGGTGTGCGCGGGTCCCTCGGCTCTCTGGTTCCCTCTTGGCCATGTGGGTCTGCTGCTGGCCTCAGGGGACACAGAGAAGGGGAGGGCACTGGACAGCACAGAGGAGATTCGTGGCCCTTCCTGGTGTGATGGGGACAAAGGAGAACCGTGTCCTGATCCACCCCCACAGCCACCCACCAGCACAGGGAGTTTGCGCACGCTGTAAGTAACCTGGCCGGAGGCTGCACCGCACGTCTGCCCGCGGGCGTAATGCACCTGCCCTCCTTCTCCAGCAGAAAGCAGCAGGTCCCGTGGGTGTTGGGGGGGACACACTGAGCCGCCTACAGCCAACTAACAAAAGTAATCTCGTGCAACCTGGGGCAGAAGGGAAAGGGGAACCCAGCCCTAAACGCTGTGGCTGGGGAGCGCCGGTGCTGGCTGACCTCCTTGCGAGCGCAGTGCTCGCCGTGCCAGCAGATTGCTGCCTCCTCAGCACCTCCTGCCCCCGCGCCCGTGCCCTGGTGGCTTCCTGGGGCTCGAGGCACTGGTGGGCAAGTCAGCAAAGCCCCCGATCCGTGCAGTGTGACACCAGGCAGAGCTGCCATCAGCTCGGGTGTGAACAAGGTTGTGCCGTCACAGGACCAAGCGCTTCTCCCCATTGAACCTGAGGTCCAGAGGGCTCTGCCTGAGGATAACGGAGCCCTTTCAGCCTGGGCAAGTGTTTCCTGGTGGGTTTGTCTCCTCCAGCCCCCTCCTCCTGAACACTAAATAAAACTGTAAATGGGGATGGGAGGCACCAGGGAAGGTATATCTGACCACCAGAAATCCGGCAGGAGATGGAGGAGGGGGGTGGAGGGAAGGACAGCAGCAGTTCCTTGGCCCTCCTGATTATACCCCTCGGTAAAAGTGATGAAGCCAACAAAAGCAAGACTGGACAGGCTAAGGGGGAGCAAGGCTGGTTCAGCATCGCTGCTGCTGTAGGAACAGCCAGGGCCCCCTCAGCCCCACGTGAAGCTCATGGCTGTCAGGAGAGAGGCAGGGGGAAGAAGTTAAGGCAGCTGGCAAACTTTGCTACCTTCTCCTCTGTAAAAACTGTCATTTCAGCAGTTTCCAATCTCTAGATGTGTGGGGCTGGGCATCTTGTTGACAGCCCAATCCAGGGAGAAACCGGCCCAAGGGTTAAAGTTTGAGCCACCCAGCAAACAAGACATCTCCTCCCCTGTCATGTGAGCTGGCTGTGCCTAAAGGCCAGGGGGAAAAGATTCATAAACAGAGGCTGTGGCTTCACAGGAGATAAATGCTCTCAGGGCAGGTTGGGAGACACAATGGATCTCTTGCCAAACTTTTCTTTTGTCACTTGGCTGCTCCTCATTGTCTTCCTCAGCCTTCTGGTCCTGTAAGTAGAGGCTGGTCCCCCAGGGTGACGGGGAGGAGGAGAACCCTGTGCCTGCAGCTGGGGAGGGGGTTGGGGCCATCACTCTTGGAATGAAGTGCCCAAGTTAGTGCCATGAATTCGTGTTAAAAACTCATCCTCAGTTTTCCTGTGCTACCTTCGGGGCAGAGCCAGGGCTCATAAAGGGGGGCTGCAGGGCTCCCCGTGCCCCCCCTGCACCAGCTGGAGGGGAAGGAGGGAGCTGGGCTGGGTGGGGAGGGAAGCAGAAGGGAACTTTTTGACTTTTTCGCTTTTCTCAGCAGATCCAAAAGAAGTAACTTCCACATTTGTAACTGCAGCAAGCTCTGGTTGGCTGCAAAGGCGACAGGGTGTCCTTGGGCTCTGCAGGCTGGGAGCGGGGCAGTGGGTGATGGCTCTGTCTGCCCGAGCGCCCGTGCCAGCAGAAGCCCCCATATAAATAGTTATGTTGGCAAAATTGCCCTTTTTGCTGATGTCACCCTGGGGAGCTGTAGTGAGCTATAAGGGCAAAAACTTAATTTTGCTGTTGTAATTCATGTCCCTGCTCAGCTGCTGCGCTACTGTGGCTCTACCTGAGCATCACAGCAGGGCTTTGCAAAGCCAGACACAGGGGCAGGTCCCAGCTGGAGAACTTCATCCCTCTGAGACCCCCCTGAGTGACAGCTGTCTGATGGGGGGAACTACATGAGGCCCCCAAGCATGGCCGATGTGCCCAGCGAGCACAGCGAGTTTGCCAAGGCTGGGCTGCAGCTCCTTTCAGCCCTTGTACCAAAATGTACCCCAAATTATCTCGGACCCTGAGTAATCCTGCACTTGCTGCAGGAAGAGAGTATCCCCAGCAGGGCTGCTGCTGCTCCATGGTGTCAGCTTTCTCCGGGTAGCAGGAACAAGCTGTTTAAGCTGTTCACTGCACCCGGTATGAATAATCTCTTTTTCATTGCATAAATGCATCTCACATGCTTTTTGCTTGGCAGCTATGGGATATGGCCTTTCCAGACCTTCAAGAAGCTGGGCATCCCCGGCCCACGGCCTCTGCCATTTTTGGGAACTTTCCTGGCATACCGGCATGTAAGTACTTGCAGCTGCTGCTCCGTATCTGCCTTAGATTCTTACTTGTAGCTGGTGTTGTTTTTCCCATCCTTTGGGCACCTCTTTCCTCTGCCCTTGGTTCAGTCGGATGGAAATGATGCTTTCAGGTAGGAAGCTCTTTGGACACACAGAGAACACAAAAAATGTTCAACCAAAAATCCAGGTTGGCCTGGATGAGGCATGCTGTGTTTTTCAGCTGCTTTGTAGTTTAAGTTATTAGTTTCTCCCTGGATTTCTACCTGCTCCCCAGCAGCTGAAGTACTGTTGGAAACAAACAAACAAAAAATATTGGAGATGTGCCTAAGACTGCTAATTTCTGAGACCTGCATGGTTCTTTCTGCTTTTTGTCATGCCTGTGAAGAGGCTGAACTAACCCCAGCAATGCCCCATCCAGCCACTTGCTGTTGGGCCAGCCTGAGACTTAGCCAAGACAAATAGGTTTCTAAATAAAAAACAGATATTATCAAGTTACCAAACATTACCAAACAACTAGGTAGTAGCTGGTCCCAGGCACCTGACTGCAAATGTAGAACAAAATGCATAGTTTCAGCGAAAGAGGTGGTTTACCTCGTGTTTGCTGGGTTTACAGCATGCACACGGTCTCCTACTAATGGTTTAGTTGACACGTGGTGAGTGTTATGTGTCCCATAAGTTTTAGCCTTACTTGTAGTATCAGTTAAAACCTTAAAGGAAACAGAGCAAAACAAAAAAGCCATCATCACTCTGGTTCAGTAACTGCAGTGGAAAATCTCATGAGGACAAGACAGTCGCAGCTCTAACTTTTTGAGCTGAAGGTGGAAGGACACCCTGGGACCTAGCTCTGCGCGCTGACTCTGCTCACGCTGGAGCTGTGCACCCTGTCAGACCTTGTCTTCGTTACATTTTTAGCTCAGGTTGGCTAGTGGAAGTTGAAAGTTGTTGTTTTGTTTTGGTTTTTTTTTCTTTCTGCTCTAGTTTTCCCTCCAGTGCAAGTGTCACCTAAGTATCTACATGACACTTTTGAGCTGCCGTGCCCCCCCCCAGCCTCTGCCGCTTGCACTGGGTCTGTGGGATGCACCCCACTGCCAGCTGTGACCGGCTTTCATCGCTCTTCGCTGGCAAACCGTTCGTTTCTTTTCTTCTTTTGCAGGGAGTCCTGAATTTTGATCAGCTGTGCTTTGAAAAGTATGGCAAAATCTGGGGGTGAGTTTCGTTCTGCAGAACAAAACTGCCTGTTTGGGGTGCTCCGCGGCCCCAAAATAGAATGGGAAAAGGTATGTTGCCACCATGTCTCAGCACTGTCATTCCAGCAGTGACGGCTTGGGAGGACCCAGGTTCACCACCGGGAAAGTCTCCAGCCGTCTCTCCAGGGCTTCTCTCCTGTGGGAGCACAGTACAGCGCGAGGGCTGGGATGGCGGTGGCCAGTTTGGAGGGTCGTTTGTTTGCCTCAGCTTTGAAAATAACCTCCGCTGCTTGGTGTCAAACTGAGCCTTATGCCTTTGAAGCTGCTCTTCTGTCTGACTGGAGCAGAAAGCAAGCTGCAGGCTGCCGCAGTGTTTTTCATCTCGGTCCGGGCTTTTCCCAGAGCTGGGGCAGGAGCTACCTTTCAACCAGCCCCCCACTCCCTGCACAGCGCTGGTTTTGTGCAGGAGCCTCTTATCGTGCTTCTACCAAGAACCTCTCAAACCGAAGCAAAATTGTTGCGCAAAAAAAAAAAATCCTGGGAGGCTTCATGAAACCCAGCACATTTTTTCGATAGATTAAATGTTCTCAAGCCTCTTGAAGGTGGCAGCTTCCCTCGGCTGTGGCCCAAGGCTCCCTGCCCTTTAGCTCACACCACGGCTTTTAAGTTTTTCTGTCTCTGTTGATTGGAAAATGGAGGAGACAGATGAGTTTTTCCCCTCTCGTTGCCTCATAGGCCAGGCAGGGAAATCTCTTTACCCCACAGGTGGGCTATTCGGTGTGGATTTATTGACTCCAGCTACCAATTGCAGCAGCAGAGCTCAGACAGCCCGAGTGCAGCGGATCAGTGTCGTGGCACAAGCTGCCTTTTATCTAAACCCACACTGCTTTGGCAACCCTTTCATGCCACAGACCGTTCCTAGAAACGCTCATGCTGTCTGTGTTTGGCACTTTCTTTCCCTTTCTCCTGTTTTACTACATAATAAAACAGCTTCAGCCTCATCTCTTCGGCTGTTTTGTCAGAGGGGACCCAGCTGGCCCGGACCCTTTGGGCTCCAGCAGTCGGTGTGCATGGCTCTGGCCGCAGACAAAGCAAGGCTGCTGGCACTCCAGCTGACCATGAGCGAGGGACTGACTGTGGGTTTCTCTTGGCTTAGGATTTTTGATGGCAGGCAGCCTGTGCTGGCCGTTTTGGACCCCGTCCTCATCAAAACAATCCTGGTGAAAGAGTGCTATACCGTTTTTACCAATCGCCGGGTAGGTATCTGGTTCCATGCTTTGCTCTCTGCTACAGAGCACATGCAACAAGAAGGAAAGAGTTTCTCCTTGGTTTCTTTCTCCTTCTCTGAGCCCTTCAGCAAATAGTTGCCCTCCGTTGTGCAGCGGTTTATCGGTGGTACCAACAACAGAACGCTGCTAGGGGGGGTGTAGAGGCCGCTCTGGCTGGGACACTGGGACACCAGCCTGGATGTACCCTGGGCTGATGTCTTTATGACTCTTACATTTTTGTTTCCATTTCTGTTGCTTCCTGGTTGAGGTA
Source organism: Microhierax caerulescens (assembly GCA_035590215.1). NCBI lineage: Eukaryota > Metazoa > Chordata > Aves > Falconiformes > Falconidae > Microhierax > Microhierax caerulescens. The sequence continues at coordinate 29,496,045 of JAVJGJ010000047.1, read as the reverse complement.
GAGCTGGTACAACTTCAGAGGCCAACTCAACACTCTGTGGTGGGGCCTTTTTTTGCGTCTCTGTCATGTGGAAGGGGCTGGAGACCTCCACCCATCTCCCTGTATAACCATGTCCCTTCTGCTGTAACATTCTCCCTGAGCAGAACTTCGGTCTGAACGGGATCCTGGAGTCATCCGTCTTCAATGCCGAAGACGAGACGTGGAAAAGGATTCGGACTGTGCTGTCCCCAACCTTCACCAGTGGGAAGCTGAAGGAGGTAAAGCAGAGGCCACTGGTGCTTTGCATCAATAACCAGAGGAGGACTAGGCCTTTCCTGAGTGCAGAGCTTTCCCTCAAATTGGGAAGCCGCCCCCTTCGTTAAGACCACATCCGTCAGCACCCACATCCACCAGCACCTGCATTGTGGGATGCAGTTCAGCACCACAGTGGCTCTCTGTCACCATGGGAGGGGGCCAGGAGAAGGGGGGGTGTGTGTGAAATGGCACACGTGGTGTTGCAAGCTGAAGCCATTGGCCCTACGATCTGTATTTTCTTCTTGCTGAGCACACTGCTCAGACCATGGGTGCCCATTTTCCACGTGCTCAGGAGCCACGGTCACTCCCAGCTGGAGTGGATGCTCAGCTGGGATTAGGAGCTGCCTGTGGATTTTGGGAGGAGGATCTTGCTCAATCATAGTCAGATGAGCTCTGTGGATTGATGATTAAGATGAGAGAACGCCTGAGGCCTGGAAATGACACCTTCCCCTTGCCTGCCCTTCCTCCACGAGCCGAAGACTTGGCATGTCACCGATGGCAGCGTGGAGCTGCCCAGCCTTGTTTGGGGGAGATGCAAGAGTCAACAGCTCCTTCTGCTTTGGTTTGCGTTTCAGATGTTCCCTATCATTAATCACTATGGTGAAAAACTAGTGAAAAACATTGAGAAGAAAGTGGCCAATGATGAGTTCGTGGCCATGAAGGAGTGAGTACCTGCGTGGGGGTGACAGGCAGGGGTTGTATGGTGTGTTCAGCTTTGGAGGGCCTTTTCCACGCTGCGGCATAGATCCTTTGCCAGCTCTGGAGGCAAACTCCATAGCGGTCATGGGCATGGTGTGTTCCTCAGCGGTGGGCTTGCTGTGCTCTGCTCTGCTCAAACGCACTAGCTGTGCCCTGTTCCCCACTTCATTTTACTGGGGATGCACTTTGATGAAGGAGTAGGGCCCATTCCAGGAGCCCCTCAAGATGTGGTATTTTTGGATGTCATTTTTACAATCTCTTTTACAGATGGAAATCAGGAATCAGTCTTTGTTACCCTGGAGTGCAGTTCAATGCTTCCCAACTATAGCCTAGGATTTTGGCACTGAGAAAAATTGGGAGATGAACGCAACTGGGGCAATTTGTGAGAATATAGTGCTGGTTACTGCCAAATCAGGACAGGACCTACTATGTTAGGACTCTGCACTGAGTCCTTGATTAAGAGAGATTCCCCTCCTCAAGGATTGTTCATAGATGGGCTCTTACTCACTAACTACTCTTACTCACAACTGCGGGTTGGGTTCCTCCCATTCACTCTCTCTTCTTCTCTACCTAGCATTTTTGGAGCCTACAGCATGGACGTGGTGGCCAGCACTTCTTTCAGCGTGAATATTGACTCCATGAGCAACCCCAGTGACCCCTTTGTCACCAACATTAAGAAATTTCTCAAATTCAGTTTCCTAGACCCCATGGTCATATTCTTAGGTATGACACACCTCATCTCATACAGCCCTGAATCGATGTCGGAGGTGGTGACCACCTGCATTTCCTGGTAGTCCCCTTAGTAGCTTTGAGTCCTCTGTGCCATATGGGAGATGCTCAGCACTTTGCAGGATGAGATTTACCCTAACGAGATCATCGGAAATATTTCCTGAGGGAAACCACAGTCAAGATTTGTATAGCTCTTGTGGGTCTTTGCAGCATCCTCCCACCAGCAGAGACCCTGTTTGCAGAGACGCGACGGGGAGCTGCTCTGTCACAGAGATCTACACTTGGTGTGGCATCGTGGCCATGTAGTGACACAGGGAGGAGATTCTCAGGTGCTATTGAACACCAGCCATCGTTAGGTAAAAAGAGAGCTGAAGGCAACAAAAAGCAAATTTTGGGGTCAGGATCCAGATTACCTCTCTCCTTTCCATGCTTTGTGCCAGTTTTGAGTTTCTTGGACCCTTTGAGCTAAACTATGTTGTTCTTTTCTCTCCTTTTAGTGCTGTTTCCCTTCACTATCCCAGTGCTGGAAAGGATGAATGTCTCTCTCTTACCCTCAGAGCTCACAAACTTTTTCAGCAGTGTCTTCCTAAAAATGAAGAAGGAGCGGGAAAAGGGCAGCAGCACGGTGAGTCCTGCCCAGGTGGCCTCTTCTCTTCACTGTGCTGTCCTTCTGGGTGCAGAGGGACCTGGTCATGTCCTCAAAAGCCGTAGTTTATGGTCAACTCCGCATAACAACTCCCAGCTCATCAAACCTGGGGAGGGCCAGTAACGCGCCCTGCCT
>JAVJGJ010000047.1:29478691-29492427 GCA_035590215.1 Microhierax caerulescens | reverse complement strand
TTCCTCAATCCGCCCCCCCGGTATTTACAGAACCCCCCCACCAGGGTTGGGGGGGGAAACCAAACAGCCGCAGATGACTGCCTGCCACTTAATCCGCACATCGGCCCCCTGGTTAAAGAGTTTGAGGACCCCCGTGCTAACCCTCAGCGGCGCGAGGCTCATGGCAGAGGAGCTGCTGGACATCTCTTCATCAGTACCTTTTCCTGGCACTTGCCCCTTTTTTTTTTTTCGGGGGTTTTGGGTTTTTTTTTTTTGGCTCAGAGCACCATCCCAGAAGACAGCAGAGACTCTCCGAGTCAGGCTTAGGCTGCACACACTTTGATCCTACTCTTAAAGTAAAGCAAGCAACGCAACGCTGCTGATGTCGACAGCCGTTTTCTGGCTGTACAGCGGTGCCAGATGCCCCGTTGTGGTACTAGAGGGTTTGCTGGATGTTTCCCTCACCAGCTGTTTAGTTATGAACAGCGTTCCCTAGATTGATGGGTGGGATCCTGAATTCCCAAGGGTTAGTGACCGTAGTTTTCAGCTTCTTTCGTGTGCTTTTATGCTTCTTTTCAGCCTTAAGTGATGAGGAGATTCTGGCCCAGGCTCTTATCTTCATCTTCGCCGGTTACGAGACCAGCAGCTCCACCCTCAGTTACATATCATACAACCTGGCCACCCACCCTGACGTGCAGCAGCGACTGCAGGACGAGATCGACACGAACCTGCCCAACAAGGTAAAGGAGGGTGGGGAGATGCTGGGGTTCATCCCGCCTGTGCCTTGGAGACCCTGGGCCAAAAGTTAGGCTGGAAACAACGCGGAGCGGAGGAGGTGCGAGCACTGAGCTCCCCTTGCCCTGGTCTCCCACACCTGAAGGGGGGGCATGAGGTGGTGCCGGAGGTTCACGTGTTCAGATGTTCACAGCCATCCTGACTCCTCTCCCCAGGCTGCTCCCACGTACACCACCATCACGCAGATGGAGTACCTCGATATGGTGGTGAACGAATCCCTCCGGCTCTTCCCCCCCGTGGGCCGGATTGAGAGGGTCTGCAAGAAGACAGTGGAGCTCAACAGTGTGACTATTCCAAAGGGCATGGTGGTCCTGATCCCAGCCTACGTGCTGCATCGTGACCCGGGATACTGGCCGGAGCCGGAGGAGTTCAGGCCTGAGAGGTGAGGGCTGGAGGGGGGGAATAGCTGCACACTCACCCTCGGCCCTGGGAGTGGAAATGGCAGCACAAGTGGGGAATGCATGATTATAACATTTAAATTAGGCATTTATCATTGTCTGACATCTAGTCCCAGCATTACCGTGAGGGGAGTTTTATGATCTACATCCATAAACTGTGCATGGAATTTAATTAACTGCATTGAAGGGAACGACAGCGAGAGCAGCTCCCAGCAGCTGTAACACTGAGGGGTTTATGGCCAGATATTAAAACCAGAACCATTGGGTGACTGGCACAATGCCGTGCAAATCAGCAGTGGAAGGGCAAAGACGGGGAGGAAATAAAACTTAAATTTTCAACTCAAGTCATGAAACAATCCTCGCTTAGGAGGCTCTGTCAGACCCTGTGAAATGAGGCAATAGCCCACGGCAGACCTGGGAGGCCCTGGACCTGCTGGGCTTCAGGTGGCCACGAAGATGCCGAGGGCTGGTCCAGAGAGAGCAGGACCAGATCTGTGCCCTCGCACCAGGGGTTGCAGTAACCCCGCTGTGGGGATGTGATGACCTGAAGAACAAAGCGTGGCAGCAGTATCAGGCAGAAGTTAGGGAGGGAGATGGGTGCTGCTGAAATCACCTATGGAGCCCTACGGTCACCTGGGGTCGAACGCAGAAGGAACCACACAAATGGGGGTACTCTGGCATGGGCAGGGTACACCAGTTGCTCCAGTAGCTGCATCCTTACGCCAACTGACAAACCAGGCACGGATAGCTGGACAGGAGCTCTGTAGGGATCGCTTGTCTTGCTGGGAGTTCATCAGGGGCATGTGCTGGTGTCTCAGTAGCGAGACACTTCGCGGCTGACTTAGCGTGGCAGAGGTTTGTGCCTGGACCTCATGCACCAGGAATGAAAAGCTTTCTGACATGAAAACTAACTGATCACTAAGAAGTACGACTGAAAATGCTCAGCGACAAATTTCTCTGTGAAGCTGATTGTTCTCCCCTGTTTTTCATGATGAGGAGAGGGATGGCTGGCATGTCTCAAAAGCTACCCTGCCTTTAGTCACGCAGGGGAAGAACGTCTTTGTGTTCGCTCAGTCCTTTGATCGAAAGGGAAGACGTGAAGCTGTAGACCTGTGTGGTTTAGGGTTTGAAATCTGGGTTCAGTTTTGGAGCTGAGAGGGAGTTCTGAGAAAGGAGTCATTATGAAATACATTAGCATATTGCAGGTATTCCCTGTTCACCTGATGCACCTGGAGATGCACAAGCAACTCCAAGCAGCAGGATAAAAGCAGGAGAATAAGGTATCTATTGAGACAGAAATAAGGGGCTTAGCTGGGTTCTTCTAACACGCATAGAATCACAAAAAGCTTTTGCCTTCCCAGACCCCTCATCGCTGCAGACCTGCAAGCTGACACATGCTGGAACAGCAGCTCTTTCTAACTTTTCTTTCCTGGTTGTAATCAGGTTCAGCAAAGAGAGCAAAGCATCTATTGACCCCTACACCTTCCTGCCGTTTGGGGCTGGCCCCAGGAACTGCATAGGAATGAGGTTTGCTCTCCTTATGGTGAAAGTTGCTGTGGTCGTCCTGTTGCAAAACTTCTCATTCAGAACCTGCAAAGACACTCCGGTGAGGATATGGGACGTGTTTCATTATCTGCCCTTTAGTCCCACTGTTACGGTCCTGTGCACATCTCAGGACAAGCAGGGAACTTCCTCTCATGCACATTAAATTCCTCTTTTCCCCGAGGAGTGCAGGGACTTCAGGACTGCTGAACCTTGTCTGCAGACTTGGCTTTTACTACTTCACGCAGAGATCAGGGAGAAAGATTTCACTGTGGATTAGAGTGGCATATGGGAATAACTGTATTTAAATCTCCTCAGTTAATTTAAATGGTTCACCACAAGTTACTGATATATTTTGCTAAGCCTCTACAGAAGCAAATTTAATGTTGGAATATGTCAGGCTGAAATCCCTGCAGTCTTCTGCTCCTCTCTGGGGGCACCGAAGCTCTGTGGGGTGCTTGTTCCCCCGTGCTGCGCTGCCAGGCTGCCTGGCCTGGTTAGGAAGACCCCCAGAGAGCAGGGTGGGAATATCCCCCCAGCCCACCCCAAAGCTCTGCTTTGCAGCACAGGCCTGGCTGTTCTCTGTGAGAGACCCCGAGGCACCAAAATTCATCTCCTACGGGCCACCAGGCAGCCTCAGAAGGGTAACAATTTCCAAACAAGCGCAATCTGAGCTAAATTTGAATTGGCGACCTTCTCCCCCTTTGAGGTTGTGCAGGACCCCAGCAGGCTTTGGCTCTGCCCAGGATCCCAGTGAACGTGGCATGCGGTACTGGTGGGACAGACCCCGCAAGACGGGGCTGTCTGACCCGAAGTCAGTGCCATGGCTGGTGGAAATTCCATGTCAATCAGGCCCTCCCGAAAACACGGCAGCTCCGGGTCGCTCACAGGCAGGTAGCACTGTGTTTGGTGCTGGTTTCCAGCCCCTCCCCCCCCCAGCTTTCTGCACTGATGGCTGCAAAAGGAGGTGGCATTAATGCATTTCGTTCACGAGGAGAGCTTGCAAAATCAGAGCAAAGGGGGCAGCAAGTGTATTCAAAGGACATTTGTTCTAAGAAACGGAAAAACCCTTATTAAATTATTACTTGGCACAGGTGCTCAGCTGGAATCTCTGCAGATTCAGATTGCAACTCAACTAGTAACCTGGAGGTGAAAGACTGTAATAGTCCATTAACAATGCAGTGACCTATCCACCCTCCCCCAAGTCTAATGACATTTTTCTAGTCCTCTGCAATCCATAAAATTGATTCTTTTTATAACTGCCTTTAATTAAAAGGAGACAAGTTAAATATGTATTGTATTATTGGTGCCCATAGGTTTATGGGGCTCTTTCAGCCCTTCTTTCTACAGAAGATGTCATGTACGTCAGATCAGAGCAGGAGGGAAAAATTTGTGCTTGAACATCCCTTTGGAATATGTATATGGAAGTTGCAGCCTCCTCTCAGTCCTCCACTGATGGCACATTGGGCTCTGAGCCATAATGCTTAAATTTCCTGAAACAAAGCTTACTGGGTTATGAGGATTTTAATGTAGCTTGTCGGGCTGGGGGTGTACCAGCCTTGTCCTGATGGGGAGAAGGAGAGCTGGAATACAAGCAGCATCAAATTGATGGAGGAGACCTGGTAAACCACTCTTCCCTCCCTTGCACAATGACTCCCTCCAACACCTGCTTTAAATGTCCTTTTTATCGAGATTTCCAGCATACCCCATGGGAGCCCGTCGCTTTCCTGTGTGAGGATGCTTTTTCTTTGGTACTCAGCCTGAGCAGCGATCTTAGTTTCATTCTTGCTGGCGAGCTTATTGCTCCTGCAGCTCCCATTATGATCTAGCTCCCCTTAGCGCTGACACACTTCAGCAGTAAACAAAATGGCACCGCGTGCCCCTCCTTAGCTGCGACTCTCCAGATCGATTTTGGCTGCTTTTCCCTCCAGCGCAGTCTGTAGGTCAGTGCACCCAGCTCTTCCTACCATGCCATGCGAAAGCCAGGATTCACTAACCAGTTTATTCAAGAGCTGAGGGCTGCGAAACCACAGCTTGTAGGTGTTTTGCACAAGCAACAGTGATAGTCCTGCCGTATGCACACCCGTAAGTTAGGAAATGCATTGAAAACAAGGGCTGACTGAGATGTATGTGGGCTGTAGGGGTCCTGTCAGTGTCATGACTGTATTTTTTCCCAGCTGACATGGCAATTTTGTGTTGCTTTTTTTTTCCTCCTGCTCAAGATCCCTCTGGTCCTGGATACAAAGGGTATCATGCAACCAAAGAAGCCCATCATCCTGAGGATGGTCCCCAGAGCCCATGCTGATCTGGAGAAGTGAAGGAAGCAGGAAGAGCTCAAAGACTCTTGTTTGATGGTGCCTCCTCTAACTCTGGAGAGGAGACCCAGACTGATGTGTGCACTGTAGAATCATCAGTGGTGCGACCCCCCTACTTCACAGCAGGGCATTAGGGATTTGGCTCAGCATAATTACACGAGCGTTATCCTAAATAACATGAGTACCAGATCCTGCTGTCCCTGATCACGATAGGCATTTTGCAAGAACATTTGCACTCAAGTTTTTGGGGCATTTTTTTTCCTCTCCCTCTGAAGAGGCACTTTTCTAAGCAATTTGATTCCAGACACTGTCAGTCTCTTCTGGCAGTGTAATTTAAATCAAGATAGGGAGAGCAAATTGCACATAGTTAAGTAATGCTACCATTGCTTCTGTTCCTGCTGCCTGCTGGGTGACTCTCTCTGTCTTCTGGTTTTATTCTCCTGGGAATGCAGAGCTGTCCAGGGCTATTTCCTCAGCTGTGTGCTATGACCCTAACAAGTGTTAAAATGGTCACATCCTTGCAGAAAGGAACACCTGCAACAAAGTTTCTGATGCTGATTTATTTAGATTTTCTTATGATTTTCGATGGCTTTTGCGTGATTTAAAGTGCAGATGAGTTAATTGGAGGAGCTCAGAGACAAGCAGTTACCCCTAATGGCTGGAGATTTGCAGAGTGGGAGAGAAGTGCCCCGCGTGTGTTTCTGGATTGTTTGCTTATTTTACCGCAGGCTGCAGCCATCTCCCATAGAAGAGACTGTCAACACAGCCACCACCTATACTGCTGTCATGACACCTTTTAGTCTCTGATTGATATTAGGCAATTGTAAGGCCAGCTTAACTGGGTTAAAGGTGCAGGATGCAGCACTAAGAGCCTTCAGATGTCCTGGAGAACCCTGGTCTGGAAGAAAGGTGTTGCCTTTGGCTATTGAGAGCTGGAGAGTCTTGCTAGACTTTGACATTTTTGTAGATTCTAGAAGACCTGTATGCTCACATTTCACGTTATTCCTCAGAAACTGGTACTGCAGGGCTAACTGCAATAAAAAACTCGCTCATTTCTTCTGTAACTGTTGCCAGTCTCTACTTTTTTCCCCGTACACAAGTGAATCCACACGTAGGTCTCATAAGCCATTGGCCAGACAACGATGTGGTCCCATCACCTCTCCCAGCTGGGCTCCCTTACTTTGATGGGATCCTCAAAGGATCCTCAAAAATCATTGCCACAGAGTGGAGATAGAAGTTCTCTTTTGCAGTTCTTTCTTCCACTGTCACCCTCTAGCACCACAAATAACTGAGGGTGCGGGTCTTGCTAGTCTCAGCTAAGCGTTAGTCCTTCCGTTAGAGGGCTTTGATCCCAGCATCTGCTCCATGCTGCAGGCCAGCTCACCTCGTACAGGGTTTGAAGTGTCCTCTGTGCTCTCCTGAACAGCTCATGCATCTGCTTTGCTTTTACCCTTCCACAGGAGGATGTCTTCCCGTCCAATCTGTCACATTTTGGCACTGGGTGAAATACTTGCATGTGCATACATCCAGCCCAGTCACGACCATATACTGTTTGGATTCCTGGGAGATGAAAACCCATTATACCCCGGAGATGCAGAGTTTAAGATACAACAGTCCGAAATAAATGGCTGAGCAGAGTTGTTGATGGTGTGAAGTGATTCCTATTGCAAAACTGGGCTTAAGAACTTTACTCACTACATAGCAGTCTTTTTATTTCCTTTATATTCTTTTATATAGAAATAGATGTATTATATGTGTGTTATTATGTAGTCTTTTTTATACTTTCTTGCCACATTTTGTAGGAATTGAGTAGAAAACCCCAAAAGAGACATAATAACCTTTCTGCAGCCGATTAAATTCCCCACTCAAAGACATCCTTGACTGGAGGTGTAGGGGAAGAGTAAGAGCCAGGCTGCTTCTCTAGAGTCACCGATGAACTGGGTGAGAGGGTTAGAAAATTCCCGCAGCTCGGGCAGCCACGGCTTCCCCTTCTGCCTTCGCATCCTGCAGCACTGCAGCTCCCTTCTGCCACCATCGTGCAGAAGTGACAATTTGTCTTCCTTTTCAGCTGTTACTGTCCCCTTTTCTAAAGCTGTAGCACTGTATTTGACGGTGATGGTACATCTCAGGGGAGAGTGACAAAATATAGAAGCAGTCAGACCCCTGGAGAACAAACAGCCGAGAAGTGCCTGCACTGTCACAGCAGTTCATAAAAAGGGGCATGGAAAATCCTCAGGTCTCTGCCTTGAGAAGTGACCGAGAAGATGAGGGTGACAGTGTCACACACAGTGTCACAGGTCAGGGATGAATTAATAACCTTGCTGGAGCGAAGGCCACAGCTCGCCTGGTGGCAGTGAGGGAAGGGGTTTGCCTCCTTGCTCCACGCCTGTGTTGGAATTAATCACTCACGCACAAATGTCAACACTACGGAAAACATCCTTCAGGATAATCTCTCTCACAACACTGCTTAACATTTTGGCAATGTACAGTTCACTTGCAGGTGTCAAAGGATCTCAGCCTCTCTCGTCTCTGTTCAAAAGCATCTTCATCCACCAGTACCCGGCGCTGATGGAACGGGCGAGCGAGCAGCTGCAACGGGCACCACCGACGTACCCACGGGGAGACCGGCCAGCGAATGCACGGCACTGCTCGATCTCCCAGCACCTTCATGGGGTTCTGGCAAGGGACAAAGCAATGTTGAGGTGTGCCAAATCTCATCTTCATTTTGCTGAATTCGGTCATGCTTGAGAGCAGGAGGTGCACACCTCCGCTGGTTCCCACGTACGGGAGGGTGGGGGTGGGGGTGGGGGTTGCCATCACTTTGGCTTTGTGGAGTGGCTGGGTGGGACCTTGTCGTGGGGAACTGCTCAGCTCTGTGAGCTCTCCAGCAGGCACAGGACATGGGACACTGTTTCTTGGCTTTATTCTAGACTGAGCAGCTATCTGGGGGTTGTTCCACGGTAACCCTTTCTGCTCCGATTTCTAGAGGTAATGAGCGTGCACCACTCCCCCTGGAGCCAGAGGGAAATAAAGCTGTGCTCTTCAACAGCTGTGTGCCTCAGTTTACCTGCATGTACCGTCTGTTTAAAAGCTATTTACAGTTAGGCAATAGTGAACTTTGGCATGCATCCACCTTACACCATGCTTTGAGCCAGATCATAGCAAGGTCACAAAGTGAGCAAAGGGGTTTCCTTTTGGAGGAGTCTAAAAGTGCTTCAGGAGCTCATCTAACATGCTCCAGCTGCTGGCAGCTTGAAGCAAGTCCTCTAATCCCCCTAAAAAATATATAGGATGAATGTAAGGCCCTCAGCATCAGCTCTTTTGCATATCCCCCCCCCCCCCCCCATAGCACAGCACTGTTTCCTAATGCAAACATAGCTTCAGCTCAGCAGCAGCTCCTTCTGTAATGATAGTCCACCGTCAAGTTACATCATTCAGATCTGGCCCCACTCACTTGTGCTTTAATTATTTAGGCTTGTTTCAAGCAAGAGCACCCACTTGCACTTAACACGGTACTCACTCGTTGAAGTGATATCGCTGCCGGGCTTGACGTAAGCTCGAGCTCCTCACCGGCTCTCGGTCCTCTCCCATCGCTGTGCAAGCTGGCGAGAGGAGGGTCCCCGGGCCAGTCCTGGGAAGAATGGCTGTGCCTGCCACAATTTGCAAGACACTTAGAGCTTTCCTGACCCTGACCCAGGCTCGCATAGAGGTTGTCCATATTATTGCTGCTGGTGCTTTACTGGACCCACTGCTGAAGAGAGACAGGCCTCCAGACACCCTTATTGAATGCTCGATTCGGTTAAAATCAATGAAATAATCAGCCCACAGAGTCTGCTGAAAGGTCAGGAAGCAGTGATTTTCTCCTGCAGCAGCTTTGGCCCTGCGCTCTTGCTTTAGAGTGAGGATTGCAAGCAAAAGCACTTCAGTGGGTAAGTTATAAAAGTGTTATGACTGCTGGTATTAAGCTGACAGGCTAATGTAACAAGTGCATAACAAGGTCTTCTAAAATAGAGAGGTAAATTCTTTGCAGAGCTCGTTTCACGGACAACTCAAAAAACGAGCTGGTGATGGACACGGCACAGGCTGGGCTGGAGTCCTGAAAGGCAAAATGCAGAAGAGCCTCAAAGAGGAGCCCACCAGCATGGAGGAGGTAGAGGATGCCAGGTGAAGGGGGTGCCGGGCCACAGGACATGACCAGGTGGGGAGAACCCCTTTTTCTCACCCCGTTCCACCTGACAGCCCCAGATTTCACACACCCCCAGCTCATCTGTCTGTCGCACAGGGATGGCTCCGTGGCTCCTCAGCCCCGCGTAGAGTCACAGGACACAGCAATGGAAGGACCCATCTTTACTTTCTAGTCGCTCCGGCACACGTCCGCTACCAGCTGGACACATGACATACCATGAACTGAATTTGCAGAAACACTTTGATCTTTCGTTTTTAAGCCCAGTGACTCAATCCCCCGCAGAGCTAAGGTAAACAGCTGCGATGCTTCTTCGGCGGATTCAAGGTTTCAAGTCTAACAGCAGTCATTTAACCACGCTTTTAAAGTTCATATCATTTGAATGTCATATGTCAAACTGATGCTCCTTCCACTGAAGGCAAATAGATGTTTATTCCCCTCGCAGCTGGCCAGCAGTCTGACATTCATTATTGAAGCCTTGCAGCTGCCAGGGATTGAAGCTACCTGTAGGAGTGTGTCTATCAAAGCCTCCCACCTCTTAAGGGTTATTCTCTGTAATATCAGCTCATATGTTTTAGTTCAGGCTCATTTTACAGCTGCCGTAGGACTGCAGTTGTTTTTTCCGACATCTGGGCAAGGTCAGGCACTGGGGTTTGCCCATTCCTTCCAAAATTATGTTGTTACCTCATTTTTCATGGCTTCTCCTGGGTTCAGACTCACTGTCACTGTGCACCGGCTCCCAAGGTTTTTGATGTGAATGTTTCTCTGCTTGGTCTTAAATGGCTGTGGGCAGCAGCCAGCCCACAGGACCACAGTGCTGGTGGCCCATCCGCAGCACCTTGATGCCGCTCCAGCCCTCCCTGGGGCCAGCACCGCAAATTCTGTTTCTGGGGAGTAAGTTCATGCATGAAATACCTGATATTTTGTAGCTTACTGGGCATTAAAATGTTCAACTGGCAGCAGAGAAGCTTACAGAAGGAAAAAAAAAAGACAACAGAGATGATCAGATTAGTTTGTATTTGAACGTTGCCCTGAATGTCACAGAGCAATTTACACCTGTACGAAGTCTGCAGAGTTATATTGAATCAGACCTGGAGCATTTTACAGCCACTTTGCATGAACATAAATGATAACATAAGGTGCAAAGGAAACAGCCAGCCGGACAATTACAGAGCATCTTCACACGCCTTATTAATCCTCATTACAGCCCTCTGTGCTGAGTCTCAGCATCTTCCCTTCCCTGACAAGGGCCAGTGAGGCTGTGGAGACAATTTAGCCACGTGCCAAGCGTGCGGTGTCTGGCTGCTGGTATCAACGTGCCCTTGGTCCTGGAGAGCTGGATGCTCCTTGCATGCCTGCGATGCATCTTGCTAAATTACGGTGATGGGAATCTCAGCTGCCCCTCCTGTCCTACCAGGCTTGTGAGCAATATGTGACGTTATGCTCAACAATATGTCTGTCTTTTTGTCTTGGTTTTGGGGTTTTTTTTTCCCTAAAGCTTACCTTCATAGGTATCTCAGGAACAAGGGGGGGATGATGTTCATCTGCAAGACCACAAGCCCAGTTCCCTGCCCGTGCAGTTACACCCATGAATCAGGTCTGGGTGCTGTGTGTGCATGCAGGGTCATGAGCATCAGGACACAAGGAAATGGGCTAAAAAAGGATTATTCAGCCACTCTCGGAGTGAGAGGCTAGAAGCACTGCCAGCACGTGTCTGAGCTGTGCCTGTGCACTCATGTTAATGACCCAACACAGAGCTGCCAGCATCGCTCTGTGTCTACAGTAACGTTTCACGAGCAGTATGATTGTTTGCTGTAGCTCTCACGTTTATGCCTGATGTTGAAACTCCTTCGGAGAGAGCAGCTACCCAGGGTTTCTCAGCACTCCCTGAACTCTCGCCCGTTTCCCACTCGGAGCCTCCTGCTTAAAAGCTGGTAGGCCTGAACTTTTCCCGCTGAAGATGACAAGAAAGACGTGGCGAGTGTTGAGCCATGCAGGCTGGAGACAGCCTGAAGAGTTAGACCAGTGGTACACAGTTGGGAGATTGGCTGTCTAATGTTCTTTCTGGAAATCTTATTAATGTTATCTTATTATTTCATAATAGATATAACCCATGTGGTAGTGCTGGCAGGCTGTAATTGGGCCTTGCCAGGGAATTACTCATATTTTTCATTCTTGAAGGAATGAAGAGCGTATTTGGTTATGCTAACGACCTCATTTGTGTGGATTCCATTCACTTGATATGTCTCGCTCATGAACTATTACAGCGAGAGTGATGATTTCTTAGCCAAAGTAAACGTCGGGGTGTCTCGGAGCAGATGCTCTCCTCTCCAGATGCTGAACGGATTCCTCCGCCGTGTTTGCCTCTCCTCCAGCAGCTGCAGACTCGCCCAAAGGTGTTCTTTTTGCACAACGTGTTTTGCTGATGGTGATGTACATCTTTCCCTCTCGGTGTCTTGGGGTGCTGCGAGAGACGTAGAGCTCTTTGAGACAGGGCGGGGGAAGTATTTGCTATCTCTTGCTGCTCTATAAATCCTTTCTGCCTATTTAGTCACCCTTGTTTGGGCCTTGGGCCTTTTGGGGTGGCTTGTAAAACATTACAAGAAGTTGAGTGTCTATCCAAGTTCTTAGCTGAGGGGCTTTTTAACTCTCCACAGGGTATAAATGATAGTTTCAGCCATGGAGAACCTTCCTCCCCATATTTACAATTACTCTTCTTTGTGCGCGTATCAAAGCACAAGCCACATATCCTCGTCAATAAAAGCCCTTTCTAATTCTTTTTTATCCTCCCCAGGGGACTCCTTAGAGCCCTGTGGAACCTCGAGCAGCCCTTTAATTCCTCCTGCTTTGGTCCTCGCCACTGCTTGGGGCCTGTTGTTGTAGCAGCTACGCCGGCTGTGAAAAATGCTGCTCCTTAATCGAGCCGAGCGGTGGCTGCTGAAAGACACAAAGCGTTACCTGCCCACAGGGACCCAGTGCGCCGCCCGCTTCTGCAGCGTTATCAAAAATGTTTCCACGCATTTGTTTGTAAAATGTCTTTATCCAGCCAGGAGAAATGTCTCTTGAAGTCAACTAACCAAATAAATAAATAACAGTCAAAGACAATGCAGCGGGGCGGAGGGGGGGCGGGGGGGGGAGGGAAGTTTCTAGAGGGAAATAAGTGATGGATTGGAAGAGATTTGAGGCTGGTGTGTCGTTCAGCTCGGTGCGCAATGTGACAGGCGAGAGTCCTCGCCGCGCTACATCCTGGCCTTCCATTTTAAATGAAGTCCTGAAAAATGCTGATTTAAAAGGGTTGAAGAAACAGAATAAAATAGCCTGATGTACACTGTGGATGGTTTTTTTAGACCTGCTTTCATAATATATCTGCTGGTAGCAATATCAAAATAAAGCTCCTCGGCCAAGGTGCAGGAGGGATGCCTGAGCTACCAGAGGTTTTTCAGTGCGTTCAGGCACAAATCTGAGCAAAGAGAGGAATTATTTTACTTTTTACATATAATAATAACAAAGAACAGGAATCTCGACCTGGAATTTGTCTTTGCTTTCCAAGAGCATCCCTGAGCAGTCTGTGGAGACCAGAGGAAAATGTTGATTAATACCACCGTTAATGAAAATAAACACAGGCTAAAATTCCAAGCACTGTGCTTGCTTCTCAAAGCATCCAGGGATAGCAACAGATGCAATAAAGCAGAAATCCACTTTGGCTGCCAAGGGATAACATTTCCTACTTCAGACTCAAGCTGGGGGGGGGGGGTAGGGGTGGCCAACATACCATCCCAAAGCAGAGCAGCCCATGACCTTGAAGCTCTCTCATACGTTTGAAAAGCCGTCTCAGAAACGCAGCAGACTTGAACGCTCCCGAGGGCAGCTTCCCAGCCCCCGCAAAGGGTCCCATATCATTTACTGACCTGCATGGGACCTGGATGCCGTTCATGTGTATGTGCATTGGCTTTCTCCATCTGCGTATTTATCTCATTGATTTGAGCAAAGGAATTACAGGATTGAAAGAAAATTAATAGTTCCTTGCCTAGCCAGATTCTTCTTTTGATTCGTTCCATTCTTGTCACTTTGAGTGAACTAAATAATTAATCATGTTACTGGAAATAATTAGGGCTAATATCACACAGATTACACTAGCCAGTTCTAACAATAATGTTGGTTAAAACATCTAAATAACCTGATATTTAATTGTAGTCTGGCTTGTTTAGTGATGTACAGGTTTGGAGCTTTCTCTCACTCCAAATTTTGGCCAGCTACATTGAATAAATGAGAACTTTTTATAGCTAGTGTTCAAATTATCAAATACTTGCCTAAAGCAATCCCATTGATCAAGTGTATCATTTGTAATACAAATGTTTTTATTAGGATGCTTTGTTCAAGATAAATGAAGGATCAAATTAACTGGAGATTGGATGGGGTAGGAAATGCTGCAGCTGGATAATTTCAGCCACTGAGGCTGAACATTTCTTTCAAATGATGAGAAGTCGTCAGCTAAGTCTTAATATAAAACACACACACATCGAA
>JAVJGJ010000047.1:29427632-29460894 GCA_035590215.1 Microhierax caerulescens | reverse complement strand
AATGACTTCATTCCCGGAGATGCCACGTGCTGGGCAGGGGCTGCCTGTCTTGGTCCAGCTGAATTAACCCTTTCTGGCTCTAAGCACCATGCAAAGGCGCTTGATTCTTTCATGAGATACCAAAATGACTTTTCTTTACTTCAGAGTAGCTGTTTGGCGTGTAAGTGACTTGCTGCCTTTGTGATGGTTTCCCCTTTCTTTCCCTTTCCTTGAGCTGGCATTAGTTTTGCCTGGCTCTATTTTGCTATGGAACAAATGTGGGGTTTTTTGTGTTTTTGTTTTTTTTTAACTAGTCCATCCATGCAGGGGTATTGCGCTCTCCCCTTCAGAGCTACTGCAGCAGTAAGACAGGCCCAGTTCTTCCACTGATGGTTCTTAACCCCTGGTAAAAGATAAGCAAGAGTTTAAACTGAGGAAGGACCTTATTGGCAGCACTCCTAACGACGCCTTGCAGTGTACATAGCAAAACCCAAACAATTTTTCACAGGTGATGAATCAGAAGGGAGCACTATAATTGTTTTATCTGCCTTCTGGGACAGCGCAAGCTGCTTAATCTTGAATTAGAGCCTGGTGAATGTGGCTGCATCTTCCTGAAAAATTGACAGCTTTGATTTGGGGATTTCCAGTGATGAGGAATCCACTGCACCACTAGCTGACCGCTCCCAAACCCTTCAACTGCTGTTGCTAAAGAATGGACGTGAATTCTTGGATAAATTTGTGTTATGTTGGATTGTAGTATTTGGGTCATGTTGCAGCTTTGTCTGCTAAACTAAAGAGAAAAACATGTGGCCGCAAGAGCAGATGATGGACCGTGATTCAGAAAATACTGCCTTGAAATGAAAAATGCTGGGGGAAAGTTAAGGAGTTACTTGATCTGGTTTGCAGCTCTTCCAAAAACCTTTCCCATTCTACTAGCATCCTTCTTGGTTTGTAGGTGTCAGGATTAGCACAGTATACTGGAATTAACTGGCATGTGATGTTAGGACCCAGGAGAACCTCCCGTCTGCTTTTTGATATTCCCCGTTTATCTGGCCAGGGATGGCACAAGTCATTTGGTCAAAGCATCACGTTGCTGGCAGGACCAGTCCATAGGGCCCAAGCCATGGATTGTTCTGGAGCTGTTTAACAGCAAAGCAGCTCACAGCAGGCTGACATCCCGCCGTGGGCAATGTGTAAACACCATCCGTGGCTCTGGGAGGCAAGACTCAGCCACAAGCTGTGTCCAGACAATTTCTCCAGGGACGGTGGCCCTGCTGCTCTCCGTGATCTGTCCTCTGCCACTGGAAAAGGGTTGGCCAGTGTTGAACTGAAAGCAACCTCTTTATCAAACTAAGTAGGACTTACGGTGTTTGTAAAATACTGTGCAAATGGGAGGGTTTGTTCGCATTAAATGAAGGATCAGATTCATTAAATTAAGTGGAAAGCAATGTACATGGATAATTTCAAGGGTTGAGGCTGAATATGGTTTTTAAATAGGAAGTGATCAGCCACTATACACAACACAGAGCAGCTCTCAAACATTTTTAATGACAGTATTTGTACACACTTTAGTTCAATTAACACATGGCACAGGAGAGGCTTGGTAACTAGGATGTAGTCTCACACCAGTCATCTCAATTATAACACATGAAATTTCAAGCATCGATACACCAAGAAGAATGTCACCCGTCCCTGCCCAGTGAGGTCTGGCGATTTGAATTTCTATCACACCTTGTTTCTCTTGGATGCAACAGCAATTCCTTCTCTCCAGATGGAGAAATTCCCTCAGAAGTAGATGATCAGCTTCTCATTTGGATTTATTTCTTTTTCTGCAATCAAAATTAGGGGGACTGTGTATTGTCGCTGCCCAGTGATCCACGTTACGTTTCTGACAGCTATGTTTATTAGTAAATATGTAGTAATTGCTTCCAGAATTAACTAGAGCTGCTCTTCTGTGACATATATTCTGTGTGTATAGGAGAGATTTCCTGCGATGTGTGATCCCTTTGTTAGCACAACACTCATTAGACAGCGGAGAATTGTGGCAGGCGCAGCTGGGCTTTACGCCTCTGTGGGAGCGGCGCTGGTCCGCGGGACTAGCTTCAGCATGATCGGTTTCTCTGGTCTTAGCAATCCCTGTGAGCTCAGCTTGAGAGGGATCTGCAGCGACAAGAGGAAGAACAACACTTGGAGGTAGGCAGAGGAAATAAGGAGAGATTAAAGGAAGGAAACTTGGCCACGGTTGGGGCGTAGCTGGATGCGTGGTGCCTGGAAGCGCACAGCACCTGGTGTCAGCACCCATGGCAAGAAACCGGTCACCTGGCTCGTCGTGTGCGCGTTTAAAAACATTACGTGCTCCTCACCTGAGTTTCTTTGCAGGTTTGGAAGGTGAAATGTTGCAGTAGGATGACGATGGCAACTTTCAGACTCAGGAGACCAAACCGCATCCCGATGCAGTTCCTGGGGCCGGCTCCAAAGGGTAGGTACGTATATGGGTCTATGGTGTCTTTGTTTTCCTTACTGAACCTGGATAATGACATGGGGAAAAGACAGGAAGGCAGCAAAACCCCAAAGCTGTATGTCTGTATTACTTACCCAGAGATCTCCTGCTGGTGCCCTACACAGACTTGCTTGTTTGCTAAGATATCTCAGTGTCCCCCAGCAACCAAGTGCTGTGTCAGAGCCCCTGTCCAGGACAGGGTGGGATCCCACGTGAGTGTCTGATTTAAATTGTCTGTCCAGACTAGCAGAAGTTGAAAGCGAGGTGAAAATCTAGGCAACGTGTTCTCCCAAGGTGACTGATATTTCCTGTTTTATTTGGTAAGAGAGAAGCCAGAAGTCATCTTGGTTAGAAGCAGCCTGTGGCTTCATCTTGCTGAGAAAGAGGTAGATACCAAGTGTAAAAATAACCAGCTAGGGAAAAGTTATCGCTTCCTCAGAAACAAGGAGGAAAGGGGACTGGAAAGATCAATTCTGGCAGATCTGGTAGCAAAGCCTGTGTGAAGGGAATGGATTCAGCAATGAAGATTATACAGAAGGATGGCTGGCAGTTACAAAAACTCACAAACTACCCCCTCTGTCAGCAAGCCTAAAAACTGTGTGCAAGCTGTTGTGAGATATCAATGTTATTCTTCCAAGATTATGTTGTTTGAAACCCTGCTTTAAGCGCAAAGCTCATTTTCTTCTTAAAATGACATTCCCATGAGCCTGCAATCTCTCATTGGTATTGCTTGTAAAAAGATGGGAAGAACACAATTAGGAAGCTAATCAGAGATTAATACTTAATTACTACATGGGGGGAAAGCAGCACATTTCTTCCCTTTCATTATGCTTTTTGTACCTTTCTGGTCTGAACTCCTCTGGGTTTGGCCAGTACTCAGGGTTACGGTGCAGGGTATAGGGTGGGATTACAACGACAGCTCCTTTGGGAATCATCACTCCGTTTATTTCTATGTCTCTCTTGCAGACTCTTTCAAGTCGTCCTCCAAGGGGAAAGAGCCGAAGGGTTTCATTCACTGTCATATCAAGATATTCCAATTTCATGATCGCGTCGTATGTGAGAGGAGCCTGTTGGATGACAAGAGAAAGGTGTCCAGGTATGTTGGCATGAGGATTGAGCAGTCCTAAAATGACTGAGACTAGAGCGTCCCCAACCCCTACTGTCCCAACTATGGACTCGCTGAAGACAAAATGCAAGGTAGAAATTACATAACTGGTTTCATTTTCCATCCCTGAAATGCCTGGCAATCCACATCCACTTGTGCACGGGTGCGGAGTATGGCAAATGGGTTTGTGAGTGAGGTGGCCCGGAAGGTTTTGGTTGCCAAAAGAAAAATGCTACAGGGCTCAGTTGTCTCAGGAGCTCTTGGAAGATCCTGGGGCAGACGTTTAGGAGCTAAATATTTCTCTTTGACTCGACTGAACAAGGAGGACAGCAGGGTCAGAGGGTCTTCACCATTGCTCAGCACCCCCTTACCTTGTTGGGTAAAACGGTGTCTATCTCCTCCAGCACTTTTTGCTGCACATCAGGATGCAGGGCCAGCTCATACGCTAGGAAGCAAAGTGTGTTGCTGGTGGCCTCGTATCCAGCAAATAAAAAGATGAATGCTTGCGACAGGATCTCTATGTCAGTCAGGGCTGTGGGGAGAAAATGCGAGGAGGTGAGCAAAACCAGCGCTGGCTGATGGTCTTGGCAAGGAACAGGCAGCAATGGGTGGGGGTGGGGCAGGTTTGTTGCAGTTGTTTTCTGATGACACATTTATAGCTACCCTGTAATCTATGTCTGGGAAATGTCATTTGAAGGAGGAGCCAGGTGATTTCCTGGGTGTACATTAATGGCAAGGCGGTCCTATTCGCTGGCAAAGCACCTAGCGGATTCCCCTTTGGTCTGATGCTGGCAACAGGGGACAGGAGGTGGTGGTGACCCACTGAGCCTTTCTCTGGGAAACAGCTCCCCATAGTCTCCTTTCTCCCACAGCCCCCGTTCCTGTGATGAGTATTTGGCTGTTGTTACCTTTGTGTGAATCAGTAGCTCCGTTGCTTCCATGGCTGGTTGAATCCTGGGATTCAATCATCAGCTGCAGAAAATCTACTCTGCCCTGAGAAGAACAGGGGAGAGTTCTTTGGTGGTATGTCCCCTGGAGGGCTCAGATAGGCTATGAGATCTGCTTAAGCGCAATTTTTAAACTCAAAGCATCCCTGAAATGCACATGAATTCCTAATTGAATAACATAACACTTGCTTTTTATTTGGAAAACCTGTCGGGTTGTTTTCGTGAAGCCATTGGGGTGGGGGAGAAGAGAAGTCTCTTAAATGCATTTTGGGAAAGGGATCCAAACTCTAAAAAGGAGAATTTTGCCAGGAAACAGCTTCAGTTTGGAGGGGAAGTGAGAGGGGAAGATGCAACCCTGAAAGGTGGTATTGCTGCTTTTGTGCTGCTTTCTTACTTTGCTCTACCTAATCTTCAGGGAGTCTCTGACATCAAAAGTTCTGTCAAACCCAAGCTTAGTCCAATTCTACCATGCCTTTATCTGGATTTAGCTCCACATCGTGGATGTACAAAGTCCACTTGCCTCTCTGCCAGGACTGGCCAGGCAAGGCTTTTCTGACAGCATTAAACCCAAGTATTTACACTTAAGTAGATTCAGGGGTTTGCCGAGTCATTGTACTTCAGCTTCATCTTTGATATCAGCACCCTAATTATATATCATTTAAGTGTATTTTCTGCCACAATTGCTAGGAAATTCATACTTGCTTACATTGTGAGTCTCCTTTTCACGATCCTGCTTAATTTTGGCGACAGATCTCATGAAGAAATCTACAGCATCCTTGGGGAAGATGTTTACGTTCATCTTTGCCAAAAGAGGAATAACGAATGGGCATACAACTGAAAAACAAATTGAGAATAAAATTGCACACTAAATAAACTGCATCTCATAAGATAGCTATGGCAGTTACTGAAGAAGTGATGATGCTACTGAGAAATTATTTCCTTTCTTGATTTCTTTACCTGGGAAAAGCCTTGACTTTGCCTTTTTTCCTCTTTCTCTTTCCCTTGGGATAGTTTGTTTTGATGTAACCCTCTGCCAAGTTTGTCAAACTGGCACAACTGAGCTGGGTATAAATATTGCTTTAGGAGCTGACCAAAGCACAGGCCACCTTTTTCCGAGGCACTATTCTAGAAGGACAGGTTATTTCTGTGCATTGTACAGCGCTACAGCAGGAATGTGGCTCAGAAGAGAAATATTGCAAATTCTGAATTCTTTTTTTCAGGCTGAGCTATTCACCACCATGCTGTGCTCATACGCATATTTTCAAGTCCCCTTCAGAGCATTTCCTTCATCATAGAGACTAGCTCTTGAGCTGGTGTATAGCTTCATAAAATCTCCAGCACTAGAGCCTGCTCTATGCAGATCACAACTTTCCCCGTATTTTAGCAAGGTATCTAATCTTGATTTAAAGCTGCAAGTGATATAAGGTCCACGGCAATCACTGCTAAGCTATTGCGCTGCTAGGAAATTGCATCTAATTACAGTCCCCACTCAGCACTCTCTTCCAGAAAATGCATTTCAGATAGCACCACCCTCCTCAAGCCTCACAGCTGAACTTGCTTTTCAACCCCCAAATCACTTTCCAGCACTCTTATTTGGATATTGCCTGGGATGTTCATGCTCTTTGCATTGCGGACACTGAAGTGGAGGAAGCTTTTTACCCACTGCCTGCCTTGAGTTTTAGCATGAAGCTCACAGTGAGGAAACGATGAGATGAGGCGTTAGGATTTCCATTGTAGCTAGAGAAGCTGCTTAGTGCATTCTATACACCACCCATTCTGATGTGCGTGCTGAAGTCCCACTTCAACAGTACTCTGACACCTGGCTGAGGTTTTCAACAAAGTCACTTACATATAAAGATGAAGAGGGGATCAAAAAAATCAAACTTGACCAGCTTCTGCATCTCTCTGACAAAGGGGTCGTTGGGGTTGTTCATTGAGTCGATGTTCACACCGAATGAAGTGCCGGTGATGACATCCATGCTGTAGCTTCCAAAGATGCTGAGGAAAGATGGCAAAGATAAGCTGTGGTTAAGTATTTAGACGAAGTGAATATATTTTTCCTAATGTCTATGTGACATTCAAATATGAAGTCTCGTAAGATCACCTGCCCTGGTTTTGGAAAGGAAATTGGATATATAGTAACTGAAAAGCACTTATAGTGAAAGGGATAGGTTTGGATTTTTGTTGTTGTTGGGGTTTTTTTTAGAGAGCTCTGGTTTCAAGCCTGTGTGAGTTTTGAAATAGGACAGCTTTTCTGAGGGTTTTTAAAACAGCATGTAGCTACAAGAACAAGTTATTGCAAGGAGAGGATGTGGCTCTCAGGCATGTTAATGTTAGCTTCTTGGGGACGGGTGGTAACACACCTTGCTTCGAACATGTCATGAAAATGGTCTTGTTTAACCCAGCACAGCCCTATACTGCTGCAAGCTGTCCAAGGCTTCCCCTTATGTGGGGGTTTTAGCTGGTGAGAGCTTTGCTTGTGTGTGACTACCGGCGGGGTAGTGCCCCTTCTGCAGTTGTGCTTTGAAATGGGGGGTGAAATGCAGTTTTTGTTTCAGAGCCCATATGGAGGGCACAGATGAGGACGATATAGCTGGGGCCACGCTACAGCCTCCCTCCCCTCAGCAATGGGGCAAGTGATGGACAAGCATCCCACGGTGCTGTGTGGGGCAGAGAGGCCAGCAAGCCCAGATCTCTGCAGCATAAGGTGGTGCACAGAGATCCTGAGCATATGCAGGGAAAAAACTCAGTTTTACTGGCAGATTAGGGGTTGCCTTGGATCTGTGGATTCATAAAGCTGTGATGGAGTATTTTTTCCCCCCATCTAATTCTCTTCAGAAGAATTCTCTGGGTCTCTGCTTCTAGGAAGTTTCACTAACATCCCAGCTGAAATTTTCCTTTTGAAATTTCCAGCCAGGCTTTCAGCTCGCCCCATTCCTCCTTTCAGAGGTCTGCTTTACCCAGTGAGTGATCTGCATTGCCAGTAACAAATAAACCATAGCACCTGCTAACAAGCTTTGCTGCTCAGCCTGCTGCTCCTAGCAGCTACTTACTCCTTTACAGTTAGAGCCTTGTCCTTTTCCACTCGCTTTTGAACATTTTTCACCAAAACTTCCCCATAGTGCTTTATTATATGGAACATCTGTAACACAAACCAGATATGGTCACTTAAGTATAGTACATTTTACTTCTTTAAGACAGGCTTACAAAGACTACAGGGAGTTTCATGAATATTTACAAATAAGATCTCTCTGCTAAGGTTTTATTTTAGGCCTTTTTTGTTTTAATTTAGGCATAAATTAAACAGGGCAGCTTAGTTGCCAGGCTCTGACTAAAGAAATAGGACCCCTGTGACAACCTCAGCCTGAAAACACTGTCTACTGACTTTCTGATTTAGTTTGTACCTGCTCCTCTGTGTTTTACCTCCTTTAGCTTCCCACTGGTGAAGGTTGGAGAGAGCACAGTGCGAATCCTTTTCCACTGTTCGTCTTCGGCTAATGAGATAGCGTTTCTCAGCACCCCCACTAGTTCCATACGCTAGAGGGGAAAAAAGCAAGGTGTTAACCCCAGAAAAGTGGCTTCATTGCAAGGATGGGGATGTAGAGTGCAAGTCCCTGCCCAGGTTATTTCAAGGGCATTACTTTTGGCAGCTGCAAACAGCCTTCCTTGAGACACACATACATAAACAATCCCCTTTCCTGCAGTAAACCAGCTGTGAGATGCCATTTCCATATCCAGAGCAAGTAACCCAGCAAGCCCAACACATGTGTGTGTGTGCCCAGCCCTAACTGTGCCACCCAGAGCCTGCATCTCAGCTGGTGGTACACGTGCTGGCTGGATCTTATGGGTTCCCGTGTGCTCACACATTCAAATTCATTCATATATATATGTGTAAGAGCAGAATTTGTCTGATGTGCAGGCAAACCGCTCGTTCTGCCAGCCTGGGTATGCGGTCCCCAGTCTGTAAGGCAGGGGAACAGTGACATGCAGTGGCCATTTACAGGAATCCCTATAGCACAGTCACTTGTCCCCTGTGGGAGCCCTGCTATGTGCTTGTCTTCTCCTGTTCTTTGTTTTCTGGCTCTGTGGTACACCACGATGCTTCCTCTCTTACCCTGCGGTTGGTAAAGGTGGAGTAACACTCTTTAACCAGCACAGATTTAATGATCTGGGGGTCCACGACAGCCAGCAAAGGTTGCCTGCCATCATAAATCCTGGTGGGGGAAAAGAAGACAGGATAAACAACCCCAAATAGTTGATGTACAAGACTTGGCTGCTGCCCGCGAAACAAAATGTGTTACACAAATGCCCATCCCACACCAGCTTTGACGTTCTGCAGATGCCAAAGTACAGAAATGTAGAGATGGAAAAGGACTCCTAGGCCTTCTCCCAGCTGGTTTTGTGAATGATAAACGGGGCTAAACACCTTCTACGTTCACTGGGAAACGAGCAGGACTCAGTCCCTCAAAGGACCAGATACTAAATGAAGCAAGCGTCTTCACTTTCTCCCCTGACTCTCCGTGTTTTTCCAGGCACTTAAACACATTACAGTATTAGAAGGAAACTTGTTCGACCCCTTTCAGGCTCTTGAACTGGGTGCCTGGAGACCTGGGCTAACAGCATGGAAATTTCCTTGGAGATGTAATTCAATCCTTGTTTTTGTCTTTTTAATCTGCCAGTTCTGAATGCTTTCATGGAACAGATGTAGATTAAGCGGATTTGTGCACTTCCCCATTTATGCAAAGATCTCTTTTCCAGACTCCATTTTTAAAGTTGCTACAGGGACCAATGGATGCAGTATAGAGCTTATGCAAGTTTGTAGGCCAGCTTACAACAAGTAGAGATAAAAGCCATGGGAGATGTCCGGAGCAGAGCAAAGATAACTGCACTAGCTCCCACCACCACAGGCGTGGATCAGCAGCACGAGGAAGTTGGCAGGCTTTGGATCTGCTTCTTTGCTCTACCTTGGGAGTCACTCACATGTTTCTGCTGTTGACAAACTAGAAGAACCCAGCCTCACAGTTCCAGATTTTCCCTTAAGTAGATAGTTTTGCTGCTGATTTTGTTAGGAGCAGGTGAGGGCCTTTGGTTTTCAGCTCTAAAACAGCTTTCCTAGTGTGGGTCAAAGCAATTTCCATATAGTGTAACAGCACAGCCCTGCAATCATCAGGCTCTGATGTAAGCCACCACAAACACCCTGTCATTGCCATGCTTGTGCTAGGACCATCAGAGCTGCAGATAGAGGAAAAGAAGCTTTCCCAATGGCTTTTTTCTCCCTTTTGTATGGATTCTAGATTTACCTTAAGAAGAGATCAGTGATTCATACTCACCCCCAGACTTTCCCATATTTCTGGAAACACTCATTGTCAAACTCCAAGAAACCCTATGGAAAATAATTTAAAAATCATCTCAGAGAGGGTGCAGCGGAGGGGATGATGTTGGATATGGTGGGTTGGGAGGAATATCTGTTCCTGAACTGATGTTCAAATCTGCCTTCTGAGTTCTCCTCCTCTCCAAAAGCATCATGAAGGACAGCAGAAATCCATCGTGCTTGTGAACAAGCTGGGCGCTGGCAAAGGGCAGCTGTGAATCAACCACCCACGAGTGCTTGTTTGGGGATGCTGGAAAGGCAAAGTGTGTGCTACTGAGCCCTTATCCCACGCTGGCCTTTGCACAACTCATGCATTAAAGCCTGGCATTTGGAGATAACTTATCACGGTCATTTATCTGTTTAGCTACAGCTGTATGAGCAAAAGCAAATATTGCTGAAGGCAGTCACTTACTTTGCGATATTCCAGACATGTCCCAAAGAAAGGCAGAGGTCTTGGCCCGGGAATACCCAACTTCTTGAAGACACCAAATGGCCAGGTTCCATATCTGTGGGACAAAAAAAGACAAGCAAGTGCTCCACCAGCATGGCATTGGGGCTGCAACCTCTCCTAAACCTGGAGACTGCAGCAACGTCCCTTTGGAGACAAGGTAGAGGAGTAAAAAAGGTGGCCCAAAAGAAAATTCCCTTTATAAACTACTTAATAAACACGGCAAGGCTTCTGCTGCCATGCAAAGCTTCAGATAGATCACTCTGATGTGAAAGCAGCGGTCTCCTAAAGGCATAGGTGCTCTGGTGGGAACGGGACCTTAGTGCCTTCAGCAAAAGTCAAGAGCAGAGCTCATTGCCAACCAAAGGAGAGGTAGAAAAGGGAGCTGGAAGAAGGAACACCAAGCTTACGTGTTTTAATTGAAGAGAAATCAAAGCAGTGCCAGAAGTGTTGTCCCAAACAAGGTTTTTGTCAAGCTGCACTTTAATTTCATTTTTTGTTTTCCCTTCCCTTAGCCTGGTGTTAGTTCCGTGGTGCGTCAGGAATTCTTGTCATGATGGTTTTCTCTTTAGATTTTATTGACAGCTTTGCAGGTTTCTTTCCTCTGAAGCACCCTTTCTGGCAGCTGTAAAGTTATTACTTCTACCTCGGGGCCTTCTGTTTCTCAACAAAGACCTGGACTGCAGGCCTTTGAAGCTTGTCTTTGGCTGTGTTGAAAGAGCTCCTCAAAATATTTGTTTTTAGCTAGTAGCTGCAGCTTCCCAAGTGAGTGGTTCATTGCAGAAGGGATGTAAAACTGCAAAGGGTTGGCAAAGGGATGTTATCAGAGACCCGCTTTGGACCACATGGCAGCAGCCACTCAGCCAGCATCTTGAGGATGCTTTCCTGAAAAGCCAGAGTCTAGGCTGAGACTTAGGGGGATTTCCCTCGCAATTAATAATATTTTCTAAATCTGGGGGACCCCAGATGAGATAAGCCCCCCCAGCACAGGTTCTGCCAGAGCACAAAAGCAGACCTCTTCTTATGGTCCAAATGGAGCAGGCAAAAAACAGGGAACAGGATGTTAGCAGGTGCAGAAATGTTTCACAGAGCTCAATTTGTCAATATCTAACCTTTTCTGTCAAAGGTTAACTCAGTACTAGGTATAAAATGTTGGTGGATTCTCATTTCTAATGTTTATGGGCAGCCAGGGCTGTGGGAGGGCCAGGAAATGCCAAGCTGGGCTGGTTACAAAGCCCAGAAAGGCTATAAGGACATAGGCTAGGTTTAATCCATTTGAAACATGGCCAGGAAAATGTAGTCTAATGCTCTTATGACTCAAATGTGACATGGTTTTCTGCTGGCTTAGAAGGAGCGTTCAGTGTAAAGAGAGAAATAATCAGTACTGCTTCCTACCATGGATGTGAACCAGAAATGCCTGATACTCCTTCATGTGTGAAGTAGGACAGCATTGCCCCAGATGGACAAGAAGCATCTGAACAACTTCCCTGTGCTAATGGGCAGTGAAAATTCTATTTTTAGCTCAGATACCAGAACACAAAGATCTCAGCTTTGTCCCTGTCGCAACAGCAAAATTGCAAGTAGCTGTAGAAGGTGGGAGTCTGGTAACCAGCAATCTCAGATGGCCACAGAGTTATTGAACAATTTGGGTCAAAAATGGGGGGTGGGGTGGGGTGTTGGGATTGTTTTTGGTTTGGTTGGGCAGGTCGGTTGTTTATTTTTTAAGAGCCTGTCCCAAACAGGCTTTTGAGTGATCCAATTCCCAAGGAAGAGTTTGAAAAACAGGGCTAAAAGTTTCAGAGCTTACTGAACTGCTGTGGTTGGAGCATTGCCAGGGCAGACGAATGGGTTGTGCTCGTGTGCACCGCATTAATTGTTAAGGTTTATGGCTTGTCAACACTACAAAGTTTGTCAGTCCAGCCTTGTTGGCAGGGGCTGCCAGCAGAGACACTGTGTGTCCCAGCAGAAGGGGGTTTTCAGCCAGCCCTGCTACACTGCAGCACTGAACAGCATCAGCAAAAGAGATGAAAACGTTTTCTCACCGGCACAGCTCCTCTTGAAGCAGTGGGGTACGCTCCTGCCTGACAGGCTTTCTCTGAAAAGCCAGGAACAAGGAGCTGACCTTGCTCTGAGCTTCATTTCTTCCCCCAGCACGGGTGGGTTGTGGGGGTGAGCATGGGACGCTGTCCCTGAACGGTGTGTGGCAAATCTGACTCCTGCAAAGTACCCCTCCTGGCCGGGTGCCCACGCACGGAGCATCTTACCTGGGCACTGTGGAAGGAGTTGGGACGAGTAAGAACTTATCCTATGAGTGCTCTTTTTCTTCTGCCTTTCTGCTGCTCTCCACCTTTGCTAGTCATGCATAGGGTCACCTGCTCCGTAGGGCAGCCTCAGCCAGGAAGGCACAGCCTCTATTAGCCTCTAATAGGCTCTTTTCCTGTGGGAAATAACCTAATGGATCACGATCCTCACTGAGCCAGCACCCTTCTGGTAACAAATGCCTGCCACCATTATTATTCAATTATCGCTTTGATGCTTAGCAGCAAGATCCTAACAGTGCAGCGGAGTACTCCAATCCCTGGAGTGAGACCGTGCATCTAGATGGTCTTTAGACTCCTCTGCTACTTCCCAGATCCTTGTTAGAGGCTGGAAATCTAGAAATCACACCTACACGTTTGCTCTTCAGCAAAAAAAAAAAGTCTTAACTTGAAAGTTAAGAAAGTTGCATGAAAACAAACAACGGCAAGAACAGGGAAATGGCATGAGCAAAGAATCAATAAAGAATATTTTACTCACACTACCAGGAGGGCTATGAAAATAAGCAAAAGGGCCCACGTCTCCACCGAAAAGGAGGGAAGGAGGTTCATCTTGGTCCTTCTCTGGTTGGCTTCGCGTTCTGTCTCGGTGCGTTTGTCACAGGGCTGTGGCAAATAGGAGTATTTCACAATGGGCAATCTTTTGTATCCAGTCACACAATTTAGAGGCCCTCCTTCTGGCACGAAGGAGGAGCGGTGGAGGGCAAAGGTAACGCAATATGCTAATCTGGAAAACGTGATTCCGGTGATAGGTCAATGCCTGGCTAAACTGTTGAAGGTTCAAATTATTTCACGCATCTGTTGCCAGGCATTTGAACTAGTCTCGCTGTTGTAATAGTGCTAACTGATTTCTCACTGAATAACGCTCCTGGGCTCCTACACCAAAATAAATAAAACCAAGTTACCACGAAAAGGCAAATCCCAAAGCAGGTGTCAGAGCTGATTTACAAAAGGGAAAGAGAAGTGAAAAGGTTATTCATATATTGTATGACAAGATCTTTTCTGGCAGCTGAATTAACTTTGGCAGAATTTAAGATTTTGTTTAAAATATCTTTCTTTCAGGAAAGCAGCTTCTAACAAAGGCAGGAATTTGCCACTGCGAAGGCTTTAGAAGGCCACCTTGTTTGCTGGCTTGAGGCTAGGCATTTTGTAAGAAAAATAGCGTTGTTCCACAAGTGTAAGCAGCTCAAGTACCACCACTTTCAAACCACCAGCTCATGGCTCATGAATAAGAATCCCACCCTTCTGCAGCAGCTGGCAAAAAGACACGAGCAAAGGGAAAACACAGATTTCATAATGGTTTTCTTTTAAGGGTGGTTACGGAAACGTGATTGCAGCCTAGGGGTATGGACCTGCTAAGAGACAATTACGATGGTGGAGAAAGTGGGGCTATTTGGAAGGTGTTTGTTCGTGGTCATAATGTTAGGGCAAGAGCCTAGATGTTTTGCACAGATGTGTACTTACTGCATCTTTAGGGTTTCATTCAGAACTCTAAAATGATGAGCCATCCTTCCTGTTGGCAGAACTATTGTCTTACTGACTGCACTGGGTGCAAACAACTGGGAGTTGTAAATACTGGGCCCAGCAAATGCCTCGTGTCTCTGCAGATGTTGCGTTGATTGATGATGGGTTGACTGATAAGTGCATCTCAGTTCATGTGGTGATACGAGACACATTCTGAGAGTCATCGTCTGAGTTATCTCAGCAGCGTTTGTATCTCATTTCACCTTTGCCTGGCCTTTGCTCTGACCTTCAGAGACAACTCAGTTGCAGATAATTTTGTAATAAACACAGTTTAGTTTACTTCTACATGAACAGGCAAGTTCATGACATAGTTATACAAGCCTGTGTCAGGTCCCACCTTGCCTGATTCAGAGATGTTGAAAGAGCATGTGATTAAATAGGTGCTTTCCCATCCAGAAGCTTGTCACGGCAGCGATTGTTTTTCCAGGGTCCCCCTGTCCGCATTTTGACATAGTCTTGAGATCTGAATTTACTGGGCAACAAATGTTCCCAAATCACCGTGTTGGGAAACAGGTTAATGAAGTTTATTCATGAAACAGGATTGTTCTAGGAGTCTCCATCCTCAGTAAAAATACACCTCAATCCTTGTCCTGTTTGGGTCATGTTTAAGATTAAGAATAGTCTCTGGAAAAACTTGTAAAAAAACAGATAGGTGCAAAGTCTTGCTGCTGGTTTTGCGTTGCAGTCTTACGATCTCTGCCAAATGGACTGTGCCTATTGACTTCGAACAAACAAATAAAATCCACCACCCCTTGAGAAAGCTGATAGATAAACAAACAAGAAACCCTCACATGATTAATCCATGCCAGGGGAAAGTCAATGAGGCAGAGGCAAATGACAGATTTTCACATGACATGTAAGCCCAGCTCGGAGCTGGGTTTGTGACCAGCTTGCCCTATATTAAAACTGTAAACCTCCAGCTTTAGGCTGTGGTGCCTCCAAAGCTGTGAGGGGTACGGCAGGCCAGCCGGGAGGTCGTATTTGAGCGGTGGCTTGGACACCTGCAGAGGGAAGCCTGGGGAAGACTTCTCCTCCTGCCCTCCATCTCTGGGCGGGAGGAGAAACATCAGCCGTTCGGAATCACCTTCAGCCAAGGCTGAGCCCCACCTCAGAGGAAAGGTGGGAAGGAGGAGAAGCGCATGGCCAAGCCCCAGCCTACCCTCCCTTCCCAGCTGAGGTCTCTGCTCACCTGGATACAGCTGTACCGAGCACAATTATCCCTTCACCCTACCCAAGTCCTTTAGATGCATTTTATTCCTTACCACCATGGGCTTCTAGGTCCATCCCATGCTTCTCCTGGACACGTTGAAGTGCACTGTACCCCATCGGGGGGGTTGGTGAGCCCACCACCCCAGCAGCCGGAGCAGGGCACACTGCTCAGGGGCGTGAGAAGGGGCAAGCCCCGACGGAGATGCAATTATGCCTGTGGCAGCACCCTGCCAGTGACAGAGCTGGTCTCATTCATGGTGACAACGTCACACACGATGTGCAGTGCCCAGTGGACATGCAGTGGTCACCCTCGTCATTTAGGCTGCTGCGCCGTACAGTAACTCCCGTGTGGCCATTGCGCTGCCAGGACAGCCACATGCTGAGGGTGAGAGGTTTAAAAAGCCAAAGTTTGCAGCAAATTCAAAAGAGAACTGAGCTGCTCTTCTATTTCTAATGCCCCTAAGCAGCTCAGATTAATGGATTAATGGTTTTCAGGAAAGCAAAAGAACACCACGTTGTTACTTGCAGTGTAATGAAGGGAGTGCTCCTAATCCAGGTTGTGAACAAGGTGTGATAAGCAGGAGGGATTTCTTGTATAATAATGACAGGGGGGTGGACAGAAAAATAGAAGAACATGTATTTCTTCCACAAGCTGTGAAATCAAATGATGTGGAGTAAGAAAAACACTGTGGAATAGCAATTATGACTGGGGCACAGGTGTGGAGGTGAAAGAGCAGTTCAGAAGAGAAAGAGCTATTGGGGGGAGAAAAAAAAATCCACAGTGGGTAGCGTTTTGTGTTCATGATGAAAAGGACTGCACAGGAATAAGGAGGGCCAGCTGGATAATCTTTAGGTCTAACTCACTTTTGAGTACGACCATAAAAGAGGTTCTCCTGAGATACTTTGGGGAAGTATTTTAGATTCCCAGGGCTGGACCAGTTGTGGTAGAGACTCTGCATTGCTACTTGGGATATAAGTATTGCTGGGGAGTTGTATCGTTATGGAGTACTTTAAACTCTCTAGATACTGGTCGTAAAAAATGCTACTAATCATGCAGAGCTCAGATAGTCTCTGCACAGGAGATGGCAGATTTCTGCCCTGGAGAAACACCAAACTGGCAAGCAGTGGAAGTGTTTTAGCTTCGGTGGTATTAAGTAATTTAAGATATTCCAGAAGAACAGTTAGAAACCTTGGGCTGAACGCAACACATTCATTTAGTTTAATGTAAGTGGAAGTATAAACCAAAATAAGCTTATAACTAAGGCTTTCTTTTTCAAGAGCACAAATTAATGAAATAAACCATTGGACGATCTCAGGGCCTTCTATGTAGACCATGTCTACCTCTTTTTTTAAGTCAGCAGTGCTAGGATTATCAGCCGGTTGTATGCCAAGGGATTTGCAGGAACAGACTTTACACTCAACTGCCTGTACAGCCACATTAAAAAGGATGCTCAGAATAAACCAACCAGGTAGGAGGTGGAAAAAAACCCAACAACCAATTATTCTGTAGTTTGAGGTATACTATTATATGTTCTGGCCATAAAATCTGGGAGGGGAGCTCGCTTCTATGCCAGACTGGGAGCAGCCCAGTACTTGAACATACTGGCTCACTGGGGTCCAATTAGACAGGGTCCAACATATTGGTGGCACTTCTTGCCCCCTTGGAGATATGCCCCCAAAACCCTTTGTTTGTTTAGTCTAGCTCAATGATAGCTAGGCTGGAAGGAGGTTGCTATGAGATAAATGCCAGGTAGAAGAGCTATTTAATCAGATTTTGATGTTGGCACAGAGACAAATGGGTATAACCCAGCCACGAATGAATGTTAGGCTGGAAATGAGCACAGTCCTGGCCCAGAAGGCTCAGGAGTCTTCCCATCACAGGGTTAAAAGAAAGAAAAAATGCTCAGATAATGTAAAATGGGGCTAGATAAGATAGCTGCTGGTGGGAGGAGGGAGCAATACATTAAATTTATCAATTCTCTTCTGCCAGAGCCGTGTGAGGAGTTCGTTTCCCACATAGGCAGAAGATGTGGGGAGGCAACTGTTTATTTTCCCTGATACACGGTACTTTAGTTGCCCAGAAGAATATGCTTCATAATGAAGGCTACATTTTGTTGTCAGCGGTTAAAATATTGATACACTACTGCTGGATAAAAAAACCAATGTATGTGGAGGGGTCTCTAATGGTACTTTATGTGGTTCTGTGTGCAGATGACTGATACCCTCCTGCACACAGATTTCCTTGGGATTTAAAAAGCTCACAAAAAAACTCAACAAAAAAGTAATTAATTCCCCTGGATGTTT
This sequence comes from Microhierax caerulescens, assembly GCA_035590215.1. Taxonomy (NCBI): domain Eukaryota; kingdom Metazoa; phylum Chordata; class Aves; order Falconiformes; family Falconidae; genus Microhierax; species Microhierax caerulescens. Next base: position 29,443,192 of record JAVJGJ010000047.1, on the reverse strand, counting down.
TGTTCCATATACTGAGCTTTGGAACTACACAGAAACTAGGACATTTTTCTGATGTTTTTCCAGTTAAAGTAATATCCCTGATACATACCGATCTTCCTCCATAATCTTTACAATGTATCATTATATTCCTTTTCATTCTAAGAAATGACAGCTACCAAAGCTATATGTTATCTGGATAGCTGATTAACTCTGAGCACTGCATTTTTTTGCCCAGTCCCATACAAATGTCTGCTTGAGGCTCCCCCACTTTAACCTTATAAAATGAGTTAAGAAAACATGAAGTATCCTCCTAGCTCTGCACGTGACTTCTTACCTGCGATGCAATGAAAGACAAGGTTACATCCCATAAGGGAGCAGCAACAAGCCTGGACAAATGCAAACTAGATGAGATGTGTTTCCAGTACAGGGTGTAAGATCGTGTTCTTCCCCGGGGTATTTTAGGAAGGATAGCTTGATGAGGCAGCTGCATGTGAGGGCTGCTTTGTTACACCATAGTTTTGGCAAAGTCATTCCAAGAAGTGTCTGCGCACGTCATTGCCGGCGCAGACTTCTGCATCGGTATGTCACAGCCCGGTGAAGTCAGTGTGCTTGACTCATTCCAAGCGATGAATCTTTTAAAGGGTGACAAATCAAATTGTTCATCCGGAGGATAAGGATTTTGTTATGCAAAGCACTGCATGAGATTGTGCCTAAAGCGGGAATAACGTCATGTCTTCAGTCAGTGTCCCTGCCACCGCGGCAGCTTTCTGCAGGGTGACCTGCTGACTGTATCTCAGCAGGTTCAGCTCCACCGTGGCTGTAGTTCCATGAGTTAGTAAGGGCCATGAGACTCCAGTATTTGTAATAAAAGAAACCAGGATCCTTTCTCAGTGTGCTTTTAGACCATAGATCACTCGCCTCTCTATCATCTGACCGGGGGGGGGGGTCTGCTTTCTTCATTGCTCTTTGGTGGACTGGGATAGATGAGGCAGCTTCTCAGGATGAAGATGTGCAGAAGCGGTCGATGTCAGGGCTGTCATGCATGGAGCTTCTTGGAAAGGGCTGAAGATGGTTGGGGTTTAATGCATTTCACCTAAATAAGAGTGTTTCCAAATTGCTGCTCACTCATCCCCACTCCCCCTGGTCAGACACCTGATCTACTCCCAGCTACCTGTGATGCTAGAAAAGGATTGTAGCGAGCTTATTTTCATATCACGTGTCAGTGCATCCTGGTATATCCTTTTTCTCTTCTGTTTTCCAAATAGCATTTCCTCAGGGTCTAAAGTTTCAGCTTTAAGTCAGACCTTTATTTTGTTAAAAGTAAATGGGATTATTTTAAGAAGCAGTCCCTAAAATTATCTTACGTGAGCAAAATACATGGGCATTTAGGTCATCTCAGCTCTACGGGCTGTTGTTTGAATCAGTCTGTGATAAGTCCTTTTTAGTATGCATTTGTGTTAAGATAGTTATGCTGAAAAAAAAAAAAAAAAAGAGAGAGATAGAGAGAGAACAAGTTTTGCCATCTTTGTTGCAGACCGGAGATGAGTCTGAGAGGTCAAATGAGTTTTAAGTACACAGTAGCATGGATCCGGGTCACAGAGTCCCTGGAACTGGCTTATCTGAACTCAGGAGTTCATGCAAGTCCTTTGGGACGTCACAAGTTCTGATCTCACTCCTCACTCGGGTCTGCATGTGAGAATATTTCCCTCTGCCAGATTTGTCCATGCAGTTTGCCTTGTTGAATATTTAACCAGTTCCTGGTCTACGCAACGGTGAGCCTGGAACCCCCTCACAGAGGTGTGGAAGAGGGTGGCCCCCCCCCAGTAAAGTTTCCACCGGTCCCAAGAAACTAGGCACCGAGTTTCTACAAACCAGGGGACTTTTGTTTGAGCCTTCTGTGCTTTTATGCAGTTCTGTGCCCCTCTAGCTTTTAACATATCCACACCAGCTCGCCCTCGCTGGCAGGAGGCACCTTGGCAGAAATGCTTGGCTTGGCCGACGAGGGCATCCCCAGCCCCAAAGCCCCACATTTTTCGGGTGCTTTGAGAAGCGGAGAGCTTATCTCCGCAGCAAGGATGTTTGCACTGCCCCCAGCTCTGTAGGCTGTTCCCGATGCTCTTTTAATTTAGAGAGAGGTGTATTTTGGAAAAGAGCTCGGTGTGCTCTCACCAGAGAGCTCTGGCTGTGGTTCTGCGATGGCTGGTACCAATGCCTCAGAGGTGAATTCAGGTGCAAATCTGACAAGACACATATAAATGGCAAGGACAGAAACAGCAGCTTTAAAACACAATTATTCCCTTAGGTTGACGCTTCTGCCCAGCAGCGTAGCGGGTTCTCAAGGAAAAAGCAGCAGCAGGGAAAGCGGATTCGAAACCTTTTTCTGAAGTTTCCTGGCCTCATCCTGTGATCCTTGGACACCCGAGAAATCCTTACCTCTGTGATCTGAGTGTCTGAGTGCGGACTGAGAAACGGACCTCAATTAAGAGATACTGATCATTACAAACCGTCTGGCCGGCAGCCCTTGTCCACCTCTGTGCTGATTTATGCATTTCAAGGAGAATTGCAGAAATAGCGTGAGCTCCAGCAGCTCTCGGAGCTGATGCCGAACCTCCTGCCGTTTCATCCTTCACCACAATGGTGCCTGGTGGCCACTGTGCCGTTAACTTTCCATGTTAACTGAGGGAAGGGCCCTTTGGAGCCCCCACCATACGCTTTCCTCTCTCTCACTGCAGCACCAACAGCAATTCCCACTCTTCCCTATAACCTTCAGCTTCCCCGAGCCTATATGTATGACAAAGACAGACCTTTAAAATGTTGGACAGAGACCCAGATTGAAGGGCACTGTGATAAATTCTGGCAGCAGTTTGACATGATGGGAAATTCATTCCTCCCACATAAATTATTTTCTGCACTTTTCAGGCTTTAGCCTTTTACTGTGCATTTTCAGCAATAAACAGTGAAATATGACATTATTTACTTGTGAAGCACTAATAATGCGTACACGCCATAAAACCTGATGATGCTCTGGAGAGCTCGCAGTCACCAGCATGAACACAGGGAAGACAGAACGTGCCGGAGACCCCGAGCAGGGATGGTCGCGCGTGCCCCAGCTGCCTCCCTGCTTTATGCCTCCCTGAAGTGTCACTTATGGCAGGCAGCACAATTTATTCCCTGCTGACTTAGCTCCCCAAACACATGGGATGCCCTCTCCTTTAGGGTTCATCTCCTCTGATTTTATAAACATCCCTTAGCTACTCTATTGCTACCTGACCCAGCTTGTTTAGTGACACATCTCCGGTGGAGCCAAGCTCAGCGAGGGCTGTGAGATGGGCTAAAACCTGAGCCTTGCTAAGCCCTGCCGCGGGGGCTTTGGTGCTCAAGTACAGTTATCTTGGCATGGCTGGCTGCAGGGGCAAAGTGTCAGGAGTGATTTTCAGCATGTGTGCGTGGGTAATGCCATAATGAATTCCGGATACTTTAACTTTTCTGCAAATTTTTTTTTTTTTTTTTTGAGGCCTTTCATGTTGATGCGGCTTGATTTTACGTTACTCTGCTTTGGGTTAGCTCTGCATGTTCAGACACAGCTGTGCCCACACCATGTCCTCATACCCACACCGTGTCCTTGGCACTTCTGTCCTTGGCTCTGTGGGCTGGGAGCTGGCTGGATCTGCAGCAGCAGCCACCCCCTGGATAAGAGGTTCATGGGATGCATTTGTGGCATCCCAGCGGGACTGTTTCTTTTGTTACACCAAGGCAGGGAAGTTTCAGATGAAACGAAAAGTGAAGCCTGGGATGCTCCTGGGTGCTAGGAAGGCTCTGAACCCAGAGAGATTCCTGCAGGAACCCTGGTAAGGGCTTGGGTTAACTGCGCACGGTTGCTAGCTCATGCTTTGTCATCCCTTTGGGCTTTGGCAGCGTGAGGAGCGTGGTTTGCTTATCGAACCCTCAAAACGCCCAAGAGACGAGAGCTGGCAGCGCAGCCAGCCTGTCTGCGAGCAGGGAGGAGGAACCTGGCCTCCTCCAAAGAAAATACGAAGCGGCTTTGGCCATATCTATTATCATTATTGGAGCTGTCAGCTGAGATTCAATACAGAGCTTTAGATAGATGTATCGAGGCCAGCTTCCACGCTGACTTACCACAGCAGCGAAGGAGCCAGCTCCTGTCTCATTTGTGCTCATTTAATCCCATTGATTTCACCGGAGCTAAGGGCGAGGAGGAAAGCAGCAGCAGGCTCTGCAGATTGCAGCTCAGGGCACCGGCTTGGCTCCACCGCCTTGTCCTTCTTCCACCATCGCCAGGAGACGGTGGGGGGATTTGGGGCCCCAGTGTCTTGTGCAAATGCCAGGACCAATGTGGAAGGACAAGCTCTTCCAGAATAAAAGATTTTGCCTAAAATCAGGTCACTGGGAGGCTGGACTGTAACCCTCTCGTTTTCTGATTTCTATTATTCTCCCTCTGCAGTACGCTCTCATAGCTTAACTGTTTTGCTCCATCTTAAGGTTGTTCCGAGAAAGGGAGAGCGTTCGCTACTTCAGCAGAAGTTAAGCCAGTATTTCTCTGTTTTCCAGCCCATTCCACAGAGCTGTGCAGTGATCAGTCTCAAAGAAGCAGGGCCATGTCAATTCTTGTCTGTTATAAAAATATTGTGTAAGAAGTTAGATCCCTGTGGGGTGCTGATTTACTTCCAGTACCTATACATTTCTGTAGAAAATGAGAATACTCGGAAGTGGCAGTCAGTCTGTTCTAGGACTGCAGGCTAGAATTTGCTGTCCAGATTAATTAAAGGGCTGGAGATGTTGCCAATGTGATTACCTCTTCTTATCTTGTTCCAAAGTCCATGCAATAACTACAGTGTTTCAAAATTATATGTGTTTTTTAAAAAATCAATAGCAGTGGAGTTCTCATTATCACCAACCTACAAATAAAGTTGTATGAGAAGCATAGAAGGGAAAACATTGGTGTGCAAACAGGCTTCACCTTTATGTTTGCAAGGGGATTTTCCTTGCAAGAAAAACTATTGAAAATCTCAAAAATTACTAATGCAAAACAAAACAAAAAAAACCTCTAACCTACCATCCTGTAAGGGAGGCTTTAAAAAGTGTGTACTGATGTATGTCAAGTACCCAGTACTTGAGATGAAACACATGGTGGATTTTGGCTTGGCCATCAAATTCCACTGTGTGAATTCTTCTGTATCTTTTTGTCCGTGGACAAGGGCAGTTTAATAGCAGGTCCCCACAGAGGACCTGGTAGGACCTCGAGAGATAAAGAGTGGTTTTCCACCCCAAGAGATGAACACAGATACCTCAAACCTTCCCTTCTCCCAGGGCACGTGAGTCTCCAGTAATTGCTGTTATTCAAATCACAATCCTTAATTGAGAACGTAGCATTTGAGATGAGAGGAGACTTCATACCTGCAAAAGATACTTTCTCCCATCCATGTCACAGGGAACTCGCCGCTGGTCCACTTGTGCCTTCCATTGTTGCCACCACCGTCCAGACCTTTGAACAGAGGAAGGCAGCTTTATTTTACCCAAGGTTTGTCATGGGTTAGGGCATCTGTTGGTGGCTCAGCACCAGGCTGGTGGGCTAGGCTGGGACTCTGCAGCCACAGAGGCGTTCAGGTATCGCCTCTGCCATCGCATCTCTTCCAAAAGCCACTACCACAGTCTGGCATCTCTGGGACTGTCGCACACTGCCACCTGCAAGCAGCGAGGTCAGCAAAGTTTTTAGTGCCCTTTTAGCCTACGGTGATAAACAGTCACAAAGGTTTTATAACACAACTCAGAACAGGATCTGCCCTTCGTTATCCAGACGAGGTCGAATTTGTGCCAGCATATAACTATGAGTCACGGCAGGTTTCGATTGGGATTTCTGATTCCTGAACAAGGACTGATGAGGCTCCACGGTAGCTCCCATTAATCTTCTTCCATGCGAGCTCTGCATGGCTGCAGCTGAAGAGGTTTTGTGTTTGTTCTCACTCATTTGCACAAAAGGTGACAGTGCAATGGGTCTGACAGCCAGGACACAGACGGGAAGGAAGGATCTCGTCTGGGTTTCAGGCCACAGATTTCACAACAGTCCTTTGTCATGCTGAGCAGTGCCTTGCAGAAAGGCAGCTGCAAGGAGGGGTCTCAGTCCATGTTCATGAGACGTGGTGGCCTGAGACAGCTTCTCCAGGGATGAAGGGAGCTGCTTCTGGCCAGTGGGACAGGCATCCCATCCCAGGAGATTTTCTTAGCACACTAGCGGTGCAAATGCCTGCCCGCCACACCGGTACCAGTGTCCATCAGCAGCGAAGCCACCTGTGCTTTCCAGCGTAGGACGCTTCCTGCTCAAAGTTGTGTGGTTTAGGTCTCTCCTTGGTATTTCAGGAAACTTTTAGCCCAATTAAATCTTTAATGATCGCCTTTCAGCTCTTTGCGCAGTGGCTTCCCTCCTGCATTTGCTGCAGACTTGCTGCGTGCCCATGTACAAACTGCCTTAAACACACTCGGGACAAGACAAAAATTCATCTTCCTGCCCCCCTGCTCTCCTCCCTGGACCACACTTTGCCAAGGAGTGGAGAAACCAGCAGCCATGGGCTCACAGTCCCGGGAAGCCAAGGGAATTAGTTTTCTATTGAGCCTTTCACTCTCCAGATATCAAAACACTTTGTGAAGCCGGGGCCTGTAGGGAAGCAGAGCTGCTATTTATGTGATCAATAAAAAGTTTTACATGGAGCCTTGGATGCTCACAAAAGATGAGAAAGAATGTAGCTGAAACAGCTCTTCACATGAAAACAAGATGTTTATTGGTATTGAAACACCCTGCTAGGCTGAAATCAGATGCCAGGCAATGTGAGCTCAAGCCAGGATGGTTCTCGTTGTGGAGGGGAGAGGAGCAGGCTGGCTGTTTGCATAGGACTAGCTAAAATTTCCCTGTCATTATGTGTAATAATAGAAGGATAAATGCACAGCATGGTGAGACGATTGAGGATGGAGCCAAGGGGGACAGAGCCAGTAACATTTTATATATTTTCCTGCATATGAATTCTTCACACCTTGAACTACTTTTCCTTGATTTTCTTCTTCCTTTTTTTTTTTTTTTTTTTTTTTTATTTAGGCAACAGCCAATAAAACCAACTAACGGGTGAGAAAACACGTAAGCAATCTCCCACTGAGCTTTATTCCCCACAGGCTCATTGCATCAAAGGGAAGGCAGCAAAATAGGGCGACCAAATGCTACGTAAGAAGGAAAATGATTTGGCTGCTGCCTGCTTTGCCCCACACTCAGGGCAGGTCATGTTGCCTGTAGGGGCTGGTGGACTCATGGGGACCATGGCAGCCGCCTGGGCTGGGGTGAAGAGGATGCTTTGGGGCTTTAAACCAGACAGCACAGCTAGCACTTTGCTCTGCCTTCCTCCTTCCCCACTCCTTCAAATGCAAATACATCTCTCCCGCTGCCCCACTTCTTCCTGTGCCACCTTCACACCCTGAGAAGAAGTTTCTTGCTTGCTGTGTGTCCTCTTTTGCTGCCTTTGAATCCTGTTTTCTGGCTTGGAGGTGCAGAGAGACAATATATCCTGTATATCTCCTGCCTGCCCCTTCATCAGGAAGGGTAATCTCATCCCGCTCCTGATGGCTTCCTTTCCTCACTCCACCTTACTGACCTCAGCAAAGTCCAATTAGTGAATCTGGGCCTCCTGTACGCAGCAGATATTACTTCCACCTCATTTCAAGTTTACCACTCCGTGGACTTTTGTTGTGCCCTTTCCAGCACACTTGGTAATTTTGTTCCATAATAATGGGATCAGCATCTCATAGTGCCAACTACAGTGCTATATCCTGGGAAATAAGATACAGTGGGAAAATACTGACTGTCCCCACTGCTTCCTGGGAGACACCAAGCCTGACATTTCAAAGCAGTCTGGGGGGGGCAAGCACTGGTTATTGCACAAATGTGGCCCCTGGAATTATGCTACAGAGCCATGCAGTCAGCACAGGGCAATAGCAGCAACACTCTACGCAACTTTACCGGGGCTCTGAAAGTTGAAATAAGGGCTTTATGTAGGAGAAACTCAAGGCTTTTTGTAAAGGCTTGTCCTTCCCCTAAATCCTGCTAATTTCACAGCTGGTGCATTTGCTCAGCAGGGTGGGCAATGCAGCTCAGGGTGTCCTGCACCCGCCACCCCAGGCACCATGTCTTGCTTGTGCTTCTCTCCAGAGATCTCCTCTCCAGCCCTGTGTGAGCCACAGCTGTGGATCTGCTCTTAATTCCCTGCATTACTTAGCCACAAGCAGTGCTGCTGGTAACAACCTCTGAAAAGATACAGGGAAAGAGCATTAGGAAATAATAAGTTGTATTTACAGCTTGGAGAATCTGCATTCTAGAGTGAGACACCGTACTTAAAAATCATAAGAGACAAAGGGGCACTTTGCAAAAGTGAGTGTTGCCTGGGCAACATCAGCATCTGCATCCCCGCATCTCCTCAGCCCCGTGCTTAGCAAATATCCTCACCATGGCGCTTCCATGCACACTCAGACTTACAGCTTGTTCCCCTTCACTCACGTCTGCATCCGCTTCTCCAAGGTGAAAGTACAGGGATTGGCACAAGAAGTCTACATATGCCACTGGCAAGAAATGAATCTTCCTTCAGGCTTCCTGCTCTCTCGCCTGCTGCGCTCTGCAAAGCCCCGGGTCGGTGCTTGCACAGCGTGGGCTTCACTCCACACAGGTGCCTTCAGATGGAGCCGGGCACAGCTGTGCCCTCTCTGTTTGGTGCTGAACCATAGATCCTGATACCTGGCTGTGTCACACCTCAAAGTTACATTTATGTGGTAGTTAGACTGCAGGACAGATGCTTTTTTTCCCTGCTCTGGCTCTTTTTTTAACACTGTAAAAGAAAAACACACTCATCTTCCAGCTTTGGGTGTTCTCTTGACAGCAGAACAGTGTGATGGATGTGCCACAGCATCATTTCATCAGAATATCAAGCCATGAGGTTGGCTACTGTCATTCATTCTTGTCATTTGAATCCTCTTGATGTGTAAAATCACATTAAAATCCTGTAAGAGAAAAGTGCTGCACATCTTGTCAGAGAGAGGGCTGCACCAGTTCATCCATCCAGCCCCGGGACAGTGCAGGTGGAGGGGAGCTCTTTGCTGGGCAGTTCATTGAAGGTCAAACAAAAGTCTGCCGGTACCTGATCCTGATCCAACTCCATTTTCCAAAGGAAAAGAAGGACAACCTCTGGCATGTATTGTTTGCAGTTTTCTCCACCCTAATCATTAAAAAAGTTGAGGGTTTTCCTTTCATCTTGCCACTGGCAAAAGGAACTTGTCTTTCTGATGTCTTTTACTTTTCTCTGATTTTTTTTTTTTTTTTAACATCTTGAGCGGTGGGCTGGTGGCCAGATTTCTGAAGGTGTTTAAGCATCGACAGATGCATCTGGGTACCTGGAGGGATTTTTCAAAAGCATCTTGCTGTAATCATTTATGATGTTCTTTATTTCCTATCATGATCTCTTTGGTAGCATCCCTATTCCTGCCAGCATTGCATCTCCCATTGCAGAACTGAGCTCGATTTTACTTTTCTTTCTTCTAGTCCCAGAACTCCAGGGAACTGTACAAAGGGAGAACAAAATGAGCAAAATTTGCTGCACATGCTTACATTTGGGTAGATTTTAGTGTCCCTATAAATATTGATGGGACGATGAGAAGGTGCACACTTTCATTTACAGCAGCAGCACTCCAGTATGAGCAGACACTTTTCATAGATGTGATCTTGCGTTGAGAGACGTACAGAGAAACCAACCACCTGTTCCCTTTGAAATTCAAAATATTCGTGTTGCAACATCATGGCCAAATTTGCCAGTGGATTTTGAGCACTTGTATGTTGTCTTGGAAGCAGCAGTTAATTTACAGAGAACTTCCTTGTTATTTTTGCCCATTGTAAATTCTGGGGGTCATGTTTGTGTTGTTATTAAAAGCCAGATTAAAAAAAAAAAAAAAGTGTGAGATTTACAGGTAGATCTGCAGAGAGTAACAATCTGAGGTTGGCCTGCTCCACCGGGTGAAGCTGCAGGAGCGACCCCATCCCCCGGTTGATACTAAAGAGCAAAGGGGCTGCAATTTCCATCCTGCACTGCCATCTATAGCGCAGCACTGCGCACAGCAAACAGCACGGCAGAAATCACAGCAGAAGCCAAAAAGAAAAACCAGCTAAGGCGGCAGGCTGTGAGAAACCTTAGTGCAACGAATTAAATTGGCAATTTAAAGCCTGTGTTGTGTTGGAGGTGGTGGGAGTGGAGGAGCTCAGGGTGTGAGTTCCACCTGCCTTCCTGTCTGGGCATCCCTAATTTTGGGGGGAGTTTGCAAGACAATTTCATCCCTTCCAAATCGATACAGAAATGGCAAGCTTTCTCCAGGGGACAGCCCAAGATATACTAAATCAGAAGCATGAAACTAAAACCCATTTTGACTCTGATGAGCAAAGGGAATTTCTCTTTATTTTTGATTTTTAAGCCAGATGTTGCTTTCATGCTCTGAAACCTCTGAAACAGCTGAATGGATTTTCTTCATACTCCTCACATGCACAAAAATTCACCTTTGGGCTGTGAACAAGCTTAAGAAATTGCCCTGTGATGGAGATTATTTTTTCCCCCTCCTCTCTTCCTTTTTTTTTTTTTTTTTTTTTTTTTATTTGGAAAGTTTAAAATATCCTAAAATAGAAGCTGAGAGTTGGATTAAACATCCCTCTGTTAACTCTCAGCACTGCTCCAAGTCTGCAATTATCATTTCTTAAGGTGCCTGGCTCCCATCCTTCTTACACTTCCAGCTGCTACATTTTTTTATTAAAATAACTGCTAAAATAACACTGAGGACAAGCTCATCTCAGGCAGTCTGAAGAGGGAGTTTTGCTGAGAAAACTATGAGAAAGCCCAGGTTTGGCCCAGTTTCATGTGCCTCCACAACTGACCTGTGAAACTGGGGAAGGAGATGGAGGTTGCAGGGGATGGGGAACCCTACACCAGGAGAAACCACACACACACCCATGCTCTCGTGGCCCACCAGCATCCTTTGGCAGGAGGGGCAGGGGGACAGCACGGCAGCCTCAAGTGCCTTGGCCTGGGCTATTTGGTATTGAAACATGTATCGTGAGAGCTGCGATGCCAACAGAGCAGAAAAGCAGCTCAGCCAGTTCACCACCAGGAGTGGTACCTCACATATAAATACCTCTCAGGTAGCTTTCCTGACCTAAATCCAGCTAGAAAGGGACAAGAGAAATAAAAGGTGTAGTTATATCATATGCATACCATATGTAGTTACCGAAGAAACCTTGTAATAGTGCAGAAATCTGAGGTTTGTTGCCATCCATTCTCTGTTTTTCAAGATCAAGCTCAAGAGCATCTTCCAACAGGAAGGTTGTGCTGGCTGCCTGATCCCAGCAACAGCCTCATGGTAATATTCATTAACGGTCTTGGGAAATGTATATCTAGCTTATCGCAGGCCCTTTCTGTATCATGTGGGGATATCTAGGAGTGTTGGACACTTGGGAAATGTTTTCGTTGACAAAGGATGGGCTAAAATCAACAGCGCCTGCTCTCACCAGTAACTTCCAGTGACCCCCGTTTGTGCTGGTGAAGTGTCTCGTGTGAGCAACTACTCCTAGTCTGAACATGGAGCAAACAACGCCCTGTCTCGGCACAGGAGGAAAGCAGGGTGGGCTTTGCCAGTGTCTGAGTAAGGGGTTTCAGCCACCCAAGGGCGCTGGAGGTTGGCAGGGAGCCACCGGTGACCTCTGGAAAGGGTTTGGTGAGAGCAGCCCTTTGCCAGGCAGGCTCTGTGCAGCTGGATGTGTTAGATTTAACAGAAAATTATATGCTAAATCAAGCACGGGGAAACAAACTGCACAGTCAGCATGGCCGGAGGGCCAGCCCCTGGCACAGACACCTTGTGTCAGCAGAGGCACGTTCACCTCCTGCAGGACCTGCCGCCAGGATTTCCTTTTAGCAACGCTGGACACTCGGAGCAAAAGCCAGGGTAGCAGCAGGGTGCTCTGTTTGCTGCCAAATTGTACGTATTTTTCCAGGTTTTCCATCAAGGAAAGCACGGCATGGGGCTGCCTGCTGGAGGCTTGGCCTGGGGTGGAAGCAAAGCTTGCCCAGGGAAGGGCTGGAGCCTGCTTGGCTAAAACCCTTTGGGCAAGCCAAGATGTGCCTGGGGGGATGAGGTGCAGAGTGACCTGCCTTGGTGAAGGGGCGGCATCTCCTGCTCTTGAGCTAGAGGCAGGAAGGGGTAAACCAGAGATTCCCTTTAGCCTCCTAGCCAACAAAAATCAGCAGTAAACCTCCCCTGTTTACACCTCCAGTAATTCCACCCCTTGTTCTCGCAAGTCTAGTTCAATTTTCTTTTTATTCTTGTGCATGTATCTGCAAATAGCTGATTACTCGCGTTAGACCCTGCCAATAAATTGTAAGCTTTTAATATGTTTCCCTTCTTTCCAGAGCTGGTTTGCATTAAGTACTGCTGCAGCCTGCAGAAGGGGTTGAGGCAACGCCTTGGTGGCCACATAAAACAAGTTATTATTGAGCATGGCCCCTCTTTCTCACAAAAGGAGCCCTTGGAAGATGCAAGCAGCTGGAATATGGGTATTATCATGACCATAAAAAGTTCATTTTACTTTTATTGCTGTTGAAAAGCTCGGGATGGGTACATTTCTCATCCAGCTGATTAATCTGAGGTTAGAGGCCACCGCACCAACAATTACACAGATACGTACCTTTGTGCGTGTGGAAGCAGCGTACCTCAACCTCTTTCCAAAAGAAAATGAAAGGCAAAGTGTTGCTAGCATGGATACACAAAGAATACCTTCTCTTTTTCATCTGAGACTCCAGCGCAGGCTCGCTACGCCCACTTAAGGCTCCTTTCAGCTCCCAACATGCCTCCGGGTTGCCTAGCAATCCTAACAATATTTTATGAGGCCTTATTCCAGAGGCACATTTTCCTAATGCCAAATTTCAACTAGAAGCTCCAGGAGAAGCACGGAGGAAGCCTGAGATAGCATCACTCCAATTTATTACAGCCAGGATACAGGGGCAGAAGGGGAAAACCCAACAAATTATCACAACGGGCATTTAGCTGTAAGGTCTCACATCGTACCCCGGGAGCCAGCGTGGTGCCAGGGGTGGTGTCTCTGCCATCAGCCGCTGTAACAACACAGACACGTAGCTGTGAAAGTGCCGAGGCTCCAAATGGGCACCTCTGCAAGGAATTGCCTGCTGACAGCCAGCGTGCCTGCTGCAGGCTTCTGAGCAAACATCTGATGGAAAGAAAAGATGAGGGAAAGCAACTTGTGGATGAATGGGACAAAAAGGATTCGGTACAACCAGCTGGTGCCATCCTCATGTTGGGTGCCTCCTGCCTCCAAGTCGCACCCCAGGGTGACTGATGCTGGGAATTAAATGGGCTGAAGGGACTGTGGGCTCCAGCATGTTGGGAAAGCAGTGAGCCCTGGTCCCCCACTGCCTGGACTGGTCAGACAGCTCCGAGAAGCCCCTTGGCATATGCATAGCTCCCCAGAATCAGGGGGGTTCAGGGTTGTGGGCTCCTGCAGCAGCAGAGCAGGCTATGAGCTTGTCAAGGTGATGCATTAAACTAGCACGACCTGGAAAGGACATCCATGGTAAAAACCCTCCTGGCTGGGCTGATCTGCTGATTGCAGAGTCCCGCCTGGGTGGCTGGTTCCCATCTCTGCACAGTTCAGATGCTGAGCAAGGACAGGATGGGGACAGGTCTGCTGGCGGAGCAGCGGGCAGGTGGAAGGAGGCTGGTGGGAGACGGCATCCACCAAATTACTTTCCCCTCTGAGCTGCAGGGAAAATAAAGGGACCAAAATGCATTAATTATTTCAAAACACATTCCCTTGGTTTCTCCCTCTCTAGCCCCAAACGAACGTATAAACCAGGCATAAACGAGCCGTTGAGGTTAGAGTCAGCGTTTCGGAAGGCTACAGAGTTCCGATCTTTATCTTTTAGTTTGGCTACTGTCCAACACACAAACTTTCTGTAAGTTGCTTTTAATGGTTGGGGGTTTCAAATCCTACCTTTAAAAAGAAAAGTAACACTCTAAACTTCATCAAAGATTACTCCATAGTAGTAATCTCCGCCTAACATAAACTGAATTCAATTCCACCATTAAACTCTTACATGATTATTATTTTGTTGATGAAGAATGACCTTTGGTTAAATTCAGCAACTGTTTCATTTCTTTAAAACATGTATTTATGGAAAAAAAAATCAATAGACATGTTTTCATGCCTTCTTATTTCTTTCTTCTTGTTTTTGGAAGGGTTTTATTTTTTTTAATTTCCAGAGGTTTTTTTCTAAGCAGGTAAACACATCCCCTCCTGCCTGTAAAGCAAGCGCATTAGCATGAGGGAACTGGTAGTTAAAAATTACTCTACACTAAAGTGAGATGCATTTCATTGATTTTTTCACTGGCCAAGCTGAAGGACAAGTAAATTGGATTTTTAAAATCCTTTCACTTTTAATACTTTTTGGTATTATTAGTAATGTAAGTAAGTAAAACTGTTTATAGCAGATGTTTTTCTGAAGTTGACAGTGTGCCCTTAAAGTGACGCATGATGATTGTAAATCCAGGGTATTCCATCACTTCCAGCAAATGCCCTTATTGCACTAACATATATGACTAATGCAACCAACTGAAAAGGGAAGCGCAGAATGGGGAAAGGGGAGAGTTTCACATTTAATCCAGGATTGTACTGGGAGCCAGCGTTAGTACTGGAAATGTAATCAAAGGTTAGGTTTGCTCAGTGCTTTAGAGGTGTCTGCAAAACAGCAGGACATTTGCAGGAGAGTCCCTCCCCCAACATCTGCTCCCTGCTGAGAGGCTCCAGTGATCCCAAAGGATGCCTGGGACCCACTGAAAGCAAGTACAGCTCACAAGTGCCTTTGCTAGTCCCTCCTTCAGGGATAACCGGTTGATGGCCAAAGCCAACAATGGGTCACAGCAAGTCCAGGTTTCCTCTACTGGGATGCTATGGAGCAGCTGAAGTCCAGGTCCCTGGACGCACTGGCTGGGTCCACACTGGGGCACTGTACTCTTTGCCTCTGCCCTTGGTCCCCTGTCTCTTACCTGAGAAAACTCAAAGTCACATGAAGACCAGCCACCACATCTTCTTAGGTCTGATCTGGCCAGGAGGGTGTCCACTGTGTACAGGCATTCCTGGGATGCTCCAGGCCAGGAGCCCTCAGCAGGGTGAGAAAGGCTGAATCCAGACCTTTTCCTTTTTCCTGCTGTGGCTTGGCCCACTGGAGATTTTTCCCATTTGGGAAGAAAGCTTTTGGTATCCAGCAGGTTGATAGGCGATAGCTGATTAAAAGAGAAAAGGAGGCTGTCCATTTCTGGAGCGGGAATTTGTTGAAGAAGCACTTGGACGCAGCTGTCTCAAATGCCCGGGGTAAAGCAGGGTCCAGGCTCCTGCATCATGACATAGAGGTGACGTAGCAAGGAGGCCATTTACACACATAACCTGCTGGTTATGGATCTGATTCCAGAGTACACTGACCTTCCCTGTG
>JAVJGJ010000047.1:29399346-29420475 GCA_035590215.1 Microhierax caerulescens | reverse complement strand
GGAGAGGGGGAGCCGGCGGCCTGCGGGGGGGGGGGCTGGGGAAGGGCTTGGGGGGCGGGAGGGGACGCGGGTCTGGGTGGAGAGGGGCCTCGCTGAGGAAGGGGACGGTGGGGTCTGCCACGAAAAGGGCCTGAGGTGGGGGCAAGGGGCCACCGCTGATGAAGGGGCCAGCGAGGGATCCTCCTCCCCACAGAGGGCCTGAGGGGACAGTGAAGGACTGCTTCTGGAGAAGGTGGCCTTGAGGTCCTCCCCGGGCCGCAGAGAGCCAGAGGGGATGGCGAGGGGCCCCTCGCTTGAAGTCGGTCGCAGTGGACGCAGGACCCTCTGTACGACGATGTGATGGAGGGTCCGAGGTGGCGGTGAGGGATGTCTGCCCAGGGACCAGCCAGTGGATCCACCTCAACATCAGCGTTGGACATCCTCGCCTTCCCTGCCTTGCTGCTGCCTGTGACTGAGAACGGGGGTGATGTTCATCAGGGCTGGGGCTGTTCCCTCTGAGCGAGTCTGGCGAAAAAGTGTGAGCCTCTCCAGCAGGCTGTCCCCCACGGTCATAGTCTTCCTTGCAGCCTGCCAACAGACTTATGCTTAATTGGTGGCCCTTAAGGGGTTTTCAAAAGGTAGATGAGAGAAGAAGGACTCGTGTCAGTGGCCTAAAACTTGCAACACCCAGGGCTTGTCTTCCTTGGAAAAGATCTAGTGGAAAAAGTTGGAAAACCACTTTGCCAAAGTGCTTATTTTAGGGTTGGTAAGTTGGGTGTAGTTCCTGGTGTCTCTCGAGGGCAACAGAAAAAAAGAGGGAGTCGGGCCAAGCCAGGGGTGATGTTGCTCACCAGGACACTTGGAGAGCAGGGAAACAAGGTGTCTGTGCTTCCTTGAGGAAGGGGAGGGGGCTGTGGAAGAGTTTCTGTGCTAGCAGGGAGGTAGTTGTCTGTGCTGTGTTTTAGATAAACTCTCTTGCAGAAAGGATGAGGTTGACATTAATCTATTTCTTCCTCCAAAAACATTGTTTATGGCTGCTGAGCACTGTCCAACGACTGCAGTGCTTCACCCCAGGGGCAGCAGCGTGGTGGTGGGTGATGTAATTCC
Organism: Microhierax caerulescens; assembly: GCA_035590215.1. NCBI lineage: Eukaryota > Metazoa > Chordata > Aves > Falconiformes > Falconidae > Microhierax > Microhierax caerulescens. Next base: position 29,419,389 of record JAVJGJ010000047.1, on the reverse strand, counting down.
TGTGTGCATCTCTCCAGGTCATACCAGACAGACTGTGTCTAATGCAATCTGTGAGTGAAAACATGCTGTAAAGGCGGGAGGTTGGGGTTTTATGATGTTCCACTAGGCTTTTTGTTGTTTGTGTGAAACATCTGTTTTCATCTGGCAGTCTTTGGCTTTGGTACCGTTTACCTCCAGCACCAGGGTCCTGGAGTTATCCCTCTCTCGCCAGCCTGTTGCTCAGGGGAGGGTTTTTTAATTACTCATTTCCTTTGCAGGCTGCTTCGTTTTGTACTTAGTAATTTAGTTATAACTCCCTAGCTGCTTGCTCTCTGAGGCATTTGGGTTTGTAACGTGTTCCATTTTTCTAAAAGAGATGTCCTTTAGTGTCTGTTTAATTAATGTTGCTTTGTAAAACAAGACCACACGAAGCCCAGGGCATTGCTGTTGTCACTCCCACTGGCTCTGGGTTTATCTGCGCGAGCTCTCTCCTCCCTGTGATTCTGTTTCTTCAGTCAGTTAATCATAAGCATTGTGCTCGGAAACCCTCTCAGGCAGTGACTTGGTTGCTTATTTCTCTTCCCTTCCATTTGCTCGTGACTCCTGGAGTGTTAATGGCAATTTTCCTTCATCGCTTTAAAGGGAGGAGTTTAATGTACAGTTGTGAATTCTGCACAATAAGGCATCCTCTTTGCTTGGCCGCTGTTGGAGCTACATAAATAAACTTGATGCTCCTCCCTTTCTGACTTCCAGAGTAGGAAAATGTTTTGCATCAATCTAAAGGAATTTGCCCCCTTGCTTCTAACAGGTAAACAACTCCTTACCTTCTACTGGTCAGTCAAGGGTTTGTAACCCAAACAAGGGAAAAAAATAATCTTGTTGAAGCTTAGTATACACAGTCTTGTTTGAGGTTTTAAACTGATCTCCTGTCCACTGTTATCTCCAGTCTTGCAAAAGCAGACAATTCCCTCTGTCACCCCTCTCCACATGCAGACACATACACGCACACCCACGCAAGTATCTCCCCCCTGCCCCAGTAAACAGAACAAAGCACTGGTTGGTGCCATTTCTGTTCTGTAGAGAAGCCTGTATGCTTACTGCTAGGCAACTGGTACTGCCAAAAGTAGGACAAAGTGAAGATGGGTTGTAGTACACAGACTTTACAGTACAAACCATTCTTTTTTTTTTTTTAATGTTTCTGTCCTGTTTGATACAGCCACACCTTCTCCATGAACCAGCAGATTGTACATTTTATGTTAAATTTCATTAATGGCCGTTCCATTCAGTTATACAGATGGGAGAGCCTTGTGACGTGCAAAGTTCTTGCTTGTAATTTTCTAAGAATGAGTTGCTTGAATAGTTGCCCCCCCCTTTTCTTTTTTTCCTTGCTCGTAAAGGATAGCAGAAATGTCCAAAGTCCTATTTCTTTTGGACCAATGCAGTCACTGCTGCTGTTATATTGCAAGCAAAGGAGATGCTTGTGCATCATGAGATCATGAATGAAAGCAGAGTTGCAGGAAAAAGTGTTTTTTCAGATGTAATTCATAATATTTGTTAAAAAAATATATCCTGGACTCATAGATTCTATTTCTGAGGTTTCTTCTCACTGCACTTTTTCTGTATAAAAATTCTTATAAGCCCTCTTCCAAGTTTAGAAGTAGCTATTCTTAAAATTTACAGAAGGTTTTGTCAGGAGGGGTGGGGAAGGGAGGAAAGAGGAGTTTGAGACCTTTCTTGAAGACTGTAGGTACGTCCTAACACAATAGACCTGTTCAAAATCAAGAGCTCTTGAAGTTTCCTATCGCTTCCCCCAGCAACATCATGTGTATGTATAATCTGCTGTAACCAGAATTTCACTGCTGGCCGGGAGTATCATATTGCACAGCTGTGTTGTTATGGAAGATTGTAGTTCACAGATATGATGACATAACTATGAAGTATAATTAAACAATAATGGCCAACGAGGAGGGCATTTCCTAGAGGTTAATGACAGTTAGAAACAGAGTAGGTAGAAGAGTGGAGGGCCCGCAGTACAGCTGAAGACTCCTTAGTCAGTTTAACCAGAGTGCCATGCTGCCAGCAGGCATTACATATAAATCAAGGTGAAATCATGGAAGTACTTACATCAGAAATAAGTGCTCTACATCCATAATTTGGATTGCTATAAACTTTTTTTAGCTGTGCTATTAGAAGCTGGAAATCTGTGGAGAGATTTCTGGGTATTTTTCTATAAAGAGAGAAACTCAAGACTATCAGTAGGATATGCACTAGATTTTAAAAACTTGATACAAGCAAAAAGGTAAGATACAGGAGGACCCATTAGTTGAAGTACTTTTTCCTGCTGAAGATGGTATTGGGTTTTTTTCTAATTTACAGTGTAATTCGGTATTTACAGGATCAGGTTAATGCTGAAATATTTTTTTTCTTGTTATCTTCAAAATTGACACAGTTTTTAAAAGAAGTAACAATAATAGGTTAGAGACTTCCAGTAATTAAAGTAAGAATTTCTCCCCCCTTCCACCCTCCCCCTGGAACCAGAGGAACTGAAACAGTTGATAGTTAAACTTGCTAACCTGAATTTTAAGCAGCTATGGGTCAGGTTTTCAAATGCTCTTAAGTACAAAATTTCTATTGACTAAGAACTGTAAATGTTGATAGAGCATAGCCTGATAATAGCACTTGAGCTTTCTGAACTGGGAGCTCAATAGATTGGAAAATGGTGCTTGTCCGGGAATATTTAATGGGATATTTGCTTATTGCTTCTGTGACCATTTTGTATTTTTGCGGTAGCGCTGTTAATGGAGCCTGAAGTTTGTGTTTTTCAGTGTAAATGGATGCTTTCCATATGAGATTTTTACATCAAAAAATAAGTTTTTAAGCCTGTAGTTCTTTTAGCATTTAGAAAATGGTAGAAATAAATGGAGAGGGATTTTTTTTTTTTAATTTGAGCATAAAATACAAAGGAAATTAAATTAAAACACGGAGCTAAAATAAAAACATTATTATGTATATAAGCCTCCGTATAAATTGAGAACTTTGCATGTGAAGCTTTATTAAGAGCATGCTGCTCTATTTATAATGGGGTTTTCCTAGGTACTTAATAAACTTGACAAAAATAAATAGTCTAATACTCTGAGCACATGTCAAGGTACTAATCCTGCAAAATTTTATGCATGTGTTAATCTTTCTGTATTGTGAGTACGCAAGTTCACTTCATTGTTTGGGTAGTGGGGGTGTCTCTGCACTTGAGGTTTAGTAACCGAGCAGAAAATTGAGACCTAGATCCAACAGTCTCTTCATTTCCCTTTCTAGGGGAGATGACTGTACAGTCTGTTAGCCAGTAACTTGAGAAACTAATTAAAGTTAAAAAAAAAAATAAAAATTGTTGTAATCTAGAAAAACGGAGGTATAAACAGTGTTTCAGTGTTTTTGATGACTTCACTAACCACTCGGCCTCCATTCTTGTGGTTTGAATGATGCCATCATGGTGTGTATAAGCACAGCTATCCTTACATCTCGGAGGGAACTGCAAGCCGTACATACACTACTAAGGAAGTGCTTTGACCACATAACCACGACTACAGAACTAGTTGTTTCTGAAATGCTGCATATGTATGTTGACTCTGATAACTCTTCATGCAGTTTTACTTGAATGTTGCATAATCAGCATTTGCAACCTTTTTTTTTTCTTTGTTTGAAATGCATCCTTTGCTTTGCTACTACTTGTGGATGGTGGGTTTAGTCTCGCTAGAAACTCTTTAAAGATTTGTTCTCTCAGTGCCTCATCTTACATTTTTCATGCTCTGATTTGATTTCAAAGACTGTCTTTGAGAACAGGGGTTTTTGTTGCACAGAGAGATGGTGATAAAGAATTACTTGATTTTAATTACAGAATTTATGTCAAGTAATAATTTTTGGCTAAGCAGCTCAATTTGTCATGGGTTATATTAAATGTTTAAGGAAAGTTTCACATGCGAGAAACTACTGCTCGATTTGTTGATTCAAAAATAGCTTTGCCCTAAGTCGGGTTGTGAATATAAACTGGTGCTATGCAAAACTCAGTGTATGTTCTCTTATGTATTCTTTTAAGCCAAGCTTGGTTCAGTTTAGCTGATGTGTTGATTATGAAAAGATTAATCTAACCAGAACATGCCACACTTGTCTTGTACATTCTTGTGCAGAGCCTCAGCTACAAAGGCCTGAATCTGGATTCAAGTTGTGCTGGCGTAACTTCTTTGTGTTAACAGACTCTCAATCACGACATGTCTGCTTAGCTGACTGTGGGATTCTTTCAGTTGGTGGTTTTATTTTTTATATAAATCTAGGGGATGAATGAGCGTGAGAGTTTTTGCTTTTATGAAAACAGGAATAAAAATGATGAAATCTGTAGTAATTCATATCTTAGTTGTTTTGGTGCCAGCTGTGTGAGCATCCATCCTCACTGCAGAGTGTCTGTGTGACTTCTGGTAACAAATCAAAATAATGTTTTTGGGTGGTTTTTTTTCCCTTCCAGAAAGTGGGACATGCAGTCTTTCACTGAATAACTGAAAGCGTAAATGACATCCAGATTAATGTGATAGTTTTCTTTGTAAGCAAGCTCCTCGTAACTGTGCTCCGATAGCCATTTGGCGTCAGAGCTGTTCTGTGGGATGCCAAATTCTCTTGCTCATTGCAGCAGTTTCCTGGAGGAGTAGATGTGGCAACAGGATGTTGGTAAAGAACAGGAAACTACTCGAATTTGCTACTTATGCCATGCAAATAAAGTCTCATTACTGGCCGGTGTGTAGTAATTAGTGTCTGCTGTTGACAGAATTTTTTGCAGCAATTGCGGAGTGTGGAGTTTGATGAGTGTGTTCGAGTGCTTTGGCGGGGGCTGCACTCATACTGGGGTAACGAAGGGGACACAGACTGGTTAGGTGCTTGTTAAACTGCTGTTTGAGATTTGACAGTTAGCTGCAGCTGGCTTTGTTACTCGGGGTGGATCTGTACATGTACTCAGCTCCATATCAGTTCTTCTGACATGCTAATTTACTTTGAGCTCCTTCTAGCTCTAGCAAGTGTCTGAGCAGGCAGCATCTGGGTGTTTGACAGCCAGAGCCAAGGGGCACAGTAACCAGAAATGCTTAACAGATCAAGCTTCACCTTATTGCTGGTTAGATGTGGATGAGCCAGCTTTCCCTTCCCAGTCCAAGTGGAAATGTGGTTTAAGAAAGAAAAATCATGTGCTTTTGAGCTGGCAATGTTAATGAAAAGGGAGAGGAATTATCTCATTTGCTTTCAGTACAGTTTCTTTCCTATCCTTTTTCTTGATAGCAGTCCAGAGCACAGAAGCCTCTCTCACATGTAGCCATACCTAACACCAGCTTTGTTTTCTGTGTCTTTGGTTTGGTCCCCACGCATCTGGGAGTTTCCTGAGGTTGCAGACTCATGGCTAGGATATCCACTTCAGGATTCTTACTTTAAAAAAAACAAAAGTATGAAAGCTAAATATGTTGTAGACCTTAGTCCATAGTCTGTTGGGTGGTTAAGGTCTTTGTGGTCTTACAATTGCATATGCCTAGGACAGGCAGGAAAATGCCTGGGAAGTCTGCTGATCTTGTGTGGTGCTTTCTCACTAGTGAACTCGGGTAGCTTTTGAATGTTGGTTTCCACATCTGAAGTGGCTGGTGGGCCCTGATGTAACCGATAACAGACTGTGGGACTGACACAAAGAAACATAGGGAGCCAGAGATCTGGCTGTCATCTTGCAGTGATTTTGTTTGGACATATCTGTAAGGTAGAAAACTTGGAGCTTTTTTTTTTTATGTCCTCCGGATGTGGGCTGTGAAAAGACATCTTAATGTCCTTCCAGACTTGGTTAATCGACTAATTCTGAGTATTGTGTGGTCTTAATGCATCCACTTCAGTCAGTAATTCAGTATTAATCACTGAATAGTTTTTTCAAGCATTTAGAAGTTTTCCTATTTCACTTGACGGCACAGTCCTTATAAAAGCAGATGGAGATGCTTGCAGAGCACATGAATCGCTCGCTTAAGTAAATGTGAGTGAAAATTTCTATTCAACTATATATTCTTTGTTTTCATAGTACAGATACAATTTTACTAATGTCTATTCGCTCTTGTCCACAAATGTGTTTTGCTAGTAATTCACATCCTCAGTTTCTTCAGAACAGCTCAATAAAATGCATGTGTGCGTTCCTTCTGCATGGCACTTAATTTTTATGAAATACATATTTTATTGGACAGTAAAACCTTTAAGGATCTTAATGGCATAATTAATACTCTGTATCCCCTTGTCTTGTGTATTTTTCTCGTCTGTATCCTGCTGTTCTTTTTTTTTCATGTCCTTGTACATTTTTTATCATAAAAATTTCAAGCAGTCTTGAGAGCAGTCTATTAGAAGCCTGTTCTTTGAATATTCAGCAACTCTAAGATTTGATTGATAGTCCCTTCCCTCCCTACCCAATCTATTTTTAGTAATTTAAAAGCAAGTTTAATTTCTTGGGTTGTCGCTGTATATGTGCGACTTTGGTGATCTTCCTTCCTCCTTTAAACATACCAGATAATAATTTTCATGTTGTTTGAGGACATTTTGACAGTTTGGGAGAAATAATGTAGAAATTAATTGGGAGCTCTGCCTTAGTGGAGGGAGCAAAGATGGGCAGTCATTGTCTGGTTCTCTTAATCTATACTGTGTGATTAGATAGGATAAGTTGGAAGAAAACTTTAAGCACATTGTTATCGCTTATTATCATGTTTCAAGAAGCTTCTAGCATAAGAGACAATTTTCATGTACAAGTACAACCCACACCATCTTTTAGAACAGAATGAGGAGACAAAAAACCTTGCAGAGGTGGTCTGAGTGCTTTGGAAAAGGACATACCTCCCTTCTTTCTGAAATACAACATTATAGCTAAACCGCCTTTTTTTTTTTTTTTTTTTTTCCTGCTTCGTGCCACTTTAGAGCCTTGGAAAGTCTTCCCACACAAACTGTTTTAATCTTCTGTCTCCCTTAAGGCCACATACAGAAGCCACCAACATTTTGACTAAGCAGAACTGGACTCCCTGCAGAGCCAGTTTGTGCACTTGCTAAAGGAATTGTTCTTGAGCAACTTAAGGCCTTTCCTCTCTCGAGGGCATAAGAACTATGGACTCTTAAACACTCAAAGTCCTGATTGGGTGGGAGGAGAAAAGGATTAGACACAGAAAGCAAATTTTGTTTCCACCTGATGGGTAGACCAAAAATGTTTTTGCTTTTCATATTCAGTTTGAGGTGTAGCCCGAACTAGTAAGGGTAGACTCTTGGTGTGGTAGGTGTGCCAACTGCTGTTTACTTATTGATCTCTTTTTCTTTTTTTGTTTCATGGCTTGCGTAAAATGGTGTACCTTGGATTGGCTGCCTGCCCACCTGTGCGTAAAGGGGTGTTGACTGTCAACAAGCCTGGCAATTGGGTGGCTTTGCCTCCTTCTGCCTTGTCCATTCAGCTGTATAATTACTCTCTCTTTTCTACCATGTCTCCCTCAGACGCTGACTGATGAGACAAGCCATAATGAAACTGTTTTAGCACTGGGAAGACCTGCAAAGGAAGTCGAAGGCTGGCACGTGCGTTGCTGCTAATGTCTGCCTTTATGGAGTATTAAGGCAAACGCAGAAGTTTTCTTCAGGCATAGGAATTCTTAGGAGAAAATCCCTAACATGTAGAGGTTCAATAAAATTGTTGCTAGCACTTTCTGTATTTTGTGTAAACAGGGCATGTGCAGACTGACTATTAGAAATAGGTGCAATCCAGTAGTTTAGACTTGCACATGACCTGTTTATAATTGAGTGTCTCAGATCAGCGCTTCACTGCAAACAGCCACTAAATGAACTTGGGTAACAAAATTGTGTTGATGGGCAATGATTCTGAATCCGAGGTCTATTGGTGATGTGGGTGCATCCTCTTCAAGTGGTTCACAGTTTCTTCTCAATTTCATCCTGCTTTGTGCTCCACCAGATGGTATTGCAAGTATGAGAATCTGTATTAAAAAAAGAAAAATCTGTAGCAGGGAAGGGCTTGAATCCTTTTTCCCCCAAAAGCTGATATTGCAAACTAGCTTACAGAAAAGTTTGTGTGAAGCTTCCAGGTAAGATAATCTGTTGAAGTAAAATTTTCCACTAATTCTACACGCTACACTGAAGCAAAGGAAGGGGAGCATTAGAATATGCTAGTAATATGACAAGTGAACTCTAAAATTTGCTGTCATTTTGTAAAAGTCAGTGTCACTTTAGTTGGTTAGACTCCTTTCAAGGAAGTAACCTCTCAGGACAGTTGTATATGCTGGCAGGATTTAAAATACCTTAATAATCTTGGGATTGTTTTACATTGCTTGCAGTCACGCTAGGTGGGCCTTCACAAGCCAATCCAGTACATAATCTTCTCCTGAATCACTGTAAAATTATTTTCTTTTATATAAAAAAATAAATATATATTTGTTATATAAAATCTATTTTCTTTTCCCCTTTTTCAGTAGGAAGGAAGGTTGTGCCTGGGATTCTCTTTTAACCTTTATTTTCAATGTCGGTATTTTGGAGGCTGCAGGTGGATGTCACTTTGTAGACATTTATGTGAGAGGCCCTGTGTTGCCCCCAACGTTTATTTGGCTCCAAGTCTAGAAGGTATCAGCTTTTAAAACATCTAAATTGCCCTGAGAGCTGCTTTTAAAACAGTAATCCTGGCTTCCTCTACTGGGTGTTGAATGGATTGTGGAATGTCTTGAGAGGGAGTGGAATGGACTGGAGTGAACATTTTGCAAAGCCTTAACTCCATATGGATTGTTTTTTTATAATGTACATAAATAGTACATTAGCTCTTTCAAATCACTTTCTAAATGAACTGAACCAGCCTCAAAGGAAAATGTATCGTAGTCATGCTGTGTGTGTTAGAGTCCTCTTAGAGTCTGATTGAATTCAAAGGTTAGTAACATCCCACGTACAAGCATTTTCTGGCATATGGATGTGGGAATTAGGATCTTTTCCTGAGCTTTATTGAGGTTATTTTGTTTTGCACAGCCTTTGCTAGTATGTTTATAGGTAGTCCCCTAGCTTTGGAAGAGTAAATCTACATAACTTGTGAGATCTCTCAAGGAATTGGGCTGACTCGTTGAAAGTAAATGCTACAGTGATGAATGGCTCATTAGAAGAAAGTTGATGGCATTTGGAATGAGAATCAAACCGCTGTAGTGTATCGAACAAAGATGCTGAATCAAGTGCCTCTCTCTGTGATTGTTACTAGGAGATTTTATGAACTGATCTTCTCAGACTGTTAGTTTCTCCTCCTTCTCCAGGGTATGAAAATTTCCCAAGCATCTGGATACTTGTGGTAATAAAGGAAGAGACTTCCCAAGAAGGTGGGCGGTAGGATGAAAATAGGATTAGATCAAAGTTGCATGTTGCTTGTGGCAGCCGTGGCCAGGTTTCTGTGGTGAAAGGGACAGGATCTGCAGCAAGCTGGAAATTCCCCAGCAGTGAGCAAAGTTTTAAGATGCTTGGTGTTGAGTTAGGTATGGAAATGAATAACCAGTGCTACTTGCAGAGGCCAGCTGTGGCACTGCAGTTAGTTCCGTGCTGTCACTACGTATTTAATTCTTGGTGTACTGCTTAGTTTCTTATTGAAAACAGAACTCTTTGTAGAAGCTGTTACAGGGAAGTTCCCCAGAGCGTGGGTGCAGGTGGGGCTTTTTTTGGCACTGAGGTAGGTGTTAATTGTGGTATAAGGGAGAAACATACAGAGGTGAGTGTTTCTGCCAAGATGAGCAAAGAAGGAAAAAAGTGAATACTGACCTTTTTCATTTTAACCAAGATCAGTGTGAGCAGCAGAGGCTTGGAAAGCCTTGCAGAAGCAGGGAAAGAGTGAGAGATGCTGGTGTGGTGGTCATGCTGTGCTGAGTCACTTTATGTGGTCTCTGCTTGGAGGGAGGAAAAACAGCACATCATGAATGGGGGCTAGGCAGCCTTTTCTGGTGCAGAAACACTGTGGGCAGATGTGCATGTTACAGAGCTAGCAGTCACCATTTCTGTGACATCTCTGCAAAACAAACCGAATGTCAAACTGACTACTCACTGCCTGTGCTGCCAGAGTAGCCGTGGTCCGGGGGTCTTGAAGCAGCTAGGGGCTACATGTTGTTGTTAAGGCTGGGAGCTGTGGTTTGGCAATACTCCTTTTGGGACAGGGGAAAGTGGTATGTGAGAAGCAAGATGCATCCATCTCACCTTCCTGTAGAACCTCTGAGTCCTTGGCAAGGGCTAAGCAAAACTTACTCCTGATCCCAGACCGTATGCAGCATCTGCCCTTTCAGTCTGAAGAGTGGAGAGTTTGCCACTGCCTGATGAAGGATAGGTGTAGGACAAGGGTGGTAACAGCAGAATATAGAAATAAGTATCATCCTACTGTGTTTCATACAAGTTGCCTTTCATTGTATGCTTGAATTAACTTAGTGGGACAGCAGGTTAGCATGAGGGTGGATGGAATAACCTTGTTTGTCACTGTGGTGTGTATTGTGTTTTTTAATAGCATAAAACCTTCAATGCTGTCAGGCACATACTTGAAGAATGTTTATCTTCACAGAGTGCTTTTTTCTTTTACACTTCTGTTCCACTCCATAGTTCTGCCAGTTTGATCACTACTTCAGCTTTGTTTAAAGGGTGTTTCCTGGTGGGGTTGGGCTTTTGTTTTGATTTGGCTTTTTTCCTTTGAAACATCACACTGGGATCAAAAATGGAGCTGCTTTAAAACAAACGCTAGGATATTGTATGCATTTTTTTTACCAATGTTGTCAGTGGTGACCATATAAAATGAATTTTTATGTCCTCTGAATATGCCCCAAGCTTAACCAAGTGCCATGCTGATGAAGAGTCCTCCAGGGCTTTATGGAAATGCTGGCTTAAGACACATCTTTGCTTTCTGTCAAAGCAGGAGTGACAAGTATGTTGTTGGTTCTTCTAAGATTGATAGTGGCTTAACAGAACTGAAATCCCCACTTTCATGCATCCCATTTCACAGAGGTCGACAGAGGCCAATAATGACTAGATGGTGTTGAGAAGTATTTCAACTAGGTTTGTAGGAGCTACTTAGGCTGTTAGCCAGTTAAACAGTCGTCCAGTCCCATGATGAATGTGTAGGTCCTACATTATATACATATATACATTTATGGTATGTAAGCATGGTGGGATGCACTTGTGGAGAGAGACAATTGATCCTGGCCATGTGTTGATTTTTCGTGGAGCTAGCATGTGCAGTAAGCAGGAGGAGAGGAGTTAGTTTTAGCTTGATTAGCAACACAGAAGGGAATCAAGGTGACTGCATTATTAATGGTAGTGGGCTGAGATCAATGAGTGTAGTTTGCCATGCACCTAGGTGGGTGTTCTAAGCAATTTAATTTTTCTTTTGTTTGTTTTCAAGAAAACCCAGAGTACTAATGCATTTAGTCCCTGAAATCTTTCTGTGGTTGCAATTCCGGATACTTTAATGTTGTTGCATGTTGGTGGTTTTAAATGGACAGCAGGTGCCTGTTCCTTAGCAGTTCCTTGTTTCTCTGTTCTCTGTTACCTGGTTCAGCAGCAAGCGGCGAGTGGTTCTCAGTACTGGACTCAAAAGTTTTTCTCCTACTCACCTTTGTTTATATTCTGGAGCATGTTCAAAACTGTTTATGATTAAACATTGCTCAAACAGCCAGCTTAAGATCTATTGACATAAGGAGGCTGGGAGGAAGGAGTGGCTGGCTGGTCATCTGTGTCTACTTCCAGCCGATAGTGATGTTATTGAAGGTGTGTGTGCACATGGCTGCGCAGCGGCTGCGGTGCATCAGGCTGCTCTTCAAAAGCGTGGTGGCAAGGGACCGGTACCCATCTGCGCAGTTTTTACCTTTGTGTATGGTACAGTAAAAGCGAGGGAGTGTATGTGGGTGACGCACTTTTCCTCTTGAGCTTGGGGTTCTGAAAAGGTCCCATGGCTCTTGAACAGGGGACTACTATTTTTCTCTTGGTGGGAGAGGCTTGCACACCTCTGGGGAAGAGAGAGCAGGCTTTGAAACATGTTAATAGGGTTATGACCTACAGAAGTTTTAAGTGGGGATCCTTTTAGAAAAGACACATACCTTTTAAATGACAGTGCTGTTATATGAAAGGTCAGGAGGTTCAAAATGAAAGGTTGGAAGGAGAGCACCATTTAATGAAAATATAGAAATGTCAGACTTAAAGTAAGCTCTTTTAAAAAAAAAAAAAAAAAAGAAAAAAAAAACCAACAACAACGCCACACATCTTTTCTGAAGCTAAAATAATTTTTTTTCCTGGCCCCTCTTAGCTACATGCAAACTAGAAGTGTTAAGTAGCAATTTAGCTTTGGGAGGAGTCTATACGTAATACGTTAGGGTTTGTTTATTTTAAAATCACAAATATTGATAATTTCCAGGATTTAGGGAAAAAAAATAAAATGCAATGCTGACAACATATTAAAAAAATTCACAGATTGATCAGCCTAACATGGAAAGAATGATAAAAGTGAGATACACAAATGTTGCGCATAATTTACATTTTCCTCTGAAAATCAAATATTTATTTGCTGGTGAAGAAATGGTTAAGATAGGATCTAGACCTCTACAGGCTAGAATAAGTGATTAGAGCAACAGCGGTACACAGGCCGCTGTGTGCTATATAGAGTCTCTTAACTAACGTTATTTTTATGTATACAACCACACACAACACAAAATAACATAATAGGCTTGCTGTGTGTTACAGATGATATCAGGAGTCTGCAGTGCTGATAGTGAAACTTTCTGGTGCTGGCAGCCAACCTCATTTAAATAAAAGCATCGTTTGCTCTATGCCAGCCCACTTCTTCAGTGGCAAACTTTCATATCAAGTTTTTGATGTCAGGCCACTCCATTCTTATGCTTAAAACACCTCCCTATTCCCAAGCTTCAAAATAAACAGCAGCTTTAGATTAATTTTAGATTTTAAGGACAGCTTATTAAATGTTCTCTGCAAATAGCTAACTGTTGACATCTCTGGGAATGCAACTGCGGAGTTTTTCTCTGTTCCCATTATACTGAGAGGCATGATAAATGAGAGAGACTGATTGGCAGAGTGGTATTGGGTTAAGACATGGCTTACCATATGATACACAGGAAAGACGACTATATCTTAACAGTTTGCTCAGAGACATGAAGTTGTTGGGGAACAGAGCAGCTTCTGTAATGGTGTGGTAGAAGTGGAGCCAGAATTCACCCTCAGGAGACTTAAATAAAATTAAAAAGACAAAGACCCCTACTGATACTGATTAAAAGATAGGTGTCACTGATGCTGCAGGTTAATTTATATTGATATAAAATTGCATCTGATTTGTGTGGGTGTAGGTAAAACCTTCAAGGCTCATACATTTAGCGTGTTGGCAGACTTGAGTTAATCCTGCAGTGCTTCAGACTGGCTGTACTCCATGTAATCTGCCCTATGTGCTGCTGAACTGCAGTTTGCTTGTGTTTTAAAGGACTAGAAGCCCTCAGGAGAATAAGAGGAATTTGTCTTCTGATAGCAAGCCCTGTGCCCAGCACTCCTGGTTTGGCGTGAATGGCATATTTGGAAGCTGACTCCAATGTTTTGAAATGTGAAGCTAAGTGAGGTACAATTATAGCACCACCTCAGTTTCCCTGTGCCTGGTGGATGGGCACTAAGTACCTACCATGTTGTCTTGGCATATATACTTAAAGCCCACTACAAGGCCACCTTTTCACAGAGTCCCCGATGGAAGTACTACAACTCTGCCTTAATGGCATTTGTTATAAAAGCTTGTTAATAACAATATTTTGATTATACCAAGGCTTGATGTTTGAGGTCATCTTACATATTTATAATCTGTTTAGAAATAAAATGAATCCAGAGAAATCCTGACAATTAAGTGTTTATAGTTGGGGGCGTTCTATGTTTTAAATAGTTAAATGAATTAAACCCTAGTCAGGTGTGGACTGACCAGTGTGCCACTGAGTATGTAAGTAGTGATAATGGCGTTTTTAAGAATATCCTTCAGGGTTTTTTGCAGGCGTTGAAGTGAATGAAAAGACACTACTAGATGGCTTATGGTGGTTTCTGCTGGAAAAGTTTCAGAAAGGTCATTTTTGAAATGGTACATTGCTGGCCCTTTGCACTTAGCTTTCTGGAGGAGATTGGAGCAGCTTATGGTGGGGTTTTTTGGCACTGGACTGAGCAGGATTATTATAAAACCCAACCTGCAAAGCTGAGGGTAGTAGGATCAGGAAAAGACCTGTCCATAATGTGAATTTCCCAGGCAGTGTGGTGTCTTTAGAGAGAATCTCTCACTATTCCCTGCTGGCTCTTCATTAGCTGAATGAAACATCCTTCTTAGCAGTTTCAGTCATTTCTTACCTGTTCTTCTATGAGATGTTTTTCTGTTACCGTGTGAATTTATTCCCTGACCTTGTTGTGGTAGTTCATTACACTGAAAAAATGGCAACTACAATATCTTACGTGGTTTGTTTTTTTTACTTTCCTGCACTGTGTTTTACTCCTCAAAGGGGAGAATCTGGAAGTGAAGCTGTACTTGATGCCTCAATTTTTGAAGAGTAAAAACAGAACATTATTAAAGAGATGTAAGGGATGTGAAAATAAAGCAACAGCTCTTGATTCTTCACTACTAATTCTCTAGTGTGAAACAGTCTCAAATGTTCTCACTTGAATGAAAAAATTAACTGTTTGTCAGTGGTGATGTTCAATTTATCATATTGCTCTGTGGCAGCAGTTAAAAGGTTTGCTACGTAAGAAATTGTAGGGAAGATGCATGGAATAAACGGACTGTTGAAGTTTCACAGCATGGTATCGTAGTGCAAACTCCCATGAAGGTTTTGATTTAATAGCTGGTTGTTGGAGCCTCAAAAACCAAAATGCTTGTCTTCTGCGCGCTTTGAAAGAAGATACTTATGAACCAAACCAGCATTTTGATTTTTTTTTTTTTTTTTGGGGGGTGGGGGGGTGGGCTTCTAGTATCTCTTTTCCTTTTTAGCCTTCCTGATCAGCCTTGGGGTGTTTATACTCTTCCCCCTCCACCACCTGCTTGGCTCAGTCTCACTCGCTGCCTTTTCTCAGGATGGGCAGTGGCCGAGACCCTGCTGTTCATCAGCACTGTGAGGTGGGATGTCTGCAGAGACTGGAGGGACTGAAGAAACAAAAATGATTTTTGTTTATGTCTGTGTGTTCATGGTGCTGGCAAGGACAGGAATCTCAGTTTGCCTAGACTTTCCTGTGAACATTGCTGTCTTCAAAGGAGTTTGCTAAAATACCTATTTGAAAATCGGCCTCTGTGTGGAAGTGTTTCTCAGTGTGTTTGAACCTTGATGAAATGGCATAAAGGGAAGCCCTGTGCAACTGAGCTCAATAGAAACATTCATTACAGCTAATTTACTTGGTGCTTCTAAGAGACATAGCTATTCATAAGTTGTGGGTTTGCCTGATGCTGCTGGTAATATTTGTTTTAAATAGATACACTTGCCTGCACATGCTCTTTGCCCATCTGAAATCCTGTCTGGCTGTGCTGGAAACCTTGTTTTAAACATAGCAATATGCAGCGTGAGGCAAATCCCAGTGTAACCTGTGGTGCCTTCTCATTAAGTGAAAAAACCTTTACCATATGTATGGTTCCAGCTAAGCAGTAGCAAGGAGCATGAGGAAAAGGTCTTGTCTGACAAAGAGAAATGGCAATTTTCTTTTTTTTTTTTTTTTTTTTTTTTTCTGAAGCACTGTCCTTGTTCAGCCACCTTACTGTGCTTGCACTTCTCAAGGATAAATCAGTGAATAAACTCTGGAAGCATGAAGGTATTAAAAAGCACTTATTTTGCAGCATGCAGAGCCTGTATGTCCCATCCAAGACAACTACAAACCCACTCCTGCTCCTGCAGACGTGACCTGCTGGTTGCTATGGGAGAATTGCCATGCGCACGGGGCTGCAGGAAGCACTTGTTGGAATGCAGAAAACATTTTTGGTCTTTGTTTGGTCCCCTTGCATACAGCTGAGTGACTTTGGGTTTGAAATAATTAAGCTGAATTTAAAGAAAAAAAATATTTACTTTTCTGTTTCAGGAACTTTTGAAAATGATGCCTTAGAGTATCAGCATGGCAGCTGATGTGATTTACCTGATAAAGACCAGAGCTTCTCTCAAAATGAATGAATTGCATTTCATTTTCTGAAAGGAGAAGGCAGTGTTTGGATCATGTGATGCTTAAATCTGAGTCTGTGGTTACATGCTCTGGGTTTTTTTTTATAATCTATTATAAATTTTTTTTGCTGGTACCTCCTCCTCCTTCCTCCCCTTGATACTGGCCCTCTCCACCTCTGTGTTGGTGCTGGCATTGTCATGTGGAAGGTGAGATAAGGGATCTGATCTGCCTGACAGTTTACTCCCAACAAAAAAAACAACTGAATTATTATTTCAGCTACCTGGTTTGCTTTGCCATGCAGGGTTCAGGCAGTACTGTTGGCACGAGGGTGACATTGAGAGGAAATGGTTGCGGGGAAGGAATGATGGTTGAGGCTAAAGGAAGTGCCTCTTACTACAGAGAAACAGATTTAGGTTGTGTTAAAATAAATCTGTATGAGATTGAGTGGTTTAATTGATATCTCTTTGGGAAGAAGACTATTTTTAAGGCAGAGGAAACCAGTGGGTCATCCACATGAGCCACAGAATTTTATCTAGTCGTCCAGTTATGCATCCTAGTGAGTCCAGGGTGAGCATGGAAAGAGGATAATTTCCACTAACTTGGATGCATTGCAGGGGAAGGACAAAGAATCCTTCCAGTAATCTGGAATTACAGACTAGTTGATACTAATTCCACTGGACTAGGTATGAGGAGTTCTTGATTACTTCAGTGTGAGTTTGCCTTTACTAAAACCAGGTGTGCATTAGCTCTAGTACAGGAATGATACATAAGAATTGGTTAATGCCAGGGACTCCAGTACACTGAAGTTGAGTTACTTGTGCATCTGGTGTAACAGGACAATGGAACAGCTGCTGGTACCTTTTCTGGAGAAGGTTCCCAACAGAAGAAAGCTAAAATTCATGAACTAGAAGTAATACCACTCTCTCTCAATTTCAACTAATTATTTCAAACCTGAGCTCACTTAAATACGCACATAGACAATTTTAGTTCAGTCTCAGCTGACATACATGCTTAACATGACAGTGTGTATTAAATAAAGGGATTGTATTACAAAGCATGCAAGGCAAGTGATGTATAGGCTATGGGTAACTGTGAAGTTAGAAACCAGTCCTGATCTAACCTAATGTGTGAGTTACTGAATAATTGTCACCAAACGTTTCAATGGGTTGCTCTGTCTTTTCAGCAGTGACGGAGACTGCTGTACTCCTTTATTTGCAGGTAATTTCTAAATCCACTTTTTCTTCAGTTATGTTAAAAACACTAACAGGGACTTGTATAGCTTTTCCTCTAATTAAACAATAGTGGATAATACCAGAGGTGTTTTTACAGAGAGCTCTGTAGTTTATTTCCATGTCCTGCCGCTCTCTGGCAACATGCTTGGCTTATCTTCAGACTGAGTTGATTAATTACAGGAAAAACAAATGTGGGTTCTGAGCTTCACCATTTACATGCAAACCCTTTGTTTATCTCTTCATGAATGCAACAAATTATTTCACTGACAATAATGTTACAGACACTTACCTGAAGTGAGTTTGATAAAGGACTTTATGGGAGGCCTTCGGTAGTTTTCAGCATTAAGTCTGGTCAGATCAGTAGAGCAATTGAACAGGAAATGGCAAATGCTAAAACCTCGTTACTTTAAGACTGTGGTAACCTCCAAAAGGAACCAAGCACTCTTAAAAGCGTGGCAGTTATACTACCCGTGTCTTCTAGCCTAGAGAGATGTGTAAAGAAAATAATTATAATGACTCTTAAATTGCCATGGTGATAGGTACATGCTTGCTTTGTAATGTGTATTTAGACTTATGAGAATAAAGTGTATTTGTTCCTCCAGAACTTTCTGTAGTCTCAGTGCAATTAACTTTTTCATTTGGAATGCAGATGGCACTAGCCAAGTGGATGATATAATTAGTTTCTTATTGGTATTGCTTACACAGTGTTATTTAGGGGGGAAATATTCTAGAGTAGGGAGTGGAACAGGAAATGTTGGATGACTTCAGTATTATTATTAGTAGTATTATTATTATTACAGAGAAGGGGTGAATAGTACCTAATCTCCTGTGACAGCTCAGACAGCTTTCGGAGCCTGTTGTACAGTTTTGACATTCATTCAAACTAATATTAATTTTAATTCATTTGCGATTGAAAGGCAGTTTTCTTACTCATGTTTTTGCCCACCTTGCTGCTTCAGGCAGCTGTGGTTCCAGAAAAATAATCATTTTGAACACAGTACTTATGATGATGATTCCCGTTGGGGAGTAACGGTCTAGTTTATTTTAGTGAAGATGGAGAAAATAATTTGGTTATTTTAGTGACTGAAATGGGTGGAAACCCTTCTAAATATTTGGCAGCTGAAGTGTTTTGTTTTGTGCTGGCTAATACAGTGTGTCTTGCTGTAGAAAAGCTGAAGTTCTGAAGCGTATTGCTTTCTAAGGGCAGAGTGCAGCATCACAAAGCAAGAAATCTTGGTCAATAAATGTTCCAAGTTCAGCTGTTACACAGTGGTCACAGCAATTATCAGAGCCTTGTTTTTGTAGAAATGTGAATCCAAGGTGGTAGCTCTTTTCTCAGTTTTCTTATCTTCCCCGTGGGCAGACCTTTAGGACTTACATACATGTTTAGTCAAGTGAAGCAAACTCTGTCTTTTTCTAACCAAATTTAGTTTGATACTGGGTGCACTGGTGCCTGAGCTTTCCCAGTGAGTCTTAGTTGTCCAAGGCATCTCCTTCCAGACTGCTTCAAAGTATTATGGGAATAGAGAGTGGATTTATGATTTAATGGGAACTTCATTTTCATAGAGGCAGGCAAGTGGTTCTTCCCTTAGCTGATTACAGAAGGTGAAGAAAATTAGTTACAGGACAAAACTGGCACTTCTTTGTAACAGCTGCTATGTACACGACCTGTGCATTGATCATGGTCTGAAATGTTGATGTTTATCCTACAAATTGAATGGAAGGGTGAGAAGTATCCACATTGCCTTCCAGTAAAATCTTAGAATCATAGAATGGTTTGAGTTGGAAGAGACCTTAAAGATCATCTAGTTCCAACCCCCTGCCATGGGGAGGGAAAATGATGCCAGGCACTTTGAAATAACTGGGAATGATAACGGCCTGACAGAGATGACTGACAGCAAATTCTTTCTTGTGCTGAGAAACCAGATATGTTTTTGGAACTTTGCATGGGAATAATACTATATTTTTCTGGGTGAACTGTGTGTAATTGACACAAAACGAATTGGTTTCAGGGAAGTTACAGGGGACAGAAATAGCTGTTGTGTTGGCCTTGTTTAGGATCTCTTATCTTTTACAAGGGTTTTTGTGGGCACCTTGGTCAAACTTTAGCTAGTAGTGACATAGTTCTGTTTCATCATGACATGTAATTAGCTCTGATTGCCTGCTTTTCCTGAATCTAAGGTATTTACTGATTGTAGAGATAACTGCCTCATCCTTAACAGTTGAACTACTGTCCCCTCACATCATAGAATCATTTAGGTTGGAGAAGACCTTTAAGATGGAGTCCAACTGTTAACCTGGCACTTCCAGGTCTGCCACTAAACCATGTACCGAAGTGCTACATCTCCAGGTGTTTTACATTCCTCCAGGGATGGTGATTCCACCTCTTCCAGTGCTTGACAGCCCTTTTGGTGAAGAAATTTTTCCTAATATCCTATCAAAATCTCCCCTGGTACAACCTGAGGCCGTTCCCTGTTGTCCTGTTTCTTGCTCTGTGGGAGAAGACCAACACCCCCTGCCTACAGCCTCCTTTCAGGCAGCTGTATCCCCCTTTTCTCCAGGCTGGACCTCCCCAGCTCCCCCCCACAGGGCTTGTGCCCCAGCCCCTCCATGTCCCCCTGGCAGTGAGGGGCCA
>JAVJGJ010000047.1:29364089-29389182 GCA_035590215.1 Microhierax caerulescens | reverse complement strand
GAAAAGTTGCAGATGTCACCAGCTACATGAGCACTTCCTCTTCCCCAATCAGTATAAAATGTTCACTGAATCCAGAGTCAGAGTGAGCTCACTTCCTTTTGAAGAGGGGAACCAAACCACTGGAGCACAGACAAGTAATGAGAATTTCAACTTCTGCAGATAGCTAACTTTCCCTCACTGTGGCTTGTTCGACAGCTTTGTTTTTCTTCAGTGTTAAGCAGGCAGGGTAGCTCTCAGATTTCTCCTTTCACATCAATATCCAGCTTGGTTTGGCAGTCACACCACTTGTGATTGTTTCTGAAACATACAACATGCAAGGACTTGCCTTTCTTTGAGTTATGATTTTGGGACTGGGCCAGGGAGGGAGAGAGCAGCAGAGGATTCTCACCCACGATTGCTGATTGGTGTATCATGGAAATGCTTGTTTCACAAGCCAAAGTACTGTACTTTGACCTGATTCTTGCTTATTGCACGTAAAAAGCGTCCCTGTATCTTTTGGTGCCCCTTGTTGCAGACTCATGAAATGGAATATAGGGGTAGTCTGCGGTTTGTGGCATTTCTCTAACAATAGTTCTGGCGTGCAGAGCTACACACCTTCGATTGGCATTTGAGGAGGAGACCGGGGAAGATTTCAAGAAATAGGGATTTTCCCTTTGAACTCAATAGGGGCTTAGAAAATTTGCCTATCCAGACAGGAATCTGTATATTGGCAGTGTTGCCAAGGCTGTAACTCTTATCACTGCTATGTCTTTTGTACCTGCTTTACAAATGTGCATTTTGGCATTTTTCAAAGGCACTGCTTATGTGCATACCTAAACCACAAAGTTGGAGATGGGTTTTTTCCTCTTTAACAATGCAGGTTCCAAGTCAGGTGAACAATTTTACGTGGGATCCCAGGTAATCCTCTCTCTTTATCATAGAGAGAATAGGTGCTTTATCAATATACCTGGCTTAAATTAAACCTCTATAGCTTGATCTGTGCGGATACCTTTCTTGCAGAGAAGAATGAAATTAAGTAATAGAGCAACTATCCTGCATTCTCATGCTGCCTCTGCTTCTGGGGAAATTGGCACTGGAGTTTGGGAGTGTTTCTGTTCCCATCTTGTTTGTAGACTTGTAATGTGACCATAAATACATCATTTAACCACTTGTTGCTTCATTTTTTTTATTCCACACACACACCACACACACCCTAGTTTGTAAAACTAGCACTGAGAGAGTCTGGAGATTTTTACCTAAGAATCTTTCTGTGTACTCAGGTAACAAGATCCCTCTAGCCCAGTATTCTGCTTAAGATGGGTGTGTTTGGGGTAATAGAACACAGCAAATACAGAGTAATGCTAACTTACGTGTAGTCTGTCTTCACCGTTTTCTTGGATCAAGGACTGCCTTGGAGCAGGGACTTCCTGACCATCTGTCTAATAAAGCCCCTAATGGATTCCCCATCTTCCTTCTTTCCCCAAGAACTTGTATGAAGGCCTTTTGTATTCACATTCTAGCATCAGCCCTGTCTTACAGCATGTTGTTCCACAGTGTAATTACAAATGTAGAAGCACTTTCTCTTGTTTTGTATATGCTGTTTAGTTTCATTTTGTGTTCACCATCTCCTCTGTTGGAAGAGACCAGGAGCTGAACACCTTCTCCTGGCTTTGTTTTTATAGGCTCTGTCACCTTGCACCTCACTATTTGTTGCCTGGATGAAATTCATTCCATATATCTGATCATCCTAGTTATCCTTATGAGTAGCTTCTCTGGATCTGGTTTATCCCTTTATTAATCAGAAGACATAAGCAACACATAGCATCTGGGGTGTGGACATACCATGCACACAGTGGTACATCTTGGTTTTTGCACTCTGATTTTTTAATTAAAGGAAATTGATTTTTGGGTATTCCAGCAGAAATGCAGTAAATTGTATATATTCTCCAGTATTGGTGTTTAAAGACTTTATTGTTGCTAGCAAGCACTATGAACTTAAAGAGGCTGTATTCTTGTTGGCAGGAGTTGAAAGTAGATCATGCTGCTACAGAGACTTGTTGCGTTCTCAATAGCCAGAAGTTAAGTCCTGTGTTTAAAAAGTGTTCTGCCCCTTACGTGGGTGAATGGATTGCAGGCACAGTGTTCAGCCTTCATCTTTCTGGCCTTCCAGCCAAAGAGGGGTTAACCATTAAGTGGAAAACATGCGGCAAATGACTGATGTGATTCAGCACATGTCTGATTCTAGAGCTGAGTCTTGGCATGGTATTTGGGGAACTGTGGCTCGATGGCTGCCTGCAGCCAGTGTTTCAAGTTGAGATGCTGAATCTGTAGTGACTAACAAAGATCCCTGGGACTTAGGACACTAACCATGGTGCCACAGGATTAAGAGTGGGGGTAACTGCAGCTGGTTTGCTTATGTGCTCTGTGTGACTTTTAATGGTATAAAACATTTGCTTCCTCTTCAAAATGCTCTCTTCTGCAACAGAAAGCTTAACCCAGGTTAGCTTGGATTGCTTGTAACCTAAGGTTGCCTGCATGGACAGTAAGTGTGGATCACAGCAGTACGTTAGGATGTCTGAGAGCTGGGTGGGATTGCAAACCGCTATGCTTTTCTCAGTTAAAGGTTATAGTATCAAAATGGATCAAGTTATTGCCAAGAATTGATGTAATATTAATATCCTACAAATCATAATCACTGCCCCTGCCATAGATTTATTTTTACAGCACAAATTGGTGTTTGTAAGGGAAAAGTCTTTTTGTTCTGTAATATTTTTAAAGGGGGTGTGAGTGCATGCAGGCATCCCCTGCTCTGGGTGGCAAGGAGAATTCCAGGAACTCCAGGAAATTGATGTCACTGCATTGTGTTTGCTTGTTTTCTTTTGAATGCACTAATGTTTAATTTTAACTTAACCCTGAGAGGGGTATTTTTAGTAGAGTGTTTCTTTACTCTTTCTTCTGTCCCATGTTGGGGGGGGTGGGGTGGGTGACAGATTGTGTCTCTTTGTTTTTTCCAGTAGTCAGCTTTCTCCCTTCCCTCTGAAGAGCTCTGTGATGATTGCATGAGAGCTTGAACACTTAGCAGCATGTGTCACCCTGTCTCTTTGCCTCTTCTGGTAAAAGAATAATACTATTCTGGTAAAAGAATAATACCTCTTTCAAATCTTTAGCTACTGCTGTGGCTGTCCCAAGGGACAGCTGCTTCTTCAGGGGACTACCATGTTCTTCAGTGACTGTCTGCTGGGGGAAGCTGGCTCTTCTAAAAATTAACACCACTTTAGATTGGAGAGGCTTTGTCAACACTCCAGAGAATCACAGCCCTGCACGTTAAGGATTTCTGCCTTTTTTTTTTTTTTTAAAAAAAAAGGCAAAAGATCATACTTAAAACACATTATCAGCTTCAGAATCTAAAATATGAACAGAAAAAAAACTGGACTACTTGCTCTGCTGATCTTGAAGAAACAAATCAATTGTATTTGAACTGCATGGGACAATCTTTGAAACCATACTAGTTGTATTTATTTATTAAAAGCGAAGAAATACAGCTCTGTGCAGTGTGTGGATTTACTGGAGAATTCATCTTCTTTCCATATCTAGCCTGAGTTTTAGCTGCTGTGTCTGTGGTTTGCTGTTCATGTATTTCTGCAGGTAAAGAACGAAATCAGAAAACAGTTTCATCCTGTTCCATTCCTAGTCCTTATGTTACAATAATTGCTTGGGTGTCAAACACAAAAATAAAAAAAGAATTGCTGTGGTTTTGGTTTGTCATTTTCATATATGAAAATGGCTTTCATTTGTAATTATCTACACATAAGCGTGTTTGTGGAGAAGCTATTGAAAAATGACAGTGGAATAATTAAATTCACACCAGCTCCCCATGTGAATACTAAGACATCAAGGGTGTCTTCTGTGGCTTAGCTTTATCCACTTCCAGAGCATGGAATAGCAAACTTTGATTCATTTTCCTGCACTGACAGGTGTCTGCTTTTTGAAAGGCTAGGTAAGAGATGCCTTTATCTCTGGCATAAAGAGATATAATGTTGATGAGCCCATACATATATATATGTATATATACCTTGCACCTCCTGAAAGCTTCATCTCCTGCTGCCCTTCTGAACAGCATTGACATCACCCATTAATGCAAAGGACTATCAGTGGGCGCTGAAAGGGTTATACCAGGTGCTATGCAGCGCTTTAGGTGGGTACTATTATGGGAGATGGGTGAGCTTGGATTTCCTATTGCAAGGATATTCTGGGAATTTCTGTTGCCTCTTCCTTCTCTTCCAATCTCCCCATCTTGTAACTCACTTTTAAAAGAAACCGGTCTCTTATGCTGAGCTCAGCACTGCAGCCATTTGCAAAGATGCCACAAAGAGAAGCAGCACTTTGCAGTTTACAGGCGGGACTGTGGTAGGAAAGGGTCATTCCTTACACTGGCAGATTGCTTATGCACCGAAGGTATTGCCCATTGAGCAAACAATGGTTGTCTCACTGTTTCCTCTCCATCTGCACTTGTACGTGTCATGTAGGAAGCTATTTAGACAGTCACCTTTTTGAGGAAGAGACAGTGTTCTGTATGTTTTCATGCAGCATTTAGCACAGCGCTTTGAGTGTCAGTTACTGCATTTATTTCTGTCAGGGTTAGCACTGTTATTGGGCATTTGACTGGTAAGAGGATTGATTGTGCCAGTTTCACTGAATTCTAGTTCCCAGCTGTAGGCTTCAATTTGCATCTTTTCATACTATTTGAACTGCTAGTTTTGCTATGTAAATCTTCTGTGTATTGTTTTGCTTTCCTGTTTGCTGTTTCTTTCTTCTTATGTAAAAGGCGCATGTAATTCTGGGATTTGGCTGTGCATCATGGTGCTCTGGCATTGCACCCCTCAATGCCGGACAGCACAGAACAGAGAAAGACAGACTCACCCCTCTCTTCCCATCCTTCCAGCCCTGTAAATCAAGGATGTGTGATCCCTAGACAAGCCCTTCTGATTAGTTCTCATCCCGTAGCACTCACTTCTGTGTGCCTGAGTGGTGCTGCGAATTATAGCTACCTTTTATTTGTTTGTAGCTTTTTATCACCTTTAGCATGTCTTTCCTGCTCAGTTGCTGTTCCTGCAATGCCATCGTGTGGTGGCCCTGGGACTTTAAATGTGTCTCTTCCCCATACTTGGCCAAAGCTGAGGAGTGAGCGATCTTCTGTGTTTTATACAAGTGATTGCAGCTGCCTTCTGTTAGCTGCATTTGTGTGCTGGTGAATGAAGGCAATACCTGTCTCTAGCTGGGTGGCACTGAACAGGGTATGATCTTCTAAAGCTCGGGTGTTGTGTTAAACAGGGAGCTCCATGGCAGATGCCTGGACGGGGTGCTTTTAACTATGATACTATAAAAGAACACAGCCTGCATCTGTCCGAAGGGTTGATTAAATATTACCTGTGTTACGTGGAGATAGCGTGTTGTACTTTCACAAGTTAAAGTAGCAAGCTATTTATTCGGTTAGGTATTCATCCCTGATACAGTGTATGTTGTTTGAAGTGCCTCTCTAAACACAGGGATTGTTTCATACTTTGAGACTTTGCTGTCTTGTG
Source organism: Microhierax caerulescens (assembly GCA_035590215.1). Classification (NCBI taxonomy): domain Eukaryota; kingdom Metazoa; phylum Chordata; class Aves; order Falconiformes; family Falconidae; genus Microhierax; species Microhierax caerulescens. The sequence continues at coordinate 29,383,621 of JAVJGJ010000047.1, read as the reverse complement.
ATTGCAGGAAGTGTGTGTGGCAGCGGGGGGGGGTGTGTGTGCGTGCAGAATTTGGTAGAAATTCCAATTTTATCTCAGACTTTTTTTTTATCAGTATGTCTGGGCTTTGGATGAGCTGCAGGGGCAAAAGTAAGTCCAGTGCATATCTGCTTCTCTGACCTGGGAGCTTTACTGTACCTTGGAGAGTAACAACTGTGTTGTTAATAAATGAAGTAACAAAAAACTATTTCCTTTTTGCCTTTCTAGTGTTCCCAACTCTTGCCCGGCCAGTCCACGTGGTGCTGGATCCTCAGGATATCGTTTTGTTCACAACATTACCTCGGATCTGCAGCTGGCAGCAGAGTATGCTGCAAAAGCAGCATCAGAACAGCAGGCAGATGCATCTGGCGGGGACAGCCCAAAGGTTCAGAGAAACATTACTTACCCAGCAGTGCTCATGGGGAGGCTTATTAAGACCTGGCAGTTTATTGCTAGTGCTGGATACAGTTAAAAGGGGTCTAAGAATACCCTGGCCAAAAGGGTGCTGTGTACAGTATCCTCCAGAGTTCTGAGCCCAGGCCTTCAAACCAGCGACTTACTAGTGGTAGATGATGAATCTGCTTGCTTAACTGCCCAAAATGTATTCAAGGCATTCACTAACATGGTTAGGCAAGAGGAACTTTTTTGCTTGTTTGATAAATCAAGAACCTATAAAGATGATGTGCATTAAAATCCAGGCTCTTGTCTTCTCCTTTTAATTAATAGTATTTTGCAAAACACAGTTGGAGAAAGGGGAGGCAGGGGAAGAAACCAGATCCTTGCCATGAGAAATCTGTAGTCTGACATTAAAACAAACATGAAGGCCTGTCAAGTAAGCATTAAATGAGGAAATCAGCAAGTGGAATTTAGATTAAGAAATAACTTAGTCATAATGATGAAATTTAATTTTGTGAGTGGATCTTCAGATCAAAGTTAAAGGTCTAGATCCAAAACCACCTGATTTGGGATTGGGTGGAGGAGCACAATACTAGGTGGCTTTTTTTGTAGCTTGAATTCTCCCTTGAGACAAGAAGGGCTGTTCTTGGAGTAATATTGAGAGCTGGGAATATGGGATCTGGCAAACTAATTAAAGCTCCTAGAATGAAACAAATCCTGCTGGAGATGGGAAGGGAGAGGATCAAGTTTCATATTGGGCTTGTTGCTGGGAGGAGAGCTGATAGCATGCTTGCATGAAACCTTCCTAACAAAGTATAGTTGTAGCTGGACAGAACTGAAGGCTTTAGTTTCATAAACACTGAAAGCAGTGAATGTACCCTACACCCTCTTAACTCTCTGCTTCCCATTGCTTGTCCTCATCCTGTTCCTTGCGCTGGTATAAGCACATGTAGTAAATTCAGTGGGGAGTGGAATCAGATTAAAGTTGGCTTTTTTGTATGTGTGTTTGTGGGGAGAGGGAAGGAGATACTTTAATGTGGCTCAGTCCTAAAGTCCTGTTAGCACACAAATGCTTGTGCTAAATTGGGAGGTAGCAGTATAAAACAGCAGTGAAAGAGAAGAGGGTGATGCTGCTCTTAGTTGACCCTGATGCTGTCTTAGCATCTGTGAAAACTACAGCCCAGTGTGGTTTTTTAGTTTGGGTTGTTGGTACATGCTAGTGTAGGAATTCTTTGTTAATGCCTAAATTTCTGTTTGTTTGGTTTTTTCCTTAGGATGAGTCCAAGCCACCCTACTCTTATGCTCAGCTAATTGTGCAGGCTATATCTTCAGCACAGGACAGGCAATTAACACTAAGTGGGATCTATGCCCACATTACCAAGCATTATCCATATTACCGGACTGCTGACAAAGGCTGGCAGGTGAGTTTTTGACGCTGACAAGCTTTTAAACTACTTTGACAGGGCATATCTGCTTTGAAATGCATTTAGTAAAGATTTGGGGCACTGGGAATAGAGCTGCTTTGACTATTCCCAGAGTGAATTTGTTTAAGCTAACTAGTTTGTTTGTGGGTGATTAGGTTTTTTTATTTTTAAATATTTTCTAGGGCAATGTAGTGTGTTACTATTGGGCTCTCTGGTTTCTGAAACCCTTTTAATGCTGTAGTCATGTGTCTTTCATTTTTGTTTGTTTTTTTCTCTTCCACATCCTTGCTATCAGTCATTCTCATGCCTAGATACTTGCCTGAATCTTGCTTAATCATTCACCTTATCTTCATTTGGCGTGAGCTGTCCAAGCAGATGTCCAGGCTAAAACCAAGGTCCCAGACCTTAATCATAATACCTTAAATAATCATAGATCTTTTGTTTTCCCAGTTTATCAACTGCATTGTGTAAGTCACAGTTTTCAAGTTTTGAGTCTAAGAATGGGAACTTGGGGAACTTTTGAGTCTGTATATTTCTTGTAGTCTTAAAGGAAATCTGACCAGCTTCATAGGAGGGTTTGGATGTAGTTAATACATGCTAAATCAAACTTAAATGTTCACTTGAGGGCTGCTTTCAAAGTTCCAGAAACCTCAGCTCCACCTGCTTTCAGACTTTTTCTTGGCATCACACCTCTGAAATGGGTGTTACTAGAATATAATACACTAATGCAGCTGGGAAGACTCTTGCAGCTGCTGATTTCATTGTGTTCAACTGGCAGGAGCAGTACTGCTAGGTGCACTTTGAGTACAGTTGGAATAAATACATTTCTGCCTCCCTGGCTTTTCCCTGCAGTTCTAATTAATTGTGGAATTTACTTCCTGCCTTAACCTGCTCTGCAGAGTTGTGCTTTGCAAACCAGTTGCTGTGTCCTGCTTCAAAGAGAGACGTACTTCAACAGAGGGTGAAGTTGCCTTCCCCCTCCCCTGGCAGTGGCATTGTAAGGCTTCACTTGTGAAGAGTTTGTCTAAACCTGCTACAAAAGCTCTTGTGTTTTGAAAGTGGAAGAGGAATGAACTTGTGCACACCTGGGCTTACTGAGCCTTTCCCCTAGCCCAAAAGACAGCACTGTACTCAGTAAGAGGTGGGCTTTTGCAATGAAAAGGATAAATAGTCTTGTCCATGTCTGCAGAGCTGTACACTGCTACCCTAGTGCCACATAGATAATGGATTCTTCTCAGAGGCAGCTGTCTGAAGCTGCATGTTGGCTGGCTTGCGTTATGACTGCAAGATGCAGGGTCCTTTAGGGCATGTTTGGGCACCTCGGTGATCGTTTGGCAGGTAAGCAGTTAGCACAGGCTCAGGCAATTTTTTCCACTTGCCTAAAATAAAGCCTGTCTTTTGAGAGGGTTCTGATGTGGTTTAGTGATTTCCCTCTGCCTCAGCAAAAGCTCTGCTGTCTTTGCTTTCCACAGAAAAGTCACTGCACTGCCTGGTTCCAGATGTGTTTAAGTGATGGTGTGGTACTAAGCAAGCCTATCTTTCAGTGTGGTTAGTAGAGACTCTGACATACTTCTCCAGGTTTTCTCTTGCAGTTCTCCCATGACTTTAGAGCTATGCAAGTTCAGTGACTTGTTTATGTCTTTATCACTGATTCTGGCAGTGTGTATTTTATTTTTCCAAGCTGTGTGGCGAAACCCATTTGTCTTTGTTACAGGCTTCCTCATGGCAAAATAATAATCTCATTCCTCTGCTTCCTGCAGAATTCCATTCGGCACAACCTCTCCTTGAACCGTTACTTCATTAAAGTCCCACGCTCCCAGGAGGAGCCTGGAAAGGGCTCCTTTTGGCGAATTGACCCTGCCTCTGAAGCCAAACTAGTAGAGCAAGCATTTAGAAAACGAAGGCAAAGAGGAGTGTCCTGCTTCCGAACACCTTTTGGGCCTCTCTCCTCCAGGTAACTTCAGCTTCCTCTAATCTCTGTGCCAAAGTCACTACAAAGAAAACAAAACCTTCTCCTGAAGTACAGTGAGCAAACTTTACTTCTGTTTGTAGTTTGAGAGGTAATATAGTTAACTGGTCCTGAGGCATAATCTGAAAATTGTTCTGACTTCTTCAGTGTTTACAGAAGAAAAGGAAAAAAAAATATCCAGAACCGACCTACTAAAATGCATCAAATAACATATCTGTTCTGGCATCATTTCAAAGAAATTCAAAGCGGTTATTGCTGGAATAAGTTTTGAGATGCCAGTCTCTCTCTCATTTCAGGAAAGCTGTGTTTAGATGTGGATTAGATCATAGTGGGAATAACTTGTGGTATTTAAAATGCTCTCCTGCAGGGAGGATCAGGTTGATCATGGTTGTCAGCAGTGAAGCAGTGGGGGTGTTCTGTGTAGCCACTCCAGTCGGCGGTGTACCTGCAAAAGAGGAGCTCTTTGCAGCAGCAGCTTTCTCTGAGCCCTGTAGCTGTGAGAATAAGACTTGCAATTCAACACTAACTGGAGCAGTTTCATGTAACATTCCTCCCACACCTTTTTTGTCTGTTAAAATCAGGGGAAGCAGGAGGAGACTTTTTCAGCTGATAACTTCTCTGTCTTGTTTCTCATTAAAGAAATGTTCGATTCCTCATGTGTTCAGTGGCTGCATGGGACCAGAGATGGCAACCAAGTGGCTGGGGAGGGAGGCAACAGAGAGGGGGCTAGCATCGTTTAGGCATATGCAGGGCCAGACACTTGATTCTATGCTGCATCTTTCTTTCTCTCCCCGTGGCTCTCAAACACTGTGAAAGATCCTTTGAGAATGGCCTGAAATTATAAAACTGATCTGAACATGAGGCACTTAACAGGTTCTCTGTCAGCAGTGGGTGTTAAAATAAGCAGGTTCTGAAGGGTCTAATTGCCTTCACCAAGGAATAATATGACAGTATTTGGTGCTGGAGTGTTTTGTGAGGTTACTGTGTACCTTTCAACTCTTCCCAGCAAGACTGTAGTGGGTAGTATGGAAGAAAAGTCTGTCCTTCTGTTGGAGAGTCCTGTGCTGGAGATAACTCTTGGTCTCTGCTGCTGTCTTGTGGTCAAAATGCATCTACACCTGCCAACATTATGTTTTGGTGTTTCAGGAGTGCTCCTGCCTCCCCTACTCACCCTGGCCTGCTGTCCCCTCACTCTAGTGGCCTACAGACTCCAGAGTGCCTATCACGGGAGGGCTCACCCATTCCACATGATCACGACTTTGGGTCAAAGTTAGCCTCAGTTCCAGAGTATCGGTATTCACAGAGTGCGCCTGGTGAGTAGCTCTTGTTTCACAGAGGGTGACTGTTCAGTTGCACCAAGTGCCATGCCGAGGACACCACAGGGATGCTTCTGCCAGTGTGTTACGGGAGGATCTGGGTCTCTTTCCACTTTGTGTTTTAAGACTGATGATGCATATGCAGCTTAAGACTATTTTTCTTACTAGCCTTTGGATGAGGGGGCAGGGCATAAAGGATGTGTAGAAATGCATGAGCTAACCTTGAACCAGGTAGCTCTAAAGAGCTGACAGAGTAGCCATGGCAGTCTGTAGCTCACTCACTAACTTGCCAGCCTTCTGGGTAAGATCAGCTTGGCTATGCAGAGCTCTGTGGTGCTGGGGCTTTGGTAATTTGTGAAGCCCTGTTAAGTATCTGTTTGTCAGCTGTGCTGTGACTAGCTTGATGTATAGGGTGTTCCTGGTGAAGCTGGGGGGGCAAAGCTCATTGAGTAAAGCTTCCTTTTTTGTGCTTATTGTGGCTTTTGTTCACAGAAATGTACTCAGGTGGCAAGTAAGGTTTTTGTAAGTTAAGAAAGAGAAGATTGACAATGGTACTTCTGAAGTCTTATTTTCTGTTCCCTGTCACCACTCCTGCCGATGCTGAAGGACTGAGTGTTGCAGATTAGAAGTACATAGGTGAAATGAATGGAGGCCTTTTTGCCTTTCATGTTAACGTATGCTTCTCTCTTCTGTCTAGGATCTCCAGTCAGTGCCCAGCCAGTGATTATGGCTGTTCCTCCCCGACCATCTACTCTGGTGGCAAAACCAGTCGCCTACATGCCAGCATCAATAGTGACTTCTCAACAGCCTTCATGTCATGCAATTCATGTAGTTCAGCAAGCTCCCACTGTTACAATGGTCAGAGTTGTGACCTCCTCTGCAAACTCAGCGAATGGATACATCCTCACAAATCAGGGCACAGCAGGAGCAGCTCATGAAGCTGCAGGAGCAGTGTTGGACTTAGCTGGTGACCACCGAGGTAGCTTTTCACCTCCCTTGCTACTCTGCTAATAAGTCTTGAGCAGGCTTGAAGGGGGGTGGATGGTCAAACACTGTTTCACTCACTAGTTCCTTAGTCTTTAGTAAAAGATATTTCTCCAGGTAAAACTTAAACGAAATGAAAGTTCATCCATTTTGATGTTTGATGTCTCCACCAGTGAGCAGAACATCTGTGCTTCCTTGTCTCCTGTGCTTTTTCTAGCCAAAAGAGATGGCCTGGGAAAGGCTGAAACTCTCTGCTTCAGGATGGCCTTGTAAATAAATGATTGAGCCCTTTTCTTCAGGCCTGGATTCCTAGAGGAGAGCATGTGCTTCTGGAAGTGCAGGCAGTGCCCCACTAAAGTAATCTTCAAAAACTAGTTAGAACAAAGGCCTCTCCTCCTAAGCTGGAAATTCCAGCCTTGGGGGATTTAGTGAGTTATATGTTCTCTTGCTGTGATCTAGACAACACCTTGTCTGCTCAACATTTCAGAAGGGCTTAGTGCTACAAGGTAGATATGTGTAGTACCAGCAGCAAGGCTAGTCACTCTGCTTTTATGGGGGCAGTGGGGCAGTGGCTCTTCTCTGAGGGAAAGAAAAAACTGACGAAGATCTTTGCAACAGCAGTTCATTGGGAATCTTGCTTGAGTTTCACTTGCATTCTCTAGAAATTCCTGTCTGGATCCCATACACGTTCCCGAAGCACTAACAGTTGCAGCTGCCTATCTGTCACCTGCTCCCTTCTTTCACTAGTTCTTGCCATCACTTGTTCTTTCCCTGCTTGTCCTTCTCTTATTCCCACTCATATCCTTTTCTGGTCTCTACCTTCCCTTTGTCTCTCCTGGTTGCTTCATTTTCCTTCCTAATCTCCCTGCTTTCCTTGCCTTTTCTCTGCTTCCCACCAGCTTGCTTACAGGTCTCAGATCAATGCTTGTGTCCCATCTAACTCAGTTCTTGCTGTCTACTAATGTTAAAATGGGAGAAGTCTTCTCTTCCTACAGGACTAATGAGTTTGTGCTTCCTGCCTGCCTTCTCTGCTTTGAGACCCACAGAGCCCCTGGAAGAGAAGAGTGGCTGTCCTTTCCTGCATGTCCAGCCCTGTCCTCTATCTGTTACATACCTGCTTAATTGACCCCTTACTTGTCCTGGGAAGTGAGAGAAGTGTTTGAGTGCTCTCACACAGTTAGCTCCATCCAGAAATTCAGCCCTTCTTTTTTTTATATATTTTTTTTTTCTCCCTTCTGGTTCATTCCTATGTTTCCACAGCTAGCAAAAGCTTGCAGTTGTGGGAAGACCTCCTTGTAAATCAACCTACGTGCAGGCCTGACAGCAAGCTGTTGCAAAATTTTGGCTCCAGGCATTGTTTAAGATCTTAATGCCTTCTCCTGCTGTGTGGTATTGAGTCAGGCCGATTTGCCTGTAATTACACAGTAAGCTATGAGATTTGCAGTGACTGCTGTCCATATCGCAGCTATTATGTGCCAGTAAGGGAGGTGATGCCTTTTTAGGACAAAGGGTCAAGTTTATAATCTTTTTTTTTTTTTTTTTTTTTTTTTTTTTGCTGTGTGGCTTACGCTGTAAGAAAAATGTTTTTAATATTGATAGAGTATATGTGCAATAGAGAATATTTTAGTGTTTGCAAGTATTCATCCCTGACTTTCTGTGGTACTAAGGTATTTTCGCATTGGTAAGCCTGGGGTATGTTTCACTGCTAAAATGTTAATGAGAATAAAGCCTGCCTCTAAGCCAGGGTAGGAAATGATTGTCTTTTCTGCTCTTAAGTAGGCATGGATGAAAAGCCAACGATTGCATTTGCCACAATACCTACAGCCAGCCGTGTTATTCAGACAGTTGCCAGTCAAATGGCACAGGGTGTTCCAGGACAGACAGTCACGATCCTTCAACAGGCAGCTCCAGTGACCATTGGACAGCATCAGCTCCCCGTGCGGGCAGTCACTCAGAATGGGAAACATGCCGTCCCCACCAACAGCATCACCGGCAGCGCTTACGGTAGGCTCTATTTCCATTGCTTTCTGGTTTTTGATTGCTCTGCGTTTAGCTGTTAGGTTGTAAAGCTGTAAGGGGTTTTCTCTTCTTAATATATATCAAGTTATTCCATGTGTCCCATAATTCCAAAGGTATGCCAATTCTTCAACCTCTGGCTGTAAATGTCAGTGGTAGATATCCTTCTGTCCACCTCTGTTTGCTCCCTTTCCCTAGCTGGAAGAGTTTTGCTATCTAGCATTGCTTCTGAAAAGTCCGGTGTCTTTCCTTTGTCCTTCTCTATGCATTTATTATTACTTGCACTCTCCACCTTTTGAGGGTTACTTGTTGGAATTGTTGGTGGCTCTTATGTAGAGCCTGTTTTCTTTTTTTTTTTTTTTTTTTTTTTTTGTTTGTTTGCTTCTGACCAGCAACTGCTGCTTTCGGCAGCAGGCCAAATAATAAAATTTCAGTGGTGCTCTTTAGATCTTGTGAAATACATGGAGTATTAAGAAAATAACATACTTTCCCATCTTAAGGTCTTAGAGCCAGAGAGAAGTAAGGTCTATTCCATCAGGTAAATGAATGTGGGATTTTTTTTTTATATACAGGATGCATTCTAGTCATTTGTCAAGCCTGATTTTTAAAATCCCTTACTAGCTATGTCTTGGCAGCCTCCTCAGTGTTTGCAGCACCTCAGTCATCATCCTTAGCTGAACAAAACCTGTAATATACAGGTTTCTTACAGCCGTTTTCAATGAGCTGCTAAGCACCTCTGCTCTCCCACGCTGGTGCTTATGGGGTGTTTGAAATGAAGGGCACTGGAATTCGGATGGGTTTCATGAGGATGGGAATGTTTCTACAGAATCTTCTGCTATGTCTATTTGCAGTATCACCTGGCTTGCACTGGAATTGCAAGAATCCTATTGCAATGATGAAAAAATGATAATGATAACGGGTTTTATGCAACTAGGATATTAAGGTATTTAATAGATCAGATAGGTGAAGTTGCTGCCAAGCAGTAGTGTTTGTCTAATGTAGAATCAGGCAGCTTTTTTTATTTAACATTTTTATGTTAAGATATTCCAATCTCAACAATTTTTCTAGCCTTCTTATCAAACTGGAAGGTATTCCAGTTGCATCTGAGGGGTTTTTTTTTAAAGTGGTAGTGAATTTTCTGGTTTGCAAAATACAGCCTGAGTCTCTTGACCCTTATCTGTACAAAGTGAACTTCTCTTGTGAAGTACAAAGTGAACCTAAACCGCATGGTTTAGGTTCTCTTAAGTCACTGAAGTTAATTGGTGACTGCCCTCATCCTTACCCTAATATTTTTTCCTTTGTCCCCTTGATACTCTACAGCCTCCTTCCCATGCCTGGGTAGAAGTTGCTGGGCTTTGAGGGCCTTTGTTCTGTTTGCTTTGTTTATTTATCCTAAGGCTTCTTCTTTGATGCACTTAGTGAACACACCACTAATGTTGTGTCATTCCATCCTTCGAAAACCAGTCTGGAGGGCAGAGGATGTGCTGTCTCCTGAGTCCCCTTTGGCTGCCTCTCCGATTGATGCAGAGTCCAAAATCTGCGTGTGTTTTGTTTTGCAAGCAGTGTTGTGTGCCAAAGCCAGTGTGTAGGCACATTCTCTGTCTGGAACTAGGAATTGTAGACTTTTTTTTTTAGAGGGTTGCTGCTTAAATTGGGGGGGGGGGGGGGGGTTGTGTTTTTTTTTTTTTTCCCTCTCACCACTTTGATTAACGTGAGGGTGAGATCCTTTGTCAGTACTGGAATACAAGATTGGGAGCCAGAAATTCCTATGTTCTGATCCCAGTTCTGATGGGAATGCATTTGGTTGTCTGGCGAAGTTCTTTCCTGCCCCTTTCACAAGTGAGATGTCTGTACAGTTAATATTTGGATTCAGATCTAGTTTCCCAAGAGGCTGGCTGCTCTCACTGTGCAAGCAGGGCTAAAGAGAGCCTTCTAAACTGGAGGCACGGCACACAGATGCTGTGGCTTGCCAGAAGTACTGATTGTAGGTGGCCAGAGAACTGCCTCTTACAGAGGTGTGCTGTAACTTTAACAGGGGATTGTTCCTCCCCTTCTGGAGATGAATGCTTAGCTGGCAGTGCCTCGTTTGACAATGGATAGCAAGAAGGAAGTTCTATGAAAGGAGTTATTAACAGTTTGGTGAACTTGCACAAAGCTGAGACTGTCGGGGGAGAGGGAGAGACAAAGCTAGGCAAGTCTTTCAAAATGGACTTGAAAAAACAACAGTTGAATATGTGCCAGCTATCGTGTTTGACTGGTGTTTTGTTTTCTTGCTTTCTGGAATCATAAATGCTTGTACTACTTCATCACACTAATTCTTTCTCTCTTGTCCTACTTCTCAGCTCTTACAAATCCATTGCAGCTCCTTGCTGCCCAGGCCAGCTCGTCCACTCCTGTTGTAGTCAGCCGGGTATGTGAGACAAGGACCGAAGAGACAGCAGCAGCCTCTTCCAGTGAACCTGAAGTCAAAAGACCCCGGATAGAAGAGTCCAGTGGAGCAATCCCAGCCCAAACTGGAGTCATCACATCTGCAATGCCACAAGGACAGGCAACCAGTGAATGAAGAACCGGTGGGAGGAGCTGGAGTGATGTGGGGTGGGCATGGGATGACAGGAGCCCTAAAGCAGCTTTCAAAAGAAACAAACCACAACTGTAACAGCTCAGAACATAGCGGATAAAGAGCTCTTTTCAAAGTCAGATTTTTAAACAAGAGGACAACAGCTGTTAGAATCACAAGGTGCCAAAAAGAATGGAAAACCCCTCCCAAGAACCCATGTCTGGAACTCTGTTCTGTCTTTACCTATGGGATATTTTTTTCCTTTTTTAAAAACAAAAGATTCAAAAAAAAAAAAAATACAGACAACTGATTGTATGGCTGCTGGGATATTTGTAACTGTCTTTTCCCCTTTTGGCTCCAAGGGGATGGGATTTGCAGTTCAACATCTAAAGGAATGTAACATAAAAAATACAGTCTGCTCCCTCGAAAGAGAACTCCTCATTTTCTATGCCTTAATACTGTGCCTCTCAGCTTTGAATCATAGGACTGTTTTAAAATGGCCACCTAAGGCGATCAAATGCTGAAAGATGGGTGCAGTATCTCACAACAACATTAAAGAAACATGGTACCAAGCTTAAAGAAAAAGGCAAATGATTTTGTGTTTCAAAACAGAAAAATTCTGAATATGAACAAATGTTTATTTATGTAGGGATTCAGGAGGATGAGTTACAGGGCTCAGCCACCTGGATTTCCAGATGCAGTTTCTCTCCATTCTGTCTGAGGGAGAATAAGATGACAGAGCAACTGTATTAACTTGGTTCCTGTAAAAATATTAAAAACAAAGGGGTTTGTACCTTCAGTGATTTCTTCACTTGCTCTGGACAACAGCCAAAGTATCTTGATGACTGAGGATCGCATGGGTAAGGGTGTCTCCAAAAGGTTCTGTGTGCATTTGATTGATCACGTCCTGTGCTTCAGCACCAGGTTTTGTTCAGAGTAGCACTGCAGGTGAAGACATTGCTTCTGTGAAATTCAGAAAATATTGATTGGTCTTCTGTACTAAAGCAGTCCACCTTCACCTCCTGTAGGTAGCATGGTCCTTGACTAGACGGATGATGGTCAGGAGGCCAGGGCTGGGTAGGAGTCTGTCACTGGCCCTCTGCTGTGGCTAATAGCAAAGCTCTGGTGTTATTCTGAGAGGGAAGTTAAGAGCTGGGGTGAGAGGCAGCAGAGTTCATACAACATTTAATACAAATTCTGTAAGGGTGTAGAGATGAAGGCAAAAGAGGCCTTGTATTTCCATGTGGCAAGTCACTGAAGGTCTCAAACAGGTTTTCCAAAAGGAGTTTGGAGGTTTCCTTTGATTGCTTGGCTCCCTCCTCCATCTCTCCTCCTTTGAAGACCATTTGGGTTGGCCATTTAGGAGGAGGCTTTTTACTCAAACTGTGTTTCAGGCTCTTCGTGTACTACAAGTATGTCAGAGGAGTAAAGCAGATTTGAGTCACTTCAGCCATGTGGAACAGTGGGTGCATGTAACGCTTTGTGACTGGCAAGGAAGTCACCCCCTGCATAGCCTCCAGCGAACCCCTTTGGTTTTGTGCCTGTTTGCAATCCCCTTGGCTAACTTGTCTTCTGGCAGCACAGCAGAGATCTTTTAATTTAAAAAGTGTTATGGCTTTGTTAATGGCAAAAGAGACTTACAAGGGATGGGGTTGTGCCTTTGGTAGGTTATCCCCCTATATGTACTGATTTGTTGTCAGGTGTACAGTCCAACCATGCTATCGCAGAGCGGAGAGGCAAGTCCACTGCATAAACATGTTGCAAAAAGATTTCCCCAATGTGCAGTAAATGATACTCTCAGTATGTCCATGGGGATTTGGGGGTAAGGCACAACCATTCAACATCTTCTGAAATCTAGGGAGGGGGAGAAAATCCACGAGCTAACAGCTGGCATGACTTGTTCCCTTCTAGGTTTCCTTTCTTTTTGCCAAACCCTATTGAACAGCTGAGTCTTACCACCTGAATAAAACCCAGCTATGTTTATTCTCAAGCGAATTGTTTTGTGAGAAATATTTCTGAAAGAAAGAAAAAACTTGTTGGTCTCGTGATTTGGGGTTACTTTCTGCAGTTAGAGGCACACAGAATATTCAGGACAGTTCGTTTATCTACAGCTAGGCTTTCATAATTTAGGTGTGTGCCTTTAATGACAAGTTGTTAGATTGGATTTTAGTACTTTGAAATGATTTTGTGAAGAAGGATTGTTACAGACCACAAAGTAATTGAAGCAGGCCAGCCTCCAGCTGTCACTTTTCCTGCTAGGAAGGCGAGGTACAGCATAGCAGAAAAGCACGTGATTAGCTCTGTTTTCTCTAGCCTTTTCAAAGCCAGAATTCAATAAAATGGATTTCAAGGAAGAACACACAAGTGAGAGTGCATCTGTTTATCTGTGATTAATCATTACTTTGGGGTGACTGCTGGTTTGGATACAGGCACGCCTTTGAAACAGCCCTGAGGCTAGGGAGCTTGCCTGCAGCAGAGGAGTCTAGGTTTCTAGTACATTGGGTGAGTCAGCGCAGGATGAGCAACCAACAGAATTATTCAGAAATGTTCAGAATGTGAATCTAGCAAAGTTTTGTGGATTTTTTTCTTTACTGCTGCTTTTTTCATGGAAAGCCTAAATAATTAGGCCCTAAACCTCAGTAAACTAGTCCAGCACCACAGAAGTAAATCAGTTCAATGACAGGATTTTCATACACCAGCTGCTGTTTCATAGATACCTCTTCAAAGTCCATCCTCAGGTTGTGTGTATAGATCTGCCTCCTAAGTATTTAGAATGGAATAACACTTTCTCAGTCTTCCTTTTGTGGCTCTCTATGCCTGCTGATTAAAATGTGAGTTGAGGACAAGCAAATTCTGCTTAAGGCATTGAACTCAGTTCATCCTGTCAGGGGATTTTTGCTTTATCAGTGTGCTGCATCCTCCTGCTACTGTAGGAAGCAGCCATGCCGCTCAAAATTTTTTGTAGGTTTGCTAATACATTACCTATATCATTGCCCGATACTAGGTAAAATAACAGTTCTTACTAAATCCTCTCGAGCTGTGGAAAAATGTGGTTCTCATCTGGAGCATGTGAGATGGGGACATCTTGTTTCAGGCCTCCAGATTAATTCTTCCAGCACACTGCTCAGTCTGGAAAACAGCACTACTCTTTTTACATACCAGTCCTGATTCCCCAGGCTTTGTTTTGAGCGCTGCAGAGGAGTGAGAATTAATGTGTTGGTAGAATTGGTAGAATTAAGTCTTCAACTAGAAAGAAAATGTTTACCTTAATGGTTATATGCAGTGCTTGGACTATTTTAAGTTGTCTAACAAGTTGCATCTTACATTTTCAGTTATATTAACTGAGGAAAGTTTGGGGAGATGAGTTGGAGGCTTCATTTATCTTCTGCTGTCCAACAAAGGTCAAGGCACGTTGAATATTTAACCTGCTATAACCTAAACCTGGGAAAACTTTAATTCCAAGTTGTTAAAGCGTGAATTCACTTTTCACTGTTCACTATCCATGGTTTTGTTGAATTTTGGTTGGTTTTTTTTATCTTGGGCAGTGACAAAGACTAATTTTACTTTGGCTGTGGTCAGTTCGCAGCAACTTCTGTTGCCTCAGCTTGCAAGAAGTGAATGCAGTTGTTCCTGCATTTATTCCACTAGAATTCCTTCGTTATTGTTTTGTCTTGACCTTGGCTCTTGTGATACAGGAACCTTTTTACAGTGAGATCAAGTTAATCTGATTTAGTGGTAACACAATACAGTGCTGAGCACAAAATTGAAGTTCATGATTAGCTCATATATTCTTTTAAAACTCCTTTTTCTTCCCATATTCCTCTCTTCCCCATACCATTAACACTGTCCCCTGTAGCATACCCATTCATTTTCATCCACTGATGGGAGCAGCACCTTGCATTAAGCTCTGCCCATGGACTCAAGAATGAAAATACCTGTGGGACACATGGAGCTCCAGAGCGGGTTGAAAAAGGTCAATTTGGTCACCCTGTATTTTATTTTCATACTGTATTTTAGACATGTTACTGTGGGCACAGCTTGTTCAGGAGTATGTTTTCAGAGAGATGTTAAAGCTTTGTAAGAGAAGAGAAATAGTTAAGTAATAGCTGAAGCCTCTACAGTGCTTCTGCAATCAATGTCATGGTCTGGCTTCAGGTTTTGGGGGGAGAGAACTTGGTTTTGAATGTTTGACATCTGTCTTGTGTACTGGCTTAGAACTGTCAGAGTTAACTTCCACATTATTTTCTCCCTTTTTCAGTAGGGAAATGCCAGCAGTAAAATAAAACCTGAGGCTCAGAAGTCTAGGGATCTATATCTAAGCAAGTGAGAGCACCTTGACCTGAGCTTTCATACAGTGTGGTATGCAACACTTTTTCACTGACTGTTAGGGATGTTAAATTGATGTTAGAGCTTTTCATCTGTGTTAGCAAGGGCGGTTCCCACTGAAATATTTGGTATCACCCTGATGTGTGCTAGTGTGTAGATGAATGTCAAAATGTAGGTTGAAAGGAGAAACATTTCCCTGCTATATCTAGCTTTGGGGATCTTGGATGTCAAGGATTTAATCTAGCAATAGCTCTGTATCCTTCCACAGAGGATCAAAAGCTGTTTCTTCAAGCTTACTGCATCTAAGGACTAAATTCCAATGGCTTGGTCATTCCATCTTTGTTTCTGAGGTTTAAACTATGACTTAAGAGTTTATCACTCTAAATAAAAATCATATAAAGCTGCATTATTAGGGAAGATCAAATTTTCTTTGTCACTGCCATTGGTAGAGCCGTGTAGAAATACAGAATAACTTGGGTTGGAAGAAACCTTTAGATATAAAGGTATCTACTATAACCTGCTGCTGAAAGTAGGTCCATGTTGCTATGACCTTATTCAGCTGAGATTTGAATGTCTCTGGAGATAGTTCCATGACTCCGGTCCCCTTTCCACTCTGACCACCCACGAGGTGAAACTTTTTCTTAGCCACCTAAAAAGAACTTCCAATGAAGCTGCGCATGTTCATTGCCTCTTGTCCTATCCCATCACACATCTGAGAAAAGCCTAGCTCTGCCTTCGCTGTATCTTACAAATAGGTAGTCAAAGACACCAGTAAAACCTTCCCCATTTCCTTCCTTAAGGCTGAACCAACCTGGTTGTCCCAGTCTCTTCTCGAGCATCACATGCTCAGGCTCCCACAGCATCAGGTGGAACTGCTGCAGAAGGTTCCTGTCTGCCTTGTACTGGGAATCCCAAAACTGGGCACAGCACTACAGATAGAATCAGACAAATGCTGGATGGAGTGGAAGAAGAATCCCTTCGCTCAGCCTGCTAGCCACGCTTTTTCCAAGTATAGCCTAGTTTGGTCTTTTGTTGCAAGACAAGTATAAGTGTAAGAAACAAGAGCTGCAAAATGATCTGGAAATACTCTGGATTGCATTCATATGTATGCAACCATCTTGTCCCTCTACCAAGGAAGAGTGCTAGCTTGGGTCTTGGAGCTTTTTGAACAGGAGGCAGCACTGAGGGATCCTGATCACTTCTAAAAATACCTGTGCTTTACTTTATCAAATGATACTTTCAATCCGATGTGGAACTTGCCTTGAGTTTCTACCCCAATGCAAAATCTTCCAGGTTTTTTAGTCCTGCTGCTAATAAATTGGACTAGGGCATTAAGAATGAACCTCTGAAGGAAAATGACTAGCTTCATAATTTTGCCCTTGCTGCACATTGAGCTTTTGAGTTTGCAAATGCTATCCTGCAGCAAATGATCTGTCTTCCTTTGCCAGCCGGTCTCTCAGGCAGCTCCTGTTTCTGCTCCCCATAAGAGTTTTCCCCCTCTATTTGTAGCTTCTGTCAACTCCAGAGCCCTTTAATCCAGCTCTTAATTTAATGCCATTGCTTGAAGGTCTGCATCTGGTGAGAATCTGTGTGTTAGGTTGCAGTTATACAACAGATTGTTCAGTCATGTAACTTTTTGGTTCCTTCTGGGTGAAAAATTATGCCAAAGCTGCTACTACTATAGCATACACTATTGTCGTAAAGTGTAGCTTACAATGGAG
Source organism: Microhierax caerulescens (assembly GCA_035590215.1). Classification (NCBI taxonomy): domain Eukaryota; kingdom Metazoa; phylum Chordata; class Aves; order Falconiformes; family Falconidae; genus Microhierax; species Microhierax caerulescens. The sequence continues at coordinate 29,366,894 of JAVJGJ010000047.1, read as the reverse complement.
CCAGCTGTGCTGCAGAAAACAGTTACACTACAAGGTCATCTGGATTGCTGGAACTGATGGGATTGGAAAGTGATGCTGCCTTGCATTTTGATCTGCACCTAATCAAAATATAGCTGTGACTTCGTGCTGGAGCGCCTCTCACTGCAGCTGCCCAGCAGCTATTTGCCAGTGATTAGATCAGCATCTCTCTGCTAGGTGGGTTATTAGCAGGACAGTGCATGTGTTTGTGCACATGATGTGGATATATGCACATACACTAATCAGCAGTAGAAAATACCTGGCTGTGGTGGTGGGCTTTCTGTTAGGGTGTCTTTCATGGAGCAGTAATACAGCAGTGAGCATTTTACTTTGGCCTGAGCAAGAAATTTTGAAAAGTACTTGGGATTTCGTGGAGCACTATATTTAAAATCCAAATCTTTAATCAACTTTTAACCTTTGTATTTATATGTTCAGAAAATTCTTTTGATACCTTTTCATTTACCAACACTGAATTAAAACCCTTCAGAACGTATGGCTGGTCTTCTCCTTACATGTGACTAAATTTCAGAGCCTGAGGATAGTTCTGCCAAGTCTACCCCTTTGCTCTCAAGATAGAAAAATAACATTCACAATTCACAGGTGGCAGCTAAGGAAGAAACCCTTTAAATATTTTTTTTTTCAGAAAATATTAGATCTGTGTAAAGATAAAATTTGTATTTATTAATGTGTGTGTGTGTGTGTGAGTATGTGTGTCAATATAGATATATAAATGGTCCGTGACTATTTCCTTCTCTTAAATGGTACTTTACACAGACTTTTATACAGTATGTTGGTAAATTCCCACACCAGGCACTGATTCTAGAAGAATTATGGATGTATTTTTGTAACAAATGCGAGCAGCTGGTAGAAGCAGCTTTACTTTCAGTGATTGCTTTCATTCCTCTCGCAGAGCAGAAGAGGTGACTTGGTACTTGCATCTTCCTTGCGTAGGAGCCCTGCTTCTGGCTTTGTCATGCTTTCAGCATCCCTGGTCCATGCTGCTTTTCTGGCAAGAAAAAAACCCAAATGGCACTAATGAAAGCTGGAATAGTTTCTTGTCTCAAATTATCTCTAGATGTGGTATCAGAGAGTTCTTTACAGATTCTGCTCTGTAAGTAATGGGACCTTATTTCTAACAGAGGAAATTAATAGAGGGTCTATGAGGATGCTGTAAGGTTGAAGAATTCCTCCCTGTCTGTCTGTCAGGTGGCTAAGCTAACACTGGGGCACTATGAAATGGTTTCTTTTCCTCTGTGGTGTGATTATTCTCCTTTTATGATGCTTCTGTCTCTTCATGGGGCGTGAGGTGTGTGTATATCCCCTTAAAAACAATGCATGAGAGTTTTTTCTAATGTTCCCATTGACAGAGAGTAAATTTTACCGAACTGGCCCAATTTCAGTCATGGCTTAATTCCACAAGGATCACTAAATTCACAGAAATGTGTGTTTTGACCCACTTGGGCCCGGTGAGAATTGTTCTTTAAAGCAGGTGATACTTGGCTTCCTAATCCTAATTACTTTTCCAAAAGTAGAAATTCCTTTCTCTGTAAGGACCTGAGTGAATGCTTCACCGTGGTGTTTACTGTCTGATGGTTGGGCTTTGATACTTAAGGGAGGACAGGTGGTAAGAAGAGTAACTAGAGTAGGAGCAGTGAAAGGAAACAGCTTTCTTCCTCAGCAGAAAACAGTCCTTGTGAAAACCAGACTTCCCCTAGTATTTGGTTACTGCTTTGTGTCTGCTGCTGAATTAAGCAATGCACCTTTGCTGTGATCTAGGCTTTTCAGTCCTGCTTCTGTCCCACCTTGGTTCCACTTAAAGCAGTCTGAAAAAGAGCCTTCCTTACAGCTAAGGGCAAAGTTGAGGAGAAATGTCTGCTAGCTGAAGAAAAATAAGATTTAAATAGAGCAGAAAAAGTGAGATTTCCTTCTGTTTCCCTGCCTTGCTGCTAAAAGTCTGGTGCAGAACATCCTAATGTTCTGCTGATTTATATGCCACTCTTCAGAGGTGGCCAGGCTGCTAAGTAGGCAAGTTGGCTCTGTAGAAAATGAATTACTGTAAACCTAAACTAGCTTTAATGATTATTTTTTTCCCCCTCTCCCAAATGGGCTTGAAGTAGAGGGAACCAGAGTATTGTCTGTTAAGATCTTTTTGCTTTAATGGCAAATAAAATAAGAGAATGTTAAAAAAAAAAAAAACAACAACCTCATTCAAATATACTAATACAGAAAATGGAGTGGCTTTACAATACAAAAATCTTACAAGACTGTATGTTGTCTTGGGTTCTGGACGCACCATTTGTACTGCAGTGAGACTCACCTTGTCCAGCATGCCAGCCACCTTCTGTGTCACCAAATAGAGCATTCAAGAGTCTGTAGCTATCCAAAAGACTGTTATCCAAAGGACTGTTAAAAGCTGTTTAGGGATAAATCAAAAGATGTATGTGAGCAATGGATGGTAAAGCTGGAAATTCAGATCAAACTCTGAATTATTTGCTTTAAAAAAAAAAATTAATCTCCCCCTGTTCTGCAGCTACACATTCCCACTGAGTTCTTAGGGGAATGCTGCTGTGAGACGAGGGCCTGAAATACCTCAAAGGCTCGACAGAAGTGTTTTGCTACAGAGATCTGGGGAAGCCTTACCCCTTTCACCTTGATTTGGCACTTAAATTTAAGATGGGGATGGATGGGGGAACTAAAGCCATGCTTGCTTATCAGTTCCTAGTGTTGCCTGTATAAGAAATCTCCAGCCAGCTGTTTTGGGGTCTTTTTTTTTTTTTTTTTTTTTTT
>JAVJGJ010000047.1:29338371-29363989 GCA_035590215.1 Microhierax caerulescens | reverse complement strand
GTGTTTTTTTTTTTTTTTTTTTTTTTACAGCTGATATCAAAAGTATTTTTTGTGACGTGTTTTCATTATCAATGCTTTTTAAACAGCAAGCGTGTATCCCAAGGGGGAAAGCTCCATCTGGGGCAATGGATGTGAAGTTCACCATTATCTGTCCATGTTGGAGCACTGCTCCTGTGAGATGCTTAACTGCACAGGCAGACCGTGGCTCCCACAGGGGGTGGGAGAGTGTCCTGGTCATGCTGAGAAGGCTGCTGCTCGCCAGAGGAGATGGCAAATACAAGCATCCGAGGAGCAGGACCTGAATTTCCACATCAAATGGGATACAGTGGGTTTGTTGTTTGTGTTTTGTTTTTTTTTTTAATACGGAGCCATACATTTTTTAAGTAATTTGAGATCTGAATGTGATTTCTAATGTATCAAGAACATTAATATTTTAAAGCTATAACAAAGTTTAAAATTTCTACTATTTTTTTTTCATTTATTTTAACTGTTCTGTTATCTTAATTTGATGTATGTGGTTGGGGAATGTTGCTTCTCCTCTTAGCATTTGTTTCTATAACCAGAAATAAAATTATATATGAAAGAGAAAATACCCTGAAATTCCTTGCTGCTTGAGTGACAGACTTGCATCCTTCCAGTGTGGTACTTGGGGCGGGGGTGGAGGTAAAATTCCTGCAGCAGTTTGTGTTGTGCAGTTTACCCCTTCCCACAGAGAGTGATTTAGGTGTTGGGGTTTTTTTTTATTATTTTCATTAAATGCAGTAGGAAGGAAGTATATGTCTGGACACCTTGCACTGCTTTAGAGTTCACAGATATCCTACTTTTGATCCCATGTCAGTTATTTGGGAAGCTGTTAACTTGCAGCAGAGCGTGTGTGTGAGTGATCAGTAATGCTTCCTTAGGGAATTACAAACTATTCCTTCAGCTCAAGCTTTCATTTTGTCATGAAGTGGAACATCATTGTGGAAGAGAAACTATTTCAGTGCGTTTCCCTGTAATTTATAATAACAATAGTTTCATTTAAGCATATGAGGTCAGAAGACAGTTCTGTACCTACGTTATAGTTCGGTTTGTCTTCCCTTATCCTCTTAATGGAGCTAAAATTGAAGTTCAGGGTTTGAGTGAAAACTCATTCTGAGCTCAAATAATGAATAGGAATATCTTTCAAGACCTCAATTGACATAAAGTAGCTGTATTTGACTAATGTTTAAAAAAAAAAAAAAACAAACTCTACACAGCATAGCAAAGATACTCAGCCAGAGTTTTTTGGAGGGAATTGGATGTGGGATGCGTTGTTTAAAATTGTTTTATCTTTGGCTCCCCGTGTGCATCGGGCATGTCTTCCGATGTAGCCGGAGGAGAAGATGCCCAAGGAAACCTGTGAAGGCTCCTGCGTGCCCCACACCACTGTCAGTGGCTGCGGTGATGGATGCTAGAGTGTCTTCAGAGGGCAAAAGGGAGCTGATGCTCTGCTGGCTAATTGCTGAGGCACACCGTTAATGAACTTTTAATGCTGGGAGGACGTAGGGCAGAGACATACCGAAGGGCGAAGCACCAAGCTGCCTCCGTGCCCCCTTCTCCCGCAGGGTGATGCACAGCGCGGCAGGAGCACCAGGCTTATTAGCAGCTGGGAGGAGAGACTAACAGGGAGACCTTAATTAATGCCTTTTTTTTAACCTTTCGGAAGCTCTGAGGACCACCTGCCGAGCAGCTGTTTGTCACACCTCTTGCCCTTCGTGAAAAGCGTGGCTTTTTTCAAGAGTTGCAGGAAAGGCTGATGGCCCCTTTCATGGCCCCAGGCTCTTGGAAACCCTTCAGCCGGCTCGGCCAGGCCGTGATGTTGCCGGTAGGTTTGGGGCCGGGGAGCTGCCCTCCTTCGTGCCGTGCGGCGCCGAGCTCCACCTCGGCCTCCTGCGGCCGGGAATAACGGCGGCAGCACCCCGAGATCACCGGCGAGCGGCCGGCCGGTGGGAAGGGCCCTGCCGCTGCCCCTCCGCCCCGCTGCGGGCCCGGCCCCGGGGCGGAACCTTNNNGCCGCGCCCCGCCGGAGCTGCCGGACCGGACCGGACCGGGCCGCGGGGGCCGCCTGGGCCGCGCACCCGCCGGGGAGCAGCGGCGGAGCCTCCGGCATGTTCACGGCGGCCGCCGAGAGCTTCCTGAAGCAGGCCAGGTACCGGGCGGGGGGGCTGGAGGGGGGCGGCAGGCCCCCTCGGGGCGGGCCGGAGCGGGGAACCGGGCCTCAGCGGGCTGGGGGGTGGCGGGTGCGCCTCTCCAGGCTGGGTCTTCTGAGCGGGGCCGGGAGCGGGGAGCCGCGGCCGGGCTACCAGCACCCGCTGCCCCCGGCAGGGAGCTGCAGGAGGAAGAGCTGTGGAGATTCGCCTCCCGCCTGGCCGCGCTGCTGCAGGGCCCGGAGCTGGGCCCCGAGGCCGCGGACTGCCTGCAGAGGCTGCACCTCGCCCTCGCCGCCACCAAGTACCCCCGCAGGTGAGTGGCGCAGCCCCTCTTCGCCCCTTTTTCCCCCTGTTGCTACGCAGAAGGCGCCTGCCTCCTTTTGCAGCGAGAGTTACGCATGTTTGTGTGGCTTGGCACGCTTTCGAGCTGTGCTTAGGAGCAAAACTCAGAAGTGAAGGTGGTAAGTTGGCATTAGCCAGGGTCACCGTCAAGGGAGACCATCCCAAGACCAAGAACATGCACGAAACAAATGTCTGAATCTTTTCTTGCAGCAGTGCTTTATTGTGACTCTTCCAGGCTAGATGGCAAGTTTGTGGAACTGTTGCAGACAGTGCTGTGTTCATCCAAGTGCCCTGAGCGGATTCAGGTGCTATGTGCTGCCATCCTGAGAGATATGTCACCTTGCAATGATCTGATCCTCTCCTGTGATGAGATTCAAGATACAAAGCTCTTGAGCCTGGTATCCTCTGTCCTTCTGGCTCAGGTAAATGACCTGTCAAGTTAGAAATCTTCCCTTGTCGATATGGATTTGTTTTCTGATTGTTTCCTGGTTGCTGAGCTTAAGGAGAGTGAAAATCAATTGAAAGTATCTAGGAAAAAGCAGAAGCATTTTGATGTTCCTTTAAGGAACCTAATTATTCTGTTTTGTTCAGCAAAAAATGGCAGCTTTTTCTGTGTTTAGTATTTCATAACAAAGACTGCTTAAATTTATGATACATAGAGACTGAGGACCTCAAGCAGGCTTGTAACTAACTGGAAACAAAAAGGAACACTTTAGTGCTCAAGTCAGGGCTGCTTGAACCTGTAAAGCAAGATTTGAGAGTGAATTCATTACTGCTTCTTTTTGCTTTTATGGTACTGGCTTTTACGTTCAAATGTAAAAAAAATATGCATAGAACCTATAAAATATGAAGGGCTATAAATGTGGATGGCACTTCAAAGATCTAGATTCTCCGAGGAGGAGAAAACACGAGGACCTTCCTATTTTGAGTGCTGCCTGCACTGACTGCCCTCTGGGACATAAGCTGGAAAGGCTGGGTTTTTACTACTTCTTCTTTTACTATTGTTGTGCTTGATAAAGATGAAATACTCTTCTGAAACTTCTCATTCTGAGTTTCACTGTCTACCTAGAAATGCCTCCTACATTTCTGATTATGCCTCTGAGTCTTACTTAGCTAGAGGAAATGAAAACATAGAAACAGAAACAGTGATGTATTACTTACATGCTGCCTTACAAGGCACCTTTCTCCCATGTCCAGCCTTGAGAGACTGTCCTGCAGTTCTTTCATGCAAAAGCATACCCTGTGTGTTAATTTTTGTTAGATTACAACTAAAATCCTGAGGAGGTTTTAATCAATTTTTGACATTACTAAAAAATACTGTATTTTAGCAGTTTTGGTACCACTTGTCTAGCATGGGGTGCAGTGAGCAGCAGCCTCACTCATGAAAGCAGCCATACCTCAGCAGAACCTTTAAAATCATCTTCTGCATATTTTCATTTGCCATTGCTTTGAGTGGAAGTCATCCTCCTACTCTTTGCCCCCTGCCACTCTTTGCTCTAAAAAACTGATGTTCTTTTTGTAAAGTTTTCGGCTTTCCAGAAAACACAGTCTCTGGTGTTGCATTAGGAGCTGGAAACCTGCCATGGTTTGAGTTCGGTCAGGTTTTCCTCTGAGCCACAAGACACTTGTCAGCGACAGACATAAGTAGCCCCATCATTTGCAGTGGGCTGCAGCAATGTATCTGCGGGAAGGGCAGGGCTGTCTCTTCATTTTCCTTCATTGCACAGATCCCCACCCCCAAACCTTACACTTTCTTGTCTGTACATTGCTTTGATTGATTCATTCACATATATTCACAAGAGAAGCACAGAAATTAGCCCTAGTCAAGGGTCAGGTTCCCCCATGAAATTCCTCACTGGAAGCTCGCCTGCAATTTCCTAATTCCTTCTAGTGATCTGGTACAAATCTGATTATTAGATGGGGAGTGTCAGAGACCGGTGTTTGCTTATTGCTTTCAGCAGCCAGCCATCCTGAGCAGCAGAGAATGTTTACTTTTTGTTGGCATGATGACATTCATGGTGAAAAAAAACTTGTCAAAAGTCCAGGTCCACATGTCATCCCTAATAAAGTTAGCTTGGACCAGAAGGGTTTGACAGCATCTCAAAGCTTCAGCTCTAATAGCCTCCAAAAGGGGAAGCTGCTTTATTTTCCACATTGTGAGAACATGGACTAACCAGACAGTCCTAGAACATGTTGCAACAGTCCATTTGAGGTTCATAGATTTCTAATTTAGCAATTAAACTAGCAGGCTGACCACATGGGAAGTAGTGTTAGTACTGTCTGCTCTAGAAGTGATGGATCGTAGTCTTTAATTTGAAGACATCTATTGCAGTTGTTAATTCTACTTCAGGTGGTGGTTGTCCACAAACCCGTTGCTCCATCAAAGTACTCTCCCCTCCTGGGATCTATGAATTCACATTGCAGAAGATCTCTGTAAAAGGTGGTAAAATAGCCTGTGCTGTGAGTTATTTTTATGTTTGACATTGGTATTAATGCATGATGGAAGAGCTTGTATGGTAGTGATCTGTAGCCCTAGTAGATTATCTTCCTGGCTTTACTTCTGCTTTATTTTTAAGGGAAATAAGAAGGCTGAAGTGTCTGCTGTGGGGCAGCGTATTGTAGAAGTCCTTGAAAGAAGACTGCCTGAGGGTCAGAGTGCTCGGTACCTTCTTCCTGTCCTGTCAAATGTCATCAGGCTTTCACCAGAATCTCTAACTGAAGGTAAATATATGGAAGGCCTGAGATTACCACCTGGCTGTGATCTGTATAGTGATCAGAAGGCTCTCTGAAGGCTGTGGCTAGGAACAGGACTCGGAAATTGCGGTTAAAAGTGAGACCTCTGCCAAAAGGAAAGTGAACTTACTGGGTGAGATACATATTTTACCACTCAAAAATGGGACTGGGCCTTCAGCTGCTTTGGCTGCTTCTGGGGGCCAGAGTCTGTGTTCTGTATGGATCTGTATCACAGTAACATGCACCCCAGCTAAGGTCTCCAGGTGCAGCAGGACTGTGAAATTACAGCCGTCCTGAAGAGCCTCAGGCACACCGAGACATGCCTGTGTATCTGTTCAGGAGAGCAGCAAAACCAGCTAGGGGTACTCTTCGTAAGAGAGGCAGGACTGGATGTGTAGTGATGAGCGATGTGCTCTGATGAATAAACTGTAGAGTGTGCCAGGCTTAAAATGGCGAGCAGTTGTGTTGTGAGCAAGAGTCTGTTTCTGGCAGTTTCCTGTGAGGTTTGCGTATGCCATGCAGTATGCAGGGCAGGCTGTGGGGAGGACACTGGGCTGGGGTGCACAGGCTGGCTGAGCAGGAAGGGTTACCTGCCTTAGCTTCTGCGTGTTCTCTGGGAGGCATTTGTGCCTTTGTCTGCAGAGCTGAAGCCAGTCACTGCCTGAATATATTTGATGGTATTTTTGCACCTTCCTTTTAATAGCAGCTGTGGATGGAGGCAAAGGAACAAGTACTTCTTGACTGATCTTGTATCAGAAGTTCTTGGTTCCAGCACTCACTCCCTGACTTTTTGTCTGAGGAAACAGGCAAAATAATCAAGAGATTGACCCAGTGGCTAGGAGTGAGAAAAGGACACAGAGCTCTGAAATGAGTGTGAGCGAACCTGGACTCTGAAGTAGTGTGAGGAGGAGTATAGGGCATCCAGCTTGCGGTACCAGTTTCTTTACTGATTGCTGGATCAGAAAGACAGCAATCTAGGCTGGAGGAAAAGCACAGCAATTGAGGGGTAGCAGCAGTATGTTGCAGAGGCTGCTTCTCTGCCCAATCTAGCAATGACCATGTGACTTTTCTTTTGCAGAACAGACCGATATAGTCAGTAAAAAGATGACTGACTGGCTGAGGTATGCAAGTATTCAACAGGGAGTCGCTCAGAGCTCTGGAGGCTTCTTCTCCAATCCCAGAAGCAGACAGGTACGTGCTGAGTTGCCATGGTTATCTCACAGGGGCATTTGTTAGTTACCTGCTGTGTCAGGTTCCCAGAATCAGCTTCTTTTGGGAAATGGTAACCTGGAAGTGCTGCTGCTGTTTGTCACTTTCTGTGGCATAAATGGTCAAGACACAGGAAAGCAAAGTAGGGGGATTTATAGCTCCAAGATATAGTGTTCTGCTGTAGAGCCAGAGCTTTGATCCTTGAAATAGTTTTAAGGGGAGAGTCTTTTAGTGACCATGTACCTTGGACTAAAAGCTGATTGCAAATGAGGCCTGTGTCAGAGAGAGGGGGAAGTTTGGAGTGTTTCGCCTGGGGAAAGGATCCAACACAGCTGGCTTCTCTCTCTCTAGATAACTGCCCCCCTGCAGGCCCCATAGTACATATAGATGAGGGCTACTTGTTTCGGTGGGCTCAGCAGAGTTGTCCCTGCCTTCTCACTTGGCCTCTCCCTGGGGATCTGACCTACCGCATCTTTTCTCACAGCCTGGTCCTGTCACAGAGGTGGATGGTACTGTTGCCACAGACTTCTTCACAGTGCTCTCAGTGGGTCAGCACTACACGCAGGACCAGTGGCTCAATGTGCAAGCCTTCTCCATGCTACGAAATTGGCTGCTGTGCTATGGGGGCAAGGAGCTGAAGACCCCCAGTTCAGGTATGAATTGAAGGGCTGCAGGCCAGTGGGGGTTGCACTCCCAAGACGGGTGCGCGCTCTGAGATGATTAGGTGGCTGCACCAGCAGCGCAGCAAGTGGCAGGAATATGAGCAAGAGTTCAGACCCCTTGGACTAGGAGCAGGGAATCTTTGGGAAGGAATATCACAGAACCTGCTGACTGATCCTTACTGACCCTTCCATGAGGAATTACCTGCTCAGTGAGTCCCCTGGTTTCAGGCAAAACCCCGTGGAGTCCTGAGAAAAAAAAGTCTTGGGTGGTAGGAGACAGCATCTCCTTAGAGTTCTTGTAACACTCCCTTCTTCGCCAGTCACCTTTTCTTTGCAGTGCACCTGGGGACAGGCAGCTCCCTTGCTGTTGCTGAGCAGCTATGTGGGTTACATTGGCCATGACATGAGCTGATACAGGGTAACCTTTATTCTGTAGATGACAAATCAGGAATGAACAGGTCTGTTACGTCCATGGTCTCAGCTACGTCCGCATCTGGTCACCTGCTTCCCCCAAAGGAGTGTCTGCGGGAGAAAGCCTTCGAGTACTGCCAGCGAGTTGTTGAGCAGAGCAACCGGCGTGAGTCTTGCCATGAACCCTTCTTGGAGTTTCCTCGGTAGTGTTCTTGAAAATGTTTCTGGTTCACTGCCTCATTGGGCTGGGGTCTCACTTCCTACAGTCTGCAGTCAGGCTCTAGGCATGGGACGTGTTTTAGCAGCTGGTGCAAGTCATTGACCGGCCCTGAGCTGGGGTGTTGGGAGGGATTTGGAGGCAACGGCCATGTTCTGCCTCCTACCCTTGATTTGCCCAGGGCAGGGGGGAAGCTGTGGAACTTGATTCTCCTTAGTCTGGACTCGGGATCAGTATCTGTTCCCACCTGTCCTGAAATCTGGGTTAGTGCTCAAACTGACAGCGTAATGTTCCTATTTGGACTCAAGTTTAACTTGGACTCATTTCTCTGGCAGGACCCCTGAAGAAAGATGATGGAGACCTGCAGAAAGCTGTAAGTACACAGAGGTGGGGCTGAAGCTCTGGGAGTTGTGGCTTCCCCCACTCTGATCTGACCCTGCTCTGACTTTGCTCTTCTGCAGTGTCTCATAGAGGCAGTGACAATCATGGACATCATCTGCAAACAGGACTCCTCCTACGTGTACCGTGCAGTCTCCTTCCTGAAAATCCTGCATGGCAGAATCTGTGGGGATGCTACTTATGCCAGGGCACTACTGCCCATTGCCCAGTTCTTCCTGAACCACAGTAAGTCATCAGCTCTTATCCCCTCCTCCACAGTCTGGTCTTGCATACTCTCAGCACAGCATTTTGTCCTGGCAGTTTGCTGGCTGCCAGAGTTGGTAGTTCAGCCTTGTCTGTACTCTGGGATGGACGATCCCACTCCAGGAGACCCAGGGGCTGGGGTGTCCTGTGCTCTTTAGACAAGTGTAGCCCAGATGTAGCTGAGACCCTGGAGCCCTTGTTGGCAGGGCTGTTGGGTGGGCTGTGCTCAGCAGCGTGCTGTGTGCTCCCAGGCAAAACGGCAGCTGTGGACTCCGATGCCATCTACAAACACTTACTCACTGATACCCCGGCTCGGCTCTTCCACAACCCATCACTCGCCTTCGAATTTGTCCAGTTCTGCAAAGACAACAGCCAGCACTTCGCTGAGGCCTCCAGCATATTCAGGCAGAGCTTCCCAAATCTCTTCAAGGTACAGCTTGCTGGAGCAGCACAGGGGAGAGCCGCTGCACATTCCTTTCTGTGCCCCAGAACTCCCTGTCTGCACCCCAGAGCCCTCCACGTTCCTCCATGGCAGTGCTAGGGGGAGAACATACGCAAAAAGGACTGTTATAAAAGCGGGTGTGAGTTTGAAGAGGGAAGAGGGTTCTGGGTGTGATTAGCACCACCAGTAGAGGAGAATCTGGGTTAGTATTGCTGCCCATGGGTTGGGAAGCACAGTGAACACAGTTGGGACGTGGCATTTTGTTTCTGGAAAACTTTAATAAGTTGCAGCTTGCTAGCCACTGAGCCAGCTGCCTGTGTTGAGCTTCCAGCAGCCTCCTAGGTTTTGACCAAACACTCAGATTTTTCTGGTTTTGCTTTTCGGAAGTGTCTTTCCCTTCCCTGTCCCTTTTGGTCACAGTGTGAGAATTGTTTGGGTGTGTGGTGGAGTAGCAGGGATAATGCAGCAGTTTGTACTTGTTGCTTGCAGTTCCTGGCGTGGAACAGCCCACCCCTTATCTCTGAGTTTGTGGACTTTCTCCCATTTCTGCTGGATGCAGGCACAGCCATTGAGATCTTCCATTTGCTGCTTGACCTGCCCTGTTTGACAGCAGCTCTGGACATCCAGCTGAGGTAATGCTACTTTCCTTTCCTCTCACTTGCTAATCAAGGTCTTGTCATTGACCATAGCCTAGTACACGCTTCTCTGAGCTTCAGCTGCCCTCTGGCTGCTGCTGTCACAGAACGAGAGGCATCTGCTACAGTCAGGTTAACACAAAGCAGCACAGATGTCAGCCCGGTTTTCCTGGTAATGTTCTGTGCATGGGAAGAGAAGGTGACCAGCTGTTACACTTCAGTAGTGGACTGTCTTTGGGGCTCAGTGCTCAGGGAGCTGTTGTCATTCCCCTCTCCATATTCAGCACCAAACAGTTGCCGCATGCTGGAGTGTCTGCCCTGAGCCACCACTTCAACATGGAGGTGTGGGCTACCTGGTCTTCCCACCCTGCTGTTACCCCTCTTTCCTGACTTTGTTCTCTTGGAGGCATACAGAGGTTTCTTCCTGAGGCCGTTGGGAACTGTGAGTCTTCAGGAAGATGGGATAGGACTGAATCTGGCTCTCGCTGCTGTTCCTCTGCTCTTCCTTGACATTAGCAGCTCTTTCTGGAGTGCTTAGAAAAAGGAGTCATCCTAGAGGCAAGAAGATGGTGGGTTTTGCTGACTGAGGGATACAGAGCAGCATTTGCCTGCTCCCCAGGAGAGATGCAGAGGCAATTCTGGATTCGTTGCCTGAGGCTGGGTTGGGGGTCTGAGCTCATAAATTCCTGCCATCCTGGTGTCTGATTTCCAGAGGGCCTGCATTAGACCAGCTTGTTGTCCCCGTTTCAGTGGAAAGGGAGTTATTCCATTGTTCAGGATTCCAACTATGCTCTGGCCCATTCTTACAATGCAGCACGTTGTGTATATGTCTCCCGCTAGGTCAGCTGCTCGTCCTACCTCCAAGAGGGCCACCAGCAACCCAGCTGTCAAGCCAGCCACCTGTCTGGAAGCTTTTCGCCATCCCCTTTATAAAGACATGTTCCAGTATCTTCTCCGCACTGAGTCTGTTCCCGAGGATGCCCCAGAGAGGTAGGAGGCTGCTGTGGGAGACTGTCACAAGGGTTTGGTTTGGCCATCCAGCACGGGGATTGCTGGGAAAGGCATAGCTGCTCTCAGCTGGAGTGAGGTGGGTTTCATCTTCCCTGTGTTAGCTTCGCCAAGCACCCACAGGCCGCCTTGGGGGAGGAGGGTGGGGGTAGGGAAGGGCAGCTAGGAGAGTAGCTGGGAGCAAGCCTTCAACAGTAACCCTTCTGTTGCCCACAGGCTGATTCCACTTCGACAGCTACTGCAATCCCTGGCCAGCAGCCCCAGGGTTGTGCAATGTGCGGAGACCGTCCCTGTCTTACTGGAGCTCTTTTTCAGGGTGGTAGCAGAGGTAGGCTCTTCTGGGGGAGTTTGGCTCCCAGTCGTACCGTGGGGATCTCTTGTTATGTGAGCGCTCACAGAAGCAAAATTGTTAAGGCACTGCAGCTTCAACAGAGGGGTGCGTGGTGGGAATGTGGGGTGGTCTAATACTGGCATGAACCAGCACTGAGCTGGCTACTTCATCTGAAGCAGAAAAGCTTCTTGGTGCCGTGTGAGGCCTCACACTGTTCTCTCAGCCAGCTGTAAAGGAGGTGGGTGAGAGCAGAATGACTGCCTGATACCTGCTTTGTGTACTGCTCCCCTCCTGCTAGGTCAGGTTTTTTCTACGGCAGCCACCTTATCTGGCTGGTTAGTTTGATTTTTGGCTGCTGGAAGTCACTGGTATTGCTGAAACAAGCTGTTTTCCAGTTTGCAGATGGGCCGCTGATCAACCAGCTGGTGGTGCTGCTGCTGCAGAGGAGTGACCAGCTCTATGACATCCCGGCATTTAAAGATGATGTGTACAGGTGAGATGGGACAGGAGGCCCAGCCAAGCTCCCAGCCCTTCCACTGGCTGCAGCCTGGCATCCTAGGGCAGCCCAGGAGCTGGAAGGTTGTGGCCCAGTCCCTGCTGAGACACATCTTTGGAGGGTGCAAAACGAGGACTGCACCCTTCAGCCCTACTGGAAACATCCTGAGCATGCAGCTGCCGTGGCAGCGCCTAGGTGCTGCCAGCACCTCCTCGGTTTGGTGATGACTGCCTTGCCGGTGGTCTGAGCTCTGCCCATCTCTCTCCTCCAGAGTGCTGGGCTCACAGCTGGCGATGCTGTGCAAGCTGCACCCTGCACTCCTTGTGGAACTGTCCACAGAAATTCTGGAGTTCTCAGGAGCAGTCAGCAACATCCAGAACAAGGAGGCCATCTTCACCCATGTGGTAAGCAGGGCCTGCCTGCTTCTGCCACAGGTTGCTCCAACTGTGATGCAATCTGTTGGTCACCTTCCCTTTCCTCTCCTCTGTCCTACCATTAGCTAATCTGATTTGCTATTCCCTAAACACTAATCCATGCCTTTTCCTTCTGCTTGCTTTGAGCACATCTGCCTTTGCTTCAGGTCTGGGCAGTTGGAGAGTACATGTCCGTGTCCTACGACAAGCGCTGCACTGTGGAGCAGATTAACCGGTTCTTTGAGACGCTAGAGGCCGTGCTCTTTGAAATCACCCAGCTGCGACCGCTGGCCAGCATCCCCAGCTACCCGCCCCATGCCATCAGTGTCCTTATGGCCACCTTGACCAAGTTGGCAGCTCGCAGCCAGGACTTGATCCCCAGGTGAGGACGGACAGCGGGGAAGGGCAAAGGGCTGAAACACACAGATCTCGTGGGTGCAGACGCAGGTGTTTGCTCGTGTTAACAAGCTTGGCGACTAACGGAACCTGAAACAGAACCGGGGAAGCAAGCTGTGGAGGGGCACAGTTTGGGGAAGTGGGATTCATCTGCTGACTAACACTCTGCATCAGGAGGAGGGGTTCGGTAGCATCTAGTGTTGACCTGTAACAGTGTCTTCTGAAGTACACAGGCTTAAGTAGTGATCTCGTGGGGTGCAAAGGTCCTGCCAGCTGATGTCTGTGTCCTTCTGTCCTGCAGAGTGTTCTTGTTCCTGTCCAAGATGAGGACATTTGTGCAGAGCCCTGCTGTCACCTCTGTTTACCGTGAGGAGGACCTTGAAGAGATTCTTATTCGGGCAACGGAGCTCATGAACCTGCTGAAAATGCCAAGCGTGGCTCAGTTTGTATTCACGCCGCCTGTAGACGTTGCCAGTACACGGTTTCAGAGAGAGGTGAATGACTCCCTCCCTTTTGCCCTGAGCATAGTCGCCCGTCTCCTAGAGCCGGCTCCTGGCTGCGTGTCAGGGTGAGGACATGAGGTTTCTGACAGGCTCCAACCTTTTGTAACTCTTTGGAAACTGCTGACACTCAAGGCTGAGGCCTTGCTCATAACTGGAAATGGGGAGCAAATGATTGTGAATGAAACAGAAAACGGGAATAAGTTGAGCTGAATCTGCTTCTCTGGTCTGAGGCTGTTTGTATTACTGTCTCCTAGGCTTGTCTTCTCTCTCCCTGGCCACTATGGATTGAAAATCCCAGTGGATTTGTGCTAATGTGGCAGGAGGGTGAATGCATGCATTGACACCCTGCCAGCACACCATGCCCCTTTGGAGACTTACTTCGTCCCTCCTCTCCTCTGATTGTTTCTCCCACCCCTTTGCCCTCACTACACCTTGGCTATGCATCTGCTTTTTTATTGCCTCTCTGCTTGCAGCAGATCAGCCAAGCAAAGGCCTGTGTGAGGTGGAGAAAGCAGAACTGACTCCATTAAGTCTGTTGTGAGCCCTCACTGCTCTTCTGTCATACCATCAGAGTGAACATGAGATCCAAGAGACAGCTACCAGACCAGAGCTTAGAGAGATTTATTGATCCAGTTTATTGTTGACACCAAGAGCATTTCTTAACATACATCAGCCCCGTGTCAAACAGGTGCCATGCTGTGTTCTGTATCTGCATGAGAAGTTTATACACATTCGAGCTGTACAGTATTAACAAATGGGGAAAGTAAATACATCCCGCTGCTCCTCCCAGGAGAAGCAAGCCCTCATGCACACTAGTAAATAGCAAGGTTTATTTACAATTTGTTTCAATACCTGACTGCGCTGTGAGGAACATCCAGCTCCAGGGCTGTTTCCCACCTCCAGGGATGACTGGAGAGTCAGGCTCAGTGGGGAGCAGGGGGTTGCGTTGGTACGGCTGGAACACGCCAGGGGGGCGCAGCCGCAGTACTGTGTAGTGCAAACCAGCCTCCCCCGAGCCCCAGTTGCCAGGCAGAGGGGAGTAAGGAGTGCATGCAGGTTGCCCAGGGGCTCTAGGCAGGCCATCTCCTGCCCTACAAAGCTGCCGAGCTCCGTGGGATGACAGGCCAGCATACCTACTTGATTCGGGGGAGTGAATCACCAGGAGCCCTGTGGGCCTTTGCTTGCCTGCCCGGTACAGCTGAGTCGGTGGCAGGAGGGATGCGTTGCTCCCAGTCCCTGCTGGGGCAGCACCCCAGGCAGGCTGGTGTCAGCGTGGCCTAGCAGATAAGCAAGGCACTAGTGTCTTGTCCATCTTGCCCTAGAAAAGGCAGGCCAGGCTGTGTTGAAATCCAGTAGTGGAGCGTTTCCCCTGCGTGGATTAGTTTGACACCTCTCTCCTTCTGTGAAGTTTAAGACTAAGCACAGGAACCAAAGCTACAGCAGTGAGGTTTAATTAAGGCCAGCCCTGTTAAGCATCCCTTTTTTAGCATCACAGTCGTCAGAGCACTGTTGTGAGATGCTGTGGAAATATTTGATTTGCTGCCAGAGCCTAGACCATGCTGGTTTAAGTGCAGGGTGTGATGTAGGGCTTTGCGGCAGGCTGTTCTAATAGGGTTTGGCTAAACTAGGTCTCGGTATCTGTCTATATGTGGAAATGAGGTTGGGTTTATCCCATTAATGTTGCTAAAAGCACAGGGAGGACTTGGTGGGGTGTGGAGGGAACTGGGCAGCCGCACGGTGGAGCTGCCACCTCGGCTCTGCTGCCACCGCTGCTGTTGGCAGCAAAGAGCAGAGCTGCTTCTGCCACATCCAAGACTGACCTTCCAAAGGGAACCTCTGCTGGCTGTCATCACCCGTGGGCATGTCAGCAGCACACGCTTCTGAGGTGCTCTGAGCAGGGCAGGATACAAGGTGGTCTTAAAATGGCCTGGCAAAGCTGGAGGGAGAGGACCAGGACATGGTGCCAAGATGTCGTTTGTCTGCCTGGGCTAGTGTCAGCCACACCAGGGGTCCAGCGCCACACGCTGCTGGGGCTGGCTCAGGTTCCTGGTGCCATGAAGACCCCCCATTCCCAGCTCACAGAGACCAGGGGCAGGCACAGAAGCACTAACCTGGCAGTAGCCCCTTGGAGAGGGCAACAGCTCCTGTGCGGGGAAATTGCTGTGAATGCCCCACGCTGCTGGGTCAGTCCTGGGGGCCTTCTGCCAGGATCATGGTGCCAGAGCCAGGCAATAAATCTGCTGCATGAGCAAGGGCGAGAGAGTCCTTCTCTTCAAGGGGTTTTCCCCAGAACTTACAGGGAACTGCTGGTGGTGTCAGCCCTTTGCTGCGGCTGCTTCCCTTCCCGAAGCAGGGCTGGGGAGAGCGTGATCGTAGCCCAGCAGCAGAAAGGCACCCGACTTAGGGTACAGCACCAGGGAACATAACTCCTAGGAATGCATCCTTCTTGGAATTCCACTCCTGGGTGCTTGTGCTGGCTTTACCACCCCTAGAACCGGGCACAGTTTTCCAGCCTGATGTGCCAGCACCTCAGGTGGTCACTGTTGCAGTGAAGTCCAAACCTGCCCCACATGCTGATCTTTAAATCCCAAAGGTGTTTCAAGTCTTCTGCCTGCCAGCATGAAAGATCACATAGGGCTGCCAGCCTAGAGGAACAGAGGAGCCTGCCTACATTCCCCATGGCGGGAGCATCCCCTTCCTGCCCCCTGCCAGAGGGGATGAAGGACCAGAAAAGCTCCTGAGACGGACGACGCAGGGTATAAGGTGAGGCCGGGCAATGGATCAGGAATGATGCTCCCAGACAGTGCAGTGGGAGAAGCGTGCACCACCCTTGCATGTCCTTTCATCTGCTGCAGCACAGGGGCAAGGTGTCCAAAAGCAAATCCAGGGCAGCTGTGGAGTTGTGGTCCTCGCTCTTGCACTCCAGGCTCCCTGAGGTCAGCCTTACCAGAGCTGCATCTGCAAGCTGCTGCAGAAGGACTCTTGTACCACAAGGACTAGGAGGAAGAGGAACTGGAACTGATTTTTTTGGCTATTTCCATGTCCGACTTGGCAACCAGAAACCGCAGCTTCTTCCCTCCGGAGCGGATGAGGTCCACCGCGCTGCAGAGAGCAGCAACAGGGAGGTGAGTTCTGGCTCCCCGCAGGCTGGCAGCCCCCCAGAAGCCTGCCAGGTCAGGGACATTTGCAAAGCACCTGCACTCCCTGCTCAGTCCCTGCTCAGTGGTGGAAGCAGGGTCTGTTTCTCTCCTGCCTGAAGCTTTATGGAGAGCCTGGCCGCCAGGCAAGCACTGCCAGGGTGAGGGCAACCAAGGTGCCTGTGGGCACCTGAGCTCTGCCCCGTCCCACGGCCTTTGAGAGGGTGAGATGGGGCTGGAGCAGCTCTGCATTGCTGAGACCCACCTCTGGAGCTTTCGTTTGTTTCCCAAATGTGCTCTCTAGCTATTGCTCCCTGATGCCTCTTCCACCCCCCCAAACAGCTGCCTTCCCCGCTTTCCAGTGTCCTTGCCTGTACCGCAGCATCCTCTGCATTGCTGGCCGGGAGCGCAGCACCAGGGACTGGGACACCCTGTGCAGTTTTTTGCTGCAAAATGGCTGAAAACCTGGATTTGAGCAGTAACCCCCACGGTGTTGATACCAGACCGGGCCCTCTGGTGACTCACCTTTGGTAGTCCGCCCCAATGAGACTGGTGCCATTGACAGCCAGGATGCGGTCCCCAATGGAGAGCCTGCCGTCGGCAGCCGCGGGGCTGTCCTCGATCAGCGTGCGGATGTAGATCCCCGGGGAGCAGAGAGGAGTGTGCTGTTGGCAGGGAAAAGCAGTGAGTGACCAGCCAAGGCAGAGGGGACACAAAAGTTTTGGGGTCCCAGCAGGCTAAGCAACCCGGGCAGGGTGATTCCTCCCTGCAGTTTAGCACCTGATGCCAGGTGGGGCCCTGGAGGCACTGGGGAACTTGATGGATGGGCGCTGGGGATGGTGTCAGTGACAGTACCAGGAAGGAAATGCCAGCCTTTGGTTTTATATCAATTTATACACAGAGAGGAGAGATGGGGGAAACCTTTTCTTGTTCAATTTAATTAAGAGTAAAGCATCGTTAGCCTGCAGCCGTCTTGGGATGGGAGCTCTTTGCTCACGGCTGTTCCAGGGGCTCGGTGATGTCCTGTTTCCCACTGACTAATGCACTGCCGTGGAAGGCCACTTAGTAAGATTATCCACCGCACTAAGCCAGACTGCAACACCACCCTGTGTGATGAGAGCCTGGTGGAGCTGTTCTGGCACCCCCCGAGCCCCTGCTTCCCTGGCCACCCACTGAAGGGTGGAAGAAAGACCTCGGCTGAGTCATTTTCCTTCCACAAGAGCACTGAGCCTGTTTGCTCTCTCCAGCTGCAGCACAGCTGCGATGGACTTCGCGTGCACAGCACAGCAACGCAGAAGCAGAGATCTGCTCCTCCCAGGAGATCACTGTGCCTCATTTTCCCCAGGAGAAGCAGCCTAGCTCCCGTGGGAAGCCATTAGCTTCTTTGCTGGCTTTTCTTGGGGTATAAAACGTATCCTGTGTGTCCCACGCCAGCTATTTGGAGGGGCATCAGCCCTTCCCACGATTGGCAGGAACTCACCAAGCCATCGATCAGCCCCATGCCCAGCCCGATGGGTCCTCTCTCCAGCTCCACCACAAAGACGTAGCAGAAGTCATCGGTGGCAGAGCTGCGGCTGGAAGACTCTGGTGTGGGGTAGTCATAAGGGGTCGGGGAGCATCCTGGCAATGCAGAGACTGCCTTACTGCTCAGCACCTCCCAAACCCAGTCCCACAGCCTCCCACAGAAAGCTGTCCCCCAAAACCCCAGCAAAGTCGACCTTGGGTAGCCCCCAGGGCTGATTTTTCTGCCAGGGCAGGAGCTGGATGAGATGCTTCCTTTGCCCTCACCTGCCTCGTCCAAGCTCTGAAAAGTCCCTGCAGGAACCGTGTGTATGGGGAGGAGAATGGCAGCAAACACCCTCGTGCCCCAATCCTGCACCCCCACAGCGGGGCAGGGCCAGCTTTTCGTTACCTTCAGGGGTGCTGCCTTTGGTGCTGTTCATCCCGTTTCGCCGGGGGTCCTGCAGCCCCTTGCCAGTGCCCTGTGGGGACTCTGGGCTCCCGGAGTCAAAGTTCAGAGGGGTGGTGGGTGGCGTCAGCAGGCAGGAGGGGTCTGGGGGTGCTGTGCCAGCCTTGGGGGCTGGAACCGTGCCCAGCTGCAGCTGCTTGAGCTTCTCCTGGAGCTGCGGCTCGCCGGTGGGGTGCTCGCAGGGGCAGCCGTTGGTGGCCCGGCAGCGCAGGGGGCTCCCCTCCGGGACAGCACAGCCCCCCCGGGAACAGTAGTCCTGGGTGATGGTGCTCCCCAGGGCAGCTGCTGGGCTCTCGCTCACCTCCAGGCCACCTGGCGTCGTGTATGCCTCTTTCTTGAGAAGGAGAAAAATGCTCTGTGGGACCTTCCACGTGTGTTTTTCACCCCCCACCTGCAGCCCACCACCCTGTCTGCTTTGCAGGGCTCGTCCTGGCTTCCCAGCGCAGCTCCCGCACCCCAGTTCTGTGGCCAGGGCCATGCTGGGGATGCTCACAGCCAGCCAGAAGGGGACTCCCGGTTATGTCCCTGCTAGGGGATCTCTTTGGAGGGGGACACGGGGGGAGCACAGCTCTTTCTGTGGCCCCAGAGCTGCGGCATATGGCCCCAGGGTGACCGGAGGAGGCAGCCATGCCTTGTGGGTGCTGCAGTCAGTGGGGAAAGGGTGGGAGAGGAGAAGGGGACCTGCTGGAGGGACATCCTCCCCAGGGAGCAGAAGACAAATGGCAGTTGATCTCAGCACCCACAGCACGTCTTGCCTTGCCCTCCCTGTGCTTTATAGGCATTAGCTAATTAGTGCTTTTGTGCAAGCCTGCCTGGCTACGTGGGGACAGGCAGGGTGCGGGGCGGGGAGGATGGGGGGAACGCGCAGGGAGAAGGGAAGTGCTGCCTGCAGACATCCCCCCCCTTCCTCCCTCCTCCCCACTAACGAGATTGCTGGGACGAGCCTGTCCTTCCAGCTCACCTTCCCACACCCCCCAGGCTGGGGGATTAGCAGCACTAATCCTTCCAGCAGCATTACATGAGGGCATTGCCACAGCGCCAGGCTGCAGGTGAGGGCAGCCAGCCCTTGGTGCTGGGCTTGGAGGTGTCTCCAGAGGGAGCCAAGTCCACCTGCCCACCCAGGAGAGGAAGAGACCCTCTGTGGGGTACAGGCTACCTTTGGGGGTGCTGAGTGTGGCCCCTCGACGGTGTGGGGGCTCTTGCTCTGCAGGCTCCAGAGGAAGTGGCGGATGTAAAGGAGGTGCCGGTAGATGTTGTCATCCAGCGTCTCCACCTCCAGGTCCACTTTGAAGCCTCCACTGGGCAGGATGATGGGTGGGTGGTTGTCGAAGGACTCCAGCATCTCCTCTGAAAGGCAGAGGGAAGGAGGCTAGCACTTGCCCGGGCTGTACGCTGCTCCTGCCTCCCGGCTCTCCGCCACGTCATCTCCCCGCCAGGATCAGGGACGTGGGGAGCTGCAAGGCAGCAGCATCCCTCACTTGGGAACGCAGAAAGAACCCCCGAGTGTGCTTTGCATCCTTTGCAACATCTGAACTGTAGGGACATGGTTATTCCCAATTGCTGCAGTTCCTACAGGAGCCACAGGAAGAGGAAGGGAATTTTCTGTTTAGTTTGTACATAAAAATCTTGGAGCAAGCCTGTGGGTGACAGCGGCATGGTGATGGGCGCAGCACTGAGTGCAAGGCCAAGGGCTCACCAGGCTGGAAGGTGGCCGGGCTCTCCTCCTCGCCAGGCTGCCACGCTGCGATGCAGCCCACATCCATCACTGCCTGGCACTGGCTCAGCACCCGGTGGAGCTGCGCAGGGCTCAGCGCCGGGAACTCGGCTCGCAGGGATGCCCAGGTCATCTGAGTGAGAAGATGAATGGCAGAGGTGAGGGGCTGCTTTCTCGAGGAGCAGGGACTCACCAGAGCGTAAAGAGGGAGATGCTGGGCAAGACAGAATGAGCCTGAGCAACCCCTCTCCAGTACTGCCCACCCACGGCTCCACCACCCCAGGAAGGGGCAGCTGGCGACAGATTGCAGAAGGCGGCACACATCGCTGCAGGGACCCCCAGACGCCAAGCAGGGTCTCCCCTGCCCGTGCCCATCCCAAAGCCGCAAGCCCCCAGCGGGGCATCCCTCACCTGCACCAGCTGGGAGCCAGGCATGGCCAGCAGGTTGGCCACACTGGCCAGTTTGGCGAAGAACTGCTGGGCGAGCTGCTCAAAGCCAGCACCACGCAGCCACTCCAGGAGCAGCCGCACGCTGGCCCGCAGCTTCACCCCCTGCGACCAGTGGAAGCAGCCAAGAGAGGAGCCTGAGGAGGTAGAACATCCATCACCACGTGTCGGGGAACAGCCCCTTGGTCCCCCCAGCCTCCGGCCAGAGCCCAGACCCTGCCCCGGGGCAGCAAAACAAACGCAGGTTGTTGTCTGCAGCACCCTATAGCTGTAACTCTGGGTGGTGGCCGTACCTCACCTGGCACTACCAGCAGGCAGTGAGGCAGCTGTGTTAATGAGGGCTAACGAGCACCCCAGCTACAAAGCAGGCTGCAGCAGCTCGTTAATGAGCTGCCCCTCCAAAGGGCTCTCAGCCTCCTCTGCTCAGGCTCAGAAGGGCAGCCAGCCCTCTTGCATGGGTGAGGATGGGGCACTTGTGGGGTTAAACCCCTCCTGGGAACGAGGATCCTGGAGACAGAAGCTGGGGATGCGCTTGGCTGTCTGTAATGGTGCTGAGAGCTGCCTGTCTCCAGCCCCCCCAGGCTGCTTGAAGCCCCCTCCCGTACCCCCTGTGGAGGGTCTCCCAAGGAGTCGGTCCCCTGTGGGTTACCCAGTCCAGGCTGGGTGTTCGAGGAGGACTGACCCTTATCCAGGAGCTGATTGAAGAGCAAGGTGTTGGAGAAGAAGAAGAGGTAGGCAAACATCTGGGAGGTGATCTCCGGGTGCACTTCGTACTGGCGGAGCAGCTCCAGCGCTGCCTGGTAGATGAGCACGACCCTGCGGAGCTCCTCGGGCAGCGGCGGGGACGCGCGCCAGCTCTCCCGGCCCTCGCTCTGGAAGGGGTTGCATTCCAGCAGGGCAGGGAGTGACACATACAGACACTGCAGAGAGAGAGTTCACATCACACCAATTTTGTTCGGGTTTTGGGTTTGGTTTTTTTTTTTTTTTTTTTCTTTTGCATGAGCCAAGCTCTTCTGACCCCGTCACCTTCAGAAGCTGAGCAAACCCCATCGACACCGCTTTGGTGAGGGGCTGATCCTCCATACCCCCACCTCGATGTGCTCCGGTGTTGCACGAGTGTTTAAAAAAACAATAATGAGCGAATGTATCTGTCGCTTTTAGCAGCTGGAGGTGACGGCGTGGGATGGCTCTGCTAAAGGGATCTGAAAACTGATGCGAACTGGGACAGCAGCTGGGCATGAGGGTGAAAGAAAAAGCAGGACCGACAGGGGTGACCTGTCCCTATTGCTGAAATGGGAGAGCAGCACCTAGCACCCACCTCTGCCGAGGGTGACAGGAGTGACACAGGAGCAGCCCCTGCGTCCCCGCACGCTGACGCCAGCGCACAGGCAGGGCTGCCCGCACACAGCAGCCTTTCTCCTGCCTCACACTGCCCGCTCTGTTCCCTGCTCCCGCTGCCGCCCGGCTCTCGCGGTCCAACGGCGACGGCCCAGGGGCCCCTTCCCATTGCGCCCTGAATCGCACCATTATGCTGCGCTGGCCAGAGCCAAGCAGCTCTCCCCAAATGCCTCTCCCCAGCCGCTGCACTGCAGGCAAGGAAACGCGCCGCAGTAATTCAATACTTCTCCTGGGCTGTGACCAAAAATCGGGGCACTTCAGCCCAAAGGAAAACACCTCAGCGTGATGCAACTGCCAGAGAGCAAAAGCGTAAAAATCCCTCCTGCACAGCCTGAGAGCTACTGGGGGTGCTCGTGCTGCCCCCCCTGGGACACTGCCGCCCTCCCTGAGGAGCACATACCTTGGAGATGTAGTAGACGCACTGCTGGAAGGTGTACATGATCACCTCCTCCAGCACCGTCATCGCCTCCTCGCTGGCGGTGATGGTCGAGGAGAACAGAGACTCCTTGGAGCCTACAGGGCGGGGAGGAGGATGGGGAGCTAAACCTGCAGCAGCAAGGCAGGCTGAATCCAGCGCCCCCCAAATCACCAGGGTGGGGGTTATTAGTGCTCATTCGTTATTTGCTCAGATGGGCTGGCATCACCACAGGGGCATCCCTCAACAGGGGCAAAGAGGCTCCTCTTGCCCCAGCGCCCACCTGCCACCCCCCATGGCTCACCCTGGCGCTGCAGCACAGTGGCCCCTAGGGCTGCACCCACCCTGCCAACAGCAGCTCTGGGCTACGAACATTTCAACTTGCTGCATAGACCAGAAGGTTTCTGAGGCTGATTTAATCTCTGTTTTCTTTTCTTTTTTTTTTCTTTTTTTTTTCTTTTTCTTTTCCTCCTGGCATTAACAAGGCTAACCAGTGAGCAATTCTGCAGGGCCACCCGCAAATCCCAGTGCCCCCACAGCAGCTGGGGGTGCACAAAGCCATCCCCGTGGCATTAACCACAAGCTGCCGCAGCAGAAAGAGGAGGCTCGGCTGCAAACACGACACAACCCGGCCCCGAAGCCAAGCAGCACCGTGGCACGGTGCAAGGCTGCTCCTCCCACGCAGATTACCCCAGTTTGCACCGTTGGAGACATCCCTGCTGATGAGGATTACGGGGTGGTTAGAGGAGCATCTCGGGGGCACTGACCATTGCTTGTGACCGGGGATTAGCAGAGCAAAATCGCTGCGGCTGGAGAAGCGTCCAGCCTTACCTCTGACGTCCAGCTCCTCCTCCATGCTCTGGATGTAGGTAGGAGATTTCTGCTGGACGAAGTAGAGGACCTCGATGGCGTTGGCCATCCAGAAGAGGATGTGCTGCAGGTCCGGGAGAAGGTCCGTGATGGTGAAGCGGGACAGGGTGGCAGGGTCCTGGCTGGGGAAACACAGCAGGCGTTACAGCAGCTGCTCCTCAGCACCCCTGTTCAAGCCTTTGGGCAAAAAGCAGCCAGCCTGGGGCAGTGTCAGAGAGCTTTTGCATCCCCTCACCCCCAAGCCTAGCATCCCCCTTAAGACTCTTTACAAACAAAAAATCCGGTGGTTCCTGCTCTGTAGGACAGCAAAGGGGACCCTGCAGGGACCAGGCTGGCTGAAGGCTGCCTGGCCTTTGTGGGGTGACACTTTTGGTGGAGACTCCCCCTAATACAGCTGAACTGCAGTAAATATGCATGGCTGAAGAGCAGCTCTCTTCAACAAGTATGTGCTGTTCCTGCCAGCTCTGGATGGTTAAACTCAGCCCGCCCGCACTGATTATAAAATAAAACAAAATAAATAAAAAGCATCTGGGAAGTTTCTCAACTGCTGAACTGCTTTTTCCTGTTGTAGGAAAGGCCTGGGAAGCATCCTCAGAGCTTGTCCTAAAGGAGGACGCACAGCAAGCACCAACAGTCTCTCCAGATGCTGCTTTGGAGCCTGGATTTTGGGAAAGGCTGGGAAGCCAGCCCCCCTGGCACCGCTGTGATGGCCCCAGAGTGGTGCTCCTCAACTCAGGACACCCTGTGCCACCATCCCTGGCTGCACATATGCCACACCAGCCCCAACCCAGCCCCACAGGGAGGTCTTCAGCATGAATGGGGTGAGACTCCATGCTGGGGACATCCCTGCTACGTCCCTTGGGGATGCTGAAGCCACATGTGCAAAGCCTTGGCCAGGTCTTGGATGGGAGAAGACCCCAGAGCTGCTGCAGGTCCTACTCCCTCCGGAGCTCGCCTGCCTTTCAAAGCCCATGCATTCCCAAGCAGGAGCCTTGCAGGTGCTGTGGTGCAAGGACCAGAGAGCCGAATGCATGGGATTTAGCGGGAAAATTCAGCATGCATTGGTGCTGCCAGGCTGGGAAGGTGGTTTTAGCCAGCCACAGGCTCCTCTTACTCATGGAGGAAGAACTGGGTCGAATTCTCCCTGTTATGGGGCAAAACAAGGAAGGGCAGCAGGTCACACTTACTGCTGGGACTGCTTTTCGGCCAGCTCCCGTGTCCGTTCCTGGGCAGGGAGAGAAGGGGAAAGCAAAATGAAAACCAGTGGGATGGAGTGGCACGAGCATCACCCCAACCAGCACTCGCTGCCACCAGGGGCCAGGCTGGAGGAAGCCCCCGGGGAGGGGGAGGCATCCAGCAACACCCCCAGCCCACCGACACCCCCTGTCCCACCGCGGACTGACCCACACCGTCCTCTGGATCATTTTGGCTGCTTTGAGCAGCAGCTGCCCGAAGTCCCCTGGCTCGAAGCTGGTGGCCGAGTGCTGGATGCAGAGGCAGAGCAGGAAGGCGGGTGTCAGCTTGTGGTCATCCCCCCCCGGCTCGATCAGGGTCATGATGCGCCGCAGGAGCACGTCCTCATCTGCTGGCTCGAACTCCAGCAGCAGCTTTCTGCGGGGCACCCTGGGGCCGCTGGTGGACGAGGGGCCCTGCTTTTTGGTGGCAGGGTCCCTCTCCTTCAGCAGGCTGCCGCACGCCCCGCAGACGGGGGGACCCTGGGGGACAGTGGGGTGCAGGGCTCGCAGCCTCAGCAGGGTCTGTGCCGGCAGTGGCTGCGCCTTCATGGGGTCCTTGTAGAGGAGCAAGTAGTAGAGACCAAGGGACAGGAGGTCCCCGTGCCGCAGCACGACCGTCCGGGCCACCTCAGCGAAGTTGACGGAGATGCCAGCGCCGGCGATGGGTTCCAGCACCAGCTTCTCCTCTGAGCGATGCCGGGAAGGTCGGAGCTTCCTGATGGTGCAGTGCAGGGGCAGGATGTCGGGGGCCGACAGGCTGATGCTGGGCTTGCTCGCCTGCGTCCTCTGGCCCACCGTGTGCTGCTGGCGGTTCAGCAGGTAAACCAGGCTGTCCTGCCAAGGGGGGAGACACAGCATGAACCGGGGAGGCCGGGGGGCGGGGGGGCAGAAGGGACCCTCCTCCCCACCATGCAGTGGGTGCTGAGGCCTCCCGCTGTCCCCAGCTGTCCCTGTGTCGTCGTCCCCCCACTTCCCGCAGCTGCTTTTCCTCGCCACTTTCTCCCCTCAGACTGCAGCGCTGCCTGCGCCCCCTGCCCCGGGGCACCCCACGGAACCACCCCGTGCCTCAGTTTCCCCAGCTACGCTAATGGGGTGGCTGCAGATGGGTGAAGGCTGCAGATGGGTGAGGGCTGCAGTGCCGCTGTCGCCAGATAGTCCACGGGGACAAAGTAGCCATTAACTACAAGCGCTGTCCCAGTCCTTCCCAGTTCTCCAAGTGCCTCCAGCGCTGGTGAGCAGGGGCCCCCGGCCGCGCTGTCTCCTTGACGCTGCTCATTACGTTTGCCGCTAATGAAGCAGCCAGACCGGGGACAGGGCAGCGCAGCCATCACCCGCAGAACTGCACACCCCCCCCCTCCCCCCGTCAGTGGGATGCTGCCCCAGGACCGTCCCTGCATCCCTCCGGGGCATCGCCGGGGGGTCGCAGCTCCGGGCTCCGCTCCCCCCGCGCTTGGGGACAGACTTGGCGACAAGGCTGCGAGTCCCAAGCTGGCACCGCTGGGTTTCTAAAGGATGCTCCTCCGCACCATCCCCACCACCCCACCCCCCGCCGACCCCTGCAGCTCCGGCCATGCAAGCAGCCCCCTTCCCGCAGGGGGGTGTGGGGGGGGATGGGGGAAGCGGGGGGGTGGGGGTGAGCAGGGGGGCGGCGCGGTGCTTACATGCTGCTGGCTGTAGCCCTGCAGGAGCAGGAGGTGCGGGGACTGGTAGAGGGAGTACCGCATGCTGCCGCCGCTCCGCGCCGCCGCCGGGCTGCCGGGCAGGGTGGAGCAGTGCCGGGGGGGGGGGCCCGGCCTCGGCCCCGGCCCCCCGAGCCGCCGGG